>OX243787.1:10000000-11200000 GCA_945859555.1 Megachile ligniseca
AGAATGTGCATAGATTTAATTAAACAATTTTCAGATTGAAGAATTCTTTACTTCCAGTGCATGTAAGACGATACTTACCCGTTTATGTATGGTTCAAAATACTTTCTCTATGTGTAGATGCATTTAAAAAGGATAAAGATAAAACGCAAGTTGTAAAAGTCTTACGTTTCTTACTAGAGCAAGATTGTTGTATGCATACAAAAAAAGGGGAATGGTATTGTGAATTAGCACTCACTGAAATGCATCACAATAAAAATATAGAAGCTAGCGCATTAATAATAATCGAAGCTTTAAGTAAATCAGACTTAACACGAGTAGATATAGTACAGCTTATAGAAAGAGCAAAAAGAATAGCAAAGAAAAAAACTGGGTTAGAATCCACAATAAAGTTTTATATTAATAAAACGTTAGATGAACATAGGCATCAAATACCAGAACACGAGAACAAAACTAATGTTATAAGCGCTGCATTAATGCCAGAGTAAGTTTTACAATACACATTTATCTTCTTCTTAAATTAAACACTTAATCATTGCAGGAATACTAAAACAAACAAAACTGTTTGGTGCATAGAAAGTAATCGTAACAGTCAAAGTTATGGATCAGTTGAAACTGTAGCATTATACCATTATTATCATCAAGGTTTCTCTCACGGATTGCATTGCGAGGGTGCATTACCAATTATTTTTTTTTATACTTTATTTTGGGAAGAACTATATGGTGTACACATTCCTGGCGCATTTGTTACAAATTATCAAGATGCGCCAGATGATTTATTTACAGGAAATTTTTATGAGAATAGAAAAGAAAAAATACAGTTGAAACTTGACATTATTAATAATTTAGATTCTCTGTCTTTAAGTACGTCAATGGAGCAAAAATTTCAAAATTATAAACAATTCCAGTCAATAATGCCAACAAATTTGCTTAAAGATAATCAATTAAAAGTATGTATTGCATTGATACTATGTTACTCTTTAATATTATACAAAGCAACATAATACAAAATTTTAGGAAATAGTGCAGTGTTTGGGAGTTCAAGGTGTTATAGGAATCTGTAGGCGTCTTATTGAAAATTTTAAACTCTGGAAAGCTGGATTTCCAGATTTAATTATATGGAATTTTCAATCTAAACAAGTGAGTGATTATTTAATAACATTGAAAATGACATTCATCTTTTATGTATTTTATAAACGTAATTTATTTACATTACTTTACATTCATTAATTATGAAATATCTACCATTTCCTATAGCATAAACTTGTAGAAGTAAAGGGTCCCAAAGATTCCCTATCAATTAAACAAACATTATGGCTGGAATACTTAAATCAGCTTGGACTCAATACAGAAGTATGTTTAGTAAAAGGTAAATATAATCTAATTTTGAATTTTCTTCATATTATAGATTTAAGGTTTTAAAGCTTCTGTTACAGTTGTAGTACAAGGACCTTGAAAGTGATACCTTTAAACAATATACATGAAATTATTTTGTTTCAGCTGAATGAGAAAAATAAAGCACTTTGATCAGTATGAATAATTCTACATACAATTTATATGTATTATAAAACAAAATAATATATAAAAATGTAATGCTTAAGTACTTTTAAAAGTGATAAAATTTATTTTTTATAAGAACTGCAATACTATTTCATGTAACAAGTATTTAGAAGATTTGGAAATTTAACTTACTGAAAGTGTCTTGAAGCTGGAGTCATTTCTAAATTAAACTCGGCAACAGGAATACCGCGATTTGCTACTTCTGGCGCAAACATTGCCGCAGGATATACGATGGATGATGTACCAACAACCAAACAAACGTCACACGTCTTAACCGCATTAACTAAGATTTTAGATTGATATGAAAAATATTTTTATTTTATTGAACATTACATATATTTTATATGAACAAATAATTTTAAATTTAATTTTTTGTTGTAATTTTATATTAGTATACATTATAAAAACACTTACTGTGCATTATATATTTACTTAAGTACAAAAGTACTTACAAGCCTGTTTAAGTACATTTTCATCTAAATTTTCACCAAACCATACAATATGTGGTCTTAATAGACCGTTACAATTTTCTTTTTGACATCTTGGTAATTTTTCTTTTGGAATATCAGAGGTCATAATATTTGGATCTGGAGATCTATATAGTTATGTTTGTAAGATGATTTATTTAGAACTTTACAAGATTATACTTTACCCTTTTCCTTCTAATGCAGGACATATTGGAATATTTTTATTTACAGAAACATCATGACAAACTGTACAACGAGTTTTATAAAGTGAACCGTGAAGCTCTATCACATCTTTTGCTCCAGCTCTTTGATGAAGTTCATCAATGTTTTGCGTTATAATAGTAACATTTTTATCATTCTTTAAGCAACTGTCTTGGAAAGCTGCTATTGTTTCATGAGCCTAAAATTACAGTACAAGTTATTTACAAATATATTGATCAGAAATTAAACGAAATAATCATCCAAAATACCTTGTTAGGTTTGGCTTGACTGGCTACTGTTCTACGATATTCGTAAAACTCCCAAACTAAAGAAGGATTTGCAGTAAAGGCTTCTGGGGTTGCAAGATTTTGGGCTTGATATTTTCTCCAAAATCCACCAGCACCCCGGAATGTAGGAATACCAGATTCTGCAGAAACTCCGCTACCAGTTAATATTAATACATTTTTTGCATTTGCTAATATTTCTCGGAATGACTTCATGACATTCATATCTTACAGATCTTTCTGTTTTCAAGGTTATGTTTTAAGCAATAAGACGTCAGCTGATTTGTATATATTTATATTATTATATACTTATATTTATGTACATTCTTAGTATGTAATAGCGTTATGTCAATTTTCGGGAGCTTTATAAATTATTAATGTTGAACATATATAAAATAAATATTATACTGGTATGTTTTTATATAACATACTTTTATAATAAATAGTTTTTTTAAAAGGAATAAAAATTTCTGTAATAGTAAACGTTGCATATACAGTACCGATCATATTAAGGGTTAAGTGAGAGTTAATAAAATGTTTTTTAGAAATTTCTTCAAACGAAAATCACAAGTACGTTTATTTTTAAAGAATAAATTTTTAAATAATTTCGTTTATTTGATTAATATTATTTTTCTTTAGGCAACTGCACGTAAAGTTGTTAACAATTCTTTTGGAAACTATGAGGTTATTGAACCATGGGAAATAACAGAAATTAGAAAGGTACCACCTTATATTCCTAAACCTTCATACAGTCAGTCATCTGTACCCCGGAAAGGACCCAAAAATCCAGAAATTAAGGACAAAAATCAAATACAGAGTATGCGATATAGTTGTAATTTTGCTAAACAAGTGTTAATGTACGTCAAAAAACATATAAAGGTACACAATAAATATTATATATAAAATTAAGTTAAAACGTTGACTGAGTTAACAGATCTCATTTTAGCCTGGTATAAGTACCGATGAATTGGATGCAATAGCCCATGAAATGATAATAAGCAATGGAGCTTATCCTAGTCCACTTAATTATCAAGGATTTCCTAAATCAATATGTACTAGTATTAATAATGTTGCTTGTCATGGTATTCCAGATAAACGACCATTACAAAAGGGAGATATACTTAATGTTGATGTAACAGTAAGTAGAAACATGCATATAAGTAAATATAATGAAATTATTTATAGTATATAATAATTCTTTATGTTATGTAGAAAATTAAAAACAATATATGTTTTGCTTTTGCTTAGGTATATTTACATGGATATCATGGAGATTGCTCAAAAACATTTGAAGTAGCAGATTGTGACACAGAAGCTAAGCAACTAATAAATGTAACAGAATTATGCTTGAAAAAAGCTATTGATATTTGTAAACCAAATGAAAATTTGTCTAGTATAGGTAATTACCAAAATAATAGAAGTGTAGAAGAAGCTGCTCATACATTTTTACTAATTTACAGGAAATATTATTGAAGAAACAGCAAATAAATTTGGGTATTCTGTAGTTCCAATATTTGCTGGACACGGTATTGGAACATATTTTCATGGACCACCAGATATTTTGCATTTTGGTGGGTTGATATATATTAATATAAATATCTATTACTATAATCACAAATGATTATAATATTGTATTATTTTTTAATACTACTAGCAAATAATTTTGATGGAAAAATGTTGCCGGGAATGACATTTACCATTGAACCAGTTTTAAGTCAAGGCAGTAAAGATGTTGAAATTTTAGAAGATGGTTGGACAGCTGTTACAATAGATAATTCACGAACTGCTCAATGTGAACATACTATTTTAATTACAGACACTGATTGTGAGGTATTAACTTGTTAATCTCATTATACATTTTTTCTTGTACAAAATTTATAATTAATTATAAGAGGTTAAATAATAGCAACATTTTCGTTTATATTGTAAATATTTTTATTAAGAAAAAAATTGATTATATTTGTCTTTACATAATAGCAGGATCCCAGTAACTATCTAGAGTTAATGGTCCTTGCATTTCAACACCACCATCTTTTGTAATTATACCAAGTTGATACTAAAATTAAATAGATTAAATTCGTTTAAACTTCTTAGCAAACGAATTCTGTAAAAGTATTAGTGTAAACTTACTTTTGGGAAAGATCGAGCATCTCTGTAAAAAAGTACTTGCATCACTTTGTATAGGAGCTCGATTGCTTCTTCTTTACTCATGTCTTTATTTTCTTCATATGCCTTTCTGAGAATAGGTGTTGCCATATATGCTCCATACCCAGTTGCAATTACTGGATCACTGTAAGCTGTACCAAGTTTATCTACAGTACCTAAAAATCTATATAAATATTCAAATAAATATTATATGTATGTAGTGAAGTATATACTGTTTCAAAAGAAACAAAATACTCACAACTTGTCTCCTTCAATTCCACCAATAACAAAATTATTCCAAAATGGATCAAAACGTGACCTTCTATTATACATTACTCGAGTTAACCAGCAATGTAGAGCTTTGGGTTTTAAAGATAAACCATCATCCAAACATTGTTCTTCGAGTCTAAACAATGTATAGAGTACAATATGAATCAAAAGATATAAAATAGCTACAAAATAAAAACTGGAACATACATTTTTCTTTCTATACTTCTTTTGAGATACTGATAATCAGCATAATCTCCTCCAGCACCAAGAATAATATTATCATTTACTTTCATCACACGTTCTAAATTTCTAAATCGAGCTAATGATCCATATGATCCAAGAACATCTGCTGCTATTAGAATACCATCTTTAAATTGAATTCCGACTACAGACGTACCAGTTGTAATTGGAGCTCTATGAAACAAACACAGATAATTACTAAAACTACAGATTATTTAAATTTAAAGTTACTTTAAATGATTGGACACATAAGTACAGTTCAACAAATTTTTTAACTTATTGTAAAAGTACTTTATTACAAGTTTGCAATAGTTTTAAATCAACATGACATGCAATTTTCGGTAAAAGGTTATATGAGAAAAATGAATATTTTAAAACAATTTACTGTGATCTTTGAAATCCTCCATTACTGGACGAAGTAGAACCCCCAGGAAAGTTATAAAATGCACCAGGTGCTGGTCCATTTTGCCAAAATGGTGCAGGAGTATTCCAATCAACTTTACTCAATGCCATGATTTCTACAAGTTTTAAACACAACTTTGAAACAGTTTAAAATATCATTCAAGTGAAGTTTGAGAATTTAACAAGTTTGTACTTAAAAAAGTGTCTCTAGTTTGTACGTTTTCATTTTATTTTGGTACAGTGCAAATCTGGTTTTCCTAGGGAAAATGGCGGTCAAAAGTAAAAGATTCTCACCACCCGCCAACAAAAGTATTGTCAAGCATCGTGTCTAATTCATTGAATGAGATTTATGAACGAACAGGAACAAAATATACATTAGTATTCATCTACAGGCCACAGTGATGAGATATTGGCCGGATTTTCTCACGCATGCACGGCGATTTTAGTCTCAGTAAAGTACAAGTTTTAATAAAATGGGGTACCTTAATCACCCTCCATTATTTTTCGAAAATTCTGCTGTTTTCCCGCCAACAACACTACGCCATCTAGTGGCGCCACTAAATAGATACGCTCCTGCATTTCTCGCGCATGCGCGAAAAAACCCGGCCATTATTTCGTCACTGACAGGCCGTTACACTATTTCTGTCCATAAGTACGCAGTACACATATGACTGATCGAATAAAATGTGAATAATGGAGGGGCAGATATAGTTGTGGAGCATTATGAGTTGAGTCAAGTTTTGCGAGTAGCTTCCAGTTTCTCATCTACAGCTGTGCTTACCTCAAATACTGATTCGAGTGCAGATATGTATGTGTGCTTTTATGATTATTGGATAGGTTAAAATATTATCTTTTACACAATGCCACTTATTATTATAACCGGAATTCCGTGCAGTGGAAAAACAACACGATCTATCGAATTGAAGGAATATTTTGAAAATAAAATAGGAAAAAATGTAGAAATTATTCATGAGCTTGATTTTGTGTCTAAAGCAGGTTTTGACAGAAATACATTTTATGCTGGTTAGTTACTATCTCATTCATGTGTTTGTGCAGTAAACTTAATTTTAATAACAGTTTAAATATTATTTATTACAGATTCTAAAAAAGAAAAAGGTGTTAGAAGTGATATAAAGTCAGCAGTACAACGAATGCTAAATGTAACTGATGTATTAATAATCGACGGTAGCAATTATATTAAAGGTTATCGTTATGAGATTTATTGTATGACAAAATCGTATAAAACTCCTCAGTGTACGATATATTGTGATATACCTGTTGAACATGCTTGGTTGTGGAATGAAAAACGACCAGAATGTGAACGATATAGTAGAGAAATTTTTGATGCATTAGTAATGAGGTAATTGAGAATAAACAGTACATTTTTCTGTTACTACATAATAAAAGAGTTTAATAACATAATACATAGATATGAAGCTCCAGACAGTAAAAATCGATGGGATATACCATTGTATGCTTTGTTACCAGAAGATGTATTGAATTTTGATGAAATTTATAAATCACTATACGAAGCAAAGGCACCAAAACCAAATCTAAGTACTCAATGTGTTAGTATTTGCAGAAAATGACTAATTAAAATTAAAATTTATTAACCTTTTTGTATTTTATAAAAGTATACATCTTGTTTTAGCCACCCTTGTCATCTACAAATTATTTATATGATTTGGATACAGTAACTCAAGAAGTTGTTAATGTAAGTTAGTTTAGAACTTTACCATAATAAGCTTTATAATGTTACAAAAAAAAACAGAAATTTGAAAACTCATTGAATTGTAATGAATTATAAACCTACATATTTATTTTGAAGGAAATACTGTCTGTCAAACAATTGGGTATTGAAAGTGATTTCAAAATTCCAAAGTATAATTTAATAATTCAAAATCCATGTACTGTGGCACAGCTTATGAGGTTACGAAGACAATTTTTAACTTACAGCAAAATGCAACAAATTGAAGTTAATCAAATTGCAACATTATTTGTACAATATCTTAATAAAAGTTTGTAAACAAAAAAGTTATTGTCATACTGCATCTTTTGCTACTTTTGGATTGTAAGTATTTAAAAATAATATATCTTTCTAAAAGGCAATAAATATGTTAACAATATTTTTCATTACATATTTTTTAATAAAAAATTAAATTAATTACATTATCACGTCTAACTTGTAATAATTTTGGTCTGCATGTATTTCACGTTGCAAAGTAAATTTTTATTTTATGATATTGATAAATGCATTATCACAATAATATAACATTAGTTTTTTTTTTTTTTTTCAAAAAGAGAATGAAATTTATGCAATTGTAGTTTTTATGAACATGTTATTAAAACAAAGTACAAAAAATAATGAATATGAAAATGAATTATCTTTGTGATATTAATATTTAAATAGTTCAGACAAAATTGGATAAGGCAACATTGGTTTCTATAAAAATTTAAAGTTAATATGCATTCATTTCAAGATGCATTTCATACTAAAAGAATCTGTTCAAAAAGTGGAAGAGAACATTCCAAATGAGGGATATTGTATATTATATACATGCAACCAAATTTAGTTTCTTTTATTTCGTATTATAATGATATTTGGTAAATAATTCAAACAATAAACGTTAATAATAATCTAACTCACAAATGAACTCAAAGGAAAATTGCAAAACTGTTATTGGCATTATTCTAAATTAATTTGAATCAAACTGTGTTGATTTTTAACAAAAATAACCATGTCACTTTATTATCCAATTTGTTAACAATAAATTTATCATACGTAGCTATTACTTACATTGAAATAAAATTTATGATAAAAAAATATCACTTTAAGTATTAACTAGATTTAAAGATTTTTGTTTTCTTTCTAGATTCGAATTATCTAATATTGACCTGTGTTCATAAAGTATAACAGCTTTGCTTTTGTAATAATTAAACTATTACATAATGCATTTACAGTTATATCAATCTTTCATACAAATAAAATACATCAGGTTGTCAATAGTTAATTTTCTTGTTCTTGTATACCGTTACTTTCGGACCCATTTCTATGACTCGTATCATTATCTATGCGTCTCTTAAAATTCTTGGGTTTTCGACAGACGAAATATACGCTATTATATTCACACTGCAGCATACTGTTAACATTCTGAGCATAACGTGTTTTTACGCGAGTTTCTTCTTTCTAAACATACAGTAAATAACAGATTCGCTTAAAATTACGTTAATTCGATACTATTTAAAATTCTCTAATCTAATTTACCTCTAATTCAAATCCAAAACCTTGAATCACATCACGAACAACATCATAACTTGGTTCTATTGAATCCTCCATTGGCATATCACTAAAATGATATAATAATGGCCCAAGATTAATCCATATACCTCCTGGTTTTAAAATTTTATAGATAGTTTCAATAAATTGTACAACATTATTTGCGCAATCTATAAAAAAACACGTAGCAACACAGTCCCAATGATTATCTTCTGTATAAACCTGCAATATACAAACTTTGAGTATATTCATAATTTGTTGCTATACCATGAATCTACCTCTAGAAAATCTCCAGCTGCCATAGAGAACTGTGCATTTTCTGGAAGATCGCTAGGATTTACATCAGGAAAGAATACAGCTTGAGTCTGATGTTCTGGTTTTAAATTATTCATGTATTGATGTACCCATGGATGTACTTGATATGAATTTATTCCCCTACACCTTTAAAATATAATAATTTATTAACTAATATATATAGTACCTCATCTTAAAGAATTTGTTAAATTGTTTCTTACTTATTTAATACAAAATGTGAAGCAAACAGCATAAATAGAGAAAATTCATTTCCTTGGCAGGTGTATCCACGTCTTGCAATTTCATATGCCAATCTTCCCAAACCTGCACCAGGTACTAGAATTTGCACGTCTGATGGTGTACTGGAAATTTACCTATCATTTCATGCTTTTCTGAACTATGTGTTACTATAATGCAATAACTATTCTAGATATTTATAATAGTATTCATAAAAAAAAACTGTACTTGATATATTTATACAGTTTGTAAGAGTCATACCAATAATCTAATGGAAACTGATTCATGATTTCATCTATAATAGGCTGATAACACGCTGAACGTTCTTCTGTACCTTCCACGCTCCAATCTCGAACTAGTTGTTTAATTGTAGCTTGAACCTTTTCCTGATCAGCCATTACTGGACGAGGATTTAATGTCTGCAATCAGACCTACCTATATTTTGTACAATAGAATACTTTTATAAAAAAAGAAGCTTGTTAAGACAATGAGAAAAAGAACCAAGCTTGAAAAAGAAAGTAAATTAGACAATTTTTTCTTGAGATCATAATATTAAAATGTATGGAAATTGTTTGTTTACATGATGTTAGTAGCTAAATTTTTCTAAGCAAATGAAAAAGGATTATATGTATGTGATACATAATTTTAGTTTTGATTAATACGAAACACATTATTAACTATTTGGTAATTCAAACAAAAATACTTTGTTCGTATTTAAGGATTGATTTACATTAAACAAACAAATGCTTATGCTTCTCTGATTATAGAAAAATTTAACTGTAAAAGAAAAGTAAGGACTGTTGAATTTTGTTGAAGCAATGGAGAAAATGAGCATTTGTTTGTTTAGTGTAAATACACCATAACAGGATTAATGAAATGACCCGATCATAATGTTATGAACATATAATAATGTACAACAGGGTATACATGCCACACACCAGGTGAACTTTTCTTACACTTTCAGTCTGTGCACTGGATGGGCTAACATTTTCAAAAATATGTGCTACATCCTTTATGATAAGTTTAATTATTTCATCATTATTTTCAATACATCGTTTGACTTCTTGTAAATGTTCTTTATATTTAGAAAGAAGCTTCTGATGTTTTGTTGGAAGCGATAATAAATAAGATTCTGTCTTTTTAACCCTTAACAGCGAATGATTTCTGCAAAAAGAGAATGTCAAAGTAAAAAGTGTTTATTATATTGTTACATTTATAAACTATGTTCCTTATATTATGACATTATGTAGTTACTAATTTAAAACTAATTGTAGTTTAAGTTGATCAACAATTCACAAATCAGCATAGCTACATGATTCTATATTTCATGAATTCTAAATGTGTCCTGCTAAACATACATATATAGGTCATTGTGCTTTTGGCTGAAGAACTGTATTCTAATGATACAGTTTAAAACACAATTTCTATAATCATCAGCCGATCATGAAATGTTAGAAAGAAAATGTCATAGCATCGTATCGTATCATTGAAGGTTAAGTAATGTTGAAGAGTTTTTAATGAAAGTAGAAAAGTTGAACTGAACGATCCGTTACTTATTGCGGCTATCATACACAAAGAACAAAGTAAAAGAATAAAAGTCATAAAGATAAAGATGAAACACCACCTCAAAGATTACAGTCTTATTAAATGGTTTTCCGCGAAACACTTACTTGTAATATTTGAAAGCTGACACGATACGTTGAAAATGTTTTCTTTCTTCCTCATCCTCATAAGTGTCGTGCATTTTTTTTGGATAAGGATTTGTCATTGTTTCCATTATTATATTTGAACGTGGACTTTAATATTTTAATGAATTTTTTAGTACGACTCAGCGGCGGCTTTCTTGGTGCACGCGTTACGACGCGTTCACATTATCACAAATAAATCGTTCTTTAAGGCTGAATTGTCTGCAACTCATCTCTTATGTGTATGTATATACATATTATTTTATATATACAGCATATAAAGTATATATGAATACTACATGCATAAATATATATATTTTATATTGTATCTATACATATATGAGTATAAAAAGGTAAAAAGATTTTAGATAATTTATTGTTTTAGAGGATAAAAAGAAAAAGAAACATGTATTCACTCGATTATAAAAATTTGAGGCATATTTTATATATGTATAATTTTATATATTATATATACTTAAGTAATGTTTTATATCGGTTGCTACAATTACACTAAACTAATGACGTAATTTCTCTGAAAATGTCAAGGTAACTATAGCGATGTTCTTAAAAAATGTATGATTATTATAAAGTTTTATATAAAAAGCATTAAAATTTGCAACTTATATAAAGTTATAATTAACAAAAATTGTATGAACTCTTAATAAGGATTATATCAAAATTTTCTGATAAATCAATGAAATTTAATTATTACTTGCTATAAGGATTATAGTTTAGGATTGTAGTAACGCGATAAATTTAAGTAAAATTCGTTCTGTACAGTTGGAAACGGTGCCAAGGCGCAACTCGCGTATCCGCAGAGTTTCTATAGCTGGTGCGATTGCAGGTAGGACATGGTTGTCCTCGCCATTTTTAAAAGGAGTTCAGTCGCTAATCAACCGCGGTGAGGTGCACTTAGGTACGCGCGGTGGTTGTCACATCGCTGTTGCGACTTTTTTGTGCGTCGAAGTCTCGACATACGAGGCAATTCACGATGACGACAGTGTAAAAGAGATTATACTCTTCGTTAAGTGTCCAATAAAAGTGTTATTAGAAGTGTTTCGAAGTAGACATCAACGCAAGAAACATGTCCAGTGCACCGCAAATGTCCAGTGGGCTTAGTAAGCTCAAAAAGAAACATTTCCGAGTCAAACATCAGAAGGTTAAGCTGTTTCGTGCGAACGAACCTCTTCTCAGTGTTTTTATGTGGGGTGTCAATCACACGGTGAGTATTAACGTTTTTACGTGACAGCGTCGTACGTCATCGAAATGCCATCTTCTTCTTTCGTTCGCTTGAAACTGAATATGACTTTGTAATTTATAGAAAAGTAGCGTTAATTCATTAAATTTTGTTCATGTACTTACTTTACCACTATCGTGTATTTTTTATAATTATTTTATATGTATATGTACATATGCATTTATGTATACATATATGTATGTGCATGTGTGTATTATATATATAAATACATGTAATAAAAATGTTATTATTTACTTTAACTGAAGGATAATGTCTACTTAAAAAGTATCTAATTAAGAAGTTAAATTACTTTTATTAATACTATAAGATTATTTTAAAGGGATTATACAAATTTAGTTCATTAAAATCGAGTATAAAAATGTAAAAAGTAATTGATAAATAATAGATTCGTTTTTATTTCATGAATATTTAATTTCTTATACTATTTATATACTAAAAAATGAATACAAAGAAATGTACGTAAGCTCTTTAACATTTATTTATGGATGGTATTTAGAGACTCAAATATTTATTTGATATCATTACATGTGTAAGATTATATGAAAAATATTAGGTACATACATATATGTAAAATGCATATAATTATTTACAAATTTTATATTTTTCATCTATAATTTGAAAGAACTTAATTTTAAGCGAATTGTGTACTTTACATTGTAGTTTGTTCGAGTTTTTAAAGTGGATCATTTTTTTCTATTTCTATTTCTTTTTGTCCATTTACAATTAAAAAATGATTTAAGACCTTATTTCTGTACATCGCATTATAGATAAATGAGCTTAGTCACGTTAATATACCAGTAATGCTCCTGCCAGACGATTTCAGAGCTTACAGCAAGTTAAAAGTGGATAATCATCTCTTTAACAAGTGAGTTAAATTTTAATATAAATTAATATATATTTGGTTTAAGGTTACTTTAAAGAATAATGGAAATGAAGAAGATAAGATGTATTTTAATACAATAAATGTTAGTTTAATTTTTGTGAATAATTTTTTATCCAATATAGGATAAAAATCATTAATATAAATTTAAAGCAAATAACTGAGGTAATCTATTCTAATTATATCACTAAATACTGAATTAGTAGGTTGGTCACTGCTTGTAATAATAGAATCAATGAAGGTCTTCATGATCTAAGATTATAGTTAATGATAAAGATATGCATAATCTTATTAAATAATTAAAAACATGAGAACTTCAATTCCATTACATATTTGAAATTTTCAGACTTCAAATAAATAATTTCGAACATTTATGCATGAAATTTTTTGTTTTAGAGAAAATATGCCATCTCATTTTAAGATCAAAGAGTATTGCCCATTAGTATTCAGAAATTTACGAGAAAGATTTGGAATAGATGATTTTGACTACAAGGAATCAATGACAAGGTAAAAAAAAATGTATTTTACATTTTATATTTTACAAGTACATATTTGAAGATAATTTCAGAAAATAACTGGGAGGTATTATTATGATAATTGTAAAGTTCTATGTTAATTTGCAATATATTTTATAAATAAAAAACAAGTTTTATTTTATTTCTTAGATTTCTTTTTTATTACATTGCACTGCATGCCAGAGATGTATACATCATGCTATGTGAAAGCTTTTTGCATAAGTTGCAATAGCTGTGGTGCACATAAAAAGTATCTGTATGTATTCAAATAATTTGGTAAACTTCTTTTCTTCATTCTGCTATATAATTCGTTTATCTATTTATAGAATATTGCAGATTTAGGGATTTTATTTATCTTCGAGGAAGATCATGTACCCAATGACTCAGGCAAATTATTGTAATTGAAAATTCAGTCTCATATCGTGTTAAATTGAAATGTTATGAAGAATCTATTTTACGACATCATTACTAATAGTGTACATTTATAAAACTGCAATTGTTATACTTACATATCATTTAAAGTTTGCGAAAAATAAAATAAAATTGAATAGTGTTATATAATCAGTCTTTAAAGACAAATGTAGAGAAATGAAGCTAGTTAAATACTTTTGAGTTCAATGAAATCAAAACATAATGATAAAAATGTATTTATAATTAATATATTGATGCTGTGACTAATATATTATTTGTATATTATATGCATAGTAGTATGCAGTTTTCAGTGGAGAATTTAATATACATAGTATCTTGTATTTATACGAATATTATTATCAGAAAATTAAGATTTGATTTGCATTACTTCTTCATACATGAAAATGTAGTTTTCATTTGGATCCATGAAGTGTAAATTCTTCTAGTAAATTGTAACATAAGAATTTTGGTGCTAGATGTCGGGCATTTAATCCTTCACGAACAGAGAGGCATTGGAATTTGGCTGGGAGTGGGAAGACCCGTGAAATGGTTCAGCGTTCTGCTACTGCTCCTTCAATAACCCTCTCTCCTTCTATTATTTCTCAAATTCCAGTCCTAAATAAGCCACTACGTTCCTACAGTTTTAAACCAAAACGTCTGAGGTTAGCTAGACTTGATTTTTCATTTTGTGCGTGTTGCTTGTGGCTAACACGTTCCCATTATTAAGCACAGAACATCAGTTTAAAAACTTGAAGCTGATTTTACATGATATTCTTTCATGGTGTTATTCTACAAGACATACATGTTTATGCCGATATTTTTGTAAAACATTACAGAATAAAATTTTAAGAGTTATACATAGGCAAAGCATGCAATTAGTTGCTTTAACTTAAAATACTTTTGATTAAGTACATCCTGTTTTGTATCAGTTTGTGTTATTATATCATAATGGTACATATAATTTAAATTATAACATTATTATGCTTTATAGTTAACTTGATACTTAATTAGTTCCTTTGTAATGCATGTTGAAATATGTATCAAATATAAACTAATAGCTACTAAGTATTCTTGCTGTCCGAAGCAAGATGTTTTCAGTTCAAAAAATATATAACTTGTTTTGTTTCTCTATAGTAAAAGTTGAATATATTGAAATTGAAATTATTTTTTCATTCTTCTAGATCGCAACCGATATTAGACGACTCTTCTGGGAAAAGTGGTGCAAAGTTTTACCAATCTTATGATAAACTGTTTATTATTAAAACTCTTACTAGTGAAGAGGTAGAAAGAATGCATTCATTTTTGAAACAGTATCATCCGGTATGTATAAATTATTTTTATTTACGATTTTATGTGTATATAAATCTAACATTTTTATATTTACAGTATATTGTAGAAAGACACGGGAAAACTTTGTTACCTCAATATCTTGGCATGTATCGTTTGACAGTAGATGGAGTTGAACATTATGTTGTTGCTATAAGAAATGTATTTTCAAATCATTTGACAACTCATAAGAAATTTGATTTAAAAGGCTCAACAGTAGATCGTGAAGCATCTGACAAAGAAAAAGAAAAAGATCTACCTACTTACAAGGATAATGATTTTGTTAAGGAGGGAATGAAAATTTATATTGGTGAAGAAGCAAAAGCTAAACTTATAGAAACGTTAACTGCTGATGTTGATGTGAGTTTTCTATTTTCATTATGTATTTATTTTTATATACTATATTTACCAATAAATTACCTTCATAGTTCCTTACACGACTGCACTTGATGGATTATTCCTTATTACTTGGATTACATGATTGTGCGCGAGCTGAACAGGAAAATAGAGAACGTGCTGAAAGAGAGGAAGAGGAGGATAATCATGAAGAGGAAGATGATAGCGAATCTGGAAGTGGACTTGATTCACGGGGTCCAATGGGAGAGTATGTATTATTACTAAATATACTGTAGAGATTATTTTTAGAATCTATATAATATCTTCTTTTTCTTAGTCGTTTGTATAGTTGGTGTGCTGTTGGTGGTATGGCAACACCTCCTGAATCACCGCACGCTGCGTTGATGCGCGATACAAGTTTACAGTATGAAGATGCAATAATTCCTGAATTAGATATTTATGCAATTCCCAGTAAAGAAGGTAACTCCCTTCTGTGATTAATGTTTTATTCATTAAACTAACTCTTCAATTTTTGTTTTGTTTTAGGTGCACCTACAAAAGAAATTTATTTTTTAGCTATAATTGATGTGCTAACTCATTATGGTGTACGTAAACAAGCAGCAAAGGCAGCTAAAACAGTGAAATATGGTGCTAACGTTGATGGTATATCAACCTGTGATCCAGAACAATATGGCAAGCGATTTATAGAATTCATGAGCAAAGCTATAGAATAAACCGTTGTTTGTTGTTGTTAAGCTTGTAAATTTGGACCGCCCGTTCGAAAGTCGTGATACAATATTGTCGCTTTTATTACGGTTGCGTTTAGTGCATTGAATGTTTCTTCTGTGCACTTTGATGTTTAACTACAAAGAATTTTACTTGATACGTTAGTACTGTTCTATTACGTATCTCAGTATTTCTTATGACATTTACATTGGAGTTAGATGCGTTGCGAGTGGTGAAAATTTTACAAATTGCCACCTTGAAGAAATTGGTAAAGAATTTCTTTTTAAAGGAATGTTCATTAACGTTTATAACAAGTGACATATTTTCTCAGTATTCACTTACAATTTTTATGTAAACATAATTGTTAAACACTGTGGTTTTTGTAGCGTTTTTTGTGTTTTAGTATCTTGGTCTGTACTTTCAAAACACGAAACTGTAATTTACGTGCATTATGTGTACAGACAGAAATATGTGCAGGTTTTATGAGATATCAGAAGGATTTATTAAATATATTATTTGTTCCGTAAAGTGATACTCAATATTCTACTTGTGGGTATACGTCATATACATATTAGCTAATATGTCTATTAATTTGCTGTATTAAACTCGGCATACAAGTAACATTAAAGAAACTACATTGTCGTACTATGTCGTACGTTTGTTGTTGGTACACATAATGTGCTTCGGAAACCACGTTAATTACTGTCATTTGACAGTAAATAATATCTAGTATACTAGTTTACTGGGAAATATTAAAATTAATGTTGATGTTACATATGATAATCTCAAGCGAGACGCAGTCTGAGTGTTTCGTTAATGAAGCCTACATCTATCGTAAAAACTCTCTCTCTGACTTCGTTAAAGCATACTATGATGCTTCTACTGTCTGTGGTATTATCTGGAATGTTTAAATATTCGAATTAGAACGTAACTGCTATTACGATGAGAATTCTCATTTTGGTAGGTTTAAACAGAGGAGAAAAATAATATATATTATACCTGCAAGAGGTACCATATAATAAGAGCTTCAAACTTAAAAAATTACGAGTGAACGTTAAAGTCTGTAAATGTCAGCTCCTCGGTCATTTCAGTTACCGCGAGTCGGTGTTTAGATCATCGATTCGCTTAGTTCGTGAAGTATATTTGCAGGGAACAAAGCGAGTCGTATGTATTATGCACGATTCATGTCTCCTTTAATTCATAAAGTGCTCAAAGTTAACCAATGTTCTTTGATTATAGAATTTAAGAAAAAAAATAGGTATATTCTTCGGCACATTGAGAATGGGATGTTTTGTTCAATATTTGGAAAGATGCTATTAAAAATATTGGTCATATTGTTCTTAATGTAAAAATAAAGGGGCACTAGTAGTACGTTGACTTTTGATACGTGAATATTTGTAGCAGTATGTGAAATCTTGAACGGTATTTGATTCTCAGTGTGTCAAGATTTTGGCGCAATTAGTTGCACAAGAACTCGCTTAACAATTTCGATGCTGAACAATTTAATATAGCTTGAATTTTTTATTCCACAAACTTGTATTGCAACAACTAGCTTCTAACGAACAATATTCTAAGATCATATACTGTTTTTACTATGGGAAGGAAAAGAGGGAGAATGCATCGTTGCATAACACTTTATCTTTAAATAATCTAATAATCGATTTTATATAATTTGTTAAAACTGATTATAATATAACGACTAATTACTTTACTAATTAAGATATTCATCTAGTCTCGATACTTTGTATGATTTTATACGTTGCTAACACATTGGAAAGATAATAAGAGAAAATGAAAATCTAATGCATATTGCCGATGATGCTGTACTATAAAATAACATTAATAATTGCAAAAATACGCTCAATTTCTGTAATGTCATAGTTTCTATACGATAAAATGTAATTTGTTGAGTAAACTGCAACTTGCTGTGATGCGGTAGTACATTTTTCAAATATGTTTTTTACTACCGTATTAATTATTACTTGCAACTATTCACACGTTCAAATTTTGTTGAATTAGCAAGTTTGAAATAATATAGATTTACAAGGTGTTTAAATGGACTACCGAAAAATTCCATGATTTTACAGTTTAGATTTTTATAATTTGCTCCGTGTAGAAACGATGTATATATTCATTACTTTGCTGTTGGCAATATATATCCAGGCTTCTGTCGTCCTAACATTTGTATTATTCACAGAGTCTGTGTTGTATAAGCCACGGGAAATAGATGGACATTTAACATATTACGGAATTATAAATAAAAAAGATATTTGAAAGGAATATGTTCAATTTTATTTTGTAATAAGGATAGTTAACTTTTAACTAACAATATTTATCAAAACAGTTTTATACTTTAAACTAAAAACAATTATTTTTTTATCGCTAAAACAAGTGAATAACAAGAGATAACCGTTTTCTGACTAAGTTAAACGAAATATGTTAAATTGATTTGTACTTTAGTTATTGCATAAGATATCAAAGAGAATTTTATCTCTTCGTGTCTTTGGTTTCTACATACATCTATACATTATGTATTATTTATATATGTGAATTTATCTATAAAATATCTTCAGGATATATTCAAAGCAAAATAACATACAAAAGTTTGTCTAATAAATTAGACACGAAGTTTTTTCAAGTTATTTTCTTCTGATTCACAGCAATCTTTTTGAGAAGAGAACTCCTTAGATTCCGGGGACAAGTAACTACTGCGTTTTCTTCTTGCCACAGGTGAAACCTGTTTCAAGTGTTCCAGGTCATTGAATACAACTTGTGCGCCTCCTCCGCTTGTTGGTAATATATCACCCTACAATACAAATAAATGTGTCGTTTATACTCTATTAAAAATATGCTTACATTGCATGATATAACTGATACTAACTTTGTACAGTTTAGTTTCGAGTTCACCATCTGTATCTTGTTCCTGTGCAATGAGACAATATTTGGATGCTCTGTCTGTTATATCTTTTGGGTCAGTTAATTGCGTAACGCTTCGTTTATGTCGAATATGTGGTTGAAGAATAGTCCCAACTGGAACTAAACCAGGAGGTCGATGATCAACCCATCTTTCTGCACTTTGAGATCGTCTAAAGCGCAAATTTACAACTGGAATTCTTTCCTAAAAATTGTAAAAGGTAAATAATTTGACACAATTTTATAGTATATAAAGCAACGAGTATACTTACTTTTCTACTTAATCGAACATCATTACTATCTTCAAATGTAACAGTAGATGTCGATTTTGCACCACTTTTAGGCGTGATCATAGATGATGTAGTTTCTACTACAGTTGTTGGAACACCTGTATTAATTTTAGATGTTATAGGAACTGCGGTATCATTTGTTATTACTGAAACCGTTTCTTTAGATTCCAATTTTCCGTCGGTATCAATTTTATCATCACTTACTAATATCTGTTTCACTAAGTTCAATTTCTCTTCTGTTCCTTTCATTTGGTTCTGAATAAATATCGAAGAAACTTAATGACTGTTTAAAATGCATATAATTATAATTTTATACCTGAAGCAATTCACGTTGACGGCGAAGTTTACTTTCCAATTCCTTACTCATTTTATCAGTCTCTTCTTGAATTTTACTACTATATCTTTCTTTTACTTTTTGTTTATCTATTGTACGTTGGTTTAGTAATGCGTCCCTGTTTTTTAACTATAAAATAACATTATGAATTGTTGCGTAATAAGAAATTAATTAATAAACGATAATATAAAATAAAGTTATTACTTCTTGTTTCATATGTCTGATTATATCATTAGCACTATTTAATCTGTACAATAAAGTATCGATTTGCCCCTCCGTCTTACATATATGTGCTTCTAAAGCAGATATCTGTAAACATTTTTAAACAGTAGTTATAATGCTTAGTATATTTATTTGAAAACTCACTTTCTTTTTCTGTTGATCACTTGTTGTTTTTAACGTAGAATTTTCAATTTTGAGAGATACATTTTCCCGTTCCATTCTTACCAGCATATTTCTAAAATTAGTTTCTGAAAAGATAATTTTTTTATGAAATCCTAGAGAACGAAGTATCTTATCTGAAATGAATAATTTAGGGAACACTACGTTTTTGTCTTAGATCCGTCCGTAAAACATTTCGTTTTTGGATACGAAGTTCTAGGAAATGCATGAGCGTAGTAATTATTTCATCGTTATGTGGACTCGATAAATCCATTTCTGGAAAAGGTCCTCCAAGGCTGCAAGAAAATTTATTGTCATATAGAAAAATAAACTTTTTCTGCGTAACATGAATACCAATATAATGTACCTGTAAACTAATCCTAAATCGACTTCTAAGTTAGCAGCACCTAGATGACCTGCACTTTCTAATCTGTTTCTAGCTTCTTTAAATATCTACAAAATAGATATATGTATAGTAACATGAAACAAACATTTATAGATTGTAGTTCGGATTTTGTATAGATATATTAACATAATTTTTCTCGTTTCTTACTTTATTAGCTTGTCTTCTTCCAGGTATATATCCTAAATCTAACTTTGAAGTTGTAGAATTTGTAACTTGTACTTCTTGACTAACTTCAGCAAATTTCAATACTTGCTGCATGAGAAAGAAATAAACGATTTGTTATCTTACAAATAATGTACTTCAAACTTAATTTTAATAAATAAATTCTTACAATAGTTTCGTCATAATCATCCATGTTAGGATTAACACAAACAATCATTCTGACACTTCCTTCTCCATCAAAGTAGTTTTTAAATAGATGCGTTATCTTCGAGTCTCTATAGGGCACTATTTTGTTTGTACCCTGAAGCTGATTTTCACGAAGTATTTCCAAACAAGTTCGAAGTGTCATTAACGAGTTATTTATATTTCCTGTTTTAATAAATATAGTTTGTATAAAGTGATCAAATATACAAGTTTTTCATTAATTACCTGCTTCTCTAAGCCTTTGGCCAGTATTTTTGGAACGATTTGTACGTTCACTTCCAGCCAAATCTACTAAAGATAATTGGCTGATACAAATGACTCTCTTGTCTTGGACAACTTGTTCACCATCCCTATCTAATGGTGCCTAATAGGAAATAGATACTATATATATAACAACATAGAAAGTTCATTGATTTGTATTACCTGTACAAGTCTTATAGTAAAAACGCTATGAGATCTGCTCGATTCTGCATTTAGAGTAGTATACGCTATGTGTCTTTTACGTTGACCACGTTGAAATACTTCAAATGCTTCTTCCGAACTTTTGACTTCTATTTCTGTGCAACCATGGACATACATATTTCTGTTTCCATCTTCACGAACTATTTTACTCTGTAAAGTTCTGAATTTTTCAATGTTCATAATTCTGATGAAATACTAGTTATTTCTTCACAAAATATACTTACTTTGTTTTGCCTTCATTTTCTTCTAGCAAATCATACACACTGTTATTATAAACTTCAATATATGTTACAAAGACTGCATATACATTATCTGTGTCAACAGTTAAAGCTTGCAATTCAGTACTTCGATTCAAATCATCATTATTATTATCACTATCAGCATCGAGTTTACATCTATGAAAAACATCAAATATTAAAACTATCATATAACAAACTTTTATACAAGCATATGTTACATAATAAAAAATAAGAACTTACAATTTAGGAGTTTTTATATTTTGAGAAACAACAAGTCTTTGAAGTTCATTTTGTCTATCTAATAATGCATCGGCTTCGCTTTGTATATCAAAACCATTCAACTTATCTGGTTTAAAGATAAATTTTTTTGCTTGGTAGTTTACTATGCTATTAAAAATAACATCTAAACTACGAGGCATGATGCCTATATCATATAGACTGCCACACATGGTATAAGTTTTACCGCTTCCAGTTACTCCATATGTAAATAGTAAACTGTTTTTACCATTTATAAGATTTTCAACAAGTGGTAAAGCTACAAGATCAAATACTTCTTTTTGAGAAGTATTTGGGCCAAAAATATAACTAAAAGATGTCTGAATAACTTTATTTGTAATGCGAGTATTTGTTTGTCCCGGTTCTGGTGATGTGATAATCAAAGTCGTATCGGAAATGATTTTTATACAAGATACATCATTTGGATGGTCCATTGGTCTTAGACGACAAAATACTTTAACAGGTTCTTTAGGTGTGTCATCGTATTTTGGTCGATTTACACCTTTACGCGATGCAACAGGTGGTTTCGAATTCCTAAAGATATATAAATAACGGCAATCATTGTTAAGTATTATTATTGCTTATTTGTAGTATGCTGTTGATAAAATTGTATTTGAGTTTAAGTCGACATAATAATTTTAAAACAAAAACAACAAAATCGAAAATAAAACAACATAACTTACGCAGGTTTCATGATAGGATCAATTAATGGTCCGCAAAGGTTAAAGTTTACTTCATATAAGTGTTTAACAACTTAGACAATTATTTTAACATTCTATTTATCGTGAGAATTATTTTACGCAACTAACGAGGTTTAAAATTCAAACATGTTTATAGTGAAGTCAACTACTAAGTCATTCAAGGCGGGTTTCTATTTAGTAAAAAGAATCATTGCAAATATAGCCATAGCTCTTCGTAATTTGATACATCGAAAAAAAAATTGATTATAAAAGTTGTATAACAGGAAATCTGTAGCAAGTTGTATGCAATAATAAAACACAGTTTGGGTAATAAATTTTATTGGACAAAAGGATTTATGATATTTGTACATACTATATAACTATAACTGTAAATTTTTTATTTTTTTAGTAAATCTTCTCTCAAATGTGAACCATCACAGAAAGGTCTATTTGATGTTTGTTTACAATTACAAAGATAATAATCTTTAGTTTCTTCTACGGTGAACCATACAGGTTTGTGCGGAATCCTACGAAATTGATTCGCATGAGTACCATCACAAAATGGTTGCGAATGACTTTTACCACATAAACACCATGCATACTTTTTTCCAGCTATGCAAGTGTATTTGAAAGGTTTAGTATCATATACAGCACCATTTGTTGGTTGATCACTTGCGCCATAATACTTTTTCAATGGATTTGTAGGTATTTTCATGTCAGTCTCCTTTTTACTGCAATACCATCTGACCTGAAATGATGTAATAAAAATTATTAAAATAAACTGATAATAAAATTTATAATATTGTACTAATTTTGCAAATTATTGCTTCAAAAATTAGGTTAAGGTAATCATAATAGATGGTGAAAGTGGGAGAACATTCCAAAACGATAAATGAAAAATAGCATTACAATATACATTTTTAACTTACATTTTGGTAATTGAAAATATTACAACACGCAAATGGTGAAATTCTGTTTAACATTACAGCCATAGTTAACATTTAAGGTTATCTTTTCAATACTAATGAAAGATAAAATGAGTAAAAAATGTTTCCTATTAACGTAGTTTTAGAATTGAAAACTACTATAGTTACTGCCACCTCACAAAACTATATAATTATCGAAACAATTTACACAGAGTTTGAAAATTAGAACCGAAAGGAATAGTTACTATTACGTATAGTTAGTAAATAAGACTATTCATTTTAACTAGTAAATTTCGTAGTAAGAAATGTTTAGCAAATTTATTTTTCCAACAGTGTTTCTATACATTTCTATAAATGAATTTTTATTTCCAGATAATGATAATATTGTACAAATTTAATTCGTTATTTAATTAATCACTGATGTTATCTATTGACAAACAATGGAACTAATAATACTCCAAGGTATGTAGGTAACGAACATTTTTATCACTATTTTAACTGTTGGCTAGTTCGTACACCTGTTTATAGATGGCGATATTGTTTTGTTTTGTGATAAATTACATTGTCTTCGTTCTTTCATTTCTCGTACTAGTGTTCTTCATTTTTCTTCGTTGAAAAGGTTCGTGATGGCTGTAAACCTTTCAACTCTTTTCGTTGTTGGTTCGTTGAATAATTTATCAGTTGTTTTGAATTAATTTACGGAGACATGGATTATTCATCTTTCACAGGATACGATTCTTTTATTAGATTATATTCCTCAAATTTCAAAAATTTTTCCTGCGCATATACTATACACGAAGAAGCGGTTTCTCTTCGTCGATTTTACGAACCGGAAGCTTGAAACATAATTTCGTGCAGTTTCTCGAGTACTTTACTAATTAAATTAGTTCTTTGCGAGGACCTCACGTAATGTTACATTGATTATGTTAATTATTGCTTGAGCTTTGACCCTTATGGGGTTCTGTTGTTTATATCACCCTTGCTTTAATTACGAGTCGGCTAGTTTCCAGTTATTTAGATAAGTTCTGGAAGATTCTATTATTCTCAATTACGCGAGGACAGTAGCGAATTTTCAATGAAAGAAAAACGATTATCGATTAATAGAACGATGAGTCTCCTCTGCAACTTTTGTATCCTTAAAATTCGAAATTTTTTCGGTACATAAATATATTAAGTAGGATTCGTAAGTAGCTAGATTCAAGTTAGAACGAAATTTTTAAACGTTCAAAAATTATGAAAGAGGTTGAGAACCAAGGGTCTTGAATAGTTGTTTTCTCGCGCCTTTTTTTCGGATGGAAGGTCGCTTTAATCACTCGGCGAATTCTATTTCCAACCAGTGGAACAACCAGATACGAATCTACCTACTGTCCAAGAAGGTTCGAATAAAGAGGTCTTAATCGACCGGGACACTGGAAACTTAACGAAATTGTCTCATTGCAACGATTGTCTAATCTGTCAAGCTGGCTTTTTGTTAATTCTTCGTTAATTCCATTGACCAAAACCGGAACTTCCTCTCTGTTTCGATTCGTTGTAACAACAATTACAGATTTTAGGAAAATGAAAATGGTTTGTTAATTTTAAATAAATAAAATTTTAAATAAAATAAATACATAAAATAAATAAATATGAGATTTATTCCTTAGATAGTTGTTAACATTTCCGTTCAAATTCTCAGAATATATGTATTTACTTTCACAAGGATTTTAACAATCAATATTACTAATTTCAGGAACTATCGGTGTATCGGGCTGCACACGAAATGTAAATAGACGTTTTGCTTCGTGAGATGCTAGAGATCCGTCGTCGACGAGGCTTTCCGGGTCATCGAGATCCTGTTGACGATGGTCAGTAAATAAAAAACACGAGTATCACGCGGAACCCGGATTTCCTCCGGCCATTTGTTTTTTATGTTGCGGCGTTTTACGAGCTCACCACTACGAGTTGATTCCTGATCGGGCCGATGGAAAACTTGAGGGTACTTATGGGTATTCAATGTTTTTTTGCTGGATCTTTGAAATATGTAATACTTTGTTGTAATTTAAAAATTGTCAAAATTCAAATTCATGCTTGTTACAGGGTGCTACGAGCAGTAAGATCGTAAAACTTTTAATTACAACAATGGTAACAACTTCGTTCACTGAAAATTTACGTTCAATTTGTTTGCATCGAAAGACAATAAGCAAGATGTCTATCTCTCTTGGTTCAAAGCTGCATCATGATTAAATGCATTGGATTGCAATAATTGTTGAGCCTCGTGAAGAATTCATCAATGTGTTGAAACGCTGAGCAACCGACTACTGCAATTTCTATTTAAACGCGAGTAAGGGGTTTACCCCTATACAGATATCCTAAGGGTGGCTTCCAAAAATGGATTTTTCATTTGTTACTCGAATCAAACGATGCGCCTATACTATTTCAATACAATCATTTTCTTCTTACAGATGGTACTTTTCAAGAAAATTTAAACAACTTCTGCCGATAAAAACTTGTAGCGAAGGAGGAAAAGAAGAGATTCTCTGCATTGATAAAATCGAAGTCGAATCAAATATTCAGAGGATTTTATCCCCGTTTCCGTCTAAACTTTTCATTATCCGAGAATATGGAAAAATCTCCAAGTTAAGTATTCTCTCTTTATCTCATTAACTCTTCATGGGTAATCGACGCATAAACACGACCTATAAGTGTGAACAATAGAAAGTTATAATGTACACTTTGCAAAGTGTAACTTTTACTTATTTTAATTTAAATAAACAATATTCTGTGCATATACTGTCAAAATTAAGAACGCTTCGTTCACAACCTTGATCAGTGATAATAAATTTATGATCTTCCTCGATTTGGGTTTCTAGAGACAGGGGTGATAGCAAAGGTGTATCTTCGTCTAGGAACAGTGTTCCACGAAACGGGAAGAAAATCATCCGGGGTCAGCAAGGAGAGGGTACGACGAGCTATTTTGCGATTGGTCGTTGGTGAGGGTGGTTGGGAGAGACTATATAAAGCGTTTCACGGATCATGATACATCGCAGTTGCTTTTACGTGTTGCTTCACCGGCGTTTCCACATTTTTGCTTTATCAAAACGTGTTCGTGGTATCACAACGATCATTGTATCTCGATCGAGCACCTAGGTGCTGACAATGATTTGATTCTTCCGGTGAAGTTGCTCGTGATCGTGAAAACAGAGATTAAAGAAAGGCTGAACAAGTATTTTTTAAACTGACGTGCTTTTAATTGACAATCGAAGTCTGTGACATTTTACAGACAGTTAAACAAGGTTGAATATCTTAGCAGGAAAGTAATTTTCAGCGAGGAACGATTATTTAAACAGAATTTATTTACAGTAAATTATTAAACTGGTCATTAAATTTTTGGATACATGCTCGTGAGAGAAAAATTGTGATTAAGTTTTATTGCTATTTATTTTCGAGTAGACTCCAATGAAAGAATCTGAATTCTATCGATGTACTTTCTTTTTTTATTACGTGTAACTTCTTTTATTTTTGACAGCGTCGTTTTGTGTTAATTTTCCAAAGATCAAAATTTATCCTTCACCTATTATAGCTCCGCCATTTTAAAAAGATTTTGGAATTATGTTTGCAGGTTGAAAGATGTTTTTGCGAGGAAGAAAGGCTCAGTTGGTACCGTGTTTCGGTAGCGTCGAGATCTTAACGTGTTTATGGATCGCGAGTGCGGTTTTAACCCTCGTCGCTTCTCAACCGAATTTTTACATCAGTCGATACGGTAAACGACAGGAACCACGTGCAGGTGAGTCGTTCCTTCTTCCTAAATGGAACATTATTGTTGAATGCTTCAATTGACAAATTCATAACAATTATTTCGTTAAAATATAATATTGATGAAGTATATTCGAGCGTCCTATAAAATCTAATCGTTCCTTTAACTTTCGTTACTTTTTAATTTAATATACTATTAATTCTAAAGGTAAATTAATGTTTTCATTAGAAACAGCGGCTCTATCACTTAATGCCGACTTAATATTTGTACTATAAATTTCAAACATAGAGGAACAATTTGTTAACACGTAAAAGATATCTTTTGCAAGCATGTTCACCCGTACGTTCCCTCTTTCGTTGCTCCGTGTTTGTGTGACATATAAGGACTATAACTGTCAGGCGATGCGATCTGAGGCTAAATAAATTCATTTGCTTAATTTACAAAGTAATTTATAGCAAACGCGAGCGCATTAACTGAAGCTTTATGAATTCGTGAAGGGTTTCATGAAACAGCAAATTAGAAGTGGGATTTAGTAACCCACATTCAAAGTAACCAGAATTCTTAATATTCCTCGAATGATTTTCAGCGTTGAACAGTCGTCGCTGAGAACGCAAAACTCATAATCAATTTTCTTCTTTTTCTACCCTTTGATTTCCATTTTGTTCGCAATCAGAAACGTTGTGGTCGTTTAGTGTGCGAATAGTCAGTGTCGTCTTCAATTAGAACCGTTTCCGGTTGCCGGCTACATAATCTCTTCGCTAGGAATTCGATCCAACCGTGCGAAACGTAACTTTCCATAAATACACCCTCTTTTGTTGCAGTCGATGCGTGATAATTGACTATACTGCTTTCTATTTGGTCACTTCTCCAATTAAACAAATTCTTTTACGGGGAATACTTTTGCATCGTTCTCTCGCTTTCTTTTGTCTTTCGATTTTTGCTGTAACGAGCAATCGATGTTCGTTCATCCATATTAATAATTGTTGCTGATGTGTTGGAGACAATTAGTTGTACATTCTCCACAGTTGCACTGCAAAAGAGAAGTAGCTTATTAATTGAACTCGCGACACGTTTAACACATTGTACGGCGAGCACAGCTAGAAAGTTGCATCAACAGGTTGATCCATTAATTATTCTCGAATTAGTCAGGATTAACGGCGACGAAAATAAATGAATAAATGAACGCATGTTTTATTTGAATCGTTTGCTATTGTTATGTTCGTAGAGTCTTTGTTCATGTTGGGAAGCAGATACGGACGTAGCGAGAATGTGCAAAAGGGTAGCGAATTTTTGCCAAAATTGGTGGAAGTGGTGCCAAGGATGGATCGATTCTTTTTGGGAAGTCGATACGGGAAACGTTCACCCTCGGATTATCGGACCGTTTCTTCCGTAAATCGATTCAGCGCCGTTCTGAACTTCATGGATCAAGTTAACCACGTAAATCTCGATCGGGACAATGACGCGAACAATGGAAACGATCTTGTTCTTTTATCTTAAGACTATCGTACCGTTGGTAAGAATCTTTTCCTTCATTTTTTTCCGAGGTTCCGCGTGGGAAATTCGCGAACACGAATAAAAGAATACAACTCCATTCTGTTTTTTAAGGGTAGTATTTTCTTTTTGTAAAAATTCCTTTCACAAAGGGGTAATCTTCTTTGAACATTTAATTTTTTCTCCAAAGGAACTGTTACACTCGCAGATGTTTTCCTTTCTTTACAGACACGTACGGGAACTCGTTGACTATTTCTCCTGCAAACGAAACGAAAATAGCGACGAGAAGATGAGAAGAAAATATTCAAAGAAACGCGAGACATTTGAGCGTGAGCACGTTCCGATTTTCTAACT
Organism: Megachile ligniseca; assembly: GCA_945859555.1. Classification (NCBI taxonomy): domain Eukaryota; kingdom Metazoa; phylum Arthropoda; class Insecta; order Hymenoptera; family Megachilidae; genus Megachile; species Megachile ligniseca. Next base: position 10,029,363 of record OX243787.1, read on the forward strand.
AGGTTCTCTGTAATGATTCATTGTTTTTGATCGAGTTAAATAGTGTACAAAATTTCGAGTAAAGTCGATCGCACGCGCGGAAGAAGAAAAATATAAGCTTCGATTGACGCATCTGACAGTATCATTTCTTTAATCTCGACAAACTTTTCAACTCTGTTTTGTTCCTCTATTTTTTTCTCTACCATTCTTTGGTTTCGCTTCTTTTAAAGTCACGTATCGTCAGGTTCGATGTTTCATTTAATCGATGAAATGCGTTCGAGGTTACTTTCGAGCGACAAGTGTTCGCAACTTTGTAATTTTAAAATATCTCGCGACGTTGATGCATAATACAGATTTTGAAATCACCTCGATTGTCTCACGGGGAAATAGCACGCGTTTTTCATGTAGTTTCACACGACGTAATTATTTTCGCCGAAGTTTTGCTAGCTTGTCAGTAGTAGAGGTTCGCGTTAGGTCAGCCCACTGGGAAATCCCTCTTTCTTTCGGCATTTTATCAACTTTTCGCTTTCTCGTGATTTTTATACTTCTTTATCCTTTTATTCAACATTACGTCACGATTATTTAACCTTGTCTGAAAATACGATTTAAGAGATTTCTCTGGTATCTTCTTTAATCGCCTCGGTTTTTCTTTGCTCATCCTATTAATATCGAGTTTCAATCGTGCTTTCCATTTCGTTTCCCTTTTATGACTGGCTTTACCGTTCCGAGTCTCGAAGAGACGCAACAAGTTCTCGCCACGTTCGAACGGTGAATTTGGATTCGATTATTCCATTTGTTTCTTTATTTGTACGAGTGGGTGGGTGGTTCCTGACGCTTAGAGTTTTGCCGGGGATTTCTACAACGATAACAGTATCATTTAATTTCTTGGCTAAGTGGTCGTGATGCGAACGATTCCGAATCATTATGGTTCGTTCGCGATAATTAGACGATTTGGAAAATGCGAGACACGCTCGTTAATGCGATACTTACGATCCCGTTCTATCTCCTGTAGTTTCTACAATTTGCTATACCAATTGTTCTGCAATTAAGATCAACAAGTATTTGTGTATAATTTTGAACAAAAAATAATTTTGTGAAATAAATTTGATCGTAGTAGAAACAGCCATGTCTAGCAGGGTCATCATGAATTTTCAATCGAGTACCTCGATTTATTTTTGTTGAAGTACTAGTGTAACTTGAGCAACATTAAGTTTTCGTTTATTTAGCTAAATTAAATTCTCGGCATCGATATCGGTAACTCTCATGGCAGTCGACAGGTTAAACACGAAACGCCCTCTTATTCTTTTCCCCGTCTCCCCTCCTCTCCTCGTTTCTTTCATTAATTTTTCACCGTGCAATCTTACTTCCTTACCCTCCATGAACTTATCGCCAGGATTTATAGAACGTGGACATTCTAATACGCGATATCGATTTACCAACGACCGTCGAAATGCCAATGTGCCAATTAGAAACATCCACGCGTTCCATTCACTTTCGCCGATGAAAACAAGCCGAGGCTGATTCGAAAGCAACGAAAGTAAGATGCAAGAACGAGAGGATCCATGACATCCTCGGGAGAGGATGCAGTCTAGCGTGGAACTTCTTCCAACAGGGTGATCGAACGTAAAAGTCGAGATGTCGAGGAGTAAACCGGATCAGGCCACTGTGTTACTCTCGATGAACAATACTTCGTATTGATTAGAAAGTAGATAATATGCACGAGACGAGCATATGTTCCAATACACAGAGTGTATTCTGCACTTTCTGTGGGAGGTAAGATTTTCGGGGAATTTCTACTGATTTTGTGGCTCACCGTCTACGGTTATGTGTTGTATGATTAAACATTCTGCTGTCACGTATTATATTGTTATACATTGTACTGCAAACGCATCATATACCCACGCATTATATCGCGCGCGTGGATTCACGGAAACTGTCGCAATATCAAAATCGTGGAAATATCGTGAAAATGTTTTGCTGTGAAGGTTAAAAAAATCTGTAGTGATCGGAAATAGTTCGAATTAGTTTTAGAGAACGGTAACTTCAGTTTAATGGAATCGATTAGATGTGCAATTAACACTTGGATTCATTCTCGAAAATTGCGTGTGCTCAAACTTGAACTAATTATTTTTAATCGTTTGATAACGTGAAGTCGTTTGCTCGTTTATTCAACGGGTGATTTCAGTTGTAAACTTGCAAGTTTATTATAAAATACAAAGCAAGTACCTTATAATTCAGTCTCGCTATGATATCTCAGAAATGTTATACCTCTCGTAACTTTTACAAATTTTTCTTTAACTTATGGATTATGTAACAAAATTAATTTGACCTGACATTTTCAGTTTGTATCGCTCAAGCATTTTAGTCGAAGGCAATTATCAAGACGTCGTTCTGTTGATAATCGGATAACTGGCGAAGTTAGGATGATGTTGAAAAGACGACTGGCAGATCGAGTGGCAAGGTCTTTAATAGATTGCTTAATCGTTTTTGGGACCTACTTTTGATGCGACCCAAAGGAGAAAGTAAGAGGAGTAAGCTGTTGCGGTCGCGTGCTCGTGAAAGTTGTTTCGCTTACACGTAAGAGACCGACAAAAGATGTTTTTAAACAAGCACTCGTACGTTACGTCGAAATAGCTTTGCGATTATCGCATTTTAATTTTATTAACATTTCTAGGTGGACCAAAGAACATTCATTATCGTTTCTGGCCTGTAAAGCGGAGTAAAAGGAAAATTAACGTGTCTTTTGTACATACAGAAGCATAAAAGAAAGTGGAGTCTATTCCGAGGGTCATCAGTACGATATCAAAGTAATAATTAGAGTTATAATTATGGAATATATTAATAGTTACTGTCTTTACGTTCATATACCTTATCTTTTTCTTCCAGGATGATAAGTTACTATTATCGATGACTTTAGATTAGTACGCATTTAAAATTGGCGCACTTTGACGACATCAGCGCCATCTGACAGAGAATCGTCGAAACTGATGGGCAATTTCAAGAGTATTGTCGTCAGTCGATAAGTAGTACATAGTTTCAATAATTGCCAATAGTGGCGCTACTATCTAATTCGAAGGAATTTGAAGTTGACAATGCAACGAGCAGTAAATTTTGATTATATTTTATTTGAAAAATACATTAAATATTTAAAAAGGTAATTTTACAAGGTTCTGAGAATATCTAGTTCTAAACACTGTGCACAAGGTATGTAAACTAATAGCCGAAGATGAATAAATCAATAAAGATATAGTAATTAGATTAATCATAGTACAAAATACATTTGCAAAAATATTTGAGAATATACTAATAACATAATATATTTTACAGGTGGTTGAATCCTTGAAATATGTAATTTAATAGTGGCTATGCAAAGACTAAAGTGGAAACTTGAAGAAGTTGGAAAAATTAATATAACAAATAATGCTATGAAAGAATACTATAAGAAATATGTAGTTTAATATATTATAATGATAAGGAACCATGAGTAAGTAGGTAGAATCATAAATGATTTGTTTCAGTACACATTTATCTATCAAAAATTGTTAATTATTGAATGTTAATAGCTGATATTTTTGTACAGGTTGTGGAGAGATGTTTTTAAAGATATTTGGATACAGAAAAACGTTAAGAGATAAATTAAGGAATTTATTTTATGACTCAACTAAATTACAGCAGTTTGAAAGTACAATAATAAAGTTATTAATGAGTATTTAAGTATTTGTAATATCAATATGTATAATATTACAAACAATTATCAATGTTAACCAAATATTTAAGCTCCAGACTGATGTGTGTACTGTTGTAAATCGAAAATGTAGTGGAAATGAGGTAAAAATAAAGTGTGATAAATTGAAAATTAAAAACTATTTATTGTACACCCTGCTTTGTGTATTTAGGAATACAGAAGTGTATAAAACTTTATTAAACAATTCTATGGACATCTCTTTTCATCAATGAAGCGTGAAAATATAATTCTGAACAATAATGAGTATATAATTAGTCATTATTATATATCATATACATATTGCATTTTGGTGGGAAAATCGCATTTTCGCCGGATACCTCCTCGCACATTCTGTTATCCTGTTACCAGGAGCAGTTTTTGGAGCCGCGAGTACGTAAACTATACCCCCACTACTGCTCATGTCCTATGCGCATACGGCTCTGCGCAATTTACTGCGCATCTCTACTGCGCCGACCATTGCGCATCTCTACTGCGTCGACCATTGCGCATCTTTACTGCGCCGACCATTGCGCATCTCTTCTGCGCCGACCATTGCGCATCTCTTCTGCGCCGACTACTGCGCATCTCTTCTGCGCCGACCATTGCGCATCTTTACTGCGCCGACCATTGCGCATCTCTACTGCGCCGACCATTGCGCATCTCTACTGCGTCGACCACTGCGCAGCTCTACTGCGCCGACTACTGCGCATCTTTACTGCGCAGAAAAACGTGCCACCTCCTCGATTATCATGTGTTCCTGATGCTCCTGATACCCAGATACCAGGAGCATATAACCAAAGTTAGTATCACGAACTTCAAACAACCTCCTAGGTTATTCTGTTATCCTATTACCAGGAGCGTAATTTCAGTAAATGAAATCACGATAATTCTGTCTTAAGAATAGGAAATAGAGATTTTATGACGAAATCGTATTTTGACAGTACGAAAATTATTGAAGATGTTAATAACAAACATTAATAAATTACTAAGTGTCCATATTGCTAATAGACATAAATGGGGTATGATAAAATTGCTCGAATCTTCCACTATTAATTTAAATTATAAAAGTTGATAAAATGTCTCTGGTTTTAGAAAAATTAATTAAAATTTGGGCTCAAATGTATTACCGTGCAGCGTAAAGTAGGGTTGAAATAATATTCAATTATTCGTTATTTAAGTGGTAAATTTATACAAAATTGACATTAATAATTTATATAAAGCCTTTTCTTTCTATTGCAATCATAAAAGTTCACAGAATAATTCTTGAATTCGAGAAATTAATTAAAATTCACTGATACGCAATTCATGTGTATTACAGTAGCGCGCGATATTACGGCTAAAAGAATTAATATTTATTAAACATTGATCAACTAAATCTTATTAAAGACTATTAAAGAATGTAGTTTGAACCTTCCTCTTCACGTTACAATCATAAAGTGTTACAATTTGTTGCTACATACTATAAAATTAATTAACATTGCATAGGCGATTGTCGCAATTGCCGACTGCGCCTACCACTACAATAATTATTAATAACTAAGTAACAACAACAAAAATGTGGACAAATACAGTATTAGAAAGCTCTACAGACATTACTCTTTAAGAATTAATCATAAAAGTTCACTTTTGAATGCTATTAAACGCGTTATTAATGATTATTCTTTATTGCAGCGTAACCTATGGATTTGGCGGGAAAACGGTATCGACGGTATACCTCCTTGCATATTCTACTATCCTGCTACCAGGAGCAGTTTTTGGACCCGTGAATCAGTGGACGCTTCCCCCACCACTCTACACTACTTGATGCGCATCTCTATCGCGCAAGATGGCGCCTTATTTCTTTGCACGTTCTACTATACCGCTAAGAGGAACACTGCGAAATCGTAAAACGAAAAGTAGCGCTAAAATAACGAATAATTAGAAAATATGTACAGCACAAATGTTAATAAAATTCATATTAGAAATTTGTGAGGACTTCAATCTTTATTATTCAATCATAAAAGTTCACAATATAATTCTTGAAGTTAATGATAATGTCTGCGCCACGATTATTTCTTGTACATACAAATGTTAGTAGTTACTATTCTATTGTACATTAAAGAGTGACCATATTTGTATAATGTATATTATGTAGATATAAGAACTTTTATATTAAAAATTGTACGTATGTATGGATGTATGTATGTATGCACGTATGTACGTATGTAATTAATAGCTCTATGTACTTTCAATGTATTTAGAACTTGTATGCAACAGAAAACTTGAATAAACGATAAATAAAAAGAATATACAGAGTATTTATTTAAAAAAAACCTTTCCCAAGCGTTCACAAACATCATAAAAAACAATCGAAAAGCAAACTTAAAAAAACAGTTCGAAAAAGATACGTAAAATAGCAGAAAATAGTAACAATAAATTTTTTGAGAATTCCTGGAAATGACGTCATCAAAATTCCAAGAAGTGGCACTTGTGCCACCTCCTCCATGTTATGTTCTCCTGATACCAAATTTCAGAATCTAGATTATTGAATCGAAAAATTTTCGTGCCACCTCTTCGCATATTATGTTCTCCTGATACCAAAATCTCAAAATCGGCAACAAATTTCGCAAATCATCCTCGACAATTCTTGGAAATGACGTCATCAGAATTCCGAGAACTGGCATTCGTGCCACCTCCTCGCATATTATGTTCTCCTGATACCAAAACTCAAAATCGGCAACTAGATTTTACAATTTTTCTCCGATAATTCCTAGAAATGACGTCATCAGAATTCCGAGAAGTGGCTTTCGTGCCACCTCTTCACGTATTATGTTCTCCTGATACCAAACTCCAAAACCCGGATATTTGAATCGAAAATCTGGATTTTTGAAATTTGGTATCAGGAGAACATAATATGCGAGGAGGTGGCACGAGTGCCACTTCTTGGAATTCTGATGACGTCATTTCGAAGAATTTTCGGGAGCGATTTACGAATTCCGGAGCGCCGATTTCGAGTTTTGGTATCAGGAGAACATAATATGCGAGGAGGTGGCACAAAAATTTTTCGATTCGAAATCTGGATTCTGAAATTTGGTATCAGGAGAACATAAGTTGCGAGGAGGTGGCACAAATACCTCTTCGTACTGCATTCCGATTTCGCACGTTCTCAGAATTTTGAAATAAGAATTACGAGGAATGGTCACTGCCTTCGTTGGACCATAAGGGATAGGTTTTGGTAAGGATTTCAAATAAAAAGATATTGAAAATTCATTTTTTACTCTTTATTTTTCAATCAATTTTTTATACATGTTTGCGATGGTATAACACATTAAAAATTTACGAATTGTATAATATTACGACTTACACTACTTAAATATATATATTTTACAATAATTTATAATTTACGTATACAGTTGTTATGTATTGTACTAGTACAATTAATTACATTAGTTGCACAAATATAAGTTGCATTAATTGTACTAATATTACAATATGAGAAATATAACTATCATACTTATATAATAATTAATATGTAACGATGTAGTCGTTGTTGTAAGTAGCGACGAACGATGAAATCTGTAAAAAGACAAAAAAAACTTATTAATTTTCGTAAGAAATAAATTTAGATAACGTTACAGATAAATCTCTATCTAATACTCATAAAACTACTACTAAAATATAAACCAACTACGATATTTTATTGATTGTTATCTGTATTATCTAAAATTCCTGCTACGTAACTAAAAATTCTAAAAACTGCGTCAACTACTGCTGGTACTACTTGTTAAAATAACGATTCTATACTATCATTATTCAGATAGCTTATCCTCGATTTCGATTACCAAACTGCTTCCTCGATAACCGTGCTCACTGCGATGTAATTAATTCCGCGTACATTAATGCAATTCGAATATAATACATATTACTGCAGCGACATTACTGTGATGTCACAGCGATTTTGTTTTCATTCTTTTCATGATGTCACCCCAAACGTGACAATCATAACACTTTCCCCTTCGAATTTCCTACATGTTTTGGTCATACATTTTATAGCAGCCTTTCGAATCAAAATTAATGATTCCTGTCACAATACCAGGTACTTAGACATTCAATGTTTATTCAGTGAAATCTGAAAAATACGTACGAAAAGATTGCGTTAGGATTGTGACATCGTTCTCAATTATCCGGAAAGGAAAGAAGTAAGGAAAACGTCACCCTGGTGACCTGAATTTGTAAGTCGTCGCGTCGGTGTGAAATATGCATAATAAAAAAATAACGTTACGATCGTTGTTGACGAACAAGTAGGTGTAGGTCAAACGATCGAGTATTAACGATATATCGAGGGAAAGATTTCAGTATGTATGTAGTCGGTGAATGTTTATTGAGGAGGATCGCGAAGGAAATATTAGACTTTCCAGTACACGGAGAAAGTTATGCTCTAACGAGTCTACATAGGCGGTATGCCGCAGACTCGTCTAGATAAATAAAAGGTGCACCAGCGATCCAGCGATCGTTGCTTCCAGCTTCGACCCAGTTTTTTCCATTGGCATGTTGCGTCCCAACAATGCGTGCTAATAGAGCAAACCTCTCATTAGATGCTTAAATCGATCGCGTCTCGATGTTAAAATCTCATTTCGCTTTATCGTTACGCGCTCTGGTAAACCGCGCCAATAATTTTCACGCGAGTTATCGGTTAATTTATACTCGCAGATCGATTTATGCATCGTATTAGCGTGGCAAACGTTACAAAATAGTCGAGAAAACTGGGTTTCCTCGAAGAAACGTAATTAATTCAACGTACCCATGTATGTACGCGTGTGTCTGCGTTACTTTAGGAAGTTGAGACCGATTGAATCACAGAAATTCTCGTCTACGATTGTTCGAAGAAGCCCTCGGATTTTCTATTCGACCTAAGAACAATGGGGCAAAAGTGACACGATACGTTTCACGGTTATAATTATCCAGAATTTAAGCTGACATTGGGAGGCTGGTCACGAAACGAGAATTCTCACGAACAGACCCAATTACAGATCAGTTCACGTAACGCCTGCTAACCTAGAAAATAAACTATGAAACTTCTTCTGACGGCCTGGAGAAAAAAGAATACCAACCGGCGAGGAAATGTTGTTTCGCGATGATGGCGGGATAAGACGCGAGAAGGAATATCGTCGTGGACGCAGCACGCTCAGACTTTTATCTAGAGACGCTTTCGCTCGCTTCTTTCGAACAAGCTCACCTAATTCACAACTTCCTTCTCGAGAAACGCTCTTACTTTCTTCATCGATATACACGCTCTCCTGTAACACGTTGTCACGCGATATGATTCGCGTCGAGATGAATGATCTTCTAATTTTGATCGATTTAGAAATCAGCAGTCTATTGATGGGTTGTAGACTATGCCAACAGCCGAAGCAAAGTGTGGCGATTTGATGTACGGCACTTTTACACGGAGATCCAACGCGAGGTAATTCAACGTAGTAATTCAACCGGTGATAATTGTACGCGTAGCGATTCTAAACGCGATCAATCACGGTAAACGTGCCAAGAATTGCTGTCGCGAAAGAATTTGTCCAAGATCCAACATTGCAGTCACACTTTTCTCGTTAATGACAACAAAAAGCTTTTCATTTTATCCTTCATCGAAATACTAGCAAGAAACGCGATCAACGTCGAATAAATTAGTCGGAGAGTTCCTCGAATTCCGTGTACCTTCGTCATCGTTCCAAGTACTTCGAGCCAGCTTTATCACCAAAACGGATGTGAACGTTCCGACAGGGTTACGTGTGAGAAAATATTTGTACAAGGATATTACGCGAGCAGAAATGACGCGAGCGTCGATCATTAGAGGATCGATCTCTGGTAAATATATTCCTATTCGTCATTGTGTGATGAAATTGCAAACTTCCGCCTCGATCGAGAGCACCTTCTTCCGTTTCTCTCGAAAGCTAAAAGGTGTGTAGGATTCGCGATGATCTTTATTACGCGCGTGGCCAAATTAGTCACGAGAGATTTCGAAGGTTTTAAGAGGATCCTTGACGTTCACTTCGAGTTTGGCAACAACTTTCACCGGTGCTTGAACAATTGAACGAAATTACAGCTTCAAACAGAGAACACTCGAAGTAACGAGAAATCAACTCTTGCAATAATTGCGTTTGTTCTTAACGCGTCGAAAATTCGTCGTCGACTGTCAGAAAGCTTTATCGGATTTGACGTGCATCTAACTGGGACTTTCGAAGCGTACGTGGTTCGATTAGGCATCGATTTCTTTTGCACGAATCCTCTTCGTCTATGTCGTAATCGAATCGAATATGCTCGCTGACGATCGACCTCGCTCAGTTTTCTCTTCATGCTCCTGTTCAGAGACACAATGGCCAGCGTTTATTTTTTCCTGCGGAATTAATGGTCGCCGTTAATTGCCCGGAAGGAACGAGCAAACCGTGTAAAATCACCGACGAAACGAGAAGTTAATTGTTCTTCGTCGATACGAAGAGCACGAAGAGGTTCCTCGAAAACAAGAAGTTGAAACTTCGCCTTGCGATACTTCGCATCGAACGTTATTAATTTTTTTATCGAGTTAAGATCTTTTCGCAAAGAGTACTCCTCGTGAATATTAAAGGGAAACTGTTTGAAATGTTTTCGTCGCGCTCAAGGGACGGCCGGCAAGTTTCGTGGGTGGCAGTTTTCGCTTGGCGTCAGAAAACCTAAGTAGCCTCGCCCCGCACTCCAAGTATTGAATAAAAAAAGCAGCCTCCTAGAAGATTGAGTTCATAATGGGCCGCCTTATGCGTCGTTTGTCCACGCCATTGTCAATTTAACGCGAAACTTTCCACCCGCTTGAAAAATAATCATCTCAACTTTCTTCTTCTACTTTAATGGAACAGCATTTTCTTAACCAACCAAAAGATGCTGCTTCTCGTGTCCGATTTGCTTCGACGAGATTCTTCGAGTGTCGGAGGAAATTGTTTATTCGCAACGGGGTTGGCCGAAACCCTTCTTTCTATCGACGTGAATAGATACTTGAAAAAGCTACGATTTCTATTCAAAAGCGGGTGAAATGATCACAAATTCTTCGGAACAAGGAGAATTTTCTTGCTCATAATTTTCTGAACATCAGGTTAGGTTAGTCTCGATATTTTCCGAAAAGTTTCGAAACGTGTAAAGAAGAAAACGCGACGCCGATCGAAGGACGACGATATCCTTTCGATCGGTCGATTTTTCCGTTCGAGGAGACAGAGAGAAGAGTCAGGCAACCGGCGTCGAGCTGGTGGGGACACACGAGAGAGTTTTACCTTCCGAAATGAAACTACTCGGCGGAGAAAGTGAGAGCCGACGTAGCGGACGGTGGGCAACGACGAGCAGGCGACCTGGGCTCCTCGAGACGAGAGGATAGACATGGTGTAAGCCCTCCATCGCGTGGATCTTCCTTAACCTTTCAACGGATCCTCTGGTTGATCGTGTTCAAAGTGTCTGGGAATATTTGCTGACCACGAAGAGCCAGGGAAATCCTGTTGAATAAAAAATCAACCAAGAATCATCGGGTCTGGAAAGGACGCTTTCAACTGGAAATTCGAAAATTTTTCGACCCGAGTCAACGGGAGGGTTTCTTCAAGAGCAATCACTATTTCCGAAGATCATTTTTGTGTTCTTTCTGCAAGAAAGAAAGTACGAGCTCGTCGCCGAAGTGGACAAAGATGATCCAAGTGTGAAGAATACTGCCTCGTGAAGGGTCTTTGGTGGCTGTGACAGAATGTTGCTAAACGTTTGAGCGGATTCGATGTAATAATCGAGTGAGAATCGCGGTTAAGAAAACAACTCGGTGTTCCGTTGTGTTATGGTTGTGAGGACTGTTCAGGATAGACGCGGAAGAAGAAGAGGAAGAAGAAGAGACGTCGGCGAAGACGTAGCGAGTTCCTTTTGAGGGATTTCATAGAAATTTGCGAGAACTGGATTGCTTTTGTTCTACAGACCGGTAAGTGGAATTTCGAGAAAGAAAATGAAAGCTTTTTCGAAACATCGATCGAGATTTTTGGTCCGGGTGAAAATTCGCGAACTTTGTATTCGAAGATCTTGATCGAACATTTTGAAGAAGCTTTCGAAATTTATGAAAGTTACTCTGTCGAAGTTTGTACGCCGAAAATCGTAATACAATACTCGAAACACGTTGACTGGAAAAATCGAGTGAAAGTGAGAAGGTCTGAATCAGCTTTTAAAAGAAAGCCTATCTCAGATGTCCACCGGTATACGAGGCAAGATAGGCAAATGAAACTACCGATTCTAATGGTCGACTAAAGCAGCTATTACCGACGACTAAATTGCCGGTCTTTGCCACAACCTTTGCCTACATTCGAGTTTCCACCAATGGTAAATTAATGGATGGAAACATTGCGGTAACGCGGTTCAACAGGTTCCCGTTGCAATACCTTATCCCTGAACAATACGTTATCGCGTAACAAAATCGATTTTATTACCCAACAAAACAAACGACAAATACTTTCTCGAAAAAGCAGCAAAAAAAAGACTACTTTCTCAATCGGTATCGTACAAGATATCTTGCGGTCGATTAAAAAAAGGTACATCCAAAGAGTCTGGAACGAAGAAAGCGTTCTTAGATGTACGGCAAGTAAGCAAGTAAGAAGATCGGCAAAGAAAAAGTGAGATTTCTCGTGGCGAATTGGCAGTGGCTATCGAAATGTTCAACTTTCCGACCTCGTAGCCAGTGAAAGTACTTCCGTTCTTTTCCAAAACGAGACACGAGCAAGGGGACAAAACATTAAGGATGCACGCTTGGGTACCGTTCTACCGATTGCCTAAACACCACTCCTCGTTTACGTAACAGTATTCGATAGAAGTTTGAAGGGAAGCGACGTGACACGAGAAACGTGTCGATCTAACGTTCCTCCTCCATGCATGGAACCTTATTACCCTACCGCTTCATTATAGACGCCATTCATTTTACGTTTGAGATTTCCGTGTGCAAACCGTGTCCAAATATTTCATGTACTTCTCTAGTATTTTTTTAAGCGAAATGTTTAAATTCTGTAATTAGAGTGATTCGATTTGTTCGTAAACTAATTAAAATCGCTCAGACTACTTACGCTTTAGCGAACACGTAAGAATTCGAATTGATCTAAGATTGTTGAAAAACGTGAACAGGAAATAGAAGAACGTATCGGTGAAGGATATCGAGATATTAAAAATGATCGCGATAAAACACCGAGAGTACTATACGTTTCACGCTTTTGCTTCGACTCTTTCTCTTCGCCGATAATGTCTCGAGATCCAATTAAACGATATTTTGCCATTGAAACTTTCCGGCAAACCGTGCAGCCATTCATGAATATTCAATCGAACGGACGAGTTATCCGACACACTTTTTCTCGATTTTCATCTCGCGCTACGACAGGTATTACGCTGCTTTATCCCGCGAATTAATTTCTCTCCTAGAAAGTAACAATGCAGATCGTTCCTGCGATCGAGTGCCGACTAGAAAAGGGAACGAATAGAGTCGGCGAAGGGTAAACGGACAGGGTTAACCAGACGTATCGCAGGGGAAAAAATTGTAGGGAACAGAGGAGAGAAAAAATTCGTTACACAATGGAAAGTGTTCGTGATGAAAGGGTATCGGTGAACTAGACCGCGAAGAAGCGTAGCTCTTTCAAGGCCACGCAGAAGAAAGAAGCAGAAGCTGTGACGTACAGATTTCTTCGAACCGGTTTTCGTTAAAACATGGCTCGCGTATTAAAGGGCCAATCGATATTTCTTTCGAAAAACCGGGGGACACCAGGAATTTCTAGGCCCCTTTCGAAACGAGCTAATTAACACTTTCAGTCTTGTTATCTTTTCTTGATTGAAGTCGAGGAAGAAATTCTTGCAACGAAAGTAGAAATTGTTTCGACGGGACGACGTAATGTCGTTTGCCATAAATTATCGGCGAATTCGATAAAAAATCCCTCCTCACCAAAGTCTAGGTGATTCGAAGTAGAAATGATCTGGCGAATCGTCGGATAGAGACACTTTGTTTTGTTGGCATTTAAAGGAACGAGATATAATTCGTGACATCGTGAACTCGGTTTTCTTCGAAGAAGAAAGTTCTTCCCGGGAGTGAATCGAGGATAAGCTGAAATACGATCAAGGTTCCCTTCGGTGTCGATGGAATGCTTGCAACTTTCTTGCAAATATTTTCAAATTTAAGAAGCAGGGTATGCGACACCAGTTGAAATCGAATCGGCATCGTCTGGTATCGAAAAACAATTTCTGTATCATTCTCGATCGAACAAAGAGAACGAGGCCGCGGTCGTACGAAAACAAAATTTCACGCGTGCCGTCTTCTTATTTTGGCTTATTTTTTTCTCTCCGTTAGCTTTCGGCGAAAGTAAACGGCGTTCGTTGCAGAGAAAGTAATGGATCGCGTTCTTAATGCTGGTTCACACGGAATTCGGGATGTGGATTGCGGTGTGGCGCCAATCGGCTGGCACCAAACAGCACCGAACCAACGAAAACGAGGAAAAGAAAAAGGCGCCAGGATACGCGTGCAACGCACGTGGGCTTTCACGAACAGCTGGCAAACGAAGCTACAATTATGCGAGTATATCTCGTACATCAGACCTACTACACGCGTATTATACACGAGAGAAGAAACTCTCCGTACTTTCGACCATCAGCTTCTACGATAGAGTCAAGCTAGTTATAGGAAGGTGAAAGTTCGTGCGACGCTGCCGAGATTCTCTTCTATCCGTTTTATCCATTTTTTATCCGTTCAACTCACTTTTCCTTCGATTGAGTTCAGGGAAAAACGATCTTCCATCTATCACTGTCACGGTAAACGCAGAAAATCCTTTTACTTTCACACGTAAAAACACGATTCGAAAATTTGAAGAAAATTTTTGTATAGAGATGAAATGCTTATGAACCTTAAGTTTCAAATTGATGCGCCATTAGCGCCATTTAGCGATACATTTAATTCGTCAGATCGTGGCAGACTTTCTATGTTTCGAAACTGGTCATTTGACACGCAACGAGTTAATAGAATTACGAGTTTCAATTTCTTTTGAAGAATAACGAACAGAGACGTTTTCCCTTCGCTTTCTTCTATTCCTTATAAGCTTATATATAGATAGAAAAACAATAATTAAAATATTATCGAGACTGTAACTGCGTTAAGTTGATTAGTGACTTTAAAATCCAGTTAGAAACTGGAATATATTTTCTACCGGGTTTCACTTTTCTTGCCGCTTGGACTTGACTCTCGCGAGTCAACATTCTTTCGATCGTGTTCTTGAAATCCATACAACATTTTCACCATTGACACGATCGAGTGTTCCATTTGCACCTGGTTCACGATAGTTATGGTGGTTGTCAGTTTATGCGAACGAGTCTATTTTTCATCGTGGCAGTCAACGCTGAAAAATTTCATTTTCCTCGTCGTATCGGTTCTCGTGGTGCGCGATGAACACGGAGGAAGTACGATGAATCGAAAAAGAAAAGGAACATGGTCGATGGTTCGTAACTTCCGGTGGAGCGGGTGGCTCAGCATGAACGTGAACTTCACACTGTCGCGCATGCAGAGGTGCACTTTCACTTCTGCTGTATCTGCACGACAGAGCCAATGACCTACTAACACATCGAACCGTTCTCCTGCCACGATGATGATATTCCAGCAAGGACGTTCTACGTCGATTGCGATCAACTTTTTCTGTTCGATCAATCAATCGTGCCACTCCTTCGGAAAGAATTTTTCAGGACCTTGAAATCCCGCTCATAGTTTTCGTGGGCGTAAGCCCTGTCCATTTCGTTTTATAAGCGACATCGCTTCGTCAACATCGCCGTTACTTTTTTCAGGGTCAAACGACACGCTCGGTATCCCCTAGTTTAACCAAGAATGGGAAAGTGATCTATTGCACAAAATTTCCTTTCAGAGAATTCTAGTTTCTACGTTTCAAGGTTCCACGCGCTCGTACGATTACGATCTTTTTACGTTATAGTTACATTATTGTATTGCGATCGACGATCTGTGGTTCCAAGTTATCGTCCAAGTGCATCGAACTTCCTCCTCCTCGCCTTGAAATTCCTCGTTAACCGTTAATCATCCGATCGCGCAGCCAATGAACGAACGTCTGTTCGGGTATGGATTTTAAATCTATTACGACACAGTGTTGCACCGTTACGTGGTTAAATTGGCCTGAACGCGGTTGAACTAGCGATTAATGCAGCTGGCACCGACGGTTGCCCAACCGGCGCGGACACTCGGGGCATAAAACTTGTCCGGCATTTTCATTTCTCCTTAATATCCTCCATAATTGCTCGACGAGGATGCTGTCCGTACCATTATGAATCTCGTATAACCGATGCGTTACTCGGTTCCGGGTGAACCTCTTTTACTTTCGCCCGTTACGGAGAGACGTGACGCAAACAACATATTTTCGTTTTCTCGAAGAAGACGAATTCGTTCGATCGCATCAAGAAACTCGTTTTCTACTATCTTCGATGATACCTCTTGTTTCCGGCTTTCTGTAGACGAGTGGGTCAGTCTTGAAATCGAAACAATTTCGATTTCACAATTTCTTTCTAATTTCGATGCGTATTATACCGTGGGTGTTCGACCGTTAATTTACATCACCGTACAAGAGTACACTGAAAGTATCCATAAGTATTCAAACGATGAGATGACAGATCATTTCGCGTTTGGAATATTGTAAATTACAAGCTTCCTGCAACGTCACAATCGAGAACACTGAACCATTTCCCTTGGAAAGTAAATAGTCCATAGAAACACGCGATCGAATCGTGAACCGTTGCGTCGTTGGTTGCAGTTCAAGGTACGATCGTAGACATATTAGCTAAAAAAAATCGTTCGTGTAGAAAGATTTGTAACGGTTGCGTGTTCCAATGGCTCGTTAACCTCGGCTACGCTACGTTTCCCTCTTGCTTTTCCAGAAATTTCGTCTTAACGATCAATGAAAGATCGACGCGAATCGAGGTGAAATGCCCGATGACTCGTCGAAACGAGGGAACAGATATTATTGCGCGTTGCACGATCCCATTTTTTGTAGTCTCGTTTTTCTCTCGACGTCGAGAAATTTATTTACCTCCTCACGGCGACGCTGTTCAAACTGGCCAACTCGTTTCTGATACGCTCAGTTTGCTTTAGTCGAGGATACACCGTCGTATCGGGCGATCAAATGTTTAACGATTTGCACGGTTTAGGTAAGAAAGCACATCGAGCAAAATTTCGGGAGATAAGCGTTTTCGGGGCAGGCACAATTATGATGAATAATGGTCGTCGCGAATAATATTCCAAACACGAGGGAAGATAAGGGAAGACGAATGGCGCGAGAACGGTCACCCTTTAGTCGTTAATTTTACGCACAAACAATTAACGCATTTGGCGTTGTTTCAGCAGACGATGGGTGCAGCTACGTCCTGCCAATGGTTGCTGTTGGGAATACTTCTCGTCATCTCCTCGAATCGAGCTCAAACGGAGACCTTAGGATCGAGCATCAGCAAGTCGGAAACGATCATCAGCCCCGGTTATGTCGCGACGAAAGACAACGATGGTAATCGAACCGATTTAGCACCGAATTCAGCGCGCAAACGTCGATATGTCCGATTTCCAACCGGTCCAGCCGGTTACCTCTTCGAAGGAGGTGGTCCTCCGGTAGGAAGGAACATCGGTGTCCATCCCGGAGTGCGTTTTCCATCCTGGAGACAGCAGAAGGCCCTCTGGAGGAGTCCCATCTCGGAATACAACAGGCCAGTGATGGGTCATCGAACGCCACGATTGATCTTTCGCGACAACGATTTTCCTCCGCCGGTGGGTGGCAGCGCACCCTCGTCGTTCTTTCAACAGTCCAATCATTTGCCAGATTTCGAGGACGACATCAGAGGTAGAATTTTTATTTCCGAGTTATAGCAAGTTTTTTCGAGATATTGAGACATGTAAGAAAGTCCTTTATCGTCGTTCGACTAGATTTTTGGTGTAAAGAACGAATTATTGTTTCAGATCATCGAAAGCAAACGCTCGACGATTACCCTAGGTTAGAGTCAGGTACGTTGTTCACGAGAAAAGCTTGGATTCGTGGGTCAATTGTGTTGGAAGGCCGTTTCACGATCGTTGCATCGCGTTTCTGGATTTCGTAGTTCGCGAATAATCGTAAATTAGCCAGCGACCGGGTGCAATATCCTTGTCCAGGTGTCGTAACGATTGTGACATCGGACCCGTTTCCGTCATGCTGACGATTTCCGTCACCGTTGCGACAGACGCTCTTTCCCGTTTCTTTTACGATTCCGCTCTATCTTGTCGCGATTCACTCATCGACTCTTTCGATTTTTGCTTCGATTCTTTGCCGCAAAGTATTCTGAAGCTAGGCTTGGAGTAATCTTTGAGCTACTCGGGAAATTGAATCGCGATCCTTCGGAAACGAGCGAGTCAGCCCCTTCCATATCTTTTGTTTAAACGGTCCGCTTCGAGAAATCGTAAGGGGAAAAAGAACCGACGAAACGAACGAGAAAAGAGAACAGTTTGGCCTGTTTTGTGCAGAATCGCGTCAACAAAAAAGACCGCTGTGGAAGGGTGACGATACGTTGTGCGCTGACGGACGAAGCTGCGAATTTTTTCTAATGTGCTGGATGTCCGCTGGCCTATTGGACGGCAGTTGCGGCGGCATTATGTACGCTTGTTGTCAGCGAAGAGAACCGAAAGGTAGCTCTGATTATAACCTGATTGAGGCACCTAGAGATCAATCTCAGCCACTTCCGTTGGATACTTACACGGAGACCGCCAATGATGATCGTAAGTCCTTCCTACTGAAGCATGCAATCCGATTCTTGCACTGGCATGATCGATCACGCATGTATTATTCTTCCAGAATCTATCCCGACGATCACTCTTCCTTTCGTTCGATGACGAATCCGTCCCTTTCGCATCTCTCACCGATCCTAGTACACTCTTGCACTTTCTTCTTTCGGCACGTCGAAACATATGTTGCTTGCAAATTACTCGTCTCCTTAGCACTTGCACTTTCCTCCGCATGTCGACGACTGTCTTCACTTTCTCCGTTTGCATACTACGAAGCACGAAAGCACGAGTCTTCGATAACTTAGCTCGATTCGTGGATTCACGCGATGCATGTTGAGCAATCCCTCCTATTTCCTCCTGAATTTCTCCAATTTAATCGTACTCGCCCTGTTCGAAGATCGAAATTGCATGCTGATCGCGATAAAAACGAATCCGTCCTAAGCTACTTTGGCTCTTCGGTTCTCTCGTCACGCGAGTCCACTCGATTTCGTAGCCACTTCCGGTTTCCTGTATTCGCAACGAGGCAGTCCTTTCTGTCCCTCCGAAAACGGACTCGTCCTTCGCGCTCGAGTCCCGTTTATCGGACTAATCGTAAAGGAGTTAATTTTCGATCGATCGAATTAGCGGAAGTCTTACTGAATTACTCCAAGTCTAATTCGGTAATACCAAATCATAGATTCGAACGAACGCGTGCTTCTCAAGGTGTTAGCGTTTAGAGCTCTCGACGTCACGGTACGTTCCAAAATACTTTCGCTACTAACAGCAAGTGCTCGCGATGTTGCGTGATTGACCTATCGAACGATAGATCGTTACACAGGGAGTCTGTAGGTGCATGTGATTGCAGGCTGCGGCATACCCGCCTCGAAGCAAACCGCTCAGAGGAGAATCGTCGGCGGCGACGAAGCGGGTTTTGGCAGTTTCCCATGGCAGGTCAGATTTGCAACGACAAATCGAACTCGAACCATTTCGTGGCTCGCGTGTCGCGTTTTAAACAGTGAAAATGTTCTACTTTCCCAGGCATATATTCGAATTGGATCCAGTCGATGCGGTGGCACTCTGGTTAATCGATTCCACGTCGTTACCGCTGGACACTGCGTGGCCAAGTGAGTACCCCATCGAAGAAAATCTATTTCCAATAAATATTTATGGTTCTCGCGTACATCGATACTTTTTAACGGTATCAGGGCAGCGGCTCGTCAAGTCCAGGTCACATTGGGCGACTACGTAGTGAATTCGGCCAGCGAAACGTTGCCAGCTTACACTTTCGGCGTTAGGGAGATACGCGTTCATCCTTACTTCAAGTTTACGCCTCAGGCTGACAGGTAGATCGACCTCGGACGCGTAAATCTAACAAGAGAATAAATTTATGGAACGAGATTATTGTTGCTCAAGGTTCGACGTTGCTGTTCTTCGACTGGATCGACCGGTTCACTACATGCCTCACATAGCACCGATCTGCCTTCCCGAAAAGAACGATGATTTCTTGGGTCAATACGGTTGGGCTGCCGGATGGGGTGCACTGCAGGCTGGTAAATAGGACAATGGTTTATCTACCAATTGAAACTTTGACGCGTTGCCAAATACTCGGATAAGTATTTCGAACGATAGTTGGCGAAGCGACTGTCTCGCGTACGCTCTTTGTGCAGTCTCGAAACAGACGTACACCGTGTAAATAATTTTCACGACCTACGTCTGTTTCGAAGCAGACCGTACGATTATTGAAATCAACAGTTAAGTATCTCTGAACGAACAGGATCCAGATTGCGTCCAAAGACTCTTCAAGCGGTGGACGTACCCGTGATAGACAACCGAGTTTGCGAAAGATGGCATCGTTCAAACGGCATCAACGTGGTCATTTACGACGAGATGATGTGCGCTGGCTATCGTGGAGGTGGCAAGGACTCCTGCCAAGTGAGTATCTACTTTGTTATTCGCTTTGGAATTCGAGATATCGTCAATCAACGGGTCGACTTCAACTTGGACGAACTTGATGCCGGCTTATATTCTGGCGTCGTTTGTTCCGCGCTAATTGCGCGTAACACGATACAACAATGAAAGAACGTGACAATTAATGTCTTTGTCCGATCTAACTGGAACGATCTGGGATTTGTTACAATGAGCCGGTGGGAATATACGACGAGACTTTCTATACTCGTCGGCGTGAAATTTATGAAGATGACTGAATCAGAAAACTCCTTTGTTAATGCCATCAATCTATTAACGGTCTTTCGATATGGTTGTAAACCTATTTCTTGTACCGCAATTAACGGAATCTTGATAACATAAGTTGGTCGTTGTAATTGGTAATCGCACGAATGAAATCTTGCATATTCTTTAGTCCATTCATATTCGACGAATCGGTTATTAACCCTAATTTAGGATATAGTAATTTCACCGTGTAACGTAAGTGGAAGCTTTCGAATCCATTAGTCAATTACTGTGTAGTGATTATTGGAATTCGAAAATTGGTCTGTTCGTGACGTACATGAATACCTTGCAACAATCTTAATTAGTAGACATTGGAGGCCAATGTGTTAAGCGATAAAGCGATTTGTTTGCGCAGGGTGACAGCGGAGGACCACTGATGTTGGAAAAAACAGGACGATGGTACCTGATAGGCATCGTTTCGGCGGGATACTCGTGTGCCCAACCGGGTCAACCAGGGATTTATCATCGCGTCGCTAAAACGGTCGATTGGATAACGTACGTCATCAATTCGTAGCAGAACGCGGCCAGCGAAGACAGAAACTTTGCATGAAACAAAGTTCGTGACACGTTACTCGATTTGATTTCGCGAATGAGCAAGGTACGGTGCGCGGTGGGGACAGAAATTCAGCTATTCCGTGCTCGAAGGTTGTAAATATTGTAGCAATAAAATGTTCAAGAATGTGGTTTCGAATGTTGTCAGGAACAGACGTTTTTCTTGTTCGGAGCGAAAGAATCGTTCGAGAAACGCCTCGATTGTTAATAAATATATTTTTTTACGAAAGGACCGTGATGCGAGTCAATTGTACGTATAATTGCTTCTTTCGTCGATCACCGAGGCGCTCGAGCGACAAGATTCCTCTTCATAGCGTTACTCGTCGTCTCGGTTCTCGACAAACGGTACGAACAGCGTCGACGTGAATATTTTGTACATCAAGTGCGTGTGATATTCGTTTGTATTCGCGCTTAATAAATATTCGATTTCTATTTTACAACGTGCGTACATTTATTTCGAAACAAATGGCAGATTTATTCGGGAAATCTTCAACAGCCATAACTGCGTTAACAAACAATATTCTTATATTTTCTCTAAATACAAAGGAACGGTACAGAAATTTCTCAACTATCGTTCGCTATCGTCGACAGCCAGCGATCGTTTATTATAAATTTCGACAAAGTCGTTTTGATCTTAAGCTTCGAACATAAGTGGCGCAAGTACTAATTTACGGTTTGTCAAGGAAGATTCATAGGACAATGGGTTGCGAAAAAACAAGTCATTTCCATTAAAAACATACTTTGTTATTAGACAACCGCTATATCTCAACGCAAGCTTAGCGTCGCAAATAGTAGAACAACGCGTTTCTTTTTAAGTATGTGTTTCCATTGCGTAATATAAGTACACATTGATCTCGTTGCCCGTTTCAACGATAAATAACAGCGACAACCGAATAATTTCCGTTTGCTCGAATGGTAAACGCGTCGAACCATCGAGGCTCGATTAAGTATGATGCGTTGGGATAAACTATTTAGTATATAATTGCAAGTCCCTTTTTTTCACACCAAAAATAAAACAAGAAAAGAAGGACTAACTAACTTCCCGCTCTCGCGACGAATCGCGTAAGTAACGTAACCATCGACGTCGTCAACGAGCGTCGTTCTCCGTGCTTTCGTGTAACAACTAATTAGCTGCGAGCTAACGAGATCAGACTAGATACCGCGAATCCTTGGAAAGAGAAACGAATTCGTTCGTCGCGAAAACGGGAACGCGATTCATTTTCCTACGATGCCCTATGGTTAGAAAAGAAATTCGTTCGAATTCCGTAAGTATCCTTCGATATCGCGATGAAAAAGAGACGGTCCTCGGAACACGAAGGAATTCCAAGGGGAAAAGAAAAAATAGTATCTACCTATCTACTTCGATCGACCTGCGTCAAGGGTATCAGTCTTCCACGAGAAGACGCTTGCTCCCTGGGCAGGGCGAGTTAAAATTCTCATCATCTAAGATAAATAATCTAACGATAATACTTTCTCGAGAGAGTGGTACGCTCGAATACTAATAAAAGGAGGAGGACGAAGAAAGACAGAGGTCAAAAGGGACCCCTCTATTTCGGTCGAAGATACCTCTTCTGCTCGGAGGGGGGATTTTCGTCGATCACCGAGGTGTCGTGAACGCCGTGGGTATTCTAAATGCACTGTGCGAACGATCGTGAACGGAAATCGTGTCAAGAATTTCGCTCGATCGTTCGTTCTTGAACATTCGCGATCCTTGTCACCCGACTGTCGAATCTTCGGACGTTACTGAATCGTTTAGCAGCTTTCGTTCGCAATTGTCATGGGACGAGAAATGCATTGACCGATTAGTGAGATTCGCGCGTGCGAATTCCACGAAATGCTGGTTCTCTTCTACGACGGAAGTATGTCGAGTTCGAGGACGCTCTGCGTGCTAGGGGACAGCCCGTCTTCGCTCTTGTGGGTCAAAACGTTTTTGAAATCCCTCAGCTTTTGCGGTTGTAGAGCCATGGCCGTGTTTCTGGGCAGCGTAGCGATGGGATTCGTGCTGTGACTCTTGAACGGTTTGTCGCACCGATTGATCCCGTTTTCCGATTCCGAATTGTGCCTTCTCTTCGACGTTAGCTCCAATCGTGGCTGCTTGCTCACGGAGTCCTTGTCCTCGAAACAGGGGACCGTTTGCATGGACACGGTGTTCCTGCGGTCGTTGAACAAGGACCTGGGATTCAGGGTGACTTCTCTGGCCGAGCCAAAGTGTTTGAAACTCGCGCAGACGGGACTGTTCATGAAACTGGTGTCGACCGGGTGACAAGGATCGGGCACGCGTTTCTCGATCTTGATTTCGGTGACGTTCTGACGGATCAGGATGTCCGGTGCCGCCTCCGGCAAAGGCTCCTGCGAGATCAGCGGCCATTTTAAGTCACGAGCCATATCGCGTTCGATCGCGAGAAACTTTCGCCTGGATTTGTCAACGTTGTGCCAGCGATAACGTAATTTGCTAAAAACGAGGTAGTCGACGAAGAAGTACTCCATCAGCAACGAGATCACAAGATTCACGATGCCGTAGCCGACCAGAATGAAACGGAAGCCGACGTTCTCGGGAAGTACGAGCTCGAACCAATTAGCTAGCCATTCGAACGGAAACGTGGCGAGGTAGACCGAGAAGAGACTCAAGAAAATCAACGAAGTGAGCAGACCGTAATTCGTGAACAACGACTTTCTGTACGGGTGACCTTTCGAGAACGTCACGGCTAGAATGATGTACTGCATCGAACTGATGATGAAGACCGTGTAGTTTTCCACGCAACCGACGTCGTCCTTGTCCTCGATCGCGTTGATCGTCGCGTTGAACGGAACAAACCAATCCATCTGTTGAAGATGCCAGAGACTGGCGTATTGGAACCCGGCCACGATCAGAATCTGTGTAACCAGACTGAGAATCGGAGTGGTACTGATCAAACTGTTCAGCGGCGCCGTTTTAACCAATGGACCGTCGTACGTCTCGGTACGGCCGAAGAAGAAAGCGAAGATGGAAATGATAAAGAGGTCGATGTACAGAAACTCGATGTCCGTTAAGTTGGATTCGATTCCGTATAACAGCATCACGGATATGAATTGAGTGAGCGAATAGCTAGCCATGTACTTGAAGATCCCGAAAGAGGTGACCAAAGCAGCGCGACCTTCTCGAATTACGGTCAATACGCTGGAAATGTTGGTTTCGCGGCTGGTGAAGGGTGAAGCTACGGATGATTCAGTGTCCGAAAGAGAAATTCCTGTGTGAGCAGCCTTCAAAGCTCCGCAATCGTTCGCCCCGTCGCCCACCATGGCTGGAAAATATTTTTAAATCGGTATTGAACGTATCGAGTGAAATTCTGTCGGCAATTTGACGAAAGCGTTAAGCTACTTACCAACATAGTATCCTAAACACTGCAATTCCTGGACGAGCTGTTGTTTCTGATCCGGGGACATTCTTGCAAAGATTGCACCGCGGGTGACGAGTTTGGGAATCAGTTCTGGATAATATTGTTTGACTAGTGCCCACGTTTTGCCGGTGAGTGCAAACACGTATTTGTTTTTCGAGTGTTGCAAACTAGAACACAAATATATAACGGTCAGAAATTGTACATGCTTCGTGCGCTGAAAAAAGTTGATCGTCGAAGGATACTTACTCGTCGGATAAATAATTGACATCGTTTTCGAACTGATTGTTCCCGAAAGAGCCACTCTCGACCGTGTCCAAGCTAGCTACGCTATTTAAATCAGTCATTTCGCTGAGATCTCCGTGACCCATCGGTGAAATTGGCGACGGTTGACTGTTGCTCTTCGTGAAGTAGATCTGCGGCTTCGTTTGATTTTGCTGAGAAGCCGAGACCGCGATGACCGGTGTTCCCGGCTTCACGATGTCGCAGTCTCTTGCCACGGACAGGGCCGTCAACATGTTGTCGCCAGTCACCATCACGGTTTTGATACAGGCAGTGTTTAGAGCACTGATAACTGGCGTGGTTTCTGGTTTCAATCTGTTCTCCATGATCACGAACGCCAAAAAGTTCAGATCAGACTCGGCAGCTTCGCGACTCAATCTTTGAACTTTGGCGTAGGGAAGACGATTCAAAGATTTGTGCGCTATAGCTATCACGCGGTAACCTTCCGACGTGTACTCTTGCAACACGGCGCCAAAGTCTGCTGGAATGGATTCGGCTTTCGAAAGGCTGAGGATCATTTCTGGACTACCCTTGCAATAGAGATCGTAATGATTTGCGCCCAATGTTCTGGTGATCACGCTCATTCGCTGAAGACTGGACGTGAACGGAAACTGTCGAACGATCCCAACTTCCAGGCCTTGCTCCCCCAAGTCCGTCGTGGAATCAGCCAACGCGCTATCGAGATTGTTCAACGAAACGTTGTCCACCGCGTCGGAAGACATCGAGTTTTGCCGGCTGATGGAAATCCTTATCTCGTTGGGCAGTTTCTTCAGCAATTTCGAGCCCTTTGGCGGTCGAACCACCGTGGGAAAAAGCATGGAAAACTTGGAGGTGTCGGATACGTCCGGTTCCTCCAGCGTCCAGCCGGTCGACTCGAACATCTTCAGGTCGAGCGGGTCGCCAACCGGTTGATTGTCGATTATAGTGATTCCGTGACAAGTTACCATTCCAATGAGAAGATCGGTCAGAGGCAAGGAGGTGATATCTTTGATAGGCAACTGGAACTTGTTATCGACTGCAGGTACTACGCCCCACATGTCGAGACCGTCCTCGGTCAACGTTCCAGTTTTGTCGAAGCAAATGCAATCGATCGATCCCGACACATTGATGGTTCTCGGACTGGTGCAATAAATCTTGTTCTTCTCCAACCTTTGTTGCGCCACCATACGACCGACAGTCATAGCCGCCGGTAGAGCCGGAGGCACCACGATAGTGACCAAGTCCAAAGCTTCCAGAGCGATGTGGTTGCTCTGCACACCTCTCATGATCTTTGTCACGATCGTGTAGATCACGCCGATGCTCGCTATTCCAGCCAACAGAATGACGAACTTGTAGGAATCCTGTTCGAACTTGAAATCGACCGGTGGAGGATACATGATAGATCTCACCAGGCCACCTTTGCTCGTGTTGAAACCTGTTCTGACAACGACGGCCAAAACCTGCGAGAAACGATAACAGCGTGAGCTCATCTGTGGTATTAGTCGTAATTACGAGTGACAATTGATGGATCGTTACCTTTTCGGAGCCATAATATCTTGTCTGAATGACACGAGTACCACAGAAGAGGGTATGTCTCGCGTGCTCCTTGGTGTCGTAGATCATCTCGCTGGACGAAGGAATAGGGGTTTTGGTGACGGGAACCGATTCTCCGGTGAGCATGGATTCGTTCAATATACAATTTCCGGTGAGAAGCACCGCGTCGCAAGGCATCAAACAACCGTGAGACGGAATAACTAATATATCGCCAGGTACCAATCGTTCGGCAGGCACGGTTGCGGTTTGTCCAGTCATTCGATCTCTCATCACTGTTGCCACGTCGGAAGAGTGAACGGTGGATCGTAGATTGTGTTGGTTCTGTGTAAAAGAATCTTTTGTAATCGACACGATCTTCGTGGATAACGAGATACGACTAATAACAACGTACTCGACGAGTCTGGAAGACTGCCATAAGTATACCGATGCTGGACATGGTCAAAATGACCATGGCGTAGTAGTAGTAATTGTCGGCAATCCAGAGGCAGAAACTGAACAGTTGGAAGACGTAGAATGGATTAAGAACTTCGAGAGCGAGAAGCGTTACGATGCTCTTCACCGGAATCACGATCTCGTTGTTTCCGTAAACGCTGCGTCTATTTTGTACGAGAAAAATCATTCGTCAGATTGAGGATAACGGAGACAAACGTCGAATGTTAAAGCGATTTACCTCATGTGCTGCTCGTGATAATTTAGCCCTTGCATCTGGTGCAACGTCGAAGTTAAAACGCCAACGTCCAAGCCACGAAGTTTCAGAAACTCTGATCTTTCGTGGTCCCATACGTAGGTCAACTTCTTGCATTGAAAAAGAACGATGGATGGAACCTCTGCGAAGAAGAATTCTTAATGAAATACGATACTAATGGAGGACGTTTCTTTCTTTATTCGAGAATTCTTACGTTTGAATTGTCCACCGACTAAATGCAAAGATAGCGTTGGGTATTCTTCCTTCACTTCCTTGATGGTTATCATGCTGCCGTTTTCCACCCATGGTTCGTTATCCATCAACGATTCTCCGTCAAAAGGCTTGTTGCTTTAGAAAAATCGAGACAGTTAGTTGGCGAAGTTGATCGCGAATTTTGACTGATTAATCGATAAAAAGAGGCGATACTAACACTACATCCTGAGCAGCCAAAGTCTTCACTTTCTTCACGTAGTAGCTCGTGTGCTTTCCTTGGAACTTCTCCACTAATAATACCCTGTCCGCGTCTTCCAACTGGCACTTGGAATGAGTTGCCAACAACATCAGGTGCGGCACCCAGTGGAAGACCAGCCTGAGGAGTCCTCCGGTGACGATGATCAAGAACCAAGTAACAACGGTGAAGATGTTGTTTCTCTTGTAACTGAAGTAAAGCGAATTATTAGTCGTTATCGTCGTCGGCGAAATAAATCGCGTTTATTCGTTGGACTTACCCATATATTTCCATCTGGTCTTCTTCGCCAGGATTGATGTAATCGATGCCATTTTTCAGGTGAAGAATTCCGTTACCTCTGGTACCTGAAAAGAGAGAAGAATTCGATCGAGAGGAATTCAATTAGCGACACGTTTTGCAATCGAATCGAGAGAGGTTCGCGACACGATATTTTAAGGCGATTTCATTGTCGAAGGTCTCAAGGGCGACGCATCGAAATTGAATGGTCGCCAAGCGATCTATCGGGACGGCCGGAACGAAATCGCGCCTCTTACCCTCCAAAAGTTCCGTTTTCTGTTCGCGCTGGTGATCAGCAGTTGCATTGGTGGCGCGTGTTCCAAACACGCTGTACGCGTTTCTGGCGAAGCTCAGGTTCAGTTTGCTCGGCGTGGGCGGCATGACGATTGCGGGAGAGGGGGACGAGATTCTCGGATAAATATTACTCTTCTCTTTCGTTAAAATTAGCTACAATTGTCCAAAAAAGCGTTCTCGCCAGGAGACCGAGCGAAGGATACCGTTAGTTTTCTGGTATCTGGTACTCTTCGGCCCTCTTTCGACCTTTCTTGTCCTTCTTCTTAATAATTGATCCGTCGTTCGTCTCACTACTACATGTTATCACTACTTTTATCCAGCTATGTAAGTTATTGTCTATGGGTCACGCGATCGAGACCCTTTCGTCGTCCGTTCGACGACCAATTAAAAACGACACCAAAGTTCGTCAGGGTATTGGTTCGATAGATGGATATCAAGGGGGATGGAGCACTCGTGTGACAAGAGAGAAAAACGGGAATCTAGCCGAGACCGGAGGATGGTTCAGCCGTGGATCCCCTAGGAAGAGTGCAGGGCGAGGCGGTAGTTCTTCAAGGTAATAACCCCGTCTGCTACCGACACCGATTGCCCGCCATTTTCGGGTCCGTCTTCAAAGTTCTCGACTTAGACCTCGACGTGGCGTTCCGTTGCATTTGGATGGCATAGAGGATCGACGGCGATTCGGGTTTTCTATCGAGGCTCGAGGATCGAATACGTTTCCACGAGACCGACGAACACGACGACGAAGACGAGGACCAAGACCGAGCGGCAGGACAACGAGGACGTTTAGAATGATAGGACTGTAGAAGCTGATGCTATCGTTTCGGATCTGCCCCCGATTTTCTTGATTCGTGTCAGTCGCCAGGATCAGTGAGCTTTCGCCATCCAATTCGTGGCGTGGTGACTGCTCGTTCACTTTCGCTCATACCGCGACGTAAGCAAGCCTGTTTCGATACTCTGCCGGACGATCTCGGACGAAGCGGCTGAGGTTCCTCGAGGTCCCAGCAGTCCACCGGACACTTCTTCGTCTTGACTGTGTTCCTGATGGTCGGTCCAACGTCGCTTCGACCTCTGCCCGCGAACTCAACTTCGATCGACTCTCTTGTAATCGCGTGCCTCCCTTTTGCTGTCTGTTTGTACGATCTCAAATACATTACGGGTTATAAAGTTATTTTGAATGCCGTCGGATGCTTCGATCGGCAGAGAAACTCGATACCCCGGTGCCGGGTGCTCGATCGGAGATTTCTCTCGATCGACAGAGACCCGCGTTATCGGTCGAACACGATCGGGTCGATAAATGATCCTTCGATCGCGCGATTACCGATAGCGTGCGGAAAATCACTCTTCGAGATCGATATCACGAGTCTTCGAAAGTTCGATTTTAAAAGTTTCCTCTTCTATTCTTAAGTACACGAACGTCACAGCTTCGTCGAATAAAATTGATCGGTCTCTATTAATAGAGAAACCGTTAACGGCTAGGTGTGTCTCACCAAGGTTCACCTCACGATATTCGCGAATTTCGACGAACTATATATAATTGATTACGTCAACGTCAAAGTTCTTTTTTTTCAAGGTGATCGTACGATTCTCGCGAGTCCTAAATTCCTTCCGTCACCGGCAAACGAAATCACACTCGTTTCGCGACACCGAAACTCTTCTTCCAGATCCGGTCGATTAATCCTTGCGAATACTGTTTTCTTCGTTACGATCGATTCTTTCAGATGATCCGCTTAAACGATTCACCCTCTTCGGGACTTCTAAGTACAGAGAACACGGTGCAATAGTTTGTTCCTAGCATCTTGCTCATAATGAAAGACCTTGGTACGCTGGTTTCGTCTGTTTGTCAGTTTCGCGATGGCTAGAGGCCAGCCCGTTAAATTAGGAAACAGAAAAGAAAAAAAATCTCTCTCCTCCAAAAAAGTCACTTTGCACAGGATCGTTTCACTTGCGTTTCACGCATCTGTGGCGTTTTTAAAAACCACGGCCGACCAGTTTTTTCTCTCACAGCACCCACCGCGTATCCCCGTGTCGACATGCACCGTGTTGCTTTATAAGCGTTCGCGTTCGAGGAAAAATGACACTTTTCCTGCTCGCATCCCTTCTAGCCTTCCTTCTCGATAACTGTGCGTATTCCAGGTAATTTTTCCTTCTACCGCGTTCGTGCAACGTGCTCGTGATGGATCTAAGATGGCGACCAAACCCAGCCGTTCCTTTCGGTGTTGCGCTCCGAATTGCACGCTCCTTTCGACTAGACGTCGTCGATTCTTTTCCTGCCTCCCAGCACGATTTCTTCGACGTTATTTCGCCTTCGACCGGTTCGTAGGATCTCTGTGAAGCACTGACAAGTACGCGACAGCTGACACAGACCGTTCGCCCCAATTACAACGAGATTCCAGACGCAAGTGTATTAAGGGAATCGTTTGGCATTAGCAGAAGACTTGCGCTCTGCTAGCTTCCACATCCCGGTGTTCAGGGCCGTATCGTCTCGTCGTTCCGTTTCTCTTCAGGTATACGCGTGTCACGTTATCTGATGCTGCGAAATCGTCGCCGATTCGAATTACGCTACGTCAACGTTTCGTCACGCGTTTCGTAAGATATTCGTCGGTATTTGCACACGTTCGCTGATCACCGTGCGAACATTTTCGCGACACGTCAACGAATCTTATTACATCGTCGAACTTTGAACGATTTTCTTTTTTCCAATCGCTGGACTCTCTACTTTCGATAAACGTTAATTGTTGTTATGTCATATCGAACCGGGAAACGTTGCAAGTTTTCCAGTGGCCTACCGATAAATCGCTGAGTTTAAAAAATTTCAAACGTTTTAGCCCGGTGGCACCGATTTCGCAGTTTCGTGCCTGAGATATCCCTACCATTGGATTTTGCCTCGACCTACGACGACGTCGTGGCTCGTGACTCATTTATTTCCACTAAATCCTCCGCGGTGCCGTGTACGTCCCTGTTAATTGCACGCTGCTCCAAATTCATACGGTTATTTCCATGGTGTCCCGTCGTTAAATACCTAACACCTGTTTAGGGTTCACAGCTTTAGAAGCAGGCAGAATCGAACGGTTTCATCCTACGAGTGAGCTCATAGCTCCATCTTTGGCGCTCTTGACGGCTGTCTCGGTTGCTCCAATTGGCCATCGGAGTATTGAACGAGTCCGAGGGCCTCGTGGTCGATACTTCGTTCGAGCTAACTTTTCTCCTCGACCAGCACGTGCCAACCGACTGAAACGTTCACACCTAACTCTGCCGCGGATGGTGGGGGTTTCCTTCGCTTATCCTCTTCCGCGTAACTCCCGTTTTAAACCCTTCCAGGCAAACTCGTCGCTCCCTTTTATGTTCGAGCTTAACGAGAAGTTATGCTTTTTGGCAAACGAAGCAGAAACGCTTTAAGAATCCGTAAGAGGATTTCGCGACAGGAATTAGCTTCTAGTTTCCTTATTTTCGTGGACAGTCGGTTTATTTGTCCTTAACTTCTTTTATTGAATTACGCATCTTCGCGCAATTTGCGGTAAAGGATGAATATGAATCAGTTTCATATGAAATTACACCGACACAGAAATTTGTGGAACGTTGATTTCGCTGCGTACAAATCATCTGACATTCCATTCGCACGAGTTAAAAGACGGTCTAAGCACGGGTCAGATTGTAACTAGCGATGATTATACACGCTCGATGGTCATTAGACAGAGAAAACGTCATTAAGGGGATACTATTGCATCCTAGTACTCTTGATCGTCGATACGTATCCTGTTTCTGTTCTAATAACATTTTTCGAAAAGAAAAAAGGGGATAAGCATCGAATAATTTTGCAACATAACCTTGACAGATAATTTCTTACTGTTTGTCGTCAAGATATTTTATCGTGACGGACATCTTTTCATCTTTACAACGGAATTTTTCAAGATCAGTATAAGAATCTTTACAAAAATCAGTCTGGAAAAGATTGCAAATACTTGTGTCAGGTGAATATTGCAAATTGTACAAGAAACGGTACTCGATTCTTGGATATCGAAGATGTACTGCTCTTTCTACACCTTGCGTCATTGGTTATTCTTAAAAAATTGCAACACTTCCGGTTAATTGATACACGCTTTTATTTACTATACACGTACTCGGCTATCCGATTACGATTCACGTGCTCACCTCGCTATTCTATCGATCAAACGGAAATCTATAGGAATGTTTTTTCCTTGTACGAACATCTGCTGATTCAGTTATCGAATACGTTTCGTGGTAAACACCACGAATCTACCGCGAAGCACGATAAGAGCAGATGATGGTTAAAGCGATCAACGACTTATCGATCGTACGCCGGATCTCGAGATGTTTGAAAAACAGGTGAGAAGTACAATAGGAGCGATACGAGTTACAAATTCGTAAATAGCAATTCGATTTTTGATATTAACGCGTCGATTGCTACGTGGACATGTCGCGGAGATAACCGGAGCAATAAATTTAATTAGACAACTAAATAATTGTAAACGCTGCTTGCGTCAACGCGAATTAACTTTTCTATTGTGCCAGTCAACGCGTTAAGCCTGATATAATTAATTCAACAAATTTCATGTAACGGCAACGTTACGCAAGACTGTCATTTTCGTAACGATAATCGAAATTTTTTTTTCGCGTTATCTTTGATTAATTCAGTGTTATAATATAGCTCTTTTAACAAGTGCTACTTGAACGAATAGGTCGAGGTTGAAGCGAAACTGAACGCTTTACGATTCAGCGACACTCGCATTGGCGTAACTAGAATTTTAAGGTGGACCCTAAACAAATATGTGTGTGTTGAACGTATCGATGAATCTGACCAAAGTTAAGCCGGCAATTAAGAACACTATCAATCGTTCTTTATCGTTTCTCGTGCTCGAAGCGTACGAGGATTCCAATGATAAATCAAGATTCCGTTTGAAGAAATTCAAAAGCGTATCGCGAAAGATACACACGCCTCGACCTCCGTGCTATTTTCGAACAGGCAGAGCATGGTCGACGAAATTCGATGAAAATCGTCTCATCTTCTGGTTATAGTCGCCTAATTCATCTCTCTTTCTCCGTTTAGAAACGCAAGCGCCTGTTCACCGAGCCGTTTGAACTTTTCGAGTCTATAATAATCCAGTGACTCGTTCTTGACGAGGTCGAAATTTCAACGGAGTCATCAACGTTTCCGGTGAAGAATTATTACTGACGTTATTTACGATCATCCGCGAAGCGCCGATCTTTGAGTTTCGAGAAGAGCATATAACTGCAGTCCAGACGTATTTTCATTGTCTTTCGCGTATGTTATCGCGTGGAAACCAGAACACTGTCATTTGTACTCGTTTCGTGTTTTATCGACCGGAAGTTTGTTATTCGTTTTTCACTTGTAATGGTTGTCTAAATGTCATCGATGACTGTCTGTTCTGCATTACAACGAGGAACAGACGTAGAACATTTGTTCCTCGACAAATGGCGTAATACTAATTAAGAGAACGGATTGAGGTCACTTAGGAAACTAAGGAGACGACAGATATTACATAATTTAATGAAAGTTGTATACGTTTTCTATCGAATAATTCGACGACGCATACCGTCTTTATCCACGACAGTTAAGATATCGATATCGAATGATTTCATCTATGATCAATTAACGAAAACACTTCACGCAATTTCGATAACCGAAATGTCCTTAGCGATCATTTTGCTCGACCTACCATGATTCCTAGCCTCGAAGGAAAAACACTAGATTCGTGAATGGCGGTCGATCGCAATGAGTAACCTTCGGGGTTATCTCGAATAAAACTCCATGTGCTCATCGTACATCCGTAGACACAAACTAATCGATACAGAAATAACATTGATTCGATGAAAGAGATACGAGAATTATTGGCCCCACTTTAATTACGTCCACGAGGGAATGATGTAATTCGCTATTTATTTCGGATCAATTCGATGATATTAATATCGTTCCGCCAATTCCGTGAAAAGATATTGCACAGGTATCGTGTCGCTTTTAACACGGTGACGCTACGTAGTTGCAATTCTGTCAGATAAGATCTTTCCTTGATTCCGCGCAAAGTTTTCGTCATAGAAACAAACTGTAGGGATCAGACTCGCAACATCGTTGCACTAACTGACGCTGATAACGAACAATCGAACGGGCACAATTATGCGGAAAGATTGAAAAACGAGCGAGGCTGATCGATGAGTTTGTCCGATCATTTGATCAATTGAATCGTTCGAAAAGGAATTTCATTCGCGGAATCATTTTTGGCTACGTGATTCGGTTCGAAGAAAATAGAACTCGAGAAGATGTGACAGAACTCTGAACTCGGCGAATGTGGCCAGTCATCGTCCACTTTTAAAACTGGCAGCTGCTGCCAAACGAGAGCTCAGATTTGTCAATTACACGGCCGAGTCCACGATTGTGTAGCTGTTAAAGGGTAATTCTCGATCAGAGAGCCTCGTTAAACTTCGAGCTTCGAGACATTGGCCAACGCGTTAGTTAACGAGTTCTAATATTAAAGGTTAATTCGACGATAAGAAAGTTTCGTCGTGCATCGACACAACCAATTATGGGCGAATACCTTTCAATCCTGAACAGGAAATTCAAAAAATTCCTCGTTAACGAGGCTCTATAACTACCTAATAAAATGTGATATTACTTGCGAATATGTTTTATGCATTATCTTACGAAACGCAATATCCACAAATTGCTTCCGTAAATAATAACAATGATTCACAATATCTTCGTGCTTCGACTGCAAACTTTGAACTCTAATCAGAACGTTACTCTAGCTATTTATACGTTTCGGAATAGGAAAAATAGTAAACAATCTTCTTCGATATAAGAAATTTTTCAAATCCTAGTTCCTACCGAAATAACTATATATTTGATAGCACCGTGAACGTAAGCTTTATCATACTGCTTTCGCTATGACTATAAACGTGTGTACAGTAAGTTTCCTAGCGATTCAAACAGGTGGTTGGAACTTTATGAATACGTTTCAGGTAGAAGTATGCGCAATTTGCCTAGCGTGATTGACCCCAAACGAAATCATTTTTGTTGCAACCGTATGCATCTGGCTTCGATGTTGAGCAATCGGAGACAGGTTGTCGACTGACGCAGAAGAAAGTTTCACTAGTACTCTTGAATGTGGAGCCAACCATTCGTAAACAGAATGTTCGTTCCTTCTAAGGAAACACGAATCATTGATCGTTGCGCTATAGCATGATATATCATTCCAATACTATTACGATTACAATCGCTGTTCGAGTACCACTTTGTACCATTTACCATTATTCTCCAGCTTTTCGTAGTACAGTGGGGACCGTTATATTGCCATCGGGTTGTAGAATTGGAAAATGTGTAAAGTTAACAATATATCGACAAAATTTCTTTCGCTCTGTCACTCTGTATATGGGAAGATACCCGAAACAGATTTCGTAAGCGACGATCAGAAGTTTCAAACAACAGAAGCCTACCGTTCATGGTGTATCCTTGGCTCGAAGGAAGCTCGTTCGAAATCGTAGTATCTTCCCCTTGGTATTTCGACGGCCACGAAGACGACGGCGGCGACGAGGACGGTGATTGTTGGACAGGTGGGCATTTAGGAATAATCGAACACCAGGGGTTTTCCAGGCATCGCGCGTCACCGTAGGATCGTGGGATTTCGTCTTTCCAAATTCGAGGTGAGAGAAATTAAGGCAACATAGTTGTCCTTTTCCCTTTTTCGGGGCCGTTTTCGTTTCGGTGGCACGCGCGATTGCGCCGTCGAGAAAAACGCTACGCGACCGCGCAGGAAAGCAACAGGGACGCGCAACGGAGCGTCGAGCAACACTGTCGATCCAGCTGGCGAGTTACTCGCTCCGTTACCGACTCGCGTAATTGTGCTCGTACCGGCGATCCGCTCCTATCTACCACTCTGATTGGTCGAAAACCGCTTCTTATCAGCGGACATTTTTCTGCTAAAACCGATGATCCACGACCAGCCATCAACCTCGCTTATCAAACGATCTTCCGATTTCTCGTATCAACTGCTTACCCGGCAACTCGATTATTCTTCGTTTGACCTAACATAGATGCCAAC
Source organism: Megachile ligniseca (assembly GCA_945859555.1). Lineage (NCBI taxonomy): Eukaryota > Metazoa > Arthropoda > Insecta > Hymenoptera > Megachilidae > Megachile > Megachile ligniseca. The sequence goes on from OX243787.1 coordinate 10,065,584, forward strand.
GACTTGTCGGTGGATTACGTATATATACGTTTATCGATGGAGACGGTGATTTAACGTTGAGTCATAATGGGATAGAGATTTTTCCTGACAGCGACGATTAAATGCTCAAAATTATCGTTTGGTAATATAGCACGATCGTAAGTATGTACGTAATACGTAGCATAACTGTTTCCTAATAATTATTCGATATTTAAATGACCCTATCCTCTCTTATTTTATCGATAATTGCGACAAAAATTAGTTTTCCTGCGCTCGCAAAGTGAATTCGTGTACGTTTTCCGTTTTCTTGGAAGAGAAAGTATCGCTATAGGTAGCTTCGAGGTACCGGTCTTCGCACTTCCGCGTTTCTTTATTCATCTTCGTTCTCTTCTGTTTTCTCTTCTGCCAACCGAACGTTCATCTTGCTCTTAATTGCTTTATTTGCATTCCAGCTTATACACCATTGACACGATTTGCCAACTCGCGTATTGGATGTTTAACGAATGTCGTTGCACGACGCGGTATCTCAACCTCTTCTTCCATCGAATTTTCTTTCATTCTACGTAAGCTTGACCTTGAAAAAAAATCAGTGATCATTCGAGTACCTGTTTTCAATCGTTTCATATTTTATCGAATGTAAAGTACTTTCAGATTTCAAGCGTTGATTCCGATGATAGGATGAAAATGATAACGAACAACCAGGAAAATGAACGGGGATGCACCGGGAAGACGTCTTTGCCGACTCTTTGTTTATTCTCTGCGAGACACTGGATACAATGTATGCTTTAAAAAGCAGTCAACAAGATAAAACGTCTTTAGACGTTCACAATGATTTGTCAGTTGTGCTGGTTAAAAGATAGTTTTAAACAAAACGCAGATTTCTTTATTAGGCGCTCGAGCGTTAAATAGTTAATTAATATAATAATAATTAAATATATATTAAAATTTATCTCTCACTCTCTCCCCCTTTTCTTTTCGTCCATTCCGTATATCGTTCTCAATGCCGATCAGGAAGTTAGTCTTGGAAAGCAATCCCTCGCTTTTCAAAGAATGGTGCAAAGTGTCATTCTTTATTCTATCAAAAAAGACAAAAAAGAAAAGAATAAAAAAAATGAAGGTTCTGGTCTATTTACAGCGAACCAAGTAATTTATTGCAGACTGGACTAGGTAAATGCGAATGATTCTCAACGAAACAGGAAAAAAGAAACGATTTCGTCCATCTGTGTATCAATAACGTCTATCAACTTTCTAATCGGTCCGACATTTAAGAAGTCAACCGATCACGCGATTTCTTCGCAAGACATGTGTCCTCCTTCAGAAATCCTTCTTCTTGTCCTTGTCCAGCACGTCATCGTGGTAACTGATTTCCTGTCCAGCGACAGCTGGATGAAGATAATGAGGCTCCACGTCGATCTTCTCCTTCACGTCAGAGTCCAGCACTATCGAGTGATGCGGTCCTCGATGAAGCATCGTCGTCGTCGAGTGATGCTGTTGTTGCTGCTGCTGCAATTGCGGTGACTGTTGCTGTTGCTTCCCGGACGATTGATGCTGATGTTGATGCTGGTGCTGATGCGAGTGTTCTTTCTCTTCCTCTTGGCTGTACTTTTTCCACATCTCTCTCAACTTGGTCAGATCGACTTCCTCGAATTTCGAAAACACTTCCTTAGCATCGGACTCGTCCAATTTTTCCGAATCTTTCAGCTGCTTGAACAACTGCAAGAATCTCTCGTTGGATTGGACACCGTCTTTGGTAGTGTTCTTCGAGACGTTCAAGTTGGGATCCAGCAACAGATCCGGTGTTTCGTGAACGACGTTCACGTTCTTGTCCAAATTTTCCTCCGTCAACGACTGAAGCAAGGTGTTGTAATCCGGTTTTATCCTGGAAGTCTCCATGCAGGAGCTGCACGAGCAATTGGTGATGATTTGAACCTTCTTCTGCATCGTTATCGGCTTATTCTTCTCGTCCTTGCAGTCCAGCGTAACCTGAAACGTTTGGACAAGATCGTTAGCAACGATAAAACGTTCTCGACGGTTCGAGTCACCGGTTCGTTAACTGACCGTGTGCCAGACGCTGTCCAAAGGTTGGCAAGAGTCGCAATAAGGTCTTATCAGGTCACCGGGAGCGGACGGTTCGCTATGGGGCACCATGTACGAGAAACAAGCTCCGACGCACACGTTGTTGTCCAATTCCTGAGGAGAACATTGCGGCCAGGTAACCACCTGCTTGATGGGGGTTGTCTTGCACCAACTGTGCTTGTCCGGGTACAGCACGATGTTGTGAACCTTGAAAGGATAACCATCAATGTCAGCTCGTAGAAGAGATTCGACAGAGTATCGTAGAAATTTCTAAACCTTATGTTCACGATGGGCGTACAGCAGGCTCGATTGAAAGAACAGGACGATCGCCAACGTCAGGTGACACGTCGATCCCATGATCCCTGAAACAATAGAACGAGAGAGAGGGTATCCGAATCTTTCTAACTGATCGGATGGTGAAGTAATTGGGGGATGTGTTTACGGCGCTTTCTAATCCCTTCTTTAGACCTCTCCCTAGACTTCACATTCTACACGAGATTCTCCCTTAGTCTTGACGATCGAAGAGCGGATCTAACAAACGAAACAGCATGATTCAAAGGATGCAAGTACGGGAGTACTCTCGAAACTTTTAATCACGGGTACCAACTTTCTATCCCGTTGGAAGATAAACGACCGGAAAGCGAGCGCAAGAATTTCGCGATTGCGATTCAAGGTGTGCTGCCTGTATCGCGTGCACGTGTGAACCTCGTATTCCCTGGTCCCCACCCCGAATGAATGAAAGTCCCGGGTCTCCGGTGGTACGGCTCTCGAGGTCTCAGGTTCGACGACCGTCTGAAATTACGTCACCGGGATTTGTCGTGCTGCCGCTTCTTCTCCCTCTTCTCTTTTCCCTTTTTCTTCGCGTTCGTCGCGTGAATTTTGTTTAAAGCGAGCTACACGCGACGATGTATGTATAGAGGGCTCGTAAACTCGATGGGACCACGGCGTTTTTTCAGGGAACACGGGGCGAACAGGAGAGAGGAGCGGGTTTGCGGTTGTTGGCGACGACGCGATCGGCTTCATTCATAAATCGTTTAGGACCGATTTCACGATTACCCGACGAGAAGCTGGATGCTCGAGTTTTCAGTCGCCGAGATGTCGAGATAACGGAATTCCCCAGGGTCTCACGGGAAACAGGAGACTTTCTCGTGGACGTCCCGGCCATAAATAGCGTCGGATTTAGGCTATGAGACTTGAATACGAGATGCGCACCTCTTCCGGCGATACACGGGATTTTGTAAGGTCACGTTGCAGTAGCACGAGGAACTTTCGGCCACTTCGACCGAATAGGAAAAAAGAAATTTCCTCGGACTGTGGCGGATAAAACGGACTTATCTTTAACAAATTCTTGAATTTACGATCTCTGAAGGGTTACATTAATAAAAAATGCAAGTAAATAAATAACGGGAGAGCTAGGAATTTACTATTATAGGAACTGTTTTGTTTCTAGACGTATACGAATGAACGTACTTCCACTCCCTGTTAATAGCGAACATTTCCAAGAAACAATTAACGACGAAAACAAGAGATTAGCAGTTCGGTTAATCGACTCCAAGGAAATTGGTTTATTTTCACGGTTCGATCATTAATGAAGCAATAATTCCGCATCAGTTGGATAAAGGAAGAAGCAAAAGGGTATATTTATAGACCGGTCGGATCGATGGCGGTGGAAAAAAGCGTCAATCTCATCGTACGATCTTTCTTGATCCTTTGGAGATCAGCGAGAACAAGTGGTACGAACGACAAGGTAAAAGGATGTGCAGGCCCAATTACGAGAGCTCGGCCCCTTTTTTGGTCCCTTGAAAAATTTCCGATCCGTTTAACTGCGAAGCATCGGGAGGAACCCTTCGTGCATCCTCCGTCCTTCAGGAATTCACTTTGTCGTTGGACTCGCGAGTTGAATTCCTGACAACAGAAGGAATCTCGTCTCCCTCTCCAGGACAATTGGTCCCCGGTATTTCCAGGAGAGGATCAACTTTTCGTTCCCCTCCGATGCATTTCAATCCACAGCCCTTTTCTTATTCTCCCTCTGCTTCCCTTTTATCCACCATTTCATTCGTGGAATCTTTTCTTTTCTCTCTGCTGTTTTCGTCTACTTTATTCTCGCGTAGTTCTATTCTCTGCTTCTTATTTCTCGCTTCCAAGAAACTTTCGAGACATCTCTCGTAGTCGGCTAACGATTCTCGACGAGAAAAGACGATCGATCATCCATCGATGGATTAACTCGTTCAAGAATACTAAATTCAACATCCTTCATCGAAGTTTGTTTCATTTTTCGTGCGCTTTGTGCAGCATATCAATACAACGAGGGAACGTTAAATTTAGTGCTCTCGAAACGAGGTGAAAGGAGAGTTAAAATAAATTATCGCGGCATTGCGAAATAAATGAATTCGGGGACGAAATAAATACTCGAAACTCGTTGGGAATTTTAAGCGAGACAGAGTCATAGAATTTATACGACACAGATTATAAAGGAAATTGAATATAATCTAAGTTAAAAAAGTGATGTATCTTTGTATAAGGATGAATTCACGAAAAATGGTATATTTAATTAATGAACGTCGACCAAACAGGCGTGAAAGAAACTCCAGGCTGAAGACAGCGCAAATTAGCCTAAACATATGATAGTCCGAAAATTAGTGTTCTCGTCAGATTCTTGTTGAATCACCCTGTAGGTGGCGTCGAGGGGAAGTGTGTGGCTACACGGTTCGGCCTCCCATCTCGTTTCTACGAGCGGAGATTTGAATGACCGAGTAGGGGATACAACAGGGACGTACTTAATCCGGATGAGTCTCACGGCTTCCAAGTACCACTTCATCATCTCTCTCCATACTATGATCCTCAGTTTTCTTACACACAGAAATACGACTCGTGTATAACAAATTCTCATCCTCTTCTCCTCTATCATTCAAGACGATTAAGGTTAACCTACGTCCGCTACCTTTATAATCCACCCTTAGAATGTTTTTCAATTAGAGTACTCCAACCACTGTCTTTTTAAACGATTACGATTTTGTTTAAACCGATCCATTTCATAAACCATCCGCTGACACTCGGCCACCGTAGAGACTTTGACGAAATTACACAGTGTACAATCTGTATCTAATGATATTTACAATATTCGATCGTGATTCCCTAGGATATAATTAATGAGAATTTTATAAGTGTACGCTGTCGTGGCAGAAAATTTGCAGGAATATCGGGTCAGAAGGGTTAAAGATGCACGATCGAAACGACTACGGCCCTGGGTGGGTCGCAGCCAGAAGTCCAAAGCTCTTTGTTGCTGCGCCACCTTCTCTTCTCGCCTCTAGGTCCGTGTCGGTGGCGTGGAGGATCCTCGGTCCACCTCCTTCTTCACCTTCCTTCCTCTCTCAGTCCCGTTCCTTCGATTTGCTCGTGTCGTCGAGAAACGAGGAACGAAGACAGGCTGGCCACGGGCGAGCAAGCGAGAGAACGCGTCCAACGGACAAAGATGGAAGATAGGGTCCTGCGCCCAGCCGCGAGATTAATTTGATTTTCAACCAAATTTGACGCGCCCCCGAGCCTAGGCGGACGAGCACAAAGGGTGCCGCGATCTCTGCACGCCACGAACGAAATCTGTTCGTTTGGTTGGCACTGCTCTTCCCGCGGGACCTTTTAAAAAGCACAGGATTAAACCCGTCCTATAGAGCTTAACACCTACGAAAGTGGGACGGAGAAAACGGGAGGTCCTGACGTGACACTCTTCCAGGAAACTCGTAATAGAAATTCATATTTCATTCGGACTTTTCTCTGGCGAGAGAAGAATTATGTTTAGCAAACCAGAACCAACGATTTGAACTTCTGGTTTGGCAACCTTTTCGACATCGACCCTAGAGAACAGCGCGACCAGATAACGAGAGAACATTTTCATCTTCGACTTATAGTTTCGCCAAGTTGTGATTACATGTATGAAAAATGTAATCTGCTCATAATTCTTCTCTTCTCGACTCGATAAAATAGTTGAAGCTGCTCGACCGGTGGAAGCATCGGCGGATAGGTAGAACTTCGAGTACGCGGATACCAGAGAAATTGCTACCGCACAGCTGGCTCACCTTCACCAAGCTTCAGGTCTTAGGCGCGACCATATCTGGAAGAATGACTCGTAGTACGGGTCACTGTTGAAGCTTACTATTTGCTAAATTCCTTTCCTCGCGATAAAGACTAGCTTAAAAACGATACGCGGCCGTTTTACGCCCGTGAAATCTTTCGTTACGCGTCTCGACGTTGACGAAGGGTTCTCTCTCGAAAAAAAGCTCGAAGAATGCGTGGTCGATTACCGCGATAGATCAGAGCGTAATTTTAGAGCACAATATGTTCTTCCACTTTAATGAGAAATCCCTATCTCCCGATTTGGTCTAGCCCAATTTCGCATTTTGCGACCGTCCTTTGCTCCTCTTTTTTCCTCTTGGCGATACCGGTGCCGTGGCCAAACTAATAGGGGGGGTCTAGCAGGGTGAAGATCCAGAAGGGGAGCAAAATAAAAGAGAGGACGGGCCGAGGTAGGGTGTAGAACGCGCCAGAAGCGAGAAGGAACCAAGGAAGCGAAGACGCGAGGAAGCGAGAAAGAAGGGGACCCAAAAGAAGAATAATAAGAAGGAAAAAAAGTTTGCCAACAGCACCGGAGGAAGCCCCGAAAACACGTTGGACGTGTGGCGCCATCTCGGCTCCTTTTTTTTCTTCCTGCTCCACCACCACTCGCCGCACACCCCTTGTGCTTGTTTCTCGTGCTTTTGTTACTTCGCCCATACTAATTCTTCGCGAGCTGCACGGCGTGCCCAGAGTGTGTGTGGGGAGAGATCGAGTCGAGAAGGGGAATGGGGCCCCGAAAGAGTCGAAGGGGCCTCATGCATCGACCAGTGTCGGATTAAGCTGCTTTCGCACCCTCTTCGTTCCTTGATTAGATCGCAATTTTAAGCTCGCTGAAATTTCGACACCGTTCCTAATCGCTCCGCGGTCTCGATCATTCTTGCGCGTTGTTCACTCTCGTGTCGCGCGAAACTGCGTCGGAAAAACTCGACGAACGCGCGTTCGCAAATTTCGAGCAGCGAAGACGTTCGTTTTAGGAATAAGAACCGAACAAGAGCGAAACGCAAAACGTGTGTGTACACCGCTTTAAGAATCTTGCGTCGGTGTGGTGGCCCCCAAGAGAGAGTGGACCACATACCTGCAAACGAACGTTCTTAAAAGGAAGGGCAGAGCCCAAGAACAGGTCGTTAAAATGTAATGACATTGTTGTTTTTAATGCTCGCCTCTTTAAAACGGGCCCTTTCGTCTTCCTCGAGCCTGCTCGCTACTTCAGCCGCTACTAGCTCTCTCGTTCTTCTTCCTACTTCTTCTCATTTTTCTATCGGTAGAAGAAAAAAGTAGCCGCGACTTCTCCGTTTCTTGCGATCTAATTTCCTTTTCCTTTTTCCGCTCGTGGCACGTCTCCGAGAAACACCTCCGTTTCAAGGATCGCGACAAAAGTAGGAGAATCTCGAGTTCATGATTTAGTAGGTAGGTGTTCCTCACTCAAAGAACCGGCAATTTGTATTTGGCCTTTTAATGATCCCTTTTGGTAACCGATAACCCGTTACCTGAGGTGCATAGACACCATACCGCAGCGAGATGACACAGCTACTTTGGTCGCTTTTATAGCCTGACCGTGGATTGACATGGACCCCCTAGAAGTCTTCGTCTTTTTTTGACTTCGTTACGACGCGTACAACATAATCGAGGAACGTAAAATGGAGAAGACTTGACGAGAACTTTAAAACGCCAATTTTCTCGAAGGGCGTGAACGTATTCGTACATTAGGGAATCGTACGGGTTTCAAGCTCGCTTCGGTAACGTCAGCTTTAAAACGGAACATCGTAAGATGTAATTAAGCGGGCCGATCTTCGGAGAACGAGACCGGTTAATGATATTTCGATGTTTACGAGATGAAGCAACGTATCTAATAATAGATTCGAATTTGTGTCATCGTGTTTGTTCGTAGAATCGCTGTAACTCGTCTAACTTCCCTTCTCCTTCGATATCATCGGTATAACCAAGTATCGTACGCGTATTTCGTTGGATATCTTTTGAAATTGGTCAATTAAACGGCAGTGGCAAGTCGAACCAGTCGCAAAAGGTCTTCATTAGAGAGGACTCGATGGCCAGTCGGCTACCGCGCAACAGTTTAGCTCGAAAGTTAACTGTTGCGTCTAAGAAGAGCTATCATTAACTCGAGAATAGGGTCTGGTATTAGGATTAGTGGGCAAAACGTTTCGGATAGGGTGCTTCTGAACTATTTAGCCCCCCAGTCCTTGTCCCTTGCCCATGGTCTCGCACACTTTCCACGGACGGCCTGTGATCATCGTAACCTGCTCAGCTGGCGTTAACTCTCTTTTGCCTCGGAAAGGAAATTGTCCTTAGGGTCTCTGATAACGAACCGCGAGCCTCCAACTCGAAGGATGCGTAAGCGTTGCACCGTTTCGATCCTTCTAATCGGGGTTGTGTAGGGAACCAAAGATGAAAAATCAGCTGCATCGCGTCGAGGAGGAAAGCTGCGATTACCGGGACAGTTTCGAACGAGCTAGATCCAGACGAGAACTTTGTTTCTACGATAAACTGGCGGATATCTCGATGGTGGTATTACGATCTGGTAACTCCGACAAGCGATCTCGAAGTCGGCAACCAGCTTGCCGTGGCAGCCTTGGCTTTTCTGAAGAAACTGTCACTCACCTCCGTGTACGTCAGCGACGTTGCAAACTACGCACCACTCTAGAAACGCCGTGGAAAGATCAGTAAACAGTACGAACGTACGAACGAAGAAACGAACGAACGAACGATACGCACGGCGTTCCTCGCGATTCGTCACTCGGTACTCGGCCGGATCTTCTCCCGTTGGTCTCGACAGCCGAGACTATCGGATCGGAGGAGATCCGCGACGAGAAAATTGAAGAACGGTTTTTGCCTCGAAACACGGAGATCCGATATGAGGCTGAGCCGAACCGAGCTGAGCTGAACACGAAACTGTGCTGCCGATCTCTCGTGTTCCGTTCTCCTCCTCCTCCTCCTCTTGCTCCACCTCCACCACTACCACACAGAGTTCTCCTTCAGCTCCTCCTTCTACTCGGTACGTTCGGTTCCGCGCCGTTCCCGTTCCGTTCTCTCTCTTTCTCGTTCTCCCAGTTTCTCCAGGTATCCTCGTGGAAACAGAAAGAGAAAGGATCAGTCACGGAACAAGATGGTAGAGGGGAGGAATCAACGGTAAGCAAGAGAGATCTTTGACTACCTCTACAACGACGTCGCGTGTACTCTGTAAAAAGCAAGATCGCCCGAGGCCTTACACCTCGAACCAGTAAAACTTGTCGTATATGCTAGTGCTAAAGCGCCGTTCGTCGTCGAACCTCTCCGATCGCCAGTTTCTCCGTCGCCCTCCTATGGCGACGGACATCCGAACAACGATACCCGAGGAAAGAATCTTATTCTACTTTGAATCGGAACCGCGATCGTCTTGATTTTCCGGTGACGGAATGAAAGAGGCGACAGTTTGATAGGAAATTTATTTCTTCGTTATCGAGTCTCGACTAGTCTTTGGTTTCGATAGCTCAGACGGTTTTGGTTTCGCGAACACACCTCGTGTTCAACGTCTTTCTATTTCGAAGGTCGAACAACTCCTCCGTGTACGTCACGTATGGTAATCGTACGCCTAAGAAACTAAACGATCCTCTTTACAATTTCTCTCCTGACACTTCGCCCCGTTGCGAAAGGACCCGTAGCTTCTTTGTCGCCGTCAGACCTGATCGACGCTCACGTCGACCCGATTGTCCGTGAAATTGCTGCTATACTGGCTTTGGTTCGTGGCGGTTTGCCTAATACGTTCGACTGCAGGTCCCAAATCGTTGTTCAGGTATTCCCTGAACTGCAGACACTTTTGCTTGGTGTTGATGTCGTTAGAGCTTCCCCAGATCACTAGACCGTCCGCGCCGAGATCCCAGATCTTTCGTAGAGTGGCCTCGAGATCAGCCTGCGAAGATAAATTCGTTATGAAGGCTGGTTCCAGGCGTTATCGGGTGAGACGCATCTATCGATTCTCTAAAATGTTTTCAAAACGAAAGACTTGCCTTATTCAGATACGTGTCCCTCTGATCCTGGTACTTGTACCAGTAATAGGGTAAAACCCTTTTCCTGGTCGTCGTTTGCTTCGCTATTCTCAAAGCTTCTTTCACTCTACCTCCGACTAGGCCAACTCTTTGACCGCTGGTCAGACTCAGTCTCAAGTAAACCGAGGGAAAAAGAACGTCTTCTAGCTCGAACAACCATGTCAGTCTGAAAGAGAGAAAGACTGGATTCTGGCTTGCCGTTTACTTATCGAGCCTGATTAGATAAGACCCGTGTAACTTGGGACGATTCGAATTTTCAACCGTGACAAGATTCTTGACACTGACCCACTTAAACGTAAGCGTCGTAATCTCGACACCGACCACTAGTCGTAATCTCGTTACCTTAAATCGGCCGAGGAACTGTTCAGGGTAACTGGAGCACGCGACCGAAAGCCGTTAACTCGACGAGAGCTATCGGTTATTACGATCGAAAATGAAAGAATCGTTTTGAAAGGAAAGTTTAGTTCGATTGTACGTACTTATCGTTCTCCTGGACCGTGGCGCTATCGCATTGAGAACCAGGTTGATTCGGCGTCAAATTGTAGCAATAAGGGTAAGCGTAGTAGCCCCAACGGGCGGACGGTCTGTTTTCTTTGGCAGCTTTCAACGTTTCCTCCATAAAAAGTTTGCCGTACTTCTCGAATCTGCGTTTCGCCTCCTGTTCCACGCTCCGGCTGTCCCAGAACGGATGCTCCCGGCGTACGATGTCTATGGAGAGTTTCTTGTACGGTTGAAGGGAAGCCCAATTCTGACGGAAGATCGGTCTCCAACTCTCGAAATCGATAACCCCGACACCGTGAAACGACTCGTCCGGGATCTGATTGATCAGATGTTCCCGAAACACTTCGAGATGCTTGGTGAGGTTGCCTTCCTGCGGGACACCACCGTTTCTCTCCACTACGTTCCCTGAATAACGTTCAAAGTTGTCTGCTTTCCCCTCTCCATCGACATACGGTCACGGTATTAAGGAACGTGTGTATTGTTTTACCCGTCGAATCCTTCATCAATGCCGGGAACATTCCAGGATCGTAAAGGATCGCGATCTGATCGCCGCGAAATTGATCCATCGCGTTCTGTCGGATCCCGTATTTCTCCGACACCTCCTCGAATCGCAGTCCGTACTTATGGCACATAAAGGTAGGCACGTTCCAGTAAATGTCCAACTCCTGTTTGCCTTCGTCTTTGGGCGCGTTCGGTAGAAAGCTGACAAGAGAAACGAGGTGTTAGCAGACCGGCAATCATCCCAGGGGCCAATGACACGAATTAGATAAGATATTTTCAGAGCTGAACTTGAACGCTCGACGGAAGGATGTTTCAGGATATTCGGAACGCGCTCGCCAACACCGAGCGTTCTCTTTTTACTCGTTTCAGGTTCTTTGTTTCGAGGTACGGCTTCCGAGTGAATTTCACGGCAAGGAAAGAAGAGGCGAAGCTGATTGTTTGCAAGGCATCTCAATTAACAATACACGTGTACCCGAAAAAGAACGCGTCGACGAGCAGCGTACGAGCCAGCAGGAGCAACACTTGCAGCATCATCCTTCGACTACGACGACGGGTACATGGATTCGAACGCGATGCTTCAACTGGACAGGTTATCCGGCAAGTCTGGCGATGAAGCGAACGCTAACCAGGGAATATCGGCTTGCCGGTACGCTTATCGATCGGTACCTATCCTGACTGTTACGTAGGACTAGATGACTTCACGATGACCTCTGACGAGTTCCTCGTGAATATAAAACGCGAACGACGATGGTACAACAGCGGTGCGACTGAATTCCGCTCGATTTCAGGCCACTATTTATTCCACATCGTGTCTCTCGTGTTCCCCACCTACGTACGTCGCCTCTCCGTGCTGTTATCTGACTCCGGGTATTGTTCGGTGATTTCTCGTTTCCGTTTTTCCCTTTGCTTTTATCTTCCTTGTCTAAAAAGGGTACGACGCGTTGGTCAGATCAGTTTCGATAATAAGATTGCTTCGAATCCCTAACGATACAGGATGAATCGCGAGAAATCGATACGATCACCTATACTCGACGAACCTCCTGAGTCGAAGGCTCTTGCGGAACACAATTATCGATAAATAGTATTCGATTCGGTACTTTACCTGACTTCTTTCGAGGATCCGCTCGATGAACCAGTTTGCCAAACTTGGAACTCAACGTTTGTAGCGTTTTGTTCATCTTGGAAGATTGGTCGGTCCATGTAATCTTGTTTTACACGATTTCTGCACCTGATCATTGTCGTAATTGGAAACACCAAATTATTCATTTCGTTAACCATCTATGACGTCAAACACTATAAGGATATTGTGGACGATACTCGGGTATGCGGGCAGCCCATATTTTTCTATTATTCCAGAATTATCCTTATTTCGTTAGGTTTTTTGCACATTTTGCAACAATGTCCGTAACGAGCTAATAATTATCGAGCGAGGAAAGTACGAACGAGTTTGACCAAGGACATGCTCCTATTTTTACGAGATAAGATCGTCGTCGATGTAATGTTTGGTTGTAATTAGATGGCAATACCATTCGTATTTGAGCATGATTAATGTGTTTACTGTGACAGCTAGACAACTTATCGAATCTGAAAACAACGAATGTATTTTTTTAATCTTTACGAGCGAATTGATAGATGAAACACTTTTACAGGGGTGTAAATTGCATTTCGTGAGCTTCTTTTTACGCGTTTCGATAATGTGACGATAAGGATCAAGGTAACAATCGTAAGAATTATAGTAGATAAACATTCAAGGATTTTTTGTTACCTCTGAAAGTAATTACGGTCATGGATGCAACGCTACGGTATTCTTTTTTAAGCTGGAAATTATCATTGTTCCTTGACGATAAGTTCGCTGAAAAATCGGATGAAATGGCTGTTAATAAATAAACGTTCGGCATTGTATAGATTTTAAACTGTCAAAACTATTATTCGACATACCGAATAAAACGATGACGCATTGTGATAACGTAGTATGTTACGCGATACCCTGCTGTTTACATATAGGAAATGTGATATTTGCAAAAGTGGCGAAGTATGGAGTAAAAGAAGAAGAAACGATTTTATAAATAAATACTTTTAATCGCTTATTTTTTTGAGTTTTTGATTATCTGGCATCCCTAAGGAGCTAGTTAATCAAAATTCGATATAATTGAATTGTACATTCAAAACCCACACCCGTTTCAGTCATCGTTCATTTACACAGTCGCCATTCGTGCATGTACATCAAAGAGAAACTACTATCGAGCAACTCATGTCGAAGATTTCCACATGAATAGCTCGTACATACAGAGCATTTGGCGTAGAATCAATAACAGTTAAATAAATTAAATAAATTAAGTCGTACTCGAGATTCGGTCCCGTATCTAAACGGGCGTGTAAGTGTCAGCTGTTTTAATCGCTACAGGGCCATCGTTTCGCGGCTTTTATCTTGAAGAGACCTCGCATGTCGGTCGTGCGTATATTGTGTGTTAAATATTGATCTGCCAGCGGCTGCTACGAAGACCTCGACTTATATTAAGGACGCACGTCGATTTTTCTAATGGATACAAAATGCTAGGTCTCGATCTTCACTGAACACCGTTTAACGACGGAAGAGTCTTGACTCTCTTCCGGAAATCAAAGTTATCTAAAACACAGCTTGTAAAATGCCGTGTTAGCGGAAGATATATTTCAATGAAGTTAACGTCGGAACATCGTAAATTTACATTTAATGTCGCTGCTTGGGACAGAAACGTTTCTCTTAACGACACTCCTTAAAAACTGGTTTCTTTCTGTGCCTTTTCAGTGTCTCACCGCTATCTAATCGACGCCGGAAACGGACCCTCTCGTTACGTAACCGTGTCGTTCGAAGGGTACCGGAAAGGAAAGCGATGCTAAGACGAACCATCCAAAAATCGTAGAACCTTACGTACAAACTACAATATATGGTATACACGTGCGATAAAGCGATAATATCATTTTTGTGCAGGGGTACACGAGCTACGAAGAGAAAATGAGATTCATGAACAAAGTTGAAAAATGGGGTGAACGAAGGGTGTAAACAAACACATGGAACACTTTATTTTTCGACCTTGTTTTATTTCAACGCTTCCACGCTCACTTCGGCATACTCCTACGACTTATTTAATCAAAAGGATGCTGAGAGAAACGTAGTATTTTTTTTTTTTCATGTTAAATTAAATAGCGTCCAACGGATTATCGAAAAACTTTGGATAACTTCGCGACCGATGTATAACCAGTAAAGGAATCCTCCTCCCCCCGCTCCGCACGGCTTTTGCAAATTACTAACGTACGATATTTATCTACATTGCTCGAGTCACGCACATACGTATATACACACGCGCTGCACATGCATATTCCAAACTCGACCCTGAACTAGTATCATGATCATGAGTGGAGACAGAGACAAGAGTAACATTCGCGGAACCGATTCGCTAGGATCGATGGGGGCATTCTGGTTGATTTAGTACGGAAATATCGTTGAGAATGTGTCCTGGATACTCGTCGTCGGTAGACGTCGAGGACATATTTGTTCCCGTTTCAGTGTCCCTCGTCTCCATTATTCTTGTAATATCCGTTCCCTCTCGTACCTTTATCCCTCGGTAAGCTTGCACGTGCGAAAAATGATTTTCTAGACAACGAATCGATCAGCTAGAATTTCTACTGGAGCACCAAACCAATTTTTCCGGGTGTCATGCTAGGACAACGCCAATTGTACAAATAATATTGTAGATTTCCGTCACCTATACCGAACTTCAAAGGTTCCAAGAATTCCTTGTTGTCCATAAGATCCAACGCGTTGAACACGTCAAAATCGAGCTACAAAAGTCAGGAACACAATTGTTTCTTTCGTTTAACGCTACTTGCGAACCATAAAACTTACGTTACGCGCTGATATCAAAGCGTCGGTCATAAGTTCGAGCCAAGGAGTCGCAGTGGATACGTTGTAAAAACTGTATGCAGCCCTGAGCATCTTGTGCGTCTGATGATGCATTATAGAACTCGGTAACATATAGTAACTAACCATGTCGGTGATGTTACCGTCCTTTTCTACTACGAAACTGTTAATGATTCCATTCTGCGGGAGGAACCAGTGTCGAAATTCTTCGATCGAGAAGATCGGAGCCAAATCAAATTTTTCCAAGTACTAAAATATAAATTAATTTAAAGATCGGTTAAAATTCGTACAGTTTGTAATAGGTAACAAGTATTCTAGTAACAATTATTACGTCAGTTAATATTTTGTGAGCCTGTGGTATGTCCGCTTCGACCAACTTTCTGAATCCTGGCACTTTTGTGTTCTCTGGCAATTTGTACAGTTTCAGAGTTCTCTGCATAGTCATATTACGAGATAAATGAGAGAACTTTATTTCGATTAATTTCTTTGGATTTAAAGAACGATGCCAATACCTAAGGAAATGATTTGGCCGGGTAAATAACCATAAATAATATTATGATAGAGGTAGGATTAGTATAAATGAAACTACTCACCTGCACGTTGCTATTGGTTTTGGCAACACAACACCAGCAGTGTACACAGCCTGAAATATACCTTGAAGGTTAACTCTCCTAGTTATTTCCCGTATTAACACTGGTGCAACTCTTTTTGATCTCAATTTCTTATGTACACATAAGAAATTTATTTCCACCATTTTTTGAGAGCTAAAATTTCGGTCATGTTAGATACAAGGGAATACATTACCAACAATAATCTGAAACCTACTGATTGTATACACGCAGAGTAGCAGGAATAGCTGAAATAAAACCGACTAGACGTCCACTTTTAGTGACTCTTACCCCACAGTACCATTCTTTGCACCAACCAGGGGGTTGTAATGCCCTAAAAGGATATTACTAAAACATATTGCTTTGATTTAATTCTTTATATTTTGATAGCCTCTATTTTATTTACCATTTTAGAAAATTTGGTGGATAATCAAATCTAAACATAGCATCGTCATCTTCCACATAATTTTCAGATAACAAAGTATACAATTCGGATAAAACTAATGGATCATCAAGATTTAATGTATCCCATTGAAAGTCTGCTGGTAAAGAATAAGGTTCTGCCCTTATAGATGTTTTATCAGGTTCAATAGGTTCATTTTTTACTATCTTTTCATCTACAGAGAAACAATAACACAATTTTATGTTTACCAAGTTATTGCAAATTTTGATAAGCCATCTGTAAGCCATTAAACAATTTACCCATTTTTGGTACTGGCTGTGTACTCCAAAACTGGTACGGCTTTTGCATAGCCTCTTCTTGAGTTTTTGCAGGTTTTTGCTGTATGTTAAGTACCTCCATCGCTCTTTGTATGCTTTTTATAGAAATATTGCACGTGCCGTGTAGTTCCAACTTATCTTTATGGTCGGATTGGTTATGATTTTCGCTAGCAGTTTGCGCCATTTCATTTTTGTTCTTACGATGTCGCTTCTTCGAACTGTGTTATAAATATTTTACATTTATTGTTCTATCACGTAAAAGGTGTACAATAGCCAAGCAACACAATATACAAGTATTACTCGTGAAGAATCAAAAAGGTACGAGGGACTGAATATTTAAAACTTGGAAAAAATGCTGTACAAAACACATAATGATGGAACAATTATGAAAATGCATGCTACTGATCAACTATATTAGGTTACTGTGATACATAAACATGGCTCTAACTCTACGAAATACTTTTAATAATATTTATGGGTACATGACGATTTATGTTATTCCGAAATTATAAAGAGATGCGATCATCGATAATTATGTAACGGATATGAAGAATTGACTATAAAAATTGTCTGCCGGTCGACCATCGGTTCTGAGCACAGTGAACCGAAGCAAACATCTCTTCAATTACATTGATTAACCAGTTAACTGAGAAATTTAAGTTTAAAAATCCTTCACGAGATGCGAAATTAAAAACATACAATGATGAGTATACACGTTGAACGCAGAACAGATGTTCCTATTATAAATTTTGCGAAGAAAGTGTAGCAAAACGAGGATAAATTACATTTTTATTCAATGAAAAATTAACAATTCGTGTACATCAACCGCAACGAAGTGAAGTTTTGGTATTGACGTGTATACACGTCGAGTACAGTTAACCGGTTAAAATCAAACGGGAAAGGTTCCTCGGAAAACGAAGAATCATTCGCATACCTTTTAGATTTCCCCTCTTTTTCATAAATTTCGTCTTTTTTAGCCTCTCGTTCCACAACTTGACTCTTTTCCTCCATTTTAATATAGATTTTGACAATGCGCATGCACCGGATATGGTGGCTCCGCCTAGTAGACTTTAGGCGGAAACGAAACGGTCACGTGACATACCGCCATTACCGCGGCTTCGAAAAGTTGTATCCGCGTCGCTCTGTCGTAAATTGTTCAATTTTTAGTGAAATTTGTTCGATCGTCCAAAATAATTGTTCAAAAACGTTTCTTTATCCAATATGGAACACGAGTCAGTTAAAATTTTCGTTCGGGAAAGTGTATCGTAAACGTTTTCTTAAAAACCATCTACCGCGTCGAGAATCGCTGTACCGCGAACGCGACGCGCGCTAGATTCATATAATATTTGAAGTAAAATTCGTTAAAAATCGGAAAATAAATACGTGTCGTGATAGAAAAGTTCGGTATCGAGTGCAACAAGAGGATGGAAGAATAAGCAGATTGGGTATGCAGCGCACAATTCATTTTTCTTGGAAAAACTTTGAAATTGGCGAAGGAACACGGAATCTTCTGGAAAGAGGGAACGACAAAATGGCGGCAGTAACTGCGCGGGAAATTTGCCGAGACCGCTTAATCAGACACGTCACACTAAACGATGATCATCCATCAACGTGAGTGAAAATAAACATTAATCATCCTTTAATTACGTTTCATACTATATAGTGGCAAATATATTACGGAACTTGCAACAAATTTGAGATATATTTTCGAAAAAGATAGCGTTATTTCCAAGCTTCAGATTTCTGATTTCAAATTAACCAAAGTATTAGAAGTATTTGCATGATTTGTAAGGAGTGAAATTATAGTAGCACGAAATTGATAAATAATTCGGGGAAAAAGTATGAAACGAAATCGTGACAAGTATAGTTTTCTTTATTTCATTACCAACAGTATTCTTACATTCTTCATGCCGAAACAATGTATAATTTCTATATCATAATATATATATTCATTCATTTATTTGTTTGTTTATTTATTCATGTGTATAATTGTTAATAATCGTAATAGCAATAAGTAGTCTGTAGTAGGCGAGTCTGTAGGTATGTAAACAGCTTTTAGGTACGCGTACTTAATTCCAGTTTATCGATAATTCAAATCCCGCGTGCGGCCCGCTCGCATAATTCATCATTTGCATATCAATTCGCCAAACACCGTGCACCGGTAAATTTTAACTTTTTCTCTTAAGACATTCCGTATCCGACGCAAAAGCTAAACGTTCTCGATGAACGATAAGCATCAAACATTGATTTTAAAACAAATGCAATCTTGTTTCCCGACAAGTTAACATTCTCGAGACGTTATTCCGGAGCTTGTTAAAGCGGTCGAATTAGGTGTACGGTGTTTGGAAAATTGTTAGTAATTTTGTAAGTTGAACAGTCTCCAAAGGTGGAAGGAACACCGGTGAACACAATCAGGAGCTTATCAAAGTAAGTCATCAATTATTTTATCAATTAAAAGTGGAAAAGATTAACACTAGAACAACCAATTTCGACACGACGAACTTGTTTTAAACGATAGAAATTATAAGAATGAAAACTTGCTCTATCTTCGTTAAGATAAATAAGGATTTCGTATTCTAATTCGTTCTTCATCCTGTATGTATTTATGTTCTCAATCTGCTTTGCATTTAAAAGCAGCTTTTATAACGTTGGTTGTTCCAGTGCAGAGTTTTCCAACATTTTTCGAGTCGCGATCTCCTTTTATAACCTAGAAGGTTAAAGAACCTGCGATTCTCCAGTTTACATTTGCATAAAAACTCATGTATTTCGAATATAAATTTAACTTAACATTTAACGCAATTACTGTACTTGTATCCAAGCAACCAGTTTAAAAAATTGTTGCCGAATATTTGTTGCATCGTATCTCGCGTACTTTTTAACCGAAATAACGTAAAATCATTTACAACGAGCACGGTAGGTGCACAGATCGATAACCGGAGGTTGGAAAATCCGAGTTTCATCGTTCAGATGAAATTTGCGGTTCGTAATAAATTTTTAACGATTTCCTAATTGCATCTTCGAAGTATCTATCTCGTATTTATGATTTCTCCGTCGGATATAATCCACGAATCCGGGGTTAAAGTTCTCGGCTGAAATATACGAGACGTAATAAATTTCCTGTAGCCTTCTAAATGTAACGTCTTCGAAGAATCGATCAGGTAATTAGAAAGGTTCTTCTGGTAGCAAATAATCGAAGAATCTAATAAGGATTACTCGAGACGTTTCTTATATTCCGGTGATCGATCGTTGAGCAAACGAAGTCGAACGGAAAGTACGGAAAATCGTGGAACGGAGAGGGAAGGTCGAAAAAAGGAAGTCAGGTTACTTTATTTGTCGAACGAAATGCATGCTCGCGAGCCGTACGGGGAGTTCGCGGGTTCGCTTAACAAGTGCCTTGAGGATAACGACCGATCGTTGCTCCGGCAGGTACTGAAATTCTGAACGTATCAGCAGGGAACACTGCAAACGCTTTAGTTTTCTCGCGCAAAAGGTATTCTTCGACATTTCGTCGAGCGTGATCCCTCTGAAACGATAGTGCAAGTCTGTAAACCGAGAAACAATCCTGTTCTTATTGTTGTTGTTGCGTTTTATTTGTTCGTGGTTCGATCGCGACAAAGAGAAAGGTTTCTTATAAAATTAGTTAGCACGGAAAGTGTTCGCGTTTTCTCCTTTCGCTCTCCTTTTCTTTGGCACCAAGAAATCTCGCGAACACTCCATGGTTAAACCCATCGTCGAATCCCATTTATCTTCTTTAAACTCGAGCCGAGTTCTAACAAGGCATAGCAAACTACGATACTAGACGAGAAAGAGAACAATTCCTTTTTTCCATCACTGAGAGACTTCGAAACCGGGTCCTCGGTCGACTATAATCCGTATGTTTATTTCAGACAGCGCAGGATACTCTCGGAGGATCCTATCCGCTTCGAGATTCCGCTCTTTTTTTTTATTTTATTTATTCTTTCGATCGTTTGTTTTCTTCTTTTTTTTTTTTTTTTAAACGAAAGGTACAGATGGATAGGTTTGCTTAACAACGTTATCTTACGTAGCTAGAGTACACGCGATCGGTTGGCAAAATAATTCGCTGCTACTCGCGATTCGCGAGGATCGCTCGGCAGATATGTTCGAATCACGTAACACGAAGGATTCTAACGTTTGAAACGGGAACGGTGTTTACACGTTGAGAGGTAACGATTAAAAGGGGAGAACTATCCAGACGAGAAGACGAGAATTAGGATAAACGGCGACAAGGTCGTCGTTTGATTTCAACAGGGTCAGAGACGGTTTCGAAAGTTTGCACGAGTGGTTCCAACAAATTGGACCTCGTCGAATTTGCACCGAGAGAGAGCGTTTGATGGAGATAGTTCCCGGGCTGCCTGTCGCACGGTTGATCGTTTCTAAACTAGTTTCTTCTTTGTTGCTGGTGTCGTCGGTTCCTCAGCAATGATATGCATAGAAGAGCGAGGCCAGGAGCCAAAAGGCTCCGCTCCCGTAGAATCGGCTGCCCTCCACTCCGTTTCTACCGGGTCGTTTGCGTTTCGATTTCGACTTGGCGCGACGTTTGCGCGAGAAGATCGCGTTCGTCGCGTTTGTCGGCGATTCGATGTTGCAGTAGCTCAGATCGCAACAGCTGATGCAGATCTGAAACGAAATAACCGAATTTATTTCACCTGATTCCGTGGCCAAAATCCCCTTCTCCTCCTCTCTTTCCCCTTGCTCTTGGTTAAGCGCGATCGACGGAGAGGCGAAAGAGAGACGAGCCAGCCAGGTACTCGGAAAAATTCGCTATTTCGCACCTGCTGGGTGTCCACCGGGATACAACCGACCGAGGAAGGACCACATTCCGCGCTGCTGGCACAGCTTTTGCTCACCTGTAACAGAATCCACGTTTTTCCTCGATTCTCTCCACTACCCGCCACATTCCTCGCTCTGTCTTGCACGAATTAAATCGTTTTTCTTCCTGATCCTTCATTGCTTTCTCTCGTCCTCCTTCTCTTTAATTCGTGCTATTCGATCTCGTGCATGCAGAATGCTCTCTACAACCGTTCGTCGGTGAAACAAGTTTAACTCGAACAAATTTCTCCTGAAATAATCTTCCACTCGCTTTGAGTGACAACATCTCGCAAGATATCTTTCGCGAACTTGAAATTGTAAACTTTCCACGGCTTACGGAAATTACCATTTTCCCGGACAAAATGCGAAACACCCTATCTGGAATAACAAGGTTCTAAGATGTACCGTTATATTCGTATTTCGACGCTAGGGTCAAGAGTTTCCAATAAATGTTATCGGTTTTTCGAAAAATTGATACTGTTGCCAGGCACGTAGAACGTGCCACTCAAAGTGTTCGGTTTAAAGATCGTTTCTTTTCCATGTCATCGTCGAACGTTCTCATGAGTGCACGCGAGATATCTTAGCATTGATTAACGAGCAAAGAGGATCTCGAAGCGAAGTAGGAAAGACGGGGTTCTAATTGATTTCGATGTTCATAATTGAAAGAGTTCCTGGAGAGTGCTTAGTCGAGCAGCTCTTAACGGACGCCTGTATTGTCGCTCTTCGAATGTACATTCCCTTTCGCGAGTTTCTCCATTAACAAACACGAGGATCGATAATGCATTCGATGCTACCGGGGGTCTATTAGCGGAACGCGATAAAATCAGTGATTGATTTTCATCGGTGGTGCATAGCGCGCGTAGCGGTTTAGGGAATAAACGTTCTAGCGTGTCGCGGTATCGTGATCACGGAAATTCGAAGAAGTTTCGTATGGTTTCAGTAAACGTAAACGATTCTATCAAGTTTTCATGAATCACCGATGGCGCGGTAAGAAGCCTTTCTTGGCTATAAAAAGAAATGAATTCTTAACGCGTAAAATCTGTAAATTTTCAATGGGTATTTCTGATGTATTATCCGGAGAAACGACGGATAGTTAGCACGTAACGAATATTTAATGGGAAACGTTTCTCGCGGACCGGGAGCGTGATGAGTTTGTCTGTCCTGTTCCGCGACGAACACGTTAATCATCGGTATACAGAGAGAGAAAAAAATTACATCGATTGCGTAAACTCGTGTCCATTAGAGTGGATAAGAAGCGAACGAAGCAGACTTTGCGTTCCAATTCGAACGAAACGAGCCATCGAAGCAGGCACCCGGTACTTGTAACGTTTCTTGGCAACGACAAAGTTAATCGCGTCACTGTTTCCGTCTCGATTGCTTAGAGAAGGGAAGTAGAGACGAAAAAAAAAAGAAATTTTGCTTGCCAAGACGCTATTTCCTCGGCTGTCCAAAATGTGCAGCGATCTGCAGAAGTCTCGGCCTCCTGCCGGACACGGTGTATCTATCGCCCATTCGTTGCACATCTGTGAACAAAAAGAATCGAAAATAACTGGATTTGTAGCTCTTCCGAGCGTGCCGCTAATTTCGTTTCCTCCGAAAGAATCGATCGCGCAAATTCGAGGGGAAAAGAACAATTGTCCCTTAATAATATGCGTTCGCACGATCATTTGTGACCCACTAACGTTCTAAGGCGTAGAAAATCTGACCTAAATTGCGCTAAAACGCGGCGTTTATTCTCTCGTGTCTCGTACAATACTAATTGCGGCTCTAGACGAGCTCGCCTTCTCGACGGACTTCTCTCTTTAGTTGCCTTCTCTACAGAAAGCGCTGATACGAGGAAAGAAGGTTTCACCGAACCGATGAATATTAACAATTTTCGCGAATAATTCAAACTTTCCAACAAGTACTCCGCTTATTCCGGTAATATCTGGGGTGTTAGGTCGTGGGTAGTATTAAAAGGTCTGGCTGATAAAGCGTTAACGCGGAAATAGTGTCGCTCGTATCGGTAAAATCGAAAGCCTTACAATCGGAAATCCGACAAACGAGATACACGTTCGTCTGTAACGTTAGGAGAGTTTAATTGTTACACTCGTAAATCTTTTAGTCTCGTTTAAAACATTGATTTTCTTACTGCAACGATGTTCGTTTTCTCTCTATTCGCACACTACATTCTCTACGTGCTTCTCCCAAGCGGTCGTTCGTGTCAATCTAACTCGTTCGTCAGTCGTGGCACACTACATTCGGAAACAAACGCGTAGTCGCTGATTCTCGATTGTCGTCGATCAAGGGAATAACCCGGAAAGACGTAGTTTCGAAATCCTGCGGATAAAGGGTAGCCGGAAACTCGTTACTTCCAGTCGACCACTCGCGACAATCGTATCGTTGCTTGCAAAGTTTCTGGACGCCCTGGAAAGATCAACCGGATAAATTGCCGGGGAAAACGATGGACATCGATTCGAGCGGAATCAACGATTTTCAATACAGAGTCCCGTCGTAGACAGTCGCGTATTTAGACGCGATTAGAATTGATTCGAGGCGACGAAAGCTCCGGCTTATTTGTCGTGCCAGGGAATCGGTACAACTGAACCCGATATTGGCAATTCGTTTCCGACCGCTACTTCGATTTAACGGGTTAAACGAGAGCTAGAGAAAAAGGAAGGAACACGGGGAATTGATGATCCGGATCGAAATTTAAATTCTAGTTCCTCTCGGTTCTCGTGCAGGACGTTAAACCGGAACGAGGAGGTGTTTATGGAGGAGATGAAAGGTGTAGGTAGTTTAAAGGGTGAAATCGGTATTTCGTGCGTGGGAGGCGGAAACGATCGGTGGCGCGCGCGAGTTAGGAAAGCAAAGTTTGAAAATAGAATGTAGATCGATGGCGAAACGATCTCCTCCCGGGGACTAAACGAAATTGCGGCCGGACCCGGCACGATACAAGCATTACAGACACTTAAGAGAGCGTTTAATGGACTCGTCGATACCTGGTTATCGCTGACGTTGACGCAAGTGTAGCACGTTAGACCTGTAACAACAGAGGGGCGTTGGAGTGAGTAATAGCGTAGCACAGACGGGGACCGGTTGCGAACTACGAGGACAAAGGGCGGAGAGAGACCTAACAATTAAACACGGTCTGGCGTTCGTTCGATATAATTCCGGCTGCGATACACTTAACACCGTGGAAAATAGATTGTCCCGTCGAATGGAGACTCATAACAGCCGACGGATACGCCGACAAAGCGTGCTCCTTCAAAAGCATCGTTAAACGGAACCACGTGGACATATTCCGTCACTCCCTTACTTGTACCCGGCTTACCCTTCTAATTAATACTTTCGTCGTTTTACGCTTTCGGTCGCCTTTGTGCCCGGAAATTGCTACAGAATTTAATTCGTCGTTGACGTTTCATCTTTCAACGCGATTATCGAACGTAAACTTTCCTAATTGGTCAAACTTTCATTATGTCGGAATTTATATACTTAGCAAAATCTTTTTGTACATATAACGCGTCGCGAGTAAAGTTTCAGTTTCGCGTCGATGGTTACTGTTTTTGAAGGAAAGAACATTTCGAGACATTTATGGCAACGACGGTGAGAAGCGCCGGAACAATATGTTGCAAGTTGGGTGTACAGACATCGAGGGTTGATTTGTTGGAGGCAAGGTGGAAAAAGGTGAAGTGGTCAGTAAGATTTGTAAGCGTTCGAACGGGCGTAGGAAGGTGGAAGGATTAGTGGAGCTCGATTGCAGGATTCGAGAGGATAAGCCCGAGTTACTCGAGCAAATCATAGGTCCTTTTGGTATGGTCGCGACACCGATACCTACGGTAAATGTCTTCCTCGTCGCCGGTGACTCCCTTCAGACCGTCCTTCTGCTTCGTCTCCTCCTTTCCGTTTCCGTTTCCGGAGAGGACGTTTCTGCCGCAAGTTTCCGCAGCCAGCAGCAGCCCGACCATCACCCACGTGATCATTCCTCACATCTCTGGAACGACAGAAATAGAGCCGTGTGTTATATCATTGGCTGCGAAATCTCTTCCGCGAGCATCAACCCCCGAAGGTTTACGTATTAAAGTAATTCTAATAATCTGTTGCTCGCTGGTACATTCTAAATTTTCAACTCTCCAACTTTCCAAATGATCATGTTCCCGAACTTTCAACTTTCCAACTTTCCAAATGACCAAATTTCCACATTTCTGAATCTCCAAGTTCCCCGAGTATGCAATTTCCAAATTTTCGAATCCCCGAATTGGCAACTTTTCAAATTTGCAAGCTCCCAACTTGCGAAACTTCGGAGTTTCCGAATCTCCCATTTCGAAAGTTTCGAATTAGCAAAAGGTAGTTGGTCATAACCGATGTAGGACACAGACAGTATCAGTAGAGCTAGAAGACCCGAGCCAGACCGGACAAAAAGCCTAGTTAGTCGAATGCTAGTAGGGTGGTTGTTCGGCACGGTGAATTAACACCATTGATAACCTCATCCGACGGATCAGGGCAATTTCGAATGGTGAATTTTCAACGGGATCGTAATTCCTCGACACGGCGGTGAGAGCAAAAAGAAACGGAAAAAATGTATAACGCCGGACAATACCGTGTATCAAAGGATTATCGTGACGTTCGATAAATTTACTCTTATCACGCTTCGGTACATGACCTATCGCAGCTTCTATCGATCCTGTTGATACAACCTGCTCGATGACGATTAAAAAATGACCCGAACTCGTTAGCAGAGCCGTGTAATAAAAAAGCTGCGATCGGACGTTCGTTAAATCTGGTTGGGAACTGGTTACGAGAAAAATTGTCCTCCCTTTCGTTCCTGGCCGTTCTGTTCCGGCTGAGATATTGGAATTTCAATTTGCGTCGAGTTGATCGAGAGGATTTATCGTCTTTAGACGGACGAGAATGGCTCGTGACGGAGGACGTGGAAAGCAATGAGGAAAACTAGAGGGTAGAATTCAAATTCGAGTCGGGAATTACTGGCAGAGGGTTGAAAGGATAAATCTAATCAGAAATCCCCGTTAAACAGGAGGATCGCGGGGAATGGCCTTTGGTAACCCTTGCGCGAGCATCTAACTTTTCTATGTTGCCAATCAAGGTTCGTTTGACGTTAACGATCGTGCAAATTCTCAGACGTTAAGAGATATCTAATCGACGGATATTCTTCCTTCCATCGTTCGAAACTTTTAGGAAATCATGAAAGTTCGAAAGGAGGAAATTGAATTCGGAATCCAAAGTCTTCTAATTTCTAAGGAAATATCGCATCGATGTTTGGAAATTTTTCTCTTCTCTCTCGAGATTGCACGCGATAACGGTTTTATTCGAGTCGACCCGAAATTGTTCGGTGGTCGAAATAACTAGCGAGTCCGGGCTAAAAGCAAGTATTTCGCTATCGGGGTTACGCATCTCCCCTCCTAATTACCGGTCCCTCTCGGAACGTTATGATCCACGGTCCGATGCTCGTTGGAAAAATAAACGAAATTAGATTAATAACAAGCTCCGTGGACGAGCAGTCGTGTCACGATATCGCGAGCTCGAAACAAAATAATCCTATCGATTAATACTAGCATCGATTCCGAAATAGTTCAACGAACGTTCGTTGCCAGGTACATTTAGCTTCGGATCTTATAGCTATAGTTTTTCCATCTACGTGGCAATCGAAGCGTTGATTAAGGGAGTACAAATACTAGAACGACTTGCCGTAAAAAAATTAATTAAACCGATTGTACCGGTACACGTGGATCGGAAACTTTGGCAGGCAATGTTCCACTTAATCGATAGAATGCAGATCGATGAATACACCGTTGCACGGGTCCATGTTCTTTGACGCGAAGCACGTCAATCAATCGGCCTTCGATAAGGCTGATCCTTTCGATACGCTTCTGTTAACGATTGTCGCACGCGAAGCTTCTACCATAATCAAAGCCCGACAGCGGAGCACCGTGTCGAGGTTAACGGATAGTGAAAAAGTTGCGAGCGAATTCTCTGGTTAGATCACGGCCGAAGTAACACGATTATTTCGAGCGTATTCCGAACGTACGTTGGCCAAGAAATTCACGAGCACTCGAATCCAGCTCGAGCAGAGGGTTTTATCGTTGGATCGGTTGCTCGAACACGAGCTAACTTTAATCTCCTTTTACGGATGACGAATGGTAATGGCCATTACCGCGAGTACTCTCGTATTTTCTTAGATCGTTCGATCTACTTTCTATGCTCTACATACGCCGCTGATCTCGGAAGAATCTCACTCTGATCTGTACGTTGCATTTGACGTCGATTTCAGTGCTCGAGGGCCGATCGCTAATTTGCCGAAAGATAAGAGCCGCCCGATTGCAGATTTCGTATTTAATCTCATCATGGTTCATTCGATACGTCGAATATTCCGAACATAATCGTTTAATTGCATAAATGAAACGATCCATTCGCTAGTCGATGATATCAAATTTGTAGAGTCGATAACTGATAAATGCCACGATGTCGAGTACCATTCGATTAATGGACTTTGGTGTGTCTTCGTTGAATTCCTGATAGCGTATCTCGGTTGAAAACAATCGGCTCTTTAATATTTAATGAGAACGCAAGGAGCAATTGTCGCGGCAGAAATAGGATAAAGTCGGCGATGTTCGATTTATTTCGCAGCGAGGTAATAATTGGGGAAGCAAATGAACGTTCGCAGAAGGTAGAGCGTACTCGAGGATGAGGGAGGGTTAAACCGTGTCCAAAGTGCGGGATCGATCCCTGGTTGGTTTAAATCCGAGCCGAACATGTCGTCCACGAGATTCGGTCGCGGGTAAACTGATCCACTCGACCGTTGGACATGCCAATCGATGGGATATATCCCAGTTCCAAGCCAGCCATGTGTACCGGTTCTTCGGGGCGTAGATCAAGGTTCAATTCTACGGCTCGGTTGACCTATCACTGCCAGCTCCCTGTCCTATCGGGCTTTCGAGTACGTCGGACCCTTTCAGAGATAAGGTTTGATCAGTTCCTTCTGTGCGAACGGGAGAAGCGAGCCAGGGCTAAGCGGGCGATACCGGTGAATTTGTCGCGATGCTGTGCGAGGAGACGCTCCCATCTAAACGATGTAATTAAACCGTGGCCAAGAATCGAACTCGCTAAAAGGCAAGTTCGTTGTCCTCTAGAACGTAAACTTTTACGACGGTGTCCCGCGATAAAAGCTGCCGGACCTCTCCTCGGAATTAGATCATTCCCTTTTACGGTGGTTTAGATTAGAGGAACACGCCATGCGTTTAATAGTTTATCGTCGTGCTCTGCAATAGTAGAAATAATGGAAGGGAGCAGGAACGAATCCCCGAGGATCTTTTAATAAATCACACCGAAAGCCACTTTTGCTCCTGTTCGAGCAAACGCTCGAGGATTGGCCTTTTCTCTTTCGAACGGACATACGCGATTAAATAAATTCGATCGATCTCGGCGTTATCCGGAATCGTCTAATTTATCGCTCGACCGATAAATAAAGCGGTTTCGTTCACGGTCGTTGCTCGAAATTTTGGATCGCGAGTTCGCCAACTCGGAACGCGGTTGCCTATCACCGTAAACCACGCAACGCGACCTTTATGGTCGATTATAGTTACGTTTAAGAGCGAACAGATTAAAAACGTATCCTGGTCACACGGAGGTACAATGAAATTCAATCTGGAGCGTGCTCCCGACACGTTCATCGCTCGATCTTCGGTTTTTTCCATGATAATAAGGCTCGCCCCTTTGTTCTTCTTTCTCTCCTTTTATCCGCTTTCGATTAAAAGAACTTTTGTTTCCCTGCTTGGAGCGAACTCGACCGTGAATTAGGTTGCTCTTTCGGTTCGGGGTTAGAGAGTCTATAACCGGTGTCGCTCCAGAACTTCCACGAGCAAACATTGGCCCTGCAGTTATTACTATCCTGTGAAGGTCATCGATCAAATCTCAATTTATAGGCTGTCACACTTGTCAGAGCGTGAAATCCGACTCGCTGGAAATCGATATCGAGACTGAAATTCTGCCGAAATTTCTCGTCCGATCGGTGGTAAATATTGAAATGTCTGTCGCGATTAAAATCGTTCTATCAACGGTCGCGATAAATTCGTCTCGTATCGACGAACAATACCCATCTTTCGCTCGTTCTTAACGTCGTCCTTCAACAACGTCGATTCTCGACTCGTCCGTTGTTCTTCGAGTTTTTTTATCGATCGGACGTTCATCGAAATTTTCTATTCGTTCCTCGCGCAACGACCAGACAGCTTTTCAGGGCTTCTATTCGTTTACATCGATGCGCACTGAGGTATTTGCATCGTAAAGTCAACCGAAATTGTTTAATAATATTAATTATCGTTTGACGCGCCCAATCACGGTATTCAAAGAGCCGAAACTTCGTTAAAGTTTATAATAGCAAATTGACATTCGATGAAAATCAAGTGCCTGTCTAGCTCGTTAAAATCCATAATTCAGCACTTTCGTTCGACTTCGGCTACTTAAATAACTCTCGAAAGCTTTAATTTTGGTACGAAAAAGTTTAAAGGTACGTAAATTGTTAAGGGAACAAACGAAGCTATCGGCGATTATTTCCAGATTTATCCGGTAAAATGTTTAACGAAAATCTTTCATCGATTCTTCGACGCAAATAGCTCGTCGTGTTAATTCTTTATATTTCTATGCCCATCAATTTTCATTATGTCGTCGCTGCACCAAAACCGCTTTCGACAACGAGAAAATCAGTCACGGGGAGATTGATTTAATATTACGGTGCACAGATTGCGGCTCTTTTGTGCAACCTACGAGTAGAGGACGTCGACAGAGCAACGGCCTAGCAAAGTCGTGTCAGAAACTCGGGGCAAATTCGCGCGAGATGCTTCATTGCTTCCCAATGACCGAACTAACTCAATCCTAAAACGCTCTTCTTCGCCTTTCTACCGTCTCCTGTCTTCGCGTTACTCGTCCGCGTTAAACGTTTATTTTAAATCGATGCTTTCCAAATCGACCGAACGGAATTTCGTTTATGAAAGTCCCGTGCGTGCAATCATTTTCGCGTTGCATCCGGTAAAATTTACAGAGATCGTTTTCCTCGGATATTTACGAGGATTACGTTCACCTTGTGTTTTCAATTTCATCTCGCCGCGGCGAGAAAGACCGTCGTTTTTCTTCGGGGATTTATAACGATTATCGATGCAACGTATCTGATTCCGAATCCCCACGGAGCCAATTAAAGCTAAACCGCTCGATAATTACGCAAACAGATAAAACGGAGAAATTATCAGTTGCACGATATTATGGCAGAAACTCGGTGCGAGCGAATCTCGTTCGTTGAATCTAGCCTAGTGCGAAAACAATAGCAGAATTTTAACGTGATTCGTGACGATCACTAGGAGACAAGAGCTCGAGAATAATTTAATAACCGATCTTGTTATACAAAGTATAGTTACGATACGGTATTGCGTTTCACGACCCTTACGAGGGTTTTCGGGCGTATTTTCGAGCATCTCTGTCGCGTACGGTTTTCACGCGTCTTCTCGTTACCGTTACCCGCGATTTTCGGCAAATTATACGCCAGCAGCTTGGCATGTTTACCTAATCACCGTTTAATTACTCGCCATCAAAGTTTCATCGTCATATCCGCACGCAATTAAGGGGGATTTTTCGATTCCCTTTTATCCTCGGATAATTCGAGCAATTAATTTCGCCGGTTGGTCGACCGCGGAACGATTCGTTTTAATCCGAGGCTAGCCGGTAATTATTTTCAACCAGAATGGTGAGAATCTATTAAAAAGTCTCGATCGGTGCTTTTCCATTCGTAAACGATGGACTTTCTCGATCGTTCAAGATGTCGTTAAGATAACGGCGAATTTATCACGGGGACCGACCGCGAGAAACTTCCATTAACGAGTCCCGGTGTTACTGCTTCGACCAGCAGAACTCGATTTTGCCGCGTGCTTTAATAAATAAACGATATCGACAGTTCGTCGAGCTTGAAAGTGAGAAAGTTCGCGAGGAAACTGCGAGTTTTGAGACTCCGATGCGATTCGACTACGTCTCGGGCCGTCTCGTTGCGAAATTCCCTGTCCTTACAGATAGGCCACGTAAAGCGTCTAGAAGGGCTTTCAGCCGGTCTCTTCAACTTGGCCCTTGCCAACCGAGCTCCTTAATTTAATACGCCCTTAATTTCCAGTGAACTTGCCGGCAATTTCACGGCAGAGCTGTCGTGTGCGCGGGACGTGTCCGAAATTTGGCGTTCGCTATGTTTTATGACAGGGTAGCCACACTATCTCGTGGCTTCTCCACATTTTAATTAAACTTTGCAGTTTTTCCTGATTTATAAGTCAGTTTTTCTAGTTTGCTTAAGCGAGACGAAAGTCTTCGGATTTCGGTCACTGGGGCCGGTGTTTTTGGCAGAAATAGCACGATCGCGATAGCTCGTTAATTAACATTCCCCGCGGAAGATTTTCCTCGTTGTTAATTAATTCGAATCTCGTCGAGAAGCCGTAAACGGACATCGAAGGTGTCTGACACGATTTTATCTCGGGGGAGCTTAGCGCGTAGCTTTCAATTTGCACGATTCGAATTAACCCGCAGTCGGAAACGAAGAGAAAGATAAGCGGATTAAAGATGCGACGGTTGCCGCGCGAATAGAGTGTTTTCGGAAATATCGTATCGAAGGGTATGTATTTTAGCGGGCTGACGGGGACCTGGTGGGTACTACATGAATTTCGTGTCTACGAAAGTAGCTTATTTACGGGCGTTTTATATTTATGGAAATGCGAGGTAAAAATCCAGAAAAGCGGCGCTAAATTTACGAGACCACCAACCTATCCGACCATCTACATCCGTTTGAATTTCATATCCACAGATGCGTGGTGCACTCGGTAGTCATGGGCGATCTATAACAACGCGAATTTCGAATCCGTATATCGTTCGTTATTCCTTTCCGTTCGAAGAGAACAGACAGAGAATCCCGTGTTCCATTTTCCAACGGACTCGTTTGAAGTTCAACTTTCCTTTATTGAATAGTATAAGCGAGTCCTCGCCCGTAATCGTAAAAAAAGTGGCCGGATAAAGACCCGAAGCTTATCTCTATCGAGCTTAAAGAGTTTTTCTCCGTCTCTTTTTCACTTTTTACCGACGACGTAGAAGGTACGGCAGTGGAAGCCATCCTCGACTTTCCATTTCGTCTTGAAAGCCGGATACTAGCGGGAAAAGTCGACTCTTAACGATACGCGGAATTAGTGTCTTACTCCTTAAGGACTTTGCCGGCTTCCTTGCCCGATCAACTCCTCGGATTTACATTATATACACCTACTATATACCGTCTACTTCTCGCGTCCAGTTTACGATCCAATTGCCGCATAACAAATTCCATAAAGTAATGAAAAGTTGATTACATCGAGTGCTTCCGGTAAGCAATATCGTCTCATAAATTATCCCCGGAGCGGTATATTTTCTAGTAACTGGGAGTTTTCTTCTGTACTGGGTCAGTTAATGCAAATTTAAAGTCAATTGGACTATCGGAAGCTCGGAAATTTTTGTGTTTGTAATTTGAAATATGCTCGGCTTCCGCGCTATGCGAAAGAATCGGCAGAATAACGTTTGACCGAACGACCTGTAGTATAGAAAACCGAAGTACAAAATTAAATTGAAATAATAGCCGGCCCGGTATCCCGTTATTCGAGGATTAAAATGCAGTGTAACAAAATTCGTTCGGAATGCAGCGGAAAAAATAGAGGCGGAACATCATTACGCGAGTTTTGGATGGAAAAAAATAATGAAAACGCGAAAAACAGGCTTTTTATTTCGCGCGTAAAACGCATTCGCGAAACAAAGTGCCTTTTCTTCCGCACGCGAAACGCGTTTGTTCTCGTTATATTCGCGCAAACGGTGAAAAAGGAAAACATGGAAAGCCGAAAACGCGTGTCGTTTGCATGGCCGGCGGCAATCGCGTTTCCATTTTTCTCGACGGCACAAAAAATATAATTGCTTCGCCGAAATTAATCGTGAAACGCGTTAAGCCGGCGAACGTTTCGAACGAACGAGATCGTCTGAAGATTACAACGTGAGAATTCAAGCGTAGCAGAGAGGAATTTAATAGAAAACAGGGAAGGAGGAAAGGAAACGTTGGATGTTCGAGAAAGAATGCCAGCTAACGTTTATTTAGGCGGTTCGTTTTGCCGGTTGCAGTTTAATTCGCTGGAAAACAAGCAACTTGGCCCGTTTCCTTCCTTAATTAACGTTTTTCCGACGGACCGGCGAATTTAATGGCTCTCCACGATTTGCCATCGAAATATCGAAAATTAATTCGTTTTGATCCACGCGTTGCCCTGTTCAATCGCGAAACAGTGCCAACTAAACGTTTGAACCCCTTTTTACCGCGTATTTCGTCGTTTCTCTCGCGAACCGAAAGCTGGAGATGGTATTAAATAATTTTATCGAGTTTTTTAAAACCGTGTTCCGTATCGGATAATTCCATAAAGCAGTAGTTTCAAAGGCAAGACAAACTTTGCCCATTATACTAATAGACGTATGCGAGAACACATTTTTCGCGTTTACATCATCGTTAGGTGTCGAGTTGGAAATTGAATTTATTGGCACTTTTTACGAAACACGCCACTGTACTCGTTGTCATTCATCCCGTTGGTTCGTGCAACTTTAAAAAACAATGTTTTCAATGGGTTCAGACACGCGCATTGGTCGAGTAATTGGCATCAGCCAAGACCAATTTACCATTTAATCCCTCGATGAGAATAAACGGGTTACGAGTAAATGGATTTATCGCGTTGTCTCTTCTGTTTTTTTGTTTGTTTATTTTTCACGTCGCACGGTAATCAGTTACAACTTCCACGCGTTACGCGTGCCCGATAAAAATTCATCGACACCATCTAGCTTACTGTTGCTTAATTGAAACGCATCGTATCACGCGTCATTTCTCTTGTAAACTTTCATTTACCGCCGGCTTTAAAGCCCCACCGCTACAGCGTTTTCTCTTCTGCATAAATTCATAAGGTTGCAGCTCAGTCGCGTCGGGGAAAAAAATATCGATACGGTGTAAAGGTAATGAAACGCGAAGTCGTATTTCGTTTAATCAGACCCGCGCCACTGAATTATATCGCAGACAATGGCTTGGTAATTAGCATTGCTCGTATTTTCAGTCGTTAACTACTACTGTATAATTATATAACTTTGTGCTCGGTACTATTTTAATGGCAGCGTCTTATACGCAGTAATGCTTTAAGAGCCATGAATACAACGTACGGTTTCGAAGTTTGAAGCGAACTTTGGCGTACAGTCACTGCCGCAATTAGCATTTTTGTCCTGTGCGAGCTAGCGTCTATATCCTTAGCGTAACAAACTTTTAGAAATTCGGAAATTCGTATTTACGGAGACGCAGAGGTCTAGCCTCTACTTATGGTTACGCGTACGGAACAACCTGGATCAGTTGAATCGTGAAATTGCGAATGGTCGATCGCGTAAAACGGTGTGCACATTGGCATGGAACCTAATCGCGCATATGAATATTAAAGAAGGTAGAGGGGAATGGATTGAAAAATATAACGCGGGTCTATCGCGCGAAAGTATTTTAGGCGAAATTTATGATGGCGAACGGGACGTCTAGCTTACGACACCGAATATGACCCCGCGACTGAAAGCATCGGCGAATGGCTGGATGCCCCATAAAATATGGCGGAGTTCGCGAGGTAGCTCGAGCCAGCCGGTATTAATCATTCGCATTATATCACGCGGAACGTTAATATAACACGCTATATAACGTATTAAGTTAATCCGCTGAGGGCTTTCGTCTTTCGTGTCCACTCTTCTGGAACAGAAAATTAATGCTCGGCTGAATTATTATAAACTACGAGGTATCGTCGACGAAACACGAGCGAAACACCGTCGCGAATGATAATAATAATAATATGTATTTAGACGTACACGAGATTCACGTAGACGTAACGGCCAGATACCTGACCACTTCCCTTTGATTTATTATTCCAACGTGCCGCGCAGAAATTCCGGACACTGCAGACCCGCTGCATACTTTGTCCGATACAGACTGCACAAATTTCCATAAGTGATCTTTCCCGTAAATATACCGCTAAAGCTCTGCGCAGGCACAGAGTTCACGGACGAACTCGGTTTACCGCCGTGATCCCCGCAAATGACTCCACGAGTCGAAATTTAAATTATGGACACAGTTTGGACCTATCAATTGAAGACGAGGATCCGGAGATCAAAAGTGAACTAGCGGAGTTTAAGCTCTATCTGCAATTTATGAAATCCCGGTTTTGGTCTCCAACTTATAACTTGTCCGCAGAGAGTTTTCTAATTTTAGTTTCGACCTAGAACCCCCTCGAGCTATTAACGAATTCGCTGTGTTCCTCGTAGTTCGAAAATTGGAACACCAAAGTTACGAACGTAAAAACGAAGGGGAAACATAACGCGAGGATAAAGTGGACGAGAAAAATTTTCAAGTCGGGATTCTGCCGACTGGTAAACTCTTCGGACGAAGAATGGAATTGAAAAATTTCCTGGGACTTTGAGAGATCAAAAATAATCGCGAGGCGTAGCGATAACTCTAATTTGTGCGCGGAACGTGTCAGGATTAAAACGGGATTACTTTTTCAGCGTCAAACTAGAATTTATATTCGGTGTCATGTTTTCTGGTTCAGCGTGGCTCGAAAACATGATGCATTTCCAGCGGAGCCACTGTTAATCATATTGAAAGAGTACGCAGCAACGTATCCGTTATTTTTCGCTGCCGCTTCCGCGTCCTTTTCTGTCCGTTTCCGAAACATTCATAACGTCGCGGAAGATTCGTAAACGAAACGCGTTGAATCCGAAATTCAACGCGAGCTAGCTCACAACCGTGGACAAATTGGTTCGCGAAGGAGTCGAAAAAAGAACGTTCTGATCGAAGGAATTACGAATTTAGATGGGTAAGGCAGGTAGAACAGCGTGTTACTTGAATAGAGGAACGCGTGAAAGCATCGTCGAATGGGGGCCTGGCCCATAAAATATGAGGCGGTTGGCAAACTCGAGATCCACCGGTGCTTTTCACGCTGCTGTGGCGTCCCTTCGTTGAAAATCACTCATGAATTCCACTGTAGTAGTCGGCTGGCTCGTTCTTTCTCGCGCCCACCCTTTCTAGCCTGCTCTCCAATCCGACATTCGTGAAAGAGAAAGGCTTTTTCGCTGTAGCATTTCCGCGTACGACAACGTCGTGTGCCATGTGCCGAGTGTAGCCGCCGCGACGTCTGCTTTCTGCTACGGGAACGCTATCGTCCAATTTTTCATCGCGTTACATCCGTTCGACGCTATATCGCGTTCCTGATTGCTCGAACGTCATTAAGAGACTAACGCCGCGGAACGATATCGTTCCTCCGCTTTTTTACCCGAGACACGCTTCTCGGTGTACGCCGAGAATTTTCACTCGACGTCTTTTTCGCGTTCCGGGCCGACAAACGATTCCCACCGCGTGAAAATCGATGAGGCGGAAGTAGAACGGGTAACCGCGTAGAACACATGGGTAACGTCGCGATCCGCATACGAAAGCTTTCGGGAAACGTGTTTGCCTCTCTTTCGCGATTCGCGTTCGTCTAACATCAGATATTTCTGGGACGGACGAATTTTTATGAAACCTTCCACGCGATAGACTTCCAATTCCGAATTCGAATATTTGCCGAATCTTCGACGTTTCGAAACATCGAACGTTCGTAAATCTTGCACGCTTGATCGCCGCGAGTTTTTCTGCGAAACAGAAGCGCTACATAAATCTTCGGGCGGAGGATTAATTTCTTCGTTCTTATAACGAAGACATTCTTCGGGCGTAGCGTTGATCGATACTGTATTTATTCCACCGTTAACAAGATTAATAGTCCTGCAATCCTCTAACCTTCGCGATAAAGTGCATCGATAACGTCGCCGCTTCCGTTATCGACTTTTCATCCCGGTTGATCGAGCCGAGAGGCAACCGTAATTAAAAGTTACGAACGTATAGACGGAGGAGGGGAGAAACCGGGATGATATCATTTATGGGATAAAGCTGATTACGTGGCTGAATAAGTAGGGAATCGATGAATGGCGAAGCGGGATCTGGCATTCGGTATTCGGCCGAGGCTTCGTCGAGTTCAAACTTCCCTCTTTGGACTACTTCCAGTATTACTTTTCCGGTTGTTCGGAGTTGAAAGGCATTACACGATTTCCCTTCTACATTTTTTTTCCTTGGCTGTCACCCCTTTCTCCTTTTCTCCAGGGGTAAAGAAACGGGTTTGTCCCAGGTGTCGGTGGTAAGTCCGGCCGTTTTCCCGCTGCAACAGCCCCCTTTTCTTCTTTCACGAATATCTTCGAGTTTCAGCTGGTTCAACATTCTTCTTCGTTCCTGTTAATTATACGCTTACCAACTTTGCTTTTATCCGTGGTCTACTTATTCATGAACTTTGCTGCAGTGCTACGGCCACGAGGAAGATCGAGCCTTTGGTCGACTGTCTTTCGCGATCCATTTCTTTTGTCTTCGAATATTTTCTACCTGAACGAGGAGGGAAGGCTTTCTAAAGTCCGATGAAACGCAAGGTAGCGCGTGGCTGACGGAGAAACACGCTGTCGGCGAGAGGGAGCCAGTCAATTGCTGCGAGCAAGAATTAAAGTAACGTCGTTCGAATCGGTTTTCGTTGGCTGGAGAAAATCGAACGAGAACAGTCCGATTTCTTTTCTCGTCGATACCGTTCGTGCTTCTCTCCTCGAAACAAGAAGAAATTGGCTCGGATCGAACGACACGAATTAAAACCGATCGCTCTCGACGCTGTAAACGCGGTATTCGCGAGAAACGTGTCCAACTTTGAAACGAGATCGACTTGGTCGCAAAGTTCCGCAATAATCGCGTGGAAATTTCCCGAAAGCCACGATTTCGGGAGCATGCCACGAAACGATAAAAACGAAACGAGACAGAATCCTTGTCGGCCGCGAGAAACTCCGAACGGAACGAGCACGATATTAAACGTTAACGGTGCTCACGTACGCCGCGAGTCTCGTAAATATTTCGCTTCCGACACGAACCGACGAATCGCGGTAACGTCGGTTTATGCAAAACGAACCGTCTCCGCTGACGAAACGTGGCAAGCATCTGCTTCGCGTCTACCTTTCGCTAAATAGAGGAGCGAACGGGCTCGCGTAATTTTCTTCTCTTTGATCACTGATTGAGCAGACAGCCATTTATTATAATCTCTTAGTTCGGTGAAAACCGTGGTGATATAACGCGAGTAAGCGATAACGGTTACTATATCTTGATTATCTCGATTTGTCGCCGACTAAATATATCTGTCCGTAACAATATTTCTGCCCGGTGCCGTAATAGATACGTTAAAGCGATATATCGTGTTCCCGTTATGACGTTTCGACGGATTAGCACAGAAGGTAAAACGTGTACGGTGTCCAGAAAGGATCACGTTCGTTCGCGAATCAAGGAGAATAAGACGGGAAGGCAGGAGTCGGAAAAAGACGGAACGAACAGGGGAAAAGACAAATGCATCCAGCTCGATCAATTTTCCAGCGGATACGGAGAATCGAACGGGATTGTTTCGAGGCGGGCTATGAACGGCGAGGAACAATAAAGGAAGACGGATCGTTCGTGCAACGAGCACTTGTCGTCGACTTTACGGTTGGCTAACAGCCATCGTTAAAGTATTCTTTGTTTTTAAACTTTTCTACCGGTCGGTGCACTTTGCTCGTGAAATTTGTAATAGCTAAAAAGCAATTCGATTCGGAGATCGTACTCGATCGGCGGAATAAGGCTAGCGAGAGAACTTTCGGGCTTTCGTAATTCGAACAGTTACGGTTCTTCTTCTTGCCAGCATCGCGGTACTTTTGCTAAAGGATTCGAGAAGCGCTAACGAAGCTAGCTAGAACGCTGACGGAGCCTATTTGCGGAAATCTCCGAGAGGAATCGTCGATAGGTAAAAAGACGAATTGGCGAAAAATCGCAAATGGGAAATCGCGTGGGCAAGATATAGGAGGTAAAATGCGATTCGCTGCTTTCTTGCTCGTCGCTCGAGAGACGTTCGTAGTCCACTCGATCATACGCCACTTAGTCCGTTCCAGCTGTCCTCTAATATGCTTTCCGTTCGCTTGCTCATGGTCCGAGGAGCGTTTCTATTCCGTTTACAGTCCACTGGTCGTCTACTCGGGTTCGTGTCGCTTAGTCCGCTCTAACCGTTCCGTAATACGCTTCTGGTCTGTTCGTTCGTCGCTCGAGAAACGTTTCCAAGTCGCTTCCAGTTCATTCGTTGTCCACTCGAGACAACGTTCCACCTCTTCCATAATGCGTTTCCCGTCCGCTTGCTCACCGTTCGAAAGACGCTCGAAATCCGCTCCAGTTTGTCTCCGATCGACTCGTTTGTCCGGCTACGCGTTGTTAGCTTTGTTCCAGCTGCTCCGTAATATAACTTTGTTCGTCGGTGAAGCAGTGAAAGGAATCCCGATTCGTCCGCGGTGTTTGACTATTGGTCTGTTCGTTCTACTTTATTCCGTTAACGCAGCCGAGGTTCGATGGCACGCGCGACACGCAAGTGCGGAAAAAGAAGGAAAGAAAAGCGGTGGAAGGAAAAGCCAGAAAACTGTATCGAGCGTGTGCCGGTCGTTTCGAAATCAATGCATAAAGAGAGAAAGAGAGAAAGAGAGAAAGAGAGAGAGGGAGAGCGAGGGGTTGGCGGGCGAACAAAGGGGGCGCAGGAGGAAAGAAGGGAGAAAAAGCTAGGAAACTGGAATTGTTTCGACGCCGGGACCGAGTGAAATGGAAAATACAAAAAAAGGTGGAGCAGGGAAGAAGGAGAAAAAGATGCGAAGTAGGATGAGAAGAGAAAGTTTTCAGCGTGAAACTCTCGACCGACTAACGACCATCGAAAGCTTCTGCCTTTGGGTAGCTCGGGAGTGCATCGATCTCCAGCAAACGACTCTCCTCGCTGCCTTGAAACAAATACTGGAAGAATACTCTGTTCGAAGATGGCTCGATAATATTATTCCCGTCGTTACGTTACCGTTCGACGCGGCCGTAAACCGGCCACCTCTTGCGTGCGCGTTCCGCTCGCGGTATTTCGGTGCAGGTGGAATCGAACAAGAACGCTGGAAATTCTCGTTTCTCGACGGGAATAATTCATAGAGTCGATCGGGGCTGTTTTCCTCGAGCAAACGAACGCCGGAACCCGCGGACGTTTCGACGTTTTTCACCGATCTCGAGGAAACTCGAAACGTTGCAGTTAGACGCACTCGATCAACCGACGAAGCTTCGCTCGGCTTTTGTTCGCTGCTTTTCGACCGAAACACCGACGGAATTATTTTTATCGAGTATCGAATAGCCTGCCCTCGAAACGTGCTTCCGACGCTTCGATCGAACGACACGATCGTACCATTCTTCTCCTCTATTTTCCCTCCTTCCGCTCGGTCGCGAATGTTTGCGCAACGTCGAATAACATTTTCTCAGGGGAGCTATCAACAGGTTCATTAAAAGTCTCCGCGATTCTTGAAAACGCGCTCGTGTTCGACTGTCGATGTTTGTTTTCGAAAACTGGCCGATTAAATGTGGCGCGCGAAAACACCTCGTCGGACAAAACTAACCACTCGTTCTAGCGGTTACTCTTTTACGCGAATTTTTTGCACCCGCAGCTATCGTAACCCCGCGGGCAGATAACGCTCGCGCGAAATTAACCGAGTACGCGAGATCGAAATCGTTCTAAGGCAAACGAGCTTAACAAGCCGATTTATGCGTCGTATATATTTAACGGAACAGGCAACGTCGGTATTATTCACGCTTTAATACCGCGATAAATTGAAGCGGTATAGAGAGGCCGAAAGTGGGTAAATTGCAGAGGATAGATCGACGAGCATTAAGCTGCGAATTATTCAGCCGATACAAAGTTTCGACACCTATTATCCGTTTACCTACCACTACCCGACTCGTCGAAACGCCAAGAAAAATCTGAAAAAAAAAGAGGTTAAAAGTACGAAGGAACGATAACCGGCGAGTAGCGGAGACCGCGATAAGTCGGACCAGCAGTTTGTCGAGACCAGGCTAGTAACCGATAAGTCGGCCAACGCGGAGAAAATCGAATTTCGGCGAAAGTTATCGCGATTTCGGTAGAACAAACGTGTCCGGAGTGCGGGACGAGTTCGATCGAGCAGCTATTTTGCATTTCTCGCAGTAGAAAAGCGGCGAGGTGTCGGTTGACGCGTTGTTTTTTTAATCCCTTCGGCCGAGTACATAAAGCATCGCAAAGGTGGCTAAGTGAACCTGTGGTTTTTTCTGGCGGAACTATAAATTCGCGCGAAAAAGTAAACAGAGAAATAAAAGGAGGCAAATAAAAAGGCGAGAGAGAAAGGAAATGGAAAAAAGCGAAGGCGGGAAAGGGTGGGGAAAGTCGAAGTTTCCGTGTTTTTTTTTTTATCTCCGAGCGTACGAATAATATATTTAGCCACGGAAATGAAGTAGCTTTATTGAAGTATATATTTTATGCCCGGCGCTCGGTTACGAGATGGTGCGTGCGAGCGTACAGCCTTGTAGCGCGAAGCGCGTTTAATTTCCTGTGTACGATTAATCAAAATTCCCAGCAAAAACGACCGACCTTTTCTCTTTCCAACGGCCGACGGTTTAATTATCAGAGCCACTCATTTTCCTCGTCGTCGCACTTAGCTGCAACAAAATAAGAGGTCCCTGGTCTTCTTCTTCTTCTTCTCTTCTCCCGGTCCTTCTGCAATGCAGATATGACCGAATTGTAGCAGAAAGCTTCCTCGCGGTGGACCCTTTAACGTTTTCCATTCTTTTCCTCGCTTTGCCGTCTTCCTTTCTTCCCTGTTCTTCCTTTTCTTCCTCGGGCTTCCCTTCGCGCATTATTCTAGCTCGTAATACCGAGACAAAAGGCAAAGACGCGATCCGAGCGCGAAGAGGGAGCAAGATGAGAATGGTTCCCTCGAGGACCGAGTATAGGACACCGTAGAATAATAATATCGTCCGTGAAATTCACCGAGTTTAAACGGCGCGGCGCGCGATCAGAAGCGAGTCGCCAGCGATTTTTTTTGCTCGCTAATTGCAAGGATCCTTGGTATTCCGGTGCTGGTGCGTTGTAGATACGCCGGAAAGGATTTCGAATGGGAAATGGCGTCGGTAATTTCCCGAGCG
The DNA here is from genome assembly GCA_945859555.1 of Megachile ligniseca. Classification (NCBI taxonomy): domain Eukaryota; kingdom Metazoa; phylum Arthropoda; class Insecta; order Hymenoptera; family Megachilidae; genus Megachile; species Megachile ligniseca. Next base: position 10,107,974 of record OX243787.1, read on the forward strand.
ATCGTACGTGACCGTTAAGCGAAATCGCGAGCGCGTAACTCTGTCGGGTCGACGCGCTCGTTCTCACGGTCGCATTAATTGTATACGGATTCGTCAGCGCGGCGATGATGTCGAAATAACGAAAAAGAACGCCAGGAAAAATGGACAGTCGGCCGAACGTCGATTTAATCGGAACGATCGACGTTTAACGACGCATTGAAAGGTTTACGCCGCTCGAAAATCAAGGTGGAGCGTAACGCGTGTTGTATTAAATCGCGATTCGACGTATGGTTTAAAGTCGATTTAATATTTAGTTTTCGATCGCGTGTTAACGAGAATCCGTTGACCGTACGCGAGCTACCTGTCCTGCGTTTGTTAATTATTCCGAATTGTTGATCATCGAAAATGCGGGACACTCGCGCTGTATCGGATAATCGAGCTCTCGTCGTGACAACGAATCGATCCGTCATAACGGGATTTTCTCTCGACATCGCCGCATCGCGTTCGATTTCTAATGCTTCGATATCGTTTCGACCAACTCGCTCCGATATTTTCCAACGCTGTTCCCTCAATTTCCATCCGCTCGAGTAACAATATCCGAGGGAAGACTAACCTTACGCTGAAAAGGAAGTATTTGTTACGGTAGAAAACGAAAAAAAAGACAATTTTACTCGTGTTTCGTGCTCGTCGAGCGAGGTATTTAAACGGGAACAATGTATAAAACCCGTTCGCGAAGGGTGCGTCGCTTTTCACGAAATCAAAAATTTCAGTTTACAGCTTCCTCTCTAATGTTTCGTGGCAATTTCCTCCGGTTTCACGGTGGCACTTAAACGGTGTCGTTTAAACGCGAACAAAGAACGGACGCCGTCGATACAGACCGCGGCTTTATGTCTCTATTTTACGATGACAAATTTCGGTTGCTCATCGTTTACAGGTAATCGAGTTTCTGCTCGTCGACGAAGAAGCGTTCTCGTTTCTTCCCCGTAGTCGTAAAGGATTCCAGCTCCCCGGATGGCGGCCACGAACCGACTGCTTCGTGAGCGATCGCCATTAAGCCGGAGAGGCTCGCAAAATACCATTGTACGCGCACCGAGGACGATATTTTAAGGGAGAAAGCGGTTTTTGTCGGTTCATCCAACAGTTTGGATGACGTGGCAAAAGACGAAGAACACGGGGATAGGTTTTCTTTGACAAGGAGCGGTGTGACCGCGTGAAAAACAAATTTAATCGCGCCGTCAAAGACCCTTTTCATCCTCTCCTTCCACGTCTTCGGTTATGTCACGGACAACCGAGGGGAGATCGCGATTCAACCTGACCACTAACCGACGAGATTGCTAGCAATAAGCTGGCAAAAACAATTCGCGTCATTGTCAAAGAACTTGCCCCTCGGCCATCCTATCCATTCAATTCCCTATTCGCTCGTAACTTACTAGTTTACGCGACAAAGAGACCAGCCAGCACGCAGCACGTATTAAAACCTGCCAAATGGCCGTTGCGACTTCTCCATCGAACAAAAGGAACAACCAACTGTGCGGGATGAAAAAATGAATTCACAGCCCGACAGAAACTGGCAACGCCGTTTGTTTCGAACAAAAAACGAAAGCTTGTATCACTTATGATTTACGGAATTGGCTCTACGGTTCTTTCTATATTTTGCAACCAGCTACCTGCCGCAATATTTCATTCGACAATTTTATCATTCGCGTGGAAATTTAGATAAATAAATCGATTTTACATTAGTTTTTACGGATTTGTCTCAAACACGATTTATCGCGTGTTCTTATAAATGTTATTATCCCGAAATTTATCTTCCGATCGGGGGGTTTTTTTTTTTTTGGAAACGTAGTACGTTTGCCAGAGAACAATGGGAGCGTACATGGAGCCATTTGTTTTAAATTTCACCGTCATAAAACTATTGTATGTAATCGGTTGTAGTCCACCGAGGGAATCGTGCTCGCGTGTTCTAGAAAAAAAACTGTCCCATCGTATGAATTTATTTCACCCTGCGCATATATTAAACCCTGCCTCGTTCGCGTGTAACGAATCAAGCGCTGAATTGAAAGTATTCATCGGTACACTTTGTTTATTTGTGAACATCGATTTAGCCGTTTCGGGCTTGATAAATAATTCATTTATGCCGTCACTTTCGTAATCAGTACGTATTTACATACGACAGAGTTATTTTGTAGGTAAAAAAATATACATAATACAGTCGATCAATCCTAAATAGGGGAAACGAACGATCGACATTGTTTCAATTTGAGAGTGCGAAGATTGAAAAGATGAAGGGTAAATTTAAAAAATCTTCAATTTCTAACGCGAGATGCAAAATGGCTGACCTCTGTTTGGTTAGGGGAATTACGATAGCGAAGGTTTTGTAAAGTAACGCGTCAGTTCGGAATAAAACGCGTTCGCGATGTGCAGCGCGAGTTTATATGCGCGCTTTTCCAAGAGGCTCGTCGAGATCGAAACACACGCGAGCAGACTTTTACTGATTAAAAATTACCGGTCGTCAAACTCTCGACCGGTATCATCGAACAGCACCGAGGCAAGTCGAACTATCCACCAGCTATCCTCATTTTTTTTCTCTTCGCGTGGCGTTATTTAAGCTCAGCCTACGCTCACACATCGACGGTACACACACCATTCTCCTCTCTGTGCGCCTATCTTTCTCCTCTTTGCCGCTCGTCGGTTTCGTTCTCTCGCTTCGACGCTAGCCTACCACTCGTGAGCCTCTCTGTCCGCCATTAGCAGAAAAAATAGCTGTACCGCCAGCCAGAAAGCCTCTCCAACTCTCCCCTGTACTCCTTTCATCCGTGTGTTTTCCTCGGACCATCCAGCTCGAAAGAGACATTTCGTGGTATTTAATTCGCTCGCGAGACCATCGCCACGATCTTTTGTCCCTTTGGCGACCGCTAACCGGAAGAAAAAGGAGACGCGACACTGCCATTGATAACGTTCTTCTCGAACGATTATCAACGAAAAAGATAGAGACGGACGAGCAAGATAGTCAGACAGGGTAGTTCGAACGACCTCTCTTCGAAACGTTCCGAATGTTTTGTTTCGAACGCGCACTAAATTTTGAGCGCAAAATGCGACGAAGCATCGCTGACATTTATGAGCTTTCAGCGAATAATGATAGAACGTTCCTCGCGAATGGTTGCGGTTGCGTTATCGCACGAGCGACGACATCCCCAAGATTTAATGCGCCAAATACCTGATAGGATTCTCGCTAATTATTTGGTTCGCTATCGCGATCGAGGTCAGGGAAAAGAATGAAAGTTCAGGAACTCGCTGGAAAGTAGCAAAGTTAAATTTCAATTTCCCCCGCATAAAATTAATATTCTTGGAAGTGTACTCGAGACGCGTTACGCAGAGATCGTGCACGCTCTCCGAGGGATTTTCGAGCAGTTTCCGCGTCGAACTTTCTACTAAAACGTTGCGCGTAATCCGTGAAAACAATCGAGCCGAAATAACCGCGAATTAAGCTGAGCTTATTTTCCTGCTGGTTGCGCTTAGGTAAGTTAGAAATGAACGCAATTTCCCGCGTGTTCGCGGCTACCTGGAACGAAAGTGCGCGTAATGGCGCGGTGCGGCGCTGTGTGCCGCGTTGCGGCAGTCGGCTTAAGCTTACGATTCCGCGGTTTGGCCAGGTTGCGGAGAAAAAGAAAATCCTCCGTACGCTCGAAAAGTTCGAACGAAGTAGTCCGGGATTGGGGGTAAACGCGGCCGATCTTGTGTCTCATTTTCATTGGAAATGAGTCTTCGTTGGCCTCGCGGAGACATTCAGAGACAGCCTCGCTTTTTCCCTCGATTTCCAGCGGATGCCACGGTTGAATAATTTCGAAAACTCGGCAAACAGGTCCGTTAAATTCCTGGCAACTCGAGAACGGACGAGCGTTGTTTCGACCGGCAAAAACTCCACGGGGAATGCAGTCAATTCTCGGTTCCTTGCTCTACAACCCTCCCCTCTTCCCTCACGGTTCCACGATCATTTTTGTTCCGTCGAAGCTGTCGCGATTCTTGGCCGAAGAACTTTTAAGAACGATAATGGAGCCCGTAGCGTCGTCGATAAAAACCGATCGTTCCTGTCTAGCTAGAATGTTATCGTTGAATATTAAAGTCGAGACTTTCCGTTCGTTGGCGGACCGTGTAATTGCACCGTTAAAAATTCTACTCGACCAACCAACGGGCCGCGCTTCAAAGTTTATCTACGAACCGGAAGCACGCATTTGCATCCGCGGAAATTTCGTCGAGGACCACCGCCGGATACATATACCTTCGAGAGACCGAGTGAAAGTAATGAATAATTTCTCGCTAGCTTATGAATAAACCTCGACTTTTGCGGCGACCGAATTAAAAGACCAGCTACTTGCCGGCCTGGAAAAAGGAGCAGGACCAAAATATTAAACGAACTTTTGCCTCGATGAAAATTACCGGCGTAGAAGAGCTCGTTGCTAAGGACGAAATAACCGGGGAACGTTTAAGGAAGAGAATACGGACGATCGCGTATACGAGACGCGTTTAGAGAGGAAATATTTGGCATGATTCTCGCGGCGACTTCGAAATTACTCGATGGAGCCACGCATCTTCGATTCGGTCCTGTCCGCGGTGCCAATATTGGCTTGCAATGGCTGCCAATACTATTTGCACGGCCTGTAGGCACCTCCCCTTTATGGCACATTTCTTCTTTTATAGAGACAAAGGCTGCTCGTATTTTTCATGCGCTCCTTTTCCGCCTGTTCACGGTTCATCCGCGGGATTACGCTCGTCAGTCGAACGAGCCATCGAAACGCTCGACCAAGGGAACGAGAAACGTCTCTGGATTTTACGTTTCCGGACATTTTCGTTTTACCGTCTGACCCTTTTTCCGCAAAACCCGAATATTTGAATTACACTCTTCCCTGCTCGTCACGAATTTAAACATTAACGTTAGATTGGCGTGCACGGAACGTTCAATTTTCGCCGCGATTATTAAATCATCGGATATTTATCGGGAATAATTGCTTTAATTAAAATTGCCGTCGCTGCATTTCGTTAATTTCTGCCTACAATTTCTCGGATATGTTCGCGGAATAAAAGTAACCGGACGTGTTTTTGCGTTCTCCGGAAAATCATATTTCAGAGAGTAACTAGCTTTAAACGTATTTTACCGCGGCTCCAAAAAAAATTCAACTTTCTCGAACAAAACTCATTACACATATATAAATTTTTCGTTCGTTTTTTTTACCGGTACGCATCGCATGTATCATCCAAATTTTTTCCTCAAATTTTGCCTCATTCGCTTCGTTTGATGAATTTTCCTACGATTTCTGCAAGCACGATATAATAAAAATAGCAAGGTTTCGTATAACCTGGCGTTATCGAGTTGGCCAAACAACATGTGGGAAATATTGCCAACAATTTCGAACACCGATAGATATTCGACGTTTTCATTCGTAGCGAGGCAATATTTTTGTATCGATACGATATTCCTATTTCGACATAAATTTCCGAAAATTAAACGCGTCGCCGAGAATCCGAACGAATCATTTTTGGATTCCGCGCTACGTAATTCGGGTGCAACGGCCAATTAACGATGGTCCATTAAAGTGGCTGTTTTCGTACTGGAGGACAAATGATCCCGGCTCGTTGGCGATAATGGAGGAAACGAGTAACTGGCGAGTAATTCGCGAACACCTGGTTACGTTCGGTTCTCCATCGTCGCATTAATCCGTGGAAATAATTTAAATGCCGTTTTTGCGATTCCGAGGTATCTGGTAATTTCGTTTTATCGCGAAAGTGGCCACCACCCCGTGACCGCTCTCGTGATTCTTCGCGTCAGCGATAAAGCAATTTAATTTAAATGTTTGCGATATCGCCTATATTAATAGGCAAGATAATTCCATCAGGGATTTCCCTTGGAGAAAAAGTCCAACTCGATTCGAGTACGGCCCAGAGAAATTCATCTCTGTCACGCCACGTTCGGTGTACTCTCGAATTTACAGGCATTAACGAAGGTTATTGACATTCCCTCGTTAAACAGACCGATTAAACATGAATTTGTTAGTCAATTCGATGCCGAGGGAATAGTTGTTGGTTACGCTCATGCAAAATTTCATGATACGTTGCAGTTACCGATAAACGTCGATCGTATTCACGGACGCGATACAATGTTCTAACCAGCTGTTGTTGAAAATTAAACACTGAAATTTTTAATCGAAACATTCTCATGGCGAGGAGAAAAGGACCGAGATTAACTTTGAGCAGTCGCTGTCTCGGCTGGCCGAGGGTTAAAGAAAATCTTAAGCTCTTTTAAGAGAGTGAACAAGAGTCGCTTAAAAATTTTGAATGGAATCGTCAAGCTTCTCGAGCCCTCATCGAGCTAAGCAATCTACCAAACAATGTAGGTGTTAAAAGCTTTGAAAATGTATAGCGAAGAAGGATTAACTGTAACGCGAGAGAAGTGGCGGCAATAGCTTCAGTAGTAACGACCTGTCTGTAATCAGACGCAATGTACAATTTGTTTCGAAGCGCCGCTTTTCATCTTTCGGAGACTCGCGCAAGAAACGATTTTCGTGCCATCTTCAATTCGACACTTTTTAGAGATAGCGCGAGACCGTTTATAGAATAACGCCGCAAAACGATTAATTTCAATTCCGTTGGCCTCGGTTGAAACAGCGTACTATAATATGGATTATCGTTCGCTATCCGATCAGGAGTGCCCGATACCGCTGATTTAATATATGTAATTAAATAACCGAAATGAAATTTCAAATAGAATTAATATTAATTACTCGGGGTAATAGACGGAAAGCTTTCCGCTGCTGGGACGAACGCGTTAAATATGTTAAAAAATTGAAGCGAAAAAATAACGACGGAGGGAAAAGTAAGATTCAGGGATGAAAGCGTCGCGAATAATACGGTCGACAAAGGGTGTGCGATATCATAAAGAATAAAATATATTGTTGAAATTTTTCTTCGGCATGCCGGCCTATTAAACGAGAAACTTTTCTCACCCTACTACCTTCGATATCGTTGTTTGAAACACTCGTAAAAGTGTGCTCATCAAAGGGAATAAAAGTCCCAAGGAAAAGAAGTTGCCCGCTAAAATTGTCTCGGTCGGATCGAACGGGGTAAATCACGATTCACAGTCGAATAAATCTTGGTGGGTGGATGGGACAAGGAAGGATTCGCGAGGGACGTCTAGTTTTCCACGACGTTCTTTTCGGTTCGTTCGGGCAGAAAAATCACCGTCGTTGTGGGCACAACACTAACGAGGAACAAAGTGTCTCGCCGCTCAAGTAAATCTCGTCCCGCGACGAATCCATCAAAGGGACTCGAGACCAAAGTAAATGCTTTTCCCTATTATTCTCGATCCTGTTTCTTCCCTGCGATCAACTCTATAGCCCTCTCCCTCTCTGTGTCCCTCTCCCTCGTCTCTGCTCGCAATCGGGATACCGAGTTCTCGGGTCAACAGTCGTAACGGATTTCTTTCCTCTTCTTTATTACGCTCCTCGTAGCTTTCGACTATCCTGGAATTCCGTTGTAATCCTGCTTGCGAGTGGATAAAGGATGAACAGGTAACTCGAACGAATGGAGAACGTAAGGGAATGAGCCGCGTTAATATCGTTTAAAGAGAGTTTGCGAGTTCCCTGCGAGAAGATAAACAGCCTGACGTCCTTTTTCCCCCTTTTTCCTCCTTTCATTACGTAATCTCACTTTTGCTTGCATCGGGAAAGGAATAGCTTGGGTTTAATAATTTTTATCTCGAACGAGGAGACTCGTTAAAAAGTTACAAAGACCATTTTTATCCTGTGGCTGGATATTATAAGCGTACGCAGGGTGTACACAGGCTATACGCAGAGCGCGAGAGTTCATTTTGCACGTTTCGCAAAAATGTTATGTTCGAAATTGCATAGGTGCGTGTTGAACGATTTAAGATTGCGAAACAGCACCTCCTTTGCGATATTTAATAATCTCTTGAGCAGAATATTGGAAAAAAAGATCCATCCTATAAGCGTACATCGACTGCAAAATTAAAGCGAAGGTTAGAAAAAGTTTGACGAAGCCACTTGAAAGTTGCACGGCTTTGCCCCCGGCACCGGGAATTCCTTCCCTTTTTGCATAAATTAAGGAAGACTCGTGGAAGATAAAGGATGTTTTTCACGAGTTGCCGAGTAAAAATTGAGATTTATCGGATGAATTGTGCCTGTTTCCGGTGATAGGCACGCGGGCACGGTTTCGGAATACGTAACGTGAATTCGCGAATTGAAGCCGAAGGAATATCGAGACACGTTTCGACTGATATTAAAATACTTCCGGCTCTCGGTCCTCCGGTAACGAAGCTGCAGGCAAATCCAGTGGAGAGAACTCGGTTTTCTTATTCAATTATTAAAACCTGGAATTTGTTAGCCGACGTATAATCAGATTGCATAAGAAAATCGTGCTATTAACTCTCCAAGAGCTTAGCCTTCATGCATTTTTAAGCAGGATTCCGCGTATCTATATATTTAGATAGCTAATTGAATTTCTTAGAATGTTTACGAAACGAGGTGACCGTAGATAGATATTCGGTAACTGTACGTTTTTATTTTAAAAATAAAAGTTGCTTTTCAGTACACAGAGGACTTGAAATAAATGTACAGAGAGATACTTCGCTGTACCAGTTCGCAGAACTTGATTAAATACATCGCGTACATCGCGTAGAAAGAAGTATTCGCTCTTTCATTCCCTGCAAATTATGCACGAGCTACATCCACCAAAAAACCCTTTGGATTCTCAATTTTCTCCGGAACATTCTTTTTTATAAAGTTATTCTTGTTCTTGCTGCGCACGTTCCGCGCACACTTTCGTATTATATCTGTGTCCTGTAACATCGTACGCAATATCGCGAACGTCCAGACACGTATCGGCCCATATTAAAATATGTCTTGCACGACCTCGTTCGAGTTCGGAAAGGACGCAGGAAAAGAATAAGAAGCGAGAAAAAAAGCAGAGGTAGTAGTCGGGGTAAGTGGTGGTAGGCGAGAGTGTGGGGCAAAAGTTTGAAGTAAAAGCCGAACAGGGTCATATCGTGTCGCGGAAAACTTGCTGGCAGGTCCATCCTGGACTGGCAGGACTTTCGAGAGGGCAAAAATGTATGCTCGTGACGCGGGTGCATGCCGCCATATCAAATATGGATGCTCTCGAGCCTCCTAGCCGAGTATATTTTGCGAAGAAAGAGCAAAGAAACGCGATACGACGTCGCGCGAGATTTTCTGCAGTTATTGAAATTTCCTTTCTATCGCGTGGCGATACAACGCGTGGCTCGAGTCCAGCTCGTATACGAAAGGTGGCAATATTCCGCAATCCCCTCTTCTCTCGATTCTCATAATTCTGCCCGACCGCAGCAAGATCTGAACGTTGCTATTAGATTTTATCGCGTTTATTACAGGGTCGCTTTTCTTCCCAAACGATTCCCTGGGCTCTCTCTTCGATGCAGCTTAAACGAGAAGATAAGGCTGCTTACGTTTTCGTCCGGTTCTAATACCGGACGAGATTTGTTGGTTGTAAAAAAAAAAAGAGGAGAGAAAAAAGCGGATCAGTCGGAGGTTTTCTGGGACACGTTGCCAACTCGAACATCGATTCACCGATAATTAGGCTGATGCATTTCGCGAATTCATTGTCTCTCGAGCTCTCTGTCGTGTTTGAAGCACGGATAATGTTTAAAAAGTTTCTCCGTTTTGATGTATGCGGCTAAAAGTAGCTAAAGCACAACGGGAATTTACACGGATACGAGTTTTATCAATGCAAACAATGAAAGACGAGCGACAAAAGTTTTCGAATTCAGACGGAACGGAGGGGCGAATTTCAACGTGCAACTGGTAAGTTTTAATGAAAACGTAAACGATATTTCGTTTCGAACGATAAATTACCATTGGAACGAAGTAACAAACAAACGAGTTGCCCGAGTTTCAGGACCTCTCGTATGCATAATTTCCTGCGTCCCCTCTCATTTGGTTAGTTTGCCGTTCCTAATTGTCGTTCGTTTACTATTGTTTCAATTGTATTCGGTCAAAGTATTTTATCCCCAAGTATTCTTCGTTGGACAAAAAATCGAACACGCCGCTGACAATTCATCGTAAACACGGTTCGAGTTTTTCTACGAGCATTGTTCACTGTTTCGAGTAGCTTTTTACGTATTCCAGGAGTTCGTTCGACGAAATCGAGTATAATTTTCTCGTTCGTGGACACGTTTTCGAGTTTACTTAAAATTCATAGAAAAATGGAGTTGCACGTGTCCGAGTATGCATCGAACAGGGATCCAATTCCGTTTCGTCTCCGGGAAAGTTCCTCTACAAGTTTCCTTTTCGTAAATATTCCATAATCATAGTATTCGTCTATTACGTTCCCTTACGCTCGATAGCACGCGTTCTTCTTTTACGGGCATTCTTCGAACAAATAACTCGGTGTCTACAAGTTATTAGGTTGTATCGATTTTTAAACGCTGCAAGCCCGACCGCATCAAAATTTGACAAAGCATATCCGATCCGGTGGAAATTCAACGTTCCGTGAAAACGATTGCGCGAACGTCTCACGAAACTTTGCGCTTGAAATTGATACGCCGTAAGTGGTATTCCCCACGTTATTTCGTAGCGAGTGCATGTTACGGGTTTATCTTGGTCACGTACAGCCGCGTTAGTTCGAATAAGATATCATGGAAGCGTTTCGCGCGCTTCCAACAAGAAATAGAGTAGACGTAGATGGGTCAGAAGACGAATGCATCGCGATTTGGTTGCACCCGGGGGAACAGCGACGACGTAGCCGTTAACGCTACAGCGAAATAGGGAGAGAAACGTTCGTAATATAAATAACAGGGCGGGCAGGCGAAGAAACGCGAGTTTACTTATTGGCAATAACGGGTATGAGCGTATTTCGGAACCGGGGGGCGGCGGAAGACCGAGAGGAGGGTTCGAACAAGTCACGAACACGCGTTACAATACCGTGATTTCCGGGGACGAAACCTACTTCCAGTTTAACACGATTGCGCAAAATCAATTACCACGAGCTCCCATAATATACGAGCAAAGTTCCTGGGCCAGAACTGTTCTCCCACCCGGCGTCTGCGTTGAACTTGTCTCGTATCCTGCACCCCGTTCACCCTCTTAACTCACGAAATTATAGCGATTCGGCTCGAATTCGGCTCGCGTTCAACCCGCCGCGAAACACCCTTGGAAATGGCTGTCCCGTAAACGCGCACGAATAATCTGTAACTCCGGCCCGGCCTCGTCGCTCCTTTTCAACCCTGTCTCTCTCGTTCGGTTCCTCTGTTATCGCGAAACGCCGCAGTCGCCGTTTCACCTACACCCGAACGGCCTCTTTATCGGACCAACGATTGCTCGTGAAACCATCGGACAAACTCGCTTCCATCGGGTCATCCCGAAAAACAGTGTCGCTTTTTGTTTATTCAGCCTCGCATCGATTGTTCAGACCATTAGCGAGTACATATATTTCCACCGGTTATCTGCATGTAAATACTTGTATTTTCTCGCAGAAACTGATTTAAGGCGTTTTATGTTACCGTTTTACGTTCGAATTTCATACTCGGTTCATACGAACAAGTTCGCGAGCAAAGTAACGACTTTATTCCGTTCTCGCGTTTCGACGCTTTATTCGATTCCTCTTCGGATTTACAATTCCATAATTTCCGCGAGGTACGCGTGGAATGCGCGAAATACGACGCGATCGAATAACCCGAAAGAAAAGAAAGGCTGATGATCGAAATCCGGAAGTTACGGTGACCTGAATTCCCTTTTTTTCCCGCGAGATATGTACGCAGAGTGATGGTAATAAAAAAAGTGCTGATTCAACGTCTGGCAATGGCTATCTCATGGACGATGAGTTCGGGGTAGGTCAGCGTGGGGCACGAGGTGAAAGATCCAATTGTGAAGGAGGAAATGAAATATCAAAAATGATGCTCCGTATGAAACGGAGCGTGTCGCAGAAATGGAACATCGGATCGTTTCGCAAAACGAAAACTATCTAGCAGGCGAAGAAATTTCTGCTTCGAAACTTGTAAATTATACTTTGTTCGACGATACGGATAATCGAAAGTAAAGAATTTCGAGGGTAACGTGGAACACCGTGAAAGAAAAGAAGAAATTTTAACAGTTACCGTTTCGTTTTTCCGCTCTGTTTCAATATCGAAGCAAAGAATACCTTTCCTCGCTTAATTAAAGTTACCTGTTCGACGAACGCCATGGGCTGCCGATGTCCCACGTGGCACGGTACACGGGTAATACGTTAACAGGCGCCGCGAATCTAATTTAATCAAGCAGTACTAATTCGGAACGGTAAATTTCCGTTTTAGATTAAAAACTGATAATCCATATTATCGGCCGGGGTGCATTTGGAGGATGTACAAACGTAGCGAGTCGTGGTAAAAGTAGCAGACATAGCCGCAACTGCGGAGAACAGTTCAGTCGAAGCTCGCAGGCCACAGAACTGACCAGAGATTCTTGCATGATACTGCAGGGTAGCTGAAACGATAGGTAGTCCGTCCCAAACGAGGTGTATAACCAAACCGACACCCTCGATTCCGACACGAAGTAGTTTAACGAGAACCAACCCCCCGTTTAATTAATCCGAGAAATTGGATTAACGGCACCGCCGGCTCGGCCACTTTGGTCGATGCCGGCTGGAGCTAGCGGAACGAACGTCGGTTATCGGAAAAATAATAAAAATCTTCCCTTCTGGAACGACGAGACCGTGCCTCGTGACGTGAACACCCTTCATCCCGTGTGTGCGCAACCCCTCTATACGTGCTTCTACGTACGTTCAACCACGATTCTCGTGTGTTTCGTCATAAAGATTTTTCTTTGCTGCATTCAGAGCCCGAACGGATGAGATGCGGGATGGAGATCGATCCCCTTGGAAAAATAATCTCCCGCGAAGAATGGATGTTCGCTGTTCTTCTGGCCGATTTTCTTTCACCGTTGTACGGCTGATCGGTGATTTTCGAACGGAGTATTTTCGGAATGAAACTCGGTTTATCGGCAAGGCTGATCGACTGATTTCGTTGCAACTCTGTATTGTGTTCCACGTTCCTTTGTTCCGGGTACACTCGGGGCAGACTCGCGGTACTTGGGCTCGAATTATTCCAACGTGTCTAGGTCTATCCGCGTTTTGGGACGGTTGTCGTCGCCGCCGCGTACCGTCACTTTTGTGTTTCTACAGCGTAAAGTCTACGTTATGATACGCTACGATTGTAGCGTAACGCGGTAGAATTATTTCACCCCGACATACAACGCGTACACGACACGTAGTGGCGCAGCATGCGAACATCTAACGCGAGACTGCACGACCCGTGTCGAGATAATACAACCGGTAAATCGAGAGCAAAGGAACTCGAAACAAATGTTCCGAATCGATCGCGGTGCGAACGATATTGCGTTAGAGAGAAGGAACATTCTTCAAGCCCTTTGAAGCGACGACAAAAAATCAGGTCGTTCGATTTCGAGAACCGATTCATAAGAGGGACTAACAGGGTCGAATTAAATGAAACGTATAGCAAGAAGTCCTGGTTCGTCGAGGGTCGAATTTTCTCGTTAATTCGACCGACGAGATCACCGCGGGAAAAATCACGAGTAGTTCGATAGTTCGAAGATAGAGAGAAAAGGTCGGAACGACTGGAAAGTTGGTGATTTCTCGATATATTTGTCCGATGCATTCCTCTTTTCTCCTGGTTCGGTATTTGGAACAGTTTGCTTGGCGAAAGGTAAAGTCTATTTAGACACGGGCTCTCGATTGCACTTTGCTCTTCGAGAGGGAATTAAAGTGGATGCAGAAGGACGGAACACGCGAAACGCTGGGCTCAAAGAGGCCGATTACAGAAACGGTCTTTTCCGAGGCAAACAACTTTGGCCGTGTTTCTTTCAGTCGGTTGCCGATCGAGCGTGTTTGTCCGTTCCGTGATTAGCGAATCGATTAAATGCGGGTACACGATAGAATTTCAGGATCGAACAGTGCTCGATAACCGTTGCCTACGAGTTCGAAATTCGCGTAAGAAAGGAACAATGATAAGGACTAATAGTAAATAAGGCGTGAAATCGCGAGATGAAAGGCTGAAAGATTCATCTCGCGGCTGAGAAACGAATGGAGGCGAGCGAAGCGATTTCAATAAATATCGAAGTAAGTGGAATAAAAGATTCACGATCAGCCACGGGAAAACGCGTAATAGCTGTAATGCATCTGGTTCGAAATGAAAGCAGAAATCGCGATCAACCGCAAACACGAGAGCTGTACGGTTATTTTTCGTTTTTAATTATTCAAAAGTACGAGAACGCGCACAAAAGCGGTCATCTTTTATTCGCATCGCGATTAAATCGGAAAAACAATGACCTCGAATGCGCGTAGCCGACGCGTATGCCCGATCGGGAATAATTGAAAGTTTTGGTTATGCGGTATATCGACGAGTTTTCATTTACCGTTCAAATTCTTTTGTATCCGCTGCAAAAGCGTGAAACGAGAAATAACAAATATTTGAAAGTTGGCATAAAGGAAGAGGGGAAAAAGAGCCGTTTAAGAGGAAACTATGCGGAGAACAGCGAGGGGTCAAGTTGATGGTGGAGAAATAACGCTTCCTTCTCTTTATCGATGCGAAAAGGCGAAAACGCTGACGCGGAAGAGCGCGAGGGAAAACGATACGGAAAGGCTCGCGATCGAAAACAGATATACGTTTATCATTGTTCGAAAGCGCGAGATTTTCCGAACGGTCCATACATTTTTCATTTCAACAGCCCTAGCGATGCGCGTTTTCAAATTTACATCCGCAAATCTCTGCCGGTTTCAATCGGAAAACTATGCTTTCGGCTTATCGTGCTTTTTATTCTGGTCGTTGATAAAAAGAAGTCACGGTAAAAGAGTAGCTCGGTACATTAAAGCAGTCCGTAAAGCTTGCTGTATTTTCACGATTCCTTCTCATTCGGACAGACAATTAGATTTCCTTTCTATTTAACTGTACATTCTCTGTGGACTTTACACTGGCGAGAAAGAACGCGGGATTAGCGGCGTAACCTTTCCTGAATATACCAACTGGCGATATTTTTCCTCCCAGGAATTTGATCGCGTTTATCTCGAAAGCAGATTTTCTGCCAGCTACGAAATTCAATTTGCTGCAAGAACAGCCGGGAAGATCGATCATAGATCGTACATTCCGAGGAAACGTATTTATTTTTAATTTACGAACGAACAGGAGAGAGTTCATTCGAAGGGATTCCAGAGAAATATTATCGAACGATAAAAGAACTGCTTTCGAAGTTACGGAAGAGAATGATACCGAATTTAAAATAAGGGACCGGCTGGCAACGGAGGGAGCAAAAATAGCGAAAGTTCAGAAGCGATAATTTAAATGGACGAACGAAGAGGAAGGAGAAGGAGGAGAGAAAAATGCCGATAGGGTCCAAGTGGAAAGTAATTCTTCGACTCGTTTCATTTCGTCGCGAAGGAGAATAAGGGGAGAAAGAGGAGGTGGAATGCACGCGTTCTCGCTTCATTTCTCCCCTCGTTCGCGCTAACGTCTACGACTTCTGACGAGTTCTTTCGGTTCGAGTCATTAAAAGAAAAAGAGGGGGTGGAAATAGAGGGAAGAAACGGAGGGACGAAAGATAGGTCAATTGCAGGCTCGACGAACGGCAAGGAAATGATGCGACGTTCGCGAAACGAGCACGAACGACGACAAGTGCATTCGTGTCTTGGATTCCTTTTAATTACTGTCACGACAGATATTTGTATCTGCCTGTATACGCCGTCACTCTTTGTTTCCGCAACAGCGAACGCTTCGGAGGAACGTTCGAACAATGAGAAATCGCAGCGTGGATAAACTGGAGAAAAATTGCGAACAGCGGAGTTTCATTTTTGAATTTCGTTCGTCGGGACGAGTTGACGCGTCGTGTCGCGACCCGATCGTTCGGTTCGGTCGTTCGATCTGCTAGACTTACGATTTCTCGTTTCTTTCGCGCTGAATCTCATTTAAAATCCGATGGAAAGGTATATCGAGCCGAGCCCGCCGTCTCTCGTTCTCCCTTTTCTTTTTTCGCTTTTTCCCTTCGTCGCCGCAGCAGCCAACGTTAGACTCGACGGAACTAATTACCGGCACGTCTCGCGCGAACACTGTAAAGTCAATTTTAGCTTACACGTAACGTTTACTCTTATCGACGAACCGCGGAGCGGGCAAGACATTTTTTTCTCTTCCACCACCGACGAATTTTAAAGCCGACGAACTGCGCGAGATATTAATCGACTTTGACTTACCGGCTTGGCCCCGAGTCAAAATCGACGCCCCGACGGGAATTTGAACGAGCTGCTTTTCATCGGGGACCCGCTGCCAAGTCGTTTCTGTCCGAATATGATCCGCTATTAGGTCTACCGTAAACTTCTATCCGTCCCTATGTACGCTTCTATCTACCGTGATGAGCAGCTGTCGAGGAGGTTCCTAAATTTTCATCGACGAACGCGATCAGATGTTATTTGTTCGGAGGCACTCGACTATTCACCTATCGCTTTTCATACTAAAACTTGCATTTCATTCAAAATACTTCCAAGAACTTCGTCATCGATTTGCAACAACCTCCCTGAACGAGACTCATCTTCGAGACTAGAGTCTCCGCTCCTAAAACTTTCAGACCATCGCCAAACTCGTACTTCTCGTTCGTCTCTTGTCTATCCTGTAGACGGTAGAAACTCTGTCCCGTTACGATCGCGTAATTCGCTCGTTAAATTTCTCAAGAACGCAGTGGCATAAATTCTGCCGTTCTTTCGAACAGATTAATCGGTTAAATGCGAAACCGCTATTTTGTACGGCGTAACGCAGTAGTTATATGTAGTTTACAAAATCCATAATGATCGTAAAGTGGACAGAACTTTCGGTTAGATCTGACGTTTAGTAGCGTCGAGTTCTACCGCTGGAAGTAGAATCAGTTCGTACGTGGTCAGACACGATACTCCTCAACTTCAACTCGACGGTTACTATAGCGAAACTTTACTATGCGTTGTTGCACGAACGCGCACAACTGTGCTGTACGTATGAGCTTTAATCGCTATCGAATCAACTGGATCCGCGTTTAATTTCAAGGATACGTATCGTTGGCTCGTATTAGAGTTTTCGAAGGAAAAGTGGAACGAAATTTCCCCGAAAAGATAGGAGCATTGGGAGGAATATCCAGCTTTCGTAACTGGAAAGGAAACTGTTAGGGTAAGCGATTTATGGTCATATCAGGGAGTAAAATATGCCTCCGAACCGGTGGGTACATTTCTGGTCGGTAGGCCTCTCGAGAGAAACGTGGATAGGTTATCCGGCAAAGGTTCTTTCCGCTGGAAGCGGAGAAACTTTTCCGGAAAGTCTTGTCAGTGTACGAAAACATCTGGAACGTAGATTTATTTCTCGTATGGGAATGACGCAGAGTCACAGAAGGTATCAAGGAAAATTTCGAGCTTCCCTCGGCTCCTTCTCTTTGCTCGACAAGAGCAGAAACAACCTCTACCGCTTCCTATAATGAAACTCCTACCGGATAAGTTCGCAAATTCGCAAATACTTGCTACGATTCTACTTGGAAGAAGTTTCGAAATTTCGTGGTGCATCATGCACGCGTTCGAGGATACAAAAGTTTGCTAGCGGTGCCGCGAAACTGAGTTACGAGTCACGGATACCATTCGACGCTCGTTTCTACCACTGTCTCCGACAGTGATATTACTTTTTACGGGACGGTAAGCTTCTTACGAATGTTTCGCTGCCTCCGTCATCGATCATCGGCATCTACTTACGCGGATAACCCATCTCGATCGAGATCTCGACAACGCTTTGTAATTCTCGTTTTACTTATTCGTTTATCGAATCCTCTTTACGGGCAGAGTTACAACCCGTACAACGTTGCTTTTGAAGTAACCCACCAGAGCATGCGGAGTAAACTGAAAGGTGCTTCGAGCAAATGTTGTTTCGTTCGATCAAAAATTCGATAAAAACCAATCGATAGACTACTTCATTAAAGAAAAAACGGGTGGAGCTTCCTTTGTGTCCGTCGCAGTCGCCTCGGATGAATTTATTGCGCGTTAAACGATTAACCTTGTCTCGTTTAGTTGCAAACGGATAAAGTGTATCCACTATGCACGGTCTCTTACTCCGTGTCCGAAGAAGCATCGGATCAAAGGTGACAATAATTCGCCGAACGAGTATCGGAACGCGTTCCACGGCACAGAAGGCCACTGGAATTTTGGCTGGTATTTAAGAGAATATCAGAGGCGTATCGTCTTTGTTCGTCGTTCCAATCTCGCCAAGAAGCGGCCGCTAATACCATGGGCCGTTGTTTGATCGCGCTTTCGCGTTCCTTGTTTTAACACCGTAGCCACGAGCCTACAGGCGGCCCTCTTGCATCTGACCGCGAGCAAATATGTGTACGTTCGTATAGGGGTAGCTGGTGCACGCGCGAGCACAAACAAAAGCTGTTCGCGTAGGCCGCGATTTACGAGCCTTCGAAATCGTAGGCGGATTTCGGGGAAAGTAGGCTGCAGCTTAAACGGGACTCAGACAACCGAGGCAACCGCTGGAATCGTGTGTGGCTTCGCGAAAAGTAGGATGCGAAGGTCTAACGGTGAGCGACGGGGCCTGTGGAAACGCAGAGGGTTGCTGGATGCTTTAGGAAACTGAAAGGGCCGGGGGAGGAGAGGTTAGGTAATCCAGCCCGCGAACGGACCGGCGGGGGAGTTTTCTAATTTGAATGTTTGATGTCGGATCGCCTTTTGTTTCCAGCCTGGGCCACGCCGGCTGCGAGAAGAAATAAGAGCAGTTACACCCGAACCTCATCCCCCTTTTTAGCCTGCCACCCTCCCTCCAAAACCCTCGGCTTTCCTTTCTACCTTATCCATTGTTTCCCACCTGATACTCTCTGCTACCATTTGTGACCTCCTCCCACCTTTTCCCTACCGATGGAATCAAGTCTGTCGCGACCGTCCAAGCTGGATGATCGATTTTTTGCATCTGTTGCGAACAATCTAAATTGGTACGGTACACTAGGCTGCAACTTGCGTTTCTTTTCGATAACACCCACGTAAACTTCGAAGTCTTTCGATCCCCTATTTAACATATTTCCAAGCTGCTCAACGATCAAGCTTCGAGTGAACACGCTCAATGTATTTCTTTGAAATTGTTAAAACGTGGAGTACGAATCAAGTCGACGTCTACTCTCTGTTCTTCGGCACCGTACGAATTCCTTTTCAATCTCTTTCCGTCGAGCAGCCGAAGAAAGTAAATCGAGTTAAAACGTCGGCAAAGTCGAGCATCGAGCGAACAATGACCAAAAATTACGAGCTGTCGGCAAGGTGATCTTCGGTGTTAGCTTCTGTCGTCCGTAATCCAAATCCGCGAATTATCCGACTCCCCGGTGATCCTGTATCTTGGTGCTCGTGCTTAAATGGATTCTCGATGCGCCATACGGTTTTTATCATCGCGCCATGGGCTACGATAAAGCCAATTAACTCGGTGTAAATGCTAATACGGTAGAACGCTTCGGTAACTGGATATTGTAACCGCGGCTCGTTACGACCGTCTCTAAAAACGTCGTAAAGACAACTTTGTGACCTCCATCTTTCCCCATGTTTTCCGCTTAGCCGGTTTCTTCGCTGGATCTGGCCAACGCGTGCTCGCGTAAAATCCGCGACGGTAGCGCGACGAAGTTGGCCAGCTCCTCCCTGGCTCGCCATTTAAATGCTAATGCAACAGCAAGACGGCTTTGGTGGGTAAAAGCTCGGTATGATCGAAAGATTTGTCTCGGGAGAAGGCGGAAAAGTTGGCCGTTTCGCGAGAAATAAGTTGGACCGATCAACGACCGCCTCTTCCAATATCTTCGGCTGTCTCGAGATCGTAAGAAATACAGGGATAGGTGAGTTTTTCTCGGTTCGACTCGCGATTCGTCTTACTGAAACCAGCACTTTAGAACGATGATAAAAAGCCGAGCCGTCCGTCCTACCGTTTGAAACCTACTTCTGTCGCCTCGCTAACTTTTTGCTTTCTTTTGCTCGCGACGCTTCCCTCCATTTCGTATCGAACCTCCTGCATGGATTTCGATGTCTGCGTTTACGAAGCGTCTCGTTCCGAAGCCGCTCGTATAAATGGTAATGTCATCGACGAAACGGCACCGCTGAAATTTCTGACAGATTCCGTGTGCACCGCAATCTCGTACGCGATTCCTTCGATTCGATGCTAATTCGATGGTAAAAGAAGGCGGTACGAAATAAGGGTTAGTTTCTTCTCTTTTATGCGTTATCAAATATATTTACGACTCCCATTTCTCGATATATCTGTACGTAAGCCGGTCGCTATTTTCTCTTTTCCACCGGGCAGCTTTTCTATTCCTATTTTCTCGGAAGTTTGCCCTTCGTGCCGATAAGACCGTCGGATTTCGCTATCTCGAAGCTCCCATCAAGATCGTCTCACCGCTGGATTTCCTCGGAGCCGGTAGGATTGAGATTTTCCCCGATGGAGCAGCGCGACATTTTTCCTGGCAAAAGTATTTCGAGAGAATCGAGTGATTTCTCGGTCGGGCAACGAGCACCATTGATTCGACGCCTCGCAGTTATTTCGAGGTTACGACAGGAGCTCGAGGAAGGTCAACGGTGTAGCGTTGCGGTACGCTTAAACGCGGCCAAGTTAGTCGAGAACGCAAAGAGATTTTTCCGGAAAGTTTCAGCAAGAAATCCTTGTTAAGCACGAACCAGCTCGCTCGAGGATGCACGTTATTGGTCGGTCCAGTGCCAACCGCACGTTGGATTTCGCGCCAAATGCGGTAGCCAAGGGAATGTGCATGCTCGAACGATTTCTTATCGCGCGTTCGTGGCTGAGAGACGCGAAAACGGGTAGGGGTTGGGGGGATGCAGAAAATTGCGAAGAAGCGGCACGACGGCCAGAGCAGGGGAGTTAGGGAAAATTCATCGAATTTCCCAAGGGGATTCGTTGAACCAGTTTAGCAAATGGGTCTCATCTCAATTTTCAGTTCGAAGGATTTCTTTCCCTTAGCAAACTGGTTCCGCAAATGAAACCGACTCGGTCCTCGATTAGCCCGCACGAAAGATCAAAATCCTAGCGCGGTAGGTCTCCGTGGTAAGAATCGATTTGGCAAGAAGGTCGATCGTCTTAAAGGGGACATAATTCCGAGATGGTAACGCGTCCGGACGAAATTCGCGGAAAAAGATAAGAGATCTGTTGGTCCGTTACTCACTTGGAATATCCCAAACGCTGTGCCGAGGTGTTCATTTGTCCGCGCGACCGTCGTCACGATCATTACTCTCTCCAAGCTCCCTCTTTCTCTCTTCTTCTTCCGTTTCCACGCTCCGTTCTCACCGTGTCGCTCCTTCTGTCCGTCTGTCTCTCGGTTTTGTACCGTTTCGGCCACAAAACACCTCGTATACCGAGTTTGCTCGCAAACAGCAAAGAACCGCGCGGGACAAACGTATCACGGCTACGGCCTATGCCGTGTCGTACATCTTCCGTGTACACGGCACACACGTACACGCGCAGTCGGTGCACCACGAATCAGAGACACCAGCATCGGCATCCGCGTGCGAACGACACGGACAATGCTCGGACGGCTCGGTAAAAGCTCACCGGGTCGACCTGCTCGAGATACGAGCACCCATCGTTTCCACGAATATCAACGTCGATCGATCCCCGTCACCGACGATCAATTTCAACCTTGTCATCTCGAGCAGCTCGTCTCGTCGATCAATCACGATCTTTTCGCTCGCAGCGGCATGCTCGGACTCGATCGGATCAGCTCATTTGCCCGATCGACTGTTATTGGGTCGCGGGCGATACGAGTTTAAATCGCTCTGCTCCGTTTGTTCTTCCAAGTTTGATATATTCCTCGAGACGGGATCGCGACAAAACGGAGAAGGCAGTTTATATAAAGTGGTGTCGGTAGAAACGTCGAGGCTCCAGGGACGAACGTCGAGAGTGACGCGGCAGCGAGCGCGTGTCCCAAAAAGCACGTAGAACGGCTTCTCGTCGAAAGCACACGAACGTACGCTAGCACGCAACCGCGACTACGTGTCCTCGACCGGAGGCGCCTGCGGTCCAGGCTGCCACGCAGTGTACTGAGCCGTGCCGGCTGCCCGGGCGAACCGTGGGCGAACGAAGCTCCCCGAAAATCTGCGAAGATCCTCGATTCGATACCGCTTCTCTTCGGGGTCGCGCACGAGTCACCGAGAAACGCTCCACCGTCCGAACGAACGACCGTCCTTCTACCCCTTCAACAATTTCGACACCTACAAGCGAATATACCATTATATTCCATACAGCTTTCCTATTATACGTTTCTCCTTAGCTACGTGCCTCGTGCCGTGAAATTTACCTCGAACGAAAGCTGCCGTTTACGGTTTATTTCTTCGTTTCGTTCGCTGAACTTTACTAACCGCGTACAAGTAGAACTTACGTTCGCGATTCTTTGCCGGACAATCGAAACAACAGTTCCGAATTTCATTTAAACGACGGTTTTTGTTCGGTATTCACTGTTGGATTAGCGCGCTCGGTGGAAAGAATAAAATGTTGGAAGAGAACAATCGGTAGCGAAACGCGGAATTTCAAAACGCCGATGTACCGTTTGATCCTGTTTCAATGAAACCTGATTTAAACGAGAGGATTCGTGTTTGAGCTCGTCTGTCGGTTGAGAAAAAACAAGTTTTCATCGTCGACTTATCGTGGCGACACTGATTAAATCAGCGATCAATTCGTACCGGAAGAAACGATTGGATCTTATGCTAAGGATTTCGCATCGTCGATGCTTTAGTCCGATGTTGTTTGATGTTCCGGCTGTCTCGAATAATTGTCTTCGTTCATCATCCGATATATTCGTAAATACCAGCTCGTCTCCCGGATTCTGTGCTATCGCGGATGATCAAACACGAGTCAGCGCTGGATTCTTGATCCCCTTTGCACAGTTTGCAAAGCCATGCATCTTGGTGATTTAGTCCGCGTGGATCACCGGCTTTGCGTCGAGGATCTTTACTCGACGACCGTCTAAATTTTTACGGAGATACCGCAATCTCTGAAGCGCTAAAAATTACAGGAGAGGCGAAAAAACTGGGACGACCGAGTCACGCGTGGCCACTACATTTAAAACGCATAAAATTAAGGAGAAATCCTTTTCCGAATTCTACACGAACGAAATTATTCGCGTAACGGCGTCTCGTTAAAATTCGGTCATCCTTCCGCGAGGAATTATTAGACACCGGGAAATATCTCGTTGTCAAAACGCGGATATTTACGACGCGAGAATATTGCTAACAGCGATGGCGGCGTAATGCAAACGTTTGAAAATGCTAAAAGGATCGTTTTTTGCGCCGCCACCTGCGTCATCGCGCGCTGTGAATTTATATTGCTTCCTCGACTTGGTCCGAGCATAAGATAACAGATTTATGTTGGATTTGCCAAGAATTAATAGCATCGATAACTTTTGAAACGCGCGTGCTCGCGCACCCTCGTTGCTCCTACTTGACGGACGTGCGTTCCGCTTCCGTTTACGGCTCGCGCATGTATCGCGGCACGATCTTTTATAGGTTTCGAGAGACTTTTCTCCGATCATTTGCCGCTAAGTTGCCTCTCGAAATTTGTTCTCGTCGAACGTGACGAGGGTCGCGCGACGACTAGACGAGCACTCACGAGTTCGCACGATAATGTTTTCGAACGTTATGGCACGCGATTGAATCGCGCGACGACTCGTCTAACGCGGCATCCTCTCTCCCATAACGTAAATCCGTAATGTACACAGATCTTCGGTAACGCGAGTTTACCGTTCCACCTCGTGACTTTCTCTCTTTCTCCCTTTTTATTCGTCCGTCGCCTAAGGACGAGAAGGATCGGTTGCTTTTATGGGGTTGCTTCGTACGGTTAGGGTCAGTAAATGGGACATGGGTATTGATCTTTTTCCTGCTTCTTCGACGTTGCCTCGATCCGCTCGTCCGGGAGCGGCGGCAGCCTTTTCGATGGTATTCCGATCGATCCGCGTCGATACGCGGCCGAGTGTCATTCGCCGAAATATAATCTAGAAATATGGATCAACGATGTTCGAAGCACTCGCTTGTTCGATCCCGGTGAGTTCGATCAGAAAATCGAACGAAACCGAGGGACGAACGACCTCTTGCGTGTTTGTACACCGACTGAAACACAAGATCGATAATATACGCGAGATTGTTCGCGAAGCAATCACGGCGTGTAAACACGAGACTATGAACGTTCGAAGGACGCTTCAACCAAATTCGTCCTTTCGGGTGCATTTTCTGTTTCGCAACGAGGAGCCACGTTACCGACGCAATTTATATTTCGTACGCGACGAATATGGATTGTATTTATGTTACGTTATGTAATTTGCATAGTCAAGGATCGTTAAACGCTACGCTGGTATAAATGATTGGACAAGTGGTTGGTAAAGTAGTGCAGAAATGGGATAGTATACTCAACCATTTACTTTACTAATGTAAACCGAGCTTTAGAGGTAGAAAATTTGTCGAGTATTTCAGAGATGGAGTTCCTAATCAATCGATTTCGTGCATTACCCACGAATTCCCGTCAAATTCAACCCGGAAATTTTCCAGAAAATATTTGCTAGCGTCCCTATTATACCGAACAAATTTTCCTACGAATCTTGATAATTCGCCGACTAATTCCGCCCAAAAGCTACACCGAGACGCGTGGAATTAAAGCGAACACGAATCCCGAACGAAAGACGTATTCGCGTTACCGAGAAATAACTTATAATTAATTCGCGAACGTACCAGGTGAAGATTCCTCGCGATCTCGTTTATATTTCATCGAATCGGGTAGCATCGATCCTATCGAAATTGGCCGCGCATTCCGGTCACGTGGCGAGCATTTCCGAAGCGAGAGCAACACTCGCGAAACGCGATCTCCCCGTCGATCGATTCGGCGAAATTAAAAAAAAAGAAAAGTACTTGATTACAGTTTGACAGTTCCCTTCTGAATAGACACGGATTCTTCCAGGAGACGCTGTAAATCCTGTTCTGGCCATTCGTCGAGGCAGTCGAGAGGTACTCGAGATTTGTACTCGAGAGGTCGACGAGGGTAAGGCGCTTCGAGCTTCTCGTCGCTCTGATTGGATTCCCTTGGGATTTTCTTGGCGGGCCAGTCTTTTCTAGCCGAGTTTCGGTGGAATACGAGTGGAGCAGGAAAGAGAAGCGCTGTTTTGGTTCCCCAATGGATGAGGCGAAACCTAGCCTCTATTGTTCCCAATGTCAGAACGACTTATAGGACTCCTTTTTCTTTTACCCTTTTTGCTTCTCGACAGCTCTTTGCGCAAAGTTCGCCCGATGATTAAGTCGTTGGGCTCGTTGCCGGAGTTCCTTCGCGATAATGCCCGTCTAACAACCCTATTGCTCCTTATCATAATTAGTTCTCGAGACGGTCCACTTTCGAACCGGTATATCGAACTAGTCGTACGCCATTTCGTTCGTCATCGATTAATTTCGAACCATTGTTTTCGCGAAGATGTTACGGGGCATCTCCGTTTTCAAAGTTTTCCCCGTTGCAGAGGGATTTTCGAAAATGGAATTCTTAGACAACTTATGATTCAACGACCGCGTTTGACGGTGGAAGATTCACGAGCCCTTCGAATAGCGTTTCCGCGCTTTCTTCTCCTCTAATGGAAATGTAAGTTGTTACGATTCTTCTCTGTCCAATATCGCCGACGACGTTTCCAGTCCAAGTTTTAACTAGTACTTAGGAACTTTGCCTTTTAATCCACTTTTCGTCGCGTTTACGAGATTCGCCTTCCATCGAAAGCCCTTTTCCCGCGTCAAATCAATTACTTTACTTTCCAGTCGAACAAAAGAAACTTTTATTCGACGTATAACGTTGCACAGCTCGCGTGTTTTCGTTCTCTACGTTCGATCAGCGTAACTTTCGGCAGGTGTACGTCTGATCATGTTCGACGATAAAAAGCGACATCCTCTTCGGCATCTTTTTCCTCTCCCGACGAAAACAACAGACTTTATAGCCAACCCTTATCGTATTCAGTCGGCGTGGAAGTCCCAGGGGGATCTCCATGACTTACGAGCTGCAACGTCTACTCTATCTTGATAGTCCAACGGTGATATACAGGTGTATGTTAAGTGCCAGGACAATAATTCCTAGAGAATACACGGAATAATACGGCTAATCAGTTGTTCCGTAGTCTCGCCAACTGCTGACATCCTGTCTCGATAGCAGCTGCATGCAATTACCATGTTTGTCCGTTGCTTATGCTGCAGCCAGTCGTGACCTAAACTAGGAAAACCAGAACTCCTTCGAGTTCAAAGTTGTCCTTAGCGTTATCTGCTGAAACGGTGCTTCGGTTTCCTTGCCGAGCAACTTCCGCCATTCGAGCACCGGGTCAATCGTGCCCAAGGTCGTAGCGATTAAAATCGTGTCTCCGGAGAATATTAAATTGTTCAGAGGAGACTCGAGTATCGTAATTTTTATTTTCGATCGGTTGGCTGACTTTTCGGGAAACGAGTTGCGGTGACGTATCGCAGAGTGCGTCAGGCCAGGGTCGATCGAGAGGCGAAGGGAAATAGATCGGTCATGGACAATCGAGTCACGCGTTCATCGTGGCGTGGATATTTGTACAAATCGAACAGTTTTGAACCGTCGACGCGAGCCGAATTAGCCCGACGAGCCTCGAACATGGTAATCGATTGGAGGCAGTAGCATTCGCGTTACACCACCTGTGTTTCCCTACCACCACCGCGTCGCGAGCCTCGAAATCGTCCACGAGAGGCGCAACGGTGTAGCTGAAAAGTACGCCAGACCGGAGAGGCTTTTTTTTCAATGAATGTCCATTCATGAAACCGAGGTTCACCCGGCCGCCACCCCGCTCGCTCGGTTCACCCGCGCTTTCTTCCTTTTTCACTCTTCAACACCCTTCGAGTCGCGCGAGTTACACGCGAAACCGTGTGCCCGTCACTGTGTATTTCTGCCTTTTGCTCTGCGCAAACTTGTTGAGCCAGGGGGTCGAGAAACGGTGCACGACGACGCCGGATCTTTTGTTTCAGGCCGCTTCGTGTTTGCTCGAGCACCAGGCTCTCCACTCTCTTCTGCTTGACGAAGTTACTCGCAAGATGTCCAAACTACCGCGGAAATCACGTTAACAACAATTATCGAGTTGCGCCTTTGAGCTCCGGTCCCTCGGCGAAACTTGGACCCGGCAACTTCCTTGCCAGACAGATTGCCTCGCTTCGCAGAGACGTTGATCGAGATATTTGGGAACGACGCTCGCTCCGATCACGATTCGATTAATTTCAATAATTCTCGTTCCGCGACAGTTGTCGACTTCTTACAACTATCTCGCTATCTTGGCTAAACAATTCCGGTATTTCAAGTATTTACGGTGTTAATACCTCTTTCGGACCGCTTCATTTATTAAATCGCTGGAAATCGAACAGTACCAATTAGATAAATTCGCTCCTCCTTCCTTCGAGATCTTCGGCTGAATATTACAACTATTTTTAATTTGTACAGCGGCAAGGTCGTTTTGTTATAAAATAATTCGTTCGAAAAAGGTTGATAATTCGTGAGTCTTATTTTTGTGACTCTTCGGAAACAGCATCGCAAACACCATCTAACGATGAACGACGAAATCAATCAAATAGAAAAATTGTAACCTCTTTTTAATAAATGACATTCTATATTTCCTGCACAAATGTGTCCTTTGCTTTAGCAAAGGTTTCAGTTCTTTTAAAATATCGAAACCTAACATTTAAAAAATTACACTTCGCAGATCTCGTACCGCTATAACCATCCTACGATAAAATGTTCTAACAAACGAAACAGTATCTCTTTTTCGTAAAACCTTCTCCATTTCTCACTAGATGGCCATAGCGTCTCGAGACCAAGCAGTTTAAAAAAATTTTGATATTGACTCAAAAAGTTGAAAAGTCTTGTGTAAATTAGTAATCATAGAATATTTTGTCGAAATCAACGTATCGCAAGAGTCGGTACTTCGTAAAAAATCGTGACTCTCTCCGTCAGCAGTTTGACCGCTCATCGCCAGGTGGAACTGGTGGTATTTTCAAGCCAGTATGTTCACCGTTCGAAGGTTACTATAGACTTCTCTACGACGAACGCTCGATTCTCGAGTGAAAATTTCGCGAAACTAGATGGCATTAGCATCCAAACTTATTTCCGACAACGCGCTTTATACGCCTTTAAAAAGTATTCGAAATCAGTTTCTGTCAATGAAGTTGTTCACTTCCATTAATATTTTATATTAGATTAGGGTTTAATTGTCCAGTACATTCACGTTTCTAGGACGCTGCTTCCGCTTTTCAAATATGCGGTTATTTATTCATCTCGAGTCTAACCATTATAACTAGCATCACGTATTGTCACTAAAACATTCGGGAGCTACCTTATCGGATATGTCTGGCGGTCGAATCGTAGTTTCCTCGATCGTTCAACTCGTCGAATTGTATTGAGCGAGGTTAAAAGCCCGAAGAGCGGCACTTCAAAGGGCAATGTGCACGCGTGCATAACTTATTGATGAGCTTCCACCTTTCATTGAAAGTTCACGGGTTCTTTTTGACGAGAAACGATCAGTATTCGGCATGGTTCATCGAGGAGTATTCGACCCCCGTCCACCGAATCGTTTCTCTATTTATACTATCGACATTGAAAACGCGTGTTCTTTCGTCATTAACCACTTTACCGTTCTCTTTAGAATACGTAATTAGCGATAGGTTCGAGATTCTAACGCGTGGCAATCCAATAGACGGATATTAATCGGTTTTTATTCGGTACGTCGAAGGCTGCCGGTTTCGGCGCCATGGCAGCTACCGCGGAACAACAATTTGTATATCGCGAAAGAATTTGCCGCGAAAGAAGGTGCAGCACGCAGAAGAGAGAATAAGAAGAGGAATTCGCGTTTCGATCTCGATCCGAAAGGACACGTCCTAAGGAAGGATCAGGACGCGTAAGAAACTGCTCGGCCGGTAATTGGTCATCATCCGGAACCGTCGAATGCGTTTCTCCGCTGGCTGACTAAGCATCGGCATAAAATCGTGGCGCGCTCCATAAATCAATTAATTTTAGCCAGCTCGATATGCCGCTCCCGGCTTCATTTAAATTCTTTCGGAAGCCTTTGGAATCGGTGAGCCGAGCCGATAGAGACCAGGCCAAAACCGCGTCTCCACCGGCGTCGAACAACGTCGAAGTCGTAGTTGGATTGGTGGGGGCTGATTGGTGACTTACGGCCAAAGGAGAGACGGAGAGAGAGAGAAGGAGAGCAAAAGAGAGGCAGAGGAGAGCAGACGCCACCTTAAGTATTTCTGATCGAATTCCAAATGGCTGGTTCGTCGTCCGGTCGGACGGTCGGTAAGAATTCAAACCATGACGAGCAAATGGACAAGAGCGTGCGTCGTGGAACACGAACCATCGACGAACGGCGGAGAGGGCGAGGAAAGAAGCTTGGGGGTTCTCGATGCGCGAAACAGAGAAAGAAAGGGACAGGCAAAATAAGCAACGGTGAAAATCGCGACGCAAAAAAGGCGACCGCTTTTGCTCGCGTTCCCCACAAACCATCCGGGGCTAATCAGTTCGCGGGTCGATCGATGAACTCGCATTCGATACACCTCGTTTTCCCCTCTTTTGGACGACGATGTGGTCGTCGTCGTCGTCGTCGTGATGGACACTCGACGTTGTGATCGTTTCCATCGCGATCGATACCGCTAATAGTCCTTACGTAATTCTTGCTCTCCCTTCGGTTCGATCAAAGACCCGCTCGTACGGCTTATTTATAGGCAAAGAGTGATTCGACGAACCAACTAATTCGTCGTCGTACGATGGATCTTAACCCTTTGCGGATGGCACTGTTCGATGTCGAGTTAAACGTCGATTTATTATTCAGCGGATACTTGCCTCGCTATCGTGACTTTTTGATCGTTAAATTACGTAGAAATATCGCGCGTCGTAACTGAGCGTATCGATCACAGCTTATTTCACCGGTATATGCAAAAACGGAAGATTAGTTAGGGAAGGGCCCAAACTTTCGACGAAATCTTTAATTGACCGAATGAGAAATTGTTAATTGGAAAGGGCCGAACAGGCGATTATGGAAGTGTTATTGTTTCGAAACGTTAATTTCTCGTACGGAGAAGTTTCGAAAGGATTCCATTGAAAAGCGTGCGTTCCATTCTTGATAGAATAATAAGGAGAATCTATGCAACGCGCATCATGAAACGCAGCCACTCGGTTCGAATATTAATGATGCCCATAGGTCTCCGGCTGAGTGCACATAGGGTGACAAGGGATACCGTAGTCGCAACGGCGTCTGTTCTTCCATTTGGAAGATCAATTTTGCATAGGTCGTAAGGGGTTAGGGAATTACTTTTCACGAGAACGTAACGTGGATCGTATATCAAGCGATAGCTAGCGCGATCGACGCTGTTTCTCACTGTCAGCGGTGTTCGAACGAGAGGATGGTTAATTCGTCGACTCGCGATATCGAGCCGGACGAATTTTCAGCGAGAAAAAGCGGAACGCGAGGAGACGAACGAGATCGAGACTCGTGGAAAGAAGGAGGAGCAACCGGCTACGCCATTTTGTGTCTCATCGGCTTGTAACGACCGCTACAAAGCGCATCGCGTGCAAGCTAATGAGAGTAATCACTTAATAAAAGGCGGACCGGCATCGCGTGACGCTCTACACGCGCACAACCGAGAATCAATATTTGATTTTCAGGTTTCTTCGATGAGCATCTTCCGTCCGGTAAACAAGATGGAACCGGTATATCTTTTTTCTTCCGTTTCTTCGGGATACACGCCACTTTACGAGAATAACGTGCATTTTACAGCTCATCGAGAAACTGACTCGTTTCTTTATCGTTTCAGAGGCGAGCTGATGGATTCTTCGACGGGATCGGTCACGCTCATCGGCGTTTCCTTCCAACGCGGACTAATGGGACCCCTTGGCAGCCAATTCGTCAGATTCGGTGAGTTTTCGAATCGATGCGTTTATCTTTCGAAATTAGATAGCGCCTCTCGTTCCTTCTCTGTCCACTCTCCTCGTCGATTCCCTTCGAACAAATGTAGAAAATTTGTATCGATCCCGAGCGAGGTCGGAAGTCGATCGATCAAAAATTTTGTACGCCAAACTTTTTCCGCGTTAGAAATTGTTCGTCGCTTATTAATTAATTAATCGATTCGTCGACGCACGGCGACCGATACACGTTGACGATATTCCAAGAAGGTGGGCTCGCGTTTTTCGATCGACTCCGCGACCCGAATCGTACGATCCTAGTTTTTTGCCGTTTCGCGTCGATGAGATCTGGTAACGATCGGTTCCCACATGGCGGAATTAGCATCGTGCCGTCATCAGTCACTCGTTTTGACGCGTCGAAAATAAATAATACGAGCGAAGACAGAGACGCGAGCCAGCCAGACGGCGGAAAGGACAGAGAAGAAAGAGAGGGTAAAAAAGGGGTAGAAGGACCGGTGACTCGGATTCCGTGGATCGTTTTCACGGTTTCGAGCGTGCTCGTCGAACGATTCGCTCGGTGAAAAGTTCGATCGGTGATTCGCGGCGCGAATTTTCCACACATGATCGCGCCTCTCCATCCATCAAATCACTCGCCGCGCAGCACAGTAGGCCGCAGATTTTTAGCGGATATAATCGAGTCCAGAAATCCATTTGTCATTCGACGAGTCCGAGGGTGTCGTTGGTCTTGCGAGAAACCGACCCTTTTCCTTTTCACGCGAATTCTCCCTTTCCACGTTTTCTACCGTTTCTTTTTTTCCCGCCTCGAAATTGATGAATCTGGAGAGTCGGTCGATCGCGATCCGTAAAAGAAACGGTGTTTTTTAGCTACGTAAAGGTGAGAAACTTTCGTAGGTCGAGAGAATCGTGCAACGTTTTTTTCGATCATTATTCGTGTCTTTCTTTCGTACGAAGTACACGAATTAACATTTTTAAAACGCGGTGCCGAGCAGGAAGTAGTCGCAGGTTTCGAAGGCCCGCGAACTTTGACGAGGATCGGGGATGAACGTTCGGGGAGGGGAAGAAAGGGTAAAAATAGGAGAGGCCCAGGTGAAAATCGAATTTTTATCCAGCCGGTCCGTACAAAATTCTAATTTGACGTTAGAAACTGACGGGCAAAAGGGTGAAAAAGAAAAAATACCGGGGGGTTCATTTCACCCCTTGGGAAAGGATTTTTACGTATTATACGCGCGTACCCGTTTCGTTGCGCGCACGAAAGGGTGAGACAGAGGGGTGAAATCGTAGAAAATGATAAACAGGGTGAATCTTATTCAAATAGAAAGACAAGATCCTGGATTTAAGAGAGGAACCCCGGGATACTTCGATACCTACCTTCGTTTCTACCTGACCCATGGGAAAACCGTACGGGACTTTCAACTTTTCGATTGATTTTTTTCCTCCCCTCTTTTAACCACACGCATTAGATATTCTTTTCCGAAACGAAAATTAGGCTCCGAAAAAATGTCGCCCGGTTGGTCGATGGTTTCCGCGCGCACAACTTCGACGAGTGAAAACAACGAAACGCGAGTTGGCCGAGGGAAAAAAGGAAGAAGAAAAAGGAACGAAAGGTTAATGGATCTTGGCTCCGTGTTTCGTTGCCTTGGAACGCGATCGCCACGAACGAAACCGACACCGCGTGCTCCAGGATATTCCGCCGCAGGATCAGGATCTCCGCGCGTGCAGACAGTATCACGATCTAGCGTCAAACTCGATCAAAAGCCACTGCTCGAGGAATCGAGGACCCAAAACCGGCTCGACCGACGAACGAGGTGAAAAGAACCGAAGGTGGTGGTAACGAAGCGGCCAAGGGTAACGAAAGGGAAGTCCGAAAATTCGAAATCTCTTGAGAAAACACAGCTGGTGAGCAGGTAGCGGGGTTCCTTCGAATCTGGAACAACTGGTAGAGGGGGATCAAAGATTCGACGAAAAAAGGAAAAACCATACGTTACGTCGTTTACACGATTTTTATGTCCAAAACACACAAATTTTCGGCAGAGAAAGAGATCGCGAAACATAAGCGAGGAGAGCATCTCGGGGTTAGGAATATTCGAAGAACGGAAAGGTGGGCATCGTCGGATGACATCTTGCGCAATTTTTTTCCTTTTTTCTTTCCTTTTCTTCGGCTACGTCTTCCCCAACTGGTCCTCATTCAAACGGAGACAGATTCAAAGGGTTCACCGGAGGGGTATTCGATTTCCTCCTCCTCGATCTCTCCCTGCAGCCTTCACCCTTTCTGTTCCGAGCTACCTGCCCTACTGTTTTCGCTTCTCAGGTTACTAAAGACGCGGAAATCCAGAAATCGCGAAGCTCGCTCAGTCGGGAGACCTTTTTTTCCCTGGTTGCGAGAATTCAATAGCCCCGCACGATTTCTCTCTCTCTCTCCACCCCTTTTTCGTCCTTCGATAAAGGTCCTTCTTCTTCGACCCCATCTCCTTCTTGCGCGTTTTCGCCTTTCTTCCAGCCACCGCTATCCCCGGTTCTTAACCCCTTTTTTTCCGTCAGCTGCCACGCAACAGCTGTATACGTCCACGGCTCGAGGCCTCGACGAACGATCGCGCGTGTCTTTGTATTCGAAGCGTATACCAGCGTGTAGGTGCAACCCGTCAACACCGTTCCGTACGGGTTTCGATATTATCCGCGAACGGTCCTTATCTACCCATCGGATCGACGACCGACCATTTCCCTCGTTGCTCTCCATTGTGACGCTTTATAGGATTTTCGAGTTTGTTTCTCTTCGAGTTTTCGAGACGGCCAGGAAGAAGGGGAACAGTTTTTGGGTCGTTGCTATTGTTTGTTCGAACAGACCGATACGAGGGTGACCGGTTAAATCGGCACTGGATACGCTTTGTCGCGACTTTTCACAGTCGTCGACGTTCGCTCGTTCTTGGTCACGTTTGTCCTTCAAAATTTTTCATACTTGGACAGCTACGAAATCGTTTAGATAGCTAACGGTATTTTGTACATTCGTCAGACGCGATTTGACGGAAAACAACAGGTTCCCACGTTCATTCGTGTATCGACGCATTAACGAAGAAGAAAATCCCTTCTCGAGAGCGAGACAGTCCTCGAGATTTGTCCCGCAGCGAAGTACTCGATCAACAAGCGAGTTCATCCCTGGGAAAGCCACGTTGCTCCCACGCAAACTTCTCGGCCCCGTCGTTAACAACGGGCAAATATTTAGAAGAAATATCACTCGGTTACGTTTCTCGTCATCGAATCGTTCGCGCATCGTTGTTTGGGTAATTGAATTCGGACAGTTTCGAGTGGCCGAGAGTCGTTGGTCGTGGAGTCTGAAAAATCTCGAGTCAGAGGCTCGAGGCGTGATCCCCCGCTCGAAACGTGACTCGCGTGAAATTCTCGAGATCTTACGAGGCCTCGAGAAAAGAAGAAAGAAGAAGAGAAAAAAAATCCTGTTTCGGGGATCGTGGATCGGCTTAGTGTCGTCTATGGATCTAACCGTGTACGAAACGAAAGGATCCAGCTCTGAAAGGAAAGAGTCACTGTAAAAATAGGCCGAGATAATGGAAAGCATTGAATGGATACACGTGTCTGGTGAAAAAGGCCAGGAGACGGACAGACAGAGAGGGAGAAATAAGAATCTCGAACATTCTTTTCCCCGTCAATGATTTCTACAAACTTTTCTCCTATTCGACAAGCTTTTACGTTCGTTTTAAATCTTGATCGCGTTAGATCATCGATCGTAGCTCGTGTCCAACTCAGCGTTTTCGTCGAATCAATTTTTCAACAGATTTCTTCGTAAAGGCTGTTCGACGCATCCGAGTGCCGCGTAACACGATAATTATTCTTTCGTTAATCAGGCTCAGAACCGACTGTCAAATTCTTCGATTCGAAACGTGTAAATTTGATGGTCCTTTCCGGCGTCGTCGAAGTTTTCGTAACGTAAACCAGCTTCGTTGTTTAGCGCTTGATTTGGCGGTTCCGAAATTGATTTCCCCAGAAATCGTATCGTAGACGAAAGTCACTCGAGGCAGCCGCGTTCGAGAGTTCGTTGCACCCTGTTTCTCCCTTTAAATTCCACGTCGAGGCGTCGCCCCTCGTTCTCTCGAACACCCCCGCGCCAACTTCTCACTTCGTGCGGTCTAGTGGCTCTTCCGATTCAAAAATCCTCTGATCCGGCCGTAAGTTTCTCTTTTGGAGCCACTCGAAGTCTCGTTCACTGGCGTAGAAGCGCGCAAGAGCCTTCAATTAAATCTGCGGCTCGCTCCAAGCCCTTTTATTACTCGACTCTTTGATCGAATAAAACAGACCGTAATCGCGACAAGCTTTCTCGTGCCAGATAACACGTTTCGCTCGCGGTACGATTCGAAAAATGGTGAAAAATTTATTGCCGCGTTATTTATCGCGCTATTTCGGTTGTACGCCGGTGCGACGAGCATTATCGACCCACCAGAAACATCCTCTTCGTCTTCGTCATTTTTGGAGGCGTTCGAAACCGAAAGTCGACGAGATAGCGAGTTGAGAAACAGCAGGCACCGAGCATCCCCCTTTGCCCTCTTCGGCGGTTCTGCGTCGATTCCTAAGAAAGAAACGCGCACATGGCCCTCTTTGCCGCCACTTTATCGGTCGCCTTTATAATTTTAGATTTCGGAATACTACCACGATTCGTCTTCTCGAAATCTTCTCGAAACGCTCCTACGTACGAACCTCCTTCGCCATTGTTGTATTTATATCCGCGATTCGGAACCTATCGACCGCGAAACGTCTTTACCACCGGACCGTATGTTTTCCTGGCTTAATGGGTCTTTTTTAGCCTCTTTCGACCCTCGCCGAAATTGGGAATCGAGAGCGTGACAAGTTGTGGGAAACGAGCTAATTTCCTGGCTTGACGAACAACTCCCGCAGCTTGCTGCCTCTGAAGGGTTGCGCGGCACCAATTTCCGGCAAAGACGCACGAAATATATTTTCGAATTTTTGTTTTGGTAATTTGCGTCTGTACTTCCGCGGTGGCCGCAAAAAAGGACTCCAGCCTGCATGGGGCACGAAGGAGGGTTCCGACGGAATCGGGGAAACTCCAGGGGTCCCAGCGATCCACCGATCGATTAATCATTCTCGTTTTTATTTACCTTTGTACCTGATCGCCTGCTTCGCTTTTTTTCTCTCCATCAACCTTTTCGAGAATTCCTTCGTTTTTCGAATTCTTCGATCACCAGACGCGTTTTTTTTCTCTTCTTTTCCAAGCATCCTTCGAGTCTCGCCCTCGCGAGATTTTTCATCGGGAAGGGGTGCCTCTCGTCGCTCGATTCATCGATCAGTGTTGCATGAAAGAGTTCCATGGCAGCGTGAAAATTCTAATGATCGAACGGCATGAGAACGTTCCTAATCGTTCGGTGGATTCTCGCGATGCGCGAGAACCGTTTTTGATCGACGACTTTTTCGAAAAATAAAAAAACTTTCTAATCATCGAGTAACCATGGCATTGAATCTCGATCGAACATGTCGAATCTTTCGTGAAATTTCCTCCGACGTGGAATTACTCGTTTCTTGTCTTAAATATGTCGGAACTCGGTCGATCATTCTGACAAATTGGGACGCTCGAAACGTTTTTTAAACCCTCGAAGACGGTTCCCACGTAATATACTCGGTATTTCGAGTCAATCCACCACGTGTCGGCTCGATGGATGCGTTCGGTACCTGATTTCGTGTTAATTCCATCTGCCGGTGTCTCCCTTCCCGTGGAAACGCACCCCGCGAGGAAAGGCAGTTTTTGTCGCGCCGGAAGTCCTGATCCAACTCTGCTGCGAGCCTTTAAGAACGATCCGTTCCTA
The DNA here is from genome assembly GCA_945859555.1 of Megachile ligniseca. NCBI lineage: Eukaryota > Metazoa > Arthropoda > Insecta > Hymenoptera > Megachilidae > Megachile > Megachile ligniseca. The sequence continues at coordinate 10,144,766 of OX243787.1, forward strand.
ACCCTTCTCGGATTTTTTGTTTTTCCCCAAATACGCGCCATATTGTCGTGGGAACTCGATAGAAAAGCGCAGTCACGACTAAACGAGGGTCTTTCACAGATTAGAGCCACTATATTTAAATATCGTTTGCTCGGATCAGAGTATTCTCTCGAGTATTTCACAAAGTAGTTTCTAATCGTTTGTAAATCGATTCGTTGAACCGATAACGAATCGCGAGTGTTTTTAAACGAAAACCGACAGTTCCGAATCGATCGCTCGATAAGATAACGACGAAGAAGCGGTTCCCGAAAGAAGAATAAGTGTTAAGAAGATGTCTTCGAAGATGATTGTTCTGGTATCCTCGGGCAAACGCGCATCGAGTCGATCGAAAGATTCGCTAATATTCGGGTATTCGGGTGCCGGTGGACATCGATCGTCGAAACAGAGCGAAACGTTAATCTGGCCTGAGTTACACGTGTACGATACGTACATCTTGAAGCCGGTGGAGACCTTGAAGAGAGCCGCAGCTGCATCCTTGCACCGCCCCGTAGAGAAGGTAAAGGACAAACGTATAATATGATCTAACAAATCGTAGCTGTGCGGCATCGTGCGAATCGCGAAATCTCGATCCATAGATCCTCACGTTCGTTCTACCCTCTAGTCGGGTCGATCTTGAAATTTTATCGCTTCAGCTACGCTTCTCCATTGTTCCTACCAACGAGTACTTATTATTTAATCTGCCGTTCCGTGGGAATGAATAATTGACCCTTACGTTTGTTCCGTGCTTCGCGTCGCTCTCAATTTCTATCCTTCTGTTACACGATTTTCAGACGAATTTAAAAACGCTATCGAGTAACCGAGAATATCGTTTACGAAGCAGATCTTTTGGAAGCAACGCTCTCGAGCCCGATCGTTCGCCACCGTGAAAGATAATTGGATTTATTGGCGCAGACATCGATAATCGAGCTTATCGTTCGAGCGATTCAGCAACGGTACAGAGTCGAGCGATCGTCGTTCGTCGAAGGTTGATCACCACTGTGAGCATTCAGCGATTCAGGGTCTGTTGGGCCCTTCTACGATAATTACACGGTGCGAGCTGCGAGTCGGCCCAGGAATATATGTTCGATCGGCCGGTTTTTGAATTATTTGAAAAGAGACAGACCCTGGTATAACCGCGATATTATGGTATCGCGATTCCTCCTCCTCGAACCTTCGATCCCTTTTCTTCCTCCTTTTTCGCCTTTTTTCACCCTCTGCCTCCCGCTCTTTATTTACTTCTTTTGCATCCTCGCCTCTCCTCCGAGCGGCACCCGGACCGCTTTCGAGATTCGCGAACAGGAATTTTCAACTTGTTCCAAGCTTTCGAGTTTTCGCCGGGAAAAACGAAATTCTCTTACCCGCGAACGACGATCAGAATTTCGCCGATTTAAATACGATCGGATCAACGATTAGATTAGATTAGATAGCGGTTAGTCGCACAAATAATTTTGTTTACCCACTCTATATTATCTTGCTCGTTAGTTCGAGACGAGTAGTTTTTTCAAATCAATTGTTTCGTGTCTCGAAATCGTGCGCTTATCTACGGAAAGTTAATCTGTTTCTCGATAAAACGATTCCTTCTCGTGCGTCGATTACCTAATCGTAGAGTGGAACGAAACGCATTCTCGAGGCACGATCGATTTGAACCCTCCTTGCGTCATTACCTGCTACAGAGAAACAATGCTCCCCCTCGATACGTTCCCCGAATTCGAGCGGCCACGACGGGACTACATCCGTCCCTGGTTGCAGATGTTATAATTTCGAAATAGCATAATTCCCAGCTAGCTATACGACGTTCGATCGACTCTCGTTCGAGAGACGTCGAAATAAGAAGAAAAGCGAAAGATTGCGAGCCAGTCGAATCGCGAACGGATACGTAGATGGTATAAATTTGAAAAAGGCCAAACAAATCTTGCAAATAATTCTCAGTCTCGGAAAGATTGAACTTAATGATCGGACATAGCGTGGCAAGTATCACGGAACGGAAATAAAGACTAGGACGATCGCCGTGAAAGGACGAAAAAAGCGTAGCTATGAATTCTGGAGACAAAGAAGGAAAGCAATCAAGGAATCGGGAGAAGGAGCGAGAAGGAGGAAGGAATCGCAAGGGGACACGAAGAGGACTTGGAAGAGGAGAGACAAGATCGGCATTGGCAAAAGGCATAGATGTACCGGGCTGGTCGAGATCGCAACAAATGACTGTGTTTAAACTTGAACGTGACAAAATTTAAAAATCCCGCTGGAGGTTCAGTCGAACGGTGGGAGTAAGGCCCGGCGACGTCGAAGAGAAAGGGAGACAAAGGTTTGCTCGTTCTTCGTCTCTACCTCTTCATGATTCTTTCTCCTCCTTTTGGCCTGCTTTTACGTCGCTTCGTATTTCGCTTCTCTCCTTTTGTTCTTGCCCAGGCACACGCGTTTGCGCCACGATTCGAATTTCGTTTCTCCCTGGTCGGTTTCGCGCTGGCCAGACCCCTCCTCGTAATTGCCGCTGCGACGGGGGTTGGATTTGGGGTGCGCGTCGATTCGGAACGCCCGAGGCTCGCTCGAAATTTTAATCAACTCCGTCCAACTCTTTTCGATTTGCCGAATTCATCGCGGATACGTTACGCGAACGTCTTCTCGATTTCGTTACGGATTTAGCCGGAAGGTCAGGCTCGCAGGGTTAATTCTCGAGCGAACCGGTCGAGTTTAGGAAAGTAACTCGGCCGCGGTAGAGATGGTATTTCGATCTCGTTAGGAAGAAAAATGCGTTCCGAAGGGGACATCTCGGAGAAACCAAGAATTCGTAATCTCGTTTGCCGTTGGACGTGGATCGTTACCAGCAGAAAAATCTCCGACAAGCGCGCTTTGGAAGTCCAGCTCGGGAGAAATGCCATGGTCGGGCAATTAATCATATTTCGAAAATCATTCCAGCCGCTGAGATCTGGCCGGCCAGATAGAGTCCGAGTGCTCGTCGAAACTCCAGAGTCATAGGGAGCCAACTATACTCGCAGGGTGTTTGACCGAGCAAAGCTCTTTCTCTCCACGGAATCCTTCTTTCTTTTTCTCCTCTCTTCGTGGCTGTTCCTTTTTCTAAATACATTCCGACTGCTTCGAGATCGAAAGTGGTCAAATTCGAGCAGCTCTTCGTTTCGCGTTTCCGATAAGTTTCGACGAAGAAATGAAGGAAGGATAATTCCGAAGATGTATCGTAGCGTGCAACATCGAAGAAGAGGAAGAAGAAGGTGCCCGATGAAATAAGAGCAACGATAAGCGGGTTTAGAGGGGACAGGGAAGTGGAGAAAGAGACTTTCTGCTCGTGATGTATTAGTTTCAACGCATACAGAGAAGCATTCGGCCTCGTGGCCATTACAATGCGTCGAGGAGCTCTCCAGTTCGAGATATCTCGAATCGGAGCGAGTTCGATTCATTTAAGAGATAAGATCTTTCGTTCGAAATATGAATATTATATTATAAGCGCAGTCAGTGCTGGTTTCTCTCCCTCTCGTTCGTCGAGCCTTTTGCTCCAGAGTCTTTCTCCCCCACCGTTACCTTTCTTTTTCTCTTTCGTTCTTTCTTCCTTTATTCTTTTTCCCCTTGTTCCCTGGCCTGCCAAACCGAATGCCTGCATTACCACAGCAACTTCTTCTCCCCCTTGTCTTTCCCGATCCGACGATCTTCTCCGTGGTCCAACAGAACGGTTGATTAATTAACACCTTGCGTTTCCACTTTTCGACTCGTTCTCTTTCTTCTCTCCTCCTCTCTCCGAGGCTTCCCGTGCTTCGCTCGGGTATCGTCTCGCGCTCGGACCACCTGCATTTCGTACCAGAAATTCCACTTTTATTTTATTTATCGACCCACCTACAATTTCGCTGAAAAATTATCTCGCCTTTGTCCGTATCGATTTCTCACCAGCAAATCGTTTCTTTTCTTCCTTGAATCTTCGTACAACCTTCGTACGAAACGTAGCTAGAGTATCGAATCGAACAACAAAGTCTAGCGAATTCGACGTTTGAAAGGGATGTTTAGGTATGGAAAGGGTATCGAGACACCGTACAAGAAGCACGGTCGTGAAAGGAGGGGTGTAAGGTGACCATCGAGAGTCCCGTGGGACGTGGACGAGATAATAATAATAGATGATCGTGTATTACAAGCTATAAACGTCAGTCGGCTGCGTTTCCTCTTTTATTTTCCGCGAGTGGTCGCGCGTGCACGCGTAAAGCGCGCAAGAACCTCGCTCGCTCGCTCGCTCACGGTTCAGCCTTTGCTCGCACGATAATCGCTTCACCGCAACCTTCTAAACGACATTCTGATCGCGCGCGTATTCCATCTTATTGTTGCAAGAACCGAGAGCCGACTGTAATTTCACCGATGCTACCGAAGAGAATGAACCGTGAACGCCCGGGCTTATTAGAATTTAGATTGAAAATTAAGCATTTTGTGTACTTTTAACCATCGCTCCGAACACGCCAGGGATCGTTTCCACCCTGGTAAATTACTTTTTCGTTAGCGATGCTAGATTTTACAACGTTATCCTCGATAATCGAGCTTCGTCTCCGAATCGAATTCTACACTCCCGGCAGTAAATAACGTTTCACGGTACGTTTTCCGATGTTGAATTTTCCAATAACAGCCTTCGATTCCTCGACACCTATCTCCCATCGATAATTGAGTCGTAAAGCTCCGAAGGAGGAACAGTTCGGCAAGATTCCAGAGTGTCAGGAAATCCACGAAACTCGCCGGCAATCTCACTTTTCGTTCGAAATATCGTTTTACCCGATGGTCGGGCGTCGGGGACCGACCTAATCCCGATTCCCGGTGCACGTTACATTAACATACATATAAGGGACGTACGCGGAGATTAAATCAACGTGCGTGTACTCGAATCGAGCGCGTGTGTGAACAACCGTAGCCAAGGGTGGGGTATGGCGGGGGAGGAAAGAGGGAGACGGGCTCGAAAAAGGGTCCATGGGCCCCAACCTTTCTTTACTCTCTTTCTCTTTCTTTCTTTCCCCGTATCTCGTCTGTCCGCTCCCTTCTCTCCTGGCCAGTCGTTCATTTTTTACTTTCAAAAATCATGACGATGCTCATTTTTCTGACTCGTGAAGAATTCTTCAAACTGACGTGTAACCAAACGGGGCCTCGAGTTTTACGGTGGGCGGGAGCGGAGGCATAGGGGCGCAAGGGGAATCTACGAGGCTCGAAATCCTCCACCTATGAACCACGATTCCACAGGGAATCCTTTTCTGTTTCCCTCGTCGTGCCGGCTCGTTCCACGAAAACACTCGGTTCTGTTTCGTTCGACGCCGTTGCTACTCTTTACCGAACATTTCTATCGAAGATTTTCAAAGAAATCATTTCCCTACCGAATTCGAGAAAAGGAGTAAAAAGTGTTATCGAAGGATTCGTTCGTTACCGGAATAATAAGAAAGCATGCGTCGGCGGCCTTCTTTTTGGTCGGTTACGTTGGCCGCCTCGAGGAGTCCTCTTTCATTGCTCGGTCCTCGGGGCATTATCGTGATTATGATTATTTAAATTTGTTCCTTTTGCCGTGGAGTCGAGAACGGCGTTTGAGCGGCAGGGCCTATTGTTCGATTATTTGAATATCGAACGTACGCGAGCGGACGGGAATCGATTCGTGGGGCCTAATGGGGATTACACGGCCAATCAGCCTTCGCTAAGGCCCCGCTCTTCCTCCCGCTTCGTCTGCTCCCTTCTTTTTTTTATTCCCCTCTGCCTACCCATTCTCTCTCGTTCCTTTTTAAAACGAATCTTTCGGTATTTACCGATTAACTCGTTCGCGTTTCTAACGATTCGACCGACCGATAAAGGAACAACTAACCTAGAAGCTTCGGTTTGACAACTCGAGACTTCGAAAGAAATATCGAAATCTTTTTCAATTTAGACTCGATATGGGAGTGGTCGAATCCTTCAATGTTTCCTGGTACCAGTTTGTTCGGTTCATGAATTATCCAATGAATCATGATCGCGAAGGATAGAACGATAATGTTCGACGAATTAACGAGATTGTTTCTGAATAATCGCGGTCACGATAATGATGGAAACGAAGCCAGTGACGTCAACCGGTTGAAAAATAATATAGACAGCCCCGGTTTCACTTTCTCGCGTGTCATCAAGTTTGACGGCCGAGATGAAATCGGAGTTGATTCGCGGTAATCCGGACCGATAAATCGGAGGCACGGTTCATCGTTCGATAAAGTATCGGTGGTCTCCTTGTATTTACTAAATACGCGCGGTTACGTCGGTCGTTTTTTATTTCGACCGAACGGTCACGCTCGGCTACGCGAACGCGTACGCTCGCTCGGCCCGTTACGGGAACTTCATTTTTCACCTTTATCGTTTCTTCTCGACGCTTTAACTTTCGAACGCTTTTGACTAGCACGCTTTAAGGACGTGTTAATTTTGAAACGTCGAAAGGTGGCCGGCTTCCAAACGGGCCCACCGGACCAAACGAACGATATTGATTTTAATCAACGAGAACGCTCGACACGTTATTATTTATTATTTCGCGTTAACGTTACGGGTTCTTAAACTTTATGCGTTTTCGTGTATATCATCGACGACGACAACGACGAAATACTAACAATGATCGTTCGTCGAAGAAAATGATATTTTCCATCGTTGTTCGTGGCACGAACATAAAATATTCGTTCGTTATTCTCTCGTGTTACACGGAGGCTCGTTTCCTTAGGTTCCTTTTCTTCTTCGAAGCAGTAACAGCCGCGTCTGCTTATTAATTTCTCCCGATGCGATGGTTTGCTCTCTTTGCACGACGTTATGGAATCCGCGTGTCTCGAATCGTTCGATTCTCGATCCCTTGGCCGTTCCGCGCTCGATCTACCCCGTCCAGCGTCTGCCTCTTCTTCTCACGTTTCGCCCTCTTCCTCTTGTTCGTCTCTGCGTGGGCAGACTCGACACCGTGGCACGGAAAGAAGAAGAAGAAGAAGAAGAAGAAGAAGAGGAGGAAAGTTTTTGCATTCCAGGAACGCTCGTTCGAATATGAATATGCATTGATTGACTCGTAATTGCGAGCTACTTCTCCGGCTGCATTGTTCCCGGTTATTTATTATCCGGCTGGACATTGTTTAAACGCGGTAACGAAGTATTCAGCGGCTCGTGGAAATTTATTTGTCGAAACGAACCGCCGATTCCTTTGACAGCCACTTTCGGACGAACGATTTATCTTGCCGATGCGAACGACCACGCTCTCGAAACTGCTTCTCTACTCCTCGCTCGACGCTCGACGAAGTCGATACAGATTGCTCGCGAACCTCGGTTTCGTACAATGAAACGACATTCAATACGCGGACTACCGCGCGAACCGATTGAACCCTGTTCTATCCACTCGTGGACGGTATTGTTACGAGTCGGGAACAAACAATTGTATCCGGTACTTAGCAACGCGTGTATAACGAAAGTAATTAACTCCGAGAAGGCAACCTGTTCGCGTTACGGGAGCAGATGTAAAAGCAAGATTTGGACGCAGGGTCAGTCGGCAAATTAACGTTCTCGGAATCACGAAAATTATCGAAGCAAATCGATCCGACAAGATCGGAAGCAGCGTAACGAGGTAAAGATATCGATGTATCATTGTCCGGTAAAAGCAAGTTTCGAAACGTTTCCCCGCTTCGAAATGAACTGACAACGAGATAAAAAATCGAGTTACCGAGCGTTTGAAATTTAAGCGGTTCTGATGGAGCACGAAGAACAGAAAGGGTTAGGAGGCAGAGAGGTCGAAGCGTAAAGGGGTGGCAAGATGGAAGCGAAAGATCCATCGGGCAGCCGAGGTCTTCGGGGCAGCCGAGGCATCCTTTAAAATTGGAATAATAATGTTCTTTCATCTCTCTGAACTCGAAATGATGACTCGACGCCTTTCAATATTGTGGGAACAAAAATCGGTTAGGATCACGTCGGCCGGTTCCGTCTCTTTCTTTTTCTTCTTCTACAGCTTCTTCGTTCTCTCCGTCTGTTCGTCGAATAGAACATCGAGAAGACAGGGGATAACCTAAACGTCTCGTTATTCGAAGCTTGTCGAACGATCCTCTGAAAATTTGATCTTTCGATTTCTTCGATCGTACCTCGGTAAACGTATTCGAAACACCTACATCGTTTGCGCGCGACAAATTGCAACGGTCAAGGTCGAAGAAACATCGAACGTTTTCGCGAACAAGATGATTCGAGGGTACCTCGACAAAAGGTATTAACGACGCTATTGAAAGGGAGATGAAATTAAAAAGAAACTGAAACGACCGGCTCGACAAAGGGAAGAGACGATTTGCAATTAACGCGAGTGCGTTGGAGCGAAGGAAACAGTGGTGTATCGTATGAGAGGGGGTAGATGAAAAAAAATGACGTAAGTCATCCTACGAAGCATTAGATTGAGCTTGATTACGAGTAATTATTCTTACAGCACGGTTTCGTACGTCCTTATAACGTCTGTTAACGAGGGCCGGCGATCTTTGATCATTGCCTCGATCGAGATACACATCGCCGGCACGCACAACGCGTGCACCTCGCAGGAGATTGATCAGACTTGTCCTTCGCCGTTGCACACCTTTTGGAAAGAATGACAGCTCGATCGAGCAGCGAATCGAATCGATACTTAAGGTCGACGAGTTGTTACGTCGGGATTTTCGAAGCGCTGATTCTCGAATTCGGAATCTGGGAAATTCGGGGATCTGGGAATCGGAGGGTGTTGGCAAATCGCGAGGAGTATACACAGATAGGGAAAGGGTTAAAAGTTCGGCCACCCATGGGGTTATCGAAATCGCGGAGTCGCAGCGGTTCGATCAAGTTCTCGGTCGGTTCGCACGCATGTCCCGGGGGGACATTCGATGAATAACGAACGTCTTTTCCACGCCTCCGAAATGTTGGTGATTAGCCGTGAAATATCGGTTTTCGTATACGAAGGAATTACGAATGAAGGAGAGAGGAGGCGGCGGCTCGCGACGATGAAATGGAGCAGAAGAGGAGTATAGGAGGTGGAGGTGATGGTGGTGGTCGTCGACGACGGGGTCCACGGATCGCAAGATCGAGCGAAGCCGTTGGAGGATTTCGGTCGGAATATAAAAGCTCTCGGCATGGTTCGTTCGGCTTGCTCGGTACCATAAATAATGGCGGGCGCTAATCTACGTTCATTAATTCATCTCCGGGGGATTCATCTTGCGGCGGCGTCGGCGGCCGCAGCAAAACCAAGCAAATAGACAGAAAATCCCCGCGATCGAGGATACCCGCGTGCCGATGGGAGTGGCTAAAAAACGCCGCGGCGAGAAAGCGATTTGAGAACCAGTCGAACAATTAAACGTCGCCAGGGAGCAGGGGATGGAAAGAAGCGGTGGAAACGACGTCTGGTAGACGAACCGGGGACCAACAGAGGGAACAAAACGCGCGGCAGCCTCGAAGAAATCGAAGAAACGAGCCCGAAGAAGGAGCGAGAAGAAAGGAGTAGGAGTCGCGACCGCTCGAAAGTCCAGGAGGGAGAAAAAACGATGAAAATCGTAGTTGTAAAATCCACGCGGGTTGCACCAAACGCAATTAACCGCTAAACCCGAATCCCCATAGGGGCCCTGGACGCGGTGTATATAGGTTCTCGGAGAAGAGGAAGAAGGAGGAAAGAGAGCATCGACGGTTGCGGGAGAGGCGAAGAAGGAAGGAAGGAAGAGGAGAGAGATCTGGCCCTCTCGACGACTACTTTCGGTCTGGCCAGCCCTGCCAGCCCTTAGGGCTCCAGACGGAACGCTTTTAAAATTTATTGACAATCATAAATTTCGAAAATAAAACCTTATATTCCCGGGCGCGCGCGCGCGCGTGCTCGCTGCCACTCGTACACGGGCAAGCATTCCGCGTCGGCTAAGGGCCGATAAGCGTGTGTGCGACGGGTTTTGTGACTCTTGCAGAGGCTGCATACACGGCTGCAGAAAAGGTTTCGCAGACGCGAACGAGCCCCGAACTTCGTTTCTCTCCTCTTGCCTCCTCCCGTTGCTCCTCTTGCCCGTTGCCCGTTGCTCGACTCTACGCCGGAGCACCGGGTAGCAGTCTGGGATATCGTTTTCTCTCCCGTTGCTCCTTTTCTCGGGGTGCTCGAAACAAAAGAATTCGTTACGAATTTGCCTCCCCCTCTCTTTTCTCTCTCTTCAAACCGCCTTCGTTCCTCTCCTCCCGTGCCCGCGTCGCTACCCGAGACGATGCACTTGCCAATTTTTCGCCCGAACCTTCTCTCCTCTCTTATTTCCGGGCAAAGCTGTTATTATTTAGTATTGTTCTAAACCGGAGAAACGTCGATGCGTCTCGAGTGAACAACGCGCTCCGAATATCTCGCGTTAATAAGCGGCTCTTCCCCTTCCTTTATTCTTCTCCGACAACTATCGTAACGACTTCTTGCGAGATCCTTTCGGCTATCTCCGTTTCTGGTATGCGTGCACGATCATCCCTTCCAACGATCCATCTTCTCGATCCGATCTCGAGCATTTTCCTCGGTTCCCGAAGCTTTCTCTCCTATTTGAATATCGCGTTCGAGCGAGCTGTCGATCGATTCCTGAAGAAGTCGTCTTTCTAACGAACGCCGTTTTAATCCTCCCTTCCTCCGATCGTTTCTTTGGCGCCGCCTATCATCCGAGCGTGCACATCGCGTACGCGTGTAAAAAATTTTATTGGCAGTTTCAAGGCGCACGACGTCCAGCCGGCGGATCGAGCAAGAAACAAGGACGATCCACTCCTAAATCGTCGCGTTCGAATGTATCCTCTCGACGATACACCCGCGCCTGTCAGCCGCCTCATTGACAGAGAATATCGCGTGTCGTCTTTCGAATCGTTCGTTATTTGTGAGTAGATAGTTGCTCGATGGATTTTTAAACACATCGAATTCCAGACCCGGTTCGCTTATAAACACGATCGAGCAGGGGGACGACGCTGAACGAACAGCGGCGAGGAAAGACGGCGGGACGAGAAGAAGAGACAAGCGCGGGATTGACGAGGTTTATTATAGCTGTAAGCAAATTACGATCGAAATGAGTCGATCCGGCCAACCGGAGTGACTAATTGATTAAGTCTGGACGCGATACGTGCACTTGCGGCGAAACGGCTTTTATCGTCGCGTCGTGAAACAGATATTTTGCGTACGTTTTCTAGCTCGTTTATTTCTCGATGGAAGTTCCAAGTTCTGGGAATCCGTTTTGACCGTTTCGCGTCGCGGTGATTGTGCCAACGTGCTCGTACGACGCGGCTTGAACTCGCCGTTGAACGATCAACGAGATGTTGAAATATCGTCGGAGCGTGACGGATTAGACTCGGTCGAAAGCGAGTTTTCGCTACTCCGCGAGTTCGAAAATCCTCGTCACCTGTTCGTTCGCGGTCAGGTTCGAAGAATTGCGTTAAAATCGTCGAAAAGGTGGTCGAAGAAGAGGGCGCATCGATGGGAGGGAGGGTCACCAGGATGAAGGAAGGGGTGGGGGTCACGGGAGCGAGAGGGGGCGAATTCATCATCAGTCCAAGTCAGGAATTATAACGGAGCGATTCATCACGACAGGCCACCGATCCGTCATGCCGATCCACGTGTGCATGCCGTTTTTGAATATATCCCGCGGACGTATTATATCTCTGTATATCTCAGTTAACTCCGCGTAATAATATATACAGAATGGTTTTTCAGCTGCGACCTTGCCGCGTTTAAAAAACTTCTTACGAACAATGCGCGGAATTTTTGCGTGGCCCTCTCGCGCCAAATGCAAATCCTCCATCGGGTTCTGTTATTTATATCGGGCCTCGTGATTAATCGGCCGCCTCATTAATTATGACAGTCTATTATGTATGCATTGCCTGGCCGATAGTTGGCCGGTACACGAGCACGGTCGCTTGTAAATTATTACGAGACGTTAGTCGCGACTAGACGAGGAAACAGGAACTGGAACAACGTTTCGACACCCTTGAAAACGTTTGTCAGTTTGTTCGAGCCACAGTTTGTTAACCGCGGGACAATGCGTGCGGGTCAAAACGGTATGTACCGGGTGAGAGGTCAGGATCGATTAACTCGTAATTATCCTCTATTACGATCGATAATGTCACGGGTCGAGAAGATTTTTTCTCGTCGCGAGGAATCAACGGGGAAGAGATTAGTAGGCCAGAACGTCATTAACCTATTCGAGCGACGCGAATCGGAAACGGTTTTCGTTCGGAGAATGTTTTTCACGCCGCTTGAAACGCGATTATAAAACCGAGCGGATCGCCGCGAACCGTGGAACGATATTTATCGACGACGTTCGTCGAATCGCGCTCCGTTTTCTCGATTAAAATGAGCGACAGTGTTCTCGACGCGACTGCGGCGTACCAGGAAACGGAAGTGACGTCACCCACGACCAAGCTACTCCTCCGCGCGCGCCTCGTTCGGTCGTTTCGTTTATTGGAATCGTTTGTTTGTCTTTGACCCCGACGGAAACTTATCGATGCGGCAGACTTTGGTCTCGTGCAACGATACGAAGAATTACCGAACTACCAATAGCCCAATCGTTCGTTAACTCGAAGCTTAAATTGACCGATAGCGGTTTTCTTTTCGAAGCGTACACCTTTACGGAGCGTATATTTTTATTTCGACCGAGATAAAATTCGTAAGTCATCGCGAGATGACGGCGTTCGAAGGGCGAAAGAATCGAATCTAATTTCCGATTAAAATCGAGTTAATCTCGAAGCTGGACTCCGACAGTGGTTCGAAAGAACGAAAGAGATTGCTCGGTAAGTTTATCGAGTCACGGTGCCCGGATCGCACGATCGAATTTAAATAAATCCATTAAACGTGCACGCTGCCAACGTCAAAGAGGATCATCCTGGTTTTTTTCGTTTCCCGGATCAGCCGGTGGCCCCTGGTATCACCGGTACCAGCCTCCACCTTCTCTAATTGACCACGATTCGCGATCTTGCACCCCCGTAGCCGGGGAGGAGGGGCTGGTTAGGCAGGGCGGGCGCGATTTTTGAAATTTCAAATCCGGATTTGCGTTGCAGATGCAGAAGACCCCGAGCAATGTCGCGCTCGCGGAGTATAATGTTTTCCTCTCAATTAAGCCTTAATTAAGTTAAAATTAACATCGTGGATTTCTCCCTTCCCCACGTATCTTCCAGGGAGCACCCACCTCGAGTCCTCTCCAGCTTTGGGTGGCCTGAACCGCGTACAGCCGCCGCCAAAACCCTGTTCGATCATCGATTACGCTTCTGCCACTATTCCAAATCGATTTCTCTAAACCGATCGATCTTCCTTCCGCCGTTACGCAACGAATTGCCGGTACCGCGTAAAAACAAGCTTTATCTTCTTCTTTATCGTTGGACAACTCCTTCGCTGAGCCAACGTCGCGAATTCTAACGCGAACGTGCCTCTCGTTCGGGACCGTTCGGTACCGACAGGACGGAAAAATCGCGATTCCCGTTTGCCACTCGAGTCGGTTCAAGAATCGGATAAAACGTTCGATCGTGATCGATTCGCAAGGATCTGGTTGACGGAAAGCAGGCACAGACTTTTGTCGAAGGATGTACGGAGCTGGTGGCTAGCACCACCGCGAAGGTGTCCACCACCACCACTGCATACGTGTGGTATGGGTTCTACTGGGAATCGAAAGCCTTCAGATAAACCAGCCTTCATTAGGGCGAGGATGATCAGACAACGCGATGGGCAACGTTGCTGGTGCTGCTGGTGCTGCTTCTGCCGGTGCTGTTGCTGTTGCTGATGCGGCAGAGCTGGTTGCCGGTGGTGCACGCTCGCTCACCACGACACATAGACGCGGATTGACCGTGGACACGTTAGCACCGAGACGATCCCTCTGTCCCCGTGTGTGTCCTGCCTCTGTGTCGAGGCCTGCCTCCTGTGTTCCTACTCACCGTGGGTCCCTTGTCGACCGAGGATTATGCTAAAAGGACACACGGGGAGTGCTTCCACGTCTCGAATTAGGAAGACTCTTCGCGAGTTTTATCACTACCGGAATTGTGTGCCCAGTGTGCCCGGGACCCTTCCTTCCTTCTTTCGCTGCGTCAACCAGCCTGCTGCTACCGCCTAATCGATGAATAACAATCGACCAACGCCTTTGCTCTTTTTACTCTGCTCCACGCGTTCCTTCTCCTTTCTTCGTCCTTGCTTCTTCGGCACCGCGTACAATTGTGACCTCCCGTTGGCGCCGTGTCTTGACCCTTTCGAAAAACGTTGTCCGAATCGCGACCGAGAACCCTGTCGAACGATATTGACGATCGTAGGACGATATTCCATCGAAGCGTCGAAAGGAAGGAGCGATGATCGGTCATGTATGGTTGCACGCGAGGCGCAACGGTGTGCGAAAGGAGCTCGGGAACAGGGTTGGGACTGCAATTTTCCGGAACGTCTCGGTTCCAGGTTACGATAGATTTCCAGAACGATTAGGCGTTCTCCCGTTCAATTTCCGTGTTGCGTCGTCGTGTCCCAGGACACCGTTGCTTCTAGTAACCGGCCGTTCGATTTTTATTCGATTCGCGACCGCGTAATTCTATTGTTTTCACGGACTATTAAGTGGCCGGTAATCGGTCACTTCCGGTTAAACGAGGATGCTCGTGAACCCTGGCGAGCTGAAACTCCTCGAATGCAGGAAAGGGCGCGGCCGCAGCCTAATTCCTTGAAAGATTAAGGAGAGGCATGGAACTGCCTCGACTTTGACGACCTCTCCTTCTTCGACTTTAACCTTTCCGTCGACTATAACGCTCGTTATCCGCCAGCTATTTAGCTTCCATTCTCGCGATTCCGCTCGGTTCCGTGCACGCCTCCTTCGCGAGACTCCGACAGACCACTTTAGGAATGTCAGCTCATTTTCCGGTTTGCGTTTATTCCCTGGAAGCTAGTATAATGCAGCGACACACGTTAGCGCGTGTCCGCGACGAAGTCGTGAGTAGAATGTCCACGGCTGATTAATTTCGAACGTTTAACCTACATGCGAGTAGTTCGCGAAGGTCCCGGTCGGACCACGCGTATGTCGTATCTACATAAATTTCAGTAATGCCACGTTCGATCGTACTTTGATCGACGGGCTCGTTTCACGCCTTATAAATGTCTCTGCAAATCGCGATCCTTGTAAATGACATTTTTCGTCGATTACGATCTAGACGAGCTCGTAACATTTGACGAGTGTCTGATCCATTTCCTTTTCTACTGGCGTTTAGAAACGATCCTATTTAATTCTCAAGATACCGATCAACTCCGAAACTCCGAGCAGTTATCGTTAATTGTCAAAATGTGAACGCGTATTCCTTGGAAGCGAAGTAGTAAATATTTGCATCGAAATTTACGTCGAACGCCAAAAAGCAGACGCGTCGTCGGGAGGATCGATTCGCTGGCGGTCTTAACGGGGCGAAGGAGTCGAGAGGGAAAAGAAGAAGTCGAAGAAGAAGAAGAAGAGGATCATCGACGGTAGGAGAGCGTTGTCTCCGCATCGGAACGCGCGTATCGAGTCGTCTACGTAAAAGTGCAGTCTATAGTGTTTGGTAGAGCAGCGAGGGAGAGAGAAGAAGCCGAGGAAGGCTACGAGAACGGAATGAAATAGAGAGGAGGAGAGAGCTAGAGAGGGAGAGAGCGTCCTCCGGAGGCCTTCGAGGTTGGTCGGAGGTGGCTCCGCCTCGTGTCCGCCTCCAGAACCCGATTGGATGGCAAATTCTCCCGCCTCGAGGCTCATTTGTTTATTAATGTTGTAATCACCCGCGTGATCCTCTTTTGTCCCGTTCCCTCCGTCTCTTCCACACGGCTCTTGTCCCGCGGAATGCGACCAGTTTCGTCTCGCTTCTTGCAGCCTCTCCTCGTCCTTCGGCTCTCCCTTTTGCTTTATACTCTCTTTCCACCTTTCCTTCTTTCTTTTTCTCCTTCTCTCTCTTTCTCCCTCTCTCGCTCTCTCTCTCTCTTTCTTTCTGTTTCCTCGCTCCCTCTCTTCATCCCTCGAACGCGAGCAAACACTCTCTCTGGCCGGTGCTTCTCGTTCTCTTTCGCTGCGTTATCGCTCTCGCGGTCTCTCCCTCATTTTCTTCTTCTCCCCTTCTTCTCGTTCGACCAAAGAGAGCATCGTTTCTTCTTCTCTCATCGTCGACTTGGTCCTCATCGTCCTCGTCGTCGTCGTTGCTTTTCTTCGGCCGCGGGTGGCTCCTTTTCCACCCCAGTTCGCGCCACCGCTCCGCTCCGCTGCCCTCCCCTTCCCTGCCCTCCCAGCCCTTCCCACCCCTCGCGTTTCGACTCCGCTCCGGTCCGCTTCGACTTCGTTTCCTTCCTTTTGCTCGCTGTCGATCGCGGTTCTGTTCGAACGCGCTCTTCGAATTTAAACGCGCCTCTCGGTGTCTTGTATCGCTCGGTAAATGAACGAACGCCATGCTCGCCGCCGCTTTATTGCGACCATTCGGCCATCGACAACTCTTCGAGCTTTTCGTTCCAACACGGACTTCTTTTCGGATCTTTCCCCTCGAAAGTCGGAGCACGATCCTCGAAACGCGTTAATTCGTCGATGATTTCCCGTCGAAAACAAAAAGAGACAGAGAGGGAGGATTTCCAGAACGCGAGCGAGATATCGCGTGACGGCCTGTTTGTTTGAGTTGTCTTCGACAACGTGACGGGACGACAGGAAGCGTTGCGAGCGCGGGATCGACGTTTGAGGGACGTTTACTCGGTCGGTTTGACGTCCCGAACGAAATCCAAGATCCCGGGATACGTTTAAATCCGACGTGGAACAACAAGCCGAGCTGAAAGGACCTAAATAGTCGTTCCAGATCGAGGGAAACCTCGAGCGATAAATCTTATTTTTGGACAATGTTGCACGATAAATTCCATTCGAGTCGTCTTCCCGAGAAATCCATTATGGAAAGGACGTTCGATCGCGTCGCGACTTCTCGGACGCTCCAGTTTCTCTTCTTTTGTCCTTGTAATCACCGCATTGTTTCGCCGTAATTATTTCTACGAATCTTCTGGCTCGCCGTCGATTGTCTCGCATCGATTAGTCGAACGACAGACGAGAGTGCTCGAGCGAAAAGAAGCGTTCGAATTCCGAAAATAGCGCCGAGAAAAAGCTAATGGTTGGTTATTTTAATGATAGTTAACCGGCGATCCCGTGACGATCATCTTCGATTCCTTTCAATTAACCGATCGAAGAATAATCGACGACCATGAAATCGGATTTCACGCGAGGCCGGCGTACGCGAGGGAATCCCGAAAGGATCGAGATGATTGCGTTAAGCGTTTTCATCCACGTGCACGCTCGTTCGTTCGTTCGATCACGATAAAATTGGAGCGGAGAAGCGGATTGATTAACGCGGATCTTCTGCAAAAAAGCGCAAAGTGGCCGGTCCGATGAACGCAGGTTGAAACGTGCAACGTGTTACGAGTTACGAGTCGAAACGAGATACTCGTGTTTCCTTTCACGCCATCGTGACTCTATTTTTTTCCCAACGATTCATAATTTATACGGCTCGATCCGAATCGAGATCGGAGAACTTCTAATTCCTTCGATCATTCGCGACTTCCTCTACCCTTCTAACTTAATCGATTCAACTAGCCTCGTTCTTCGTGGAACGAAAATCACCGTCAACGAGTATCAAGCAACTCTTCCATGAACGCGCTCTAAAGCCCAATTTAACGCGGCCGACAGTCGAGCACTCTCCGTTCCGATCTCGATTCGATTATTCTACTCGTCCGAATAGATTACTCGGAACGCGAATTTTTCACGCGAGTTTTCACGGGGTAGAAGAGCTCGATCAGGGCTAGGATCGTAAAGAGAAGAGCGAGCGAAGCAGGGCTGCTCGATGGCAAGAAAGTTTTCTTGTTTCCGCGCGCGTGGACGTGTTCCAAATGTAGAATTCCTCGCGCGGAGGGCGTGGCGCGCCGGAACGCTTCGTTGTTATTCCGAAATGACGAATCATAATGTATAATGCCCGAGCCTTTTTCCTTTGGGCCGTGTTGGTGCACGTAGGTGCACCTGTCCGTGAAAGCACCTTTGGTAGTAAAGTGATATGCCGCCTCCTTCCCCGTTTTCCTCCCCTCGCGTTTATTCCCGTCTTCTTTGGAACCACGTTGTTCCCGTTCGTTTCTTCCTTCTTCGTTTCCTCCCGTGTTCCCTTCTTCGTTTCTGCAGCTCGGTTGGCCCCTGTAACGGGCCCAGCCAGCTAGTACTTACATGGCTTATTCAAATGAACTCGGGATTGCTCGATGTATCTCGGGACTAACTGGATTCTCAAAATTAAAAAAGGAGAGTAAGGGGAGAGGATGGTCGACGAACGAGCCGCCGAAACGAAGCGGTTCGAGGAACGATTTTTGCTTCTTTTCTCTCCAACGCCAGCTATCCTCTCTTCCTCTTCTTCTCCTCCTCCTCCTCCTCCACCTCCTCCTCCGCTTCTTCTTCTTCTTCTTCGTCTTCTGCGGCTTCGTACTCCTTCTCGGTTCTTATCGTTTCGTTTCTCTTAACGTTTGCCTCGTCATCGTGCCCTTCGTCGTTTAGTAATCGCTCTTTCTTCTCGCTCGAAAGGATTCAAGGAGTGGCGCTGCGACAAACCGAAGACTATGCGCCTTGTGTTCAGCGTTGTTCGAGACGAGACACGAGGCGATACGGAGCATGGCGTGGAAGCGTGGAGATTGGATTTCTGATCGAGAAATCGCGAGAAATTGCGGTTCGAGGATTTAACAAATAGCGTTTGACAAATTCTCTCTCGAAGGAATGTTCCGTATTCGTGTCAATGTTCCGAACAATTATTAGAGAGACTGCTATTCACGAATACATATATTCACGTGGAGAAAAAGTTGATTGGCTAGAAGGTATTCGCGCGAATCGTTTGGTAAAGATCGATTCGATCGGATGGTCGTTCATCGATCAAGTCGAATTGTATGGAAACGTATTCGACGATCCAGATACACGGGCTCGAACAAAATTATAGAGCGGTTAAGTTATTCGTCGATTAATCATCGATCGATCGAAAACAGATTACCGATAAGCCGTGATAGAAAAAAAAAAGGAAAGGTTTCCTAACGTAACCGTACAATTTTAGAATTGTTCAAGGCGTTTCGCCTCCGATCGCCTCACCCCGTGTGTACCTATCGAAGCGGACGATCGATACGAAATGTCATTTACCACGCAGCGAGTTCCGGGAGCGGACGAAGAGACTTTCGAATTTAAATTGCGATCGGTTTCGCGGATCCACGAGTCATTCGATCGTTGCCTCATCGCGTATAGGGATCGCTAGTTACTTCGAGTTCGCTTTCTAAATTCGCTCGCGGACGAGAAAAGGAGAACGAGCGATTAGCCGTCGTCCAAACAGTGCGGCGTATAAATCTTCGAAATCTCATCCTCGGATTCGAGCAACGAACGATAAATCTCCCTGGACAAACGCGTTTTTCGACGAGCAGCTGAGCGGACGAGACGAGTCACGCGATTCGGCATTGTTGGGTCGATTTTTCGGAAAATCCACGGAAGCGGCCCGCACCAAAGCTGGGCAAATGGGCCGATTTAACGTGGGACAGGTCGACGAACACGCGTCCGTGGTGATCTCGCGATTCGCAACGGGTACACCGACCGACAACGAAAGGCGGACGATGGAAGGTCTAAGATTTCCACGCACGATCCTTTTCGGGGACTGAAAACTTGCTAAACGCGTCTTTAATGCGACGACAGGCCGTTAGCTGCGGTTACGCAATTTCTGCCTGCCCTTTGGACACAATGGCTCAGACCAGTTCGAAAACTCGCTTCGAACCGCGGGTAAATGCGTCTCTACCTGGCTCGGAACTTTCCGTCACTTTCACGACGACGATCGATCGCGAATAGACGAGGTTTTGATGGATGTAACGGGAGACGCGCTCGGATTTTTCGATAAATACACGGTTACCGGACCGAGATCGCGAGACTATCGTCGTCGAAGGAGCAAAACCGACACTTGCTCCGGAAGTTTACGCGTCTTGTCCAGCGTGCGATAAAAGCAACTCGCGATTAATATCCTAAAGATGTACCGGCCGCTTCTTTGTACGTACTTCGGTGGTCGGGTCTCGCAAAGTCCGCTGTGTGTATCCGGTCACCATCGTGCAGACGCAACAGTTTCTGCCGGTGGAGCACGTTTTACGCAGAAACGACTAAGCATAATATTGATATAGCCGGTGCGCGAGACGACGTTGATATCGTTGGAGCGATACCACCGCGGTCGTCCACGCAGGGTTCCATTCGTCCTGGACGGGTTCCCTTCGTCCCTACGATCCCTGGAAACTCACCTTCCATTCGCTGTTTGCCGCGCGTCTCGCCTCCCCGGACAACCTGGACCCCTTTTCTCTCGGACCGTGAATGCCCAGATAACGCGAGCATGTGGCGTGGGCGAGCAACCGTACGCTCCGATGCGGTTCGGATTTCTGCAATTGCACGCTCACCTCCGTTGCTCGGTTACGTTTCTCCTTCGTTATTTTTATCCTCTCCTCTACCTTTCCTGTCCCCTCTGCGTTTCGGTTAACAGACATTTTTAATCGCGAGCCATCCCGTCCCTATGCTCTTTTCAGGACACCGCGAATCTTGTCGTAATACTTTATTCTCCTCTTACTTTTATGCTATTTTATCGTTGCAAGACGCATACGTTGCGTCCTTGGTGCCAAGATGCACCAAGTTTCCTTATCACGGTTCACCAGAATAGACAATTACAAAAACGTCAACGTTTTACCTTCGCCGAAGATTAACTCCGATCGTAACAGTAGTTGGTGCCACTAATTCCAAGGGGTTTTACCTGCTTAGAGAGGCACGCAATAATCTTGTGGCCAGGTATAATGAAACGGTCGAGCCGACAAAAGCACCCGGCCGCAACAATATCCGCGTTGTTAGCTTTTGCGGCTGCCACCAGCTGTGACCAGCGATCAGGTCACTGCGGCTCGGGTCAGTTTCTATGGGACTCGGATGACCTAGCTTCTGTCGATTTTCACCGAACTTCGATACGTCGACAGGTATTTGTCGGTCTTTCGACGAGATTTGGACCCTCTGGTAGAGACTCGCATAGTTACGTAGAATAAAACTTTGGAGTTTCTCCGCGGAGCTTCTGCAGCGATAAATGGCCGCGTTCGGACTCGAATTTCTCAAAGGATGGGTCCACCGTTCGAAAATTTCTGTTTCCTCGTCGCATAATCTGACCTGTTAATAACCCAGACGGATCATAAGTCAGCCGCGTGTCTACCTGCGGCGCGACATTTCACGCGGCCTGTTCTCGGTCAGGTACAATGCAGGAGGCGGTTGCCCACACAGAACCCCTGGCTTTACACATCCACCGTGCGACGTGTAAACCCGCTCGGTCAGTATAAAGTCCTCCGGTACTGTTCGCGATGGCGACAAGGCCAACGCTCGTATTTCAATTCCTCGTGAGTCGAATTCGAGTCACGGCTCGTATCTATGGCGCTCGATAACGGAATTCTTTCGTCGCTATCGTTCAATCTCCGTTCGCCTCGATGTGACGCCAGAGAGAACTGGTCGGTTCCGGTATCGTTGTTCCGGTATCGCCATCGATAAGTCGGAAATTCCATTCGATGCCTGGAATTCCTTTTTTCGCCGTTCCGATAACGTCCATTGCCGTTTGAACCGTTCGACGCGAGAATATTCTGACAAACGTTCAAAAGACGTATGCTTCGAACGCTTTAGATTTATACGTATTCGTGTCGAAGGTACGGTACTTGGATTTCAAAAGTAATTTTTCCTAATAAATAATTAAAGAAATAAATCCAGGGCCGATTTTGAAGAAACGCAAACACAGCAGGCAACAAAGGAGCGGAAGAAAGCGGAGCACGCGTGTACGAACGGGCCACAATTCATTTTGCAAAGCGATGCAAAGCGGATGCCACTTAGCATGCTC
This sequence comes from Megachile ligniseca, assembly GCA_945859555.1. NCBI lineage: Eukaryota > Metazoa > Arthropoda > Insecta > Hymenoptera > Megachilidae > Megachile > Megachile ligniseca. The sequence continues at coordinate 10,166,612 of OX243787.1, forward strand.
GTTCTACGGAAGCGGTTCATTGATCACCGAACGCTCGGTACCCCCTTATTCCGTCGGTCTACTTCTATTTAAACTGGTTCCTTTTGGCCTGGCAGAAGTCACCCCGCGTCATCGTAATCGGCACATGCGTCAATTGGCAGCTGCCATTTCGGTAATGAATCGGCAACCCGAGATGTCCTTCGCTGATTTATCGCTCGATTAGCATACAACGCGATCTCGTATGGGGTCCTATGGGGAACACGCATCAACGCGTGTTGGAGCACTTACGGTTTCGATCGCTAAATGGAAGTTCCGTGCACCTACGAACTTACCGTACCTCGTGAGAAACTGCTGTAAAATTGCCTGTTCAGAAAGTCATCTTACAGGGACGGGGTTGTTGAGCCCGAATTCGCCACGAATTACAAAGTTGCTAATTTCTTTTTCTTTACATGTACAGGGTGTACTATAGAAATCGATGAAATTGAATTACTTTGGCCAAAAAAGCTCCCACGTGTAATTACCTCTCCGGCGTGATTCGATTAACGGCGAGACCGAGTACAGGCGGTCGATGCGAGGCATCGACGATCGATTTATCTCGCGAGGCGCGAACACCGCAGCCGTGTTCCCGTTAAGCGACAATTTATCAAGCGGCCGCGCGTTAATGTATTCGTAAAAAGAAACGCAGCTGCTCCCGGTGGCAGCGTGTCGCACAATGAAACAACATCGCGCAAGAGGGGTGAGGATGATTTTTTCTGTCGCGCGACACGTACCGGTAAAAAAGATCGAATGCCGGAAAAACAGGACGAAAAAGAAGGAGCGTGTCGAAGAGCGGGCGAGAAAATCGAAAGAGTCGAGGCGATCGCCGAGCAGAAGGGTGAAAGAGAGAGGAGAAAGGGGCTTTTTCAATCGACAATCAATGAAGCTCGTCCGCGGGATTAAAGGTCCAATGGAGAGAGATAGATCTAGATTCGCGGTACTGGCTGAGCCAATCGGATCTGGTTCAAGGAACCCCGGGGACCCGCGGCTGTATTTGCAATGCAAAACAGGCGACCGTGCGTCGTAGCTACCGACGAACGAGAGACCCGCACACGCCATACGTCCTCTTCCTTCGAAACCGTACTCCTCTTTGTCGCGCCACGACACATGGCTACGTTCGATTATTTAGATATGCAGATGATCCCGCGGAAAGACCGACCGGGACACGGAATAACCCGGGATCGACGGAGATGCGAGTTCGCTCGTAGGAAATGGAAAACATCCCTCCTCCGCGTTGCTCCTCTTTCGGACCAACGCGTATCACGCACGAGGGTTGCTACCCTTCCTTCTTCTTTCTCTCTGCGTCTATTGGCTTTTCCATTTATATTATATACGATTTCAACGCGGCTATATCATTTATCGAGTTGCAGGGAAAAGGTTAACGCGACGAGGATTAAGAGAAATAGTAGAAACTTTTATTTCTCAACGAGAGAAAGCGATATCTGCGTATTTCCATAATCCGACTTTATTAAATTTGTTAATCCCTACACAAACGAAAGCTTTCCATTGGCCCCGAAAGCATCGACAAAGGAAGATGCAAACTGTCCAGGTCTAACCACTATGAATCGCGTGCGCATAAAAGGCCTGTTCTCCCCACCTTTCTCTCTCGCTATACGTTTCTACCGTGGGGATCTCATTGTTGGCCAGGAATTTGCATGTCGACGCACTTTCCGACGCGTGTTCACGGAAGGGGTGGTCTTTGCCGGCGTGTACGAGTTCCAAGTTAACCCCCACCACGAGGAGGATGCTCATTTTTCGGGCATATGCGCGCGTACTTCGTTCTCGATTGTCCTAAACGCCGGGGTTCCATTGGCGGGTGTCATCGACACCGACCTCTACCCTTCGTGGACGACTTCTGGAACGATTTTCTTCGTGATTTATCGTCCCTTGGTTCGTGGTTCGTTTACATATCGTTCCGAGGCGTTCGTTCTCCCTCGGTGACACGCGTATCCGCCAACGATTTGCTGTTTCTCGTCTCGACTTGCAGCTATTTTCGCATAGATGAATCGTAACTCGTTAGAAAAAAAAGTAACGAAAGAAAGAAATCGTCGAATCATGTTACGGAAAGTGAACCTATCGTCGCTCTAATCGAAATACGTTACAACTTCGAGACTGCAAATATTAAACTTCGAAAGGTGTCAAAACATTTTTTACTAAAAGTTACATGATATTTCATAATTACCAAAAATTACCAGATATCCCATAAGTATCTCGTTAATATTCGGAGTCGATTAATTTCTCGTCGGAGACCGTTTAAATCAATGTGCGGAAGATTATTATTCGACTATGTAACATAACGAGACTAACGTCGTCGGCTCCCTTCACGCAAACTGACAATTAAAACGTATTTATTGCCGGCAATTTGCTAATCATCGATTAAAGTAAATGCTGGCAATATCGTGGACGGGATACCGCTATAATTACATAAGCGGGAAAGAGACGAGGGGCGAGAGGCTCGCAATCATCAACCTCCGCTTTTTTTCCCTTTTTTAACCCGGCTTTGATTTTCTCCTGGTTTTTTCTTTTCCTTACCGACGGATTCGTCTTCACCCAGCGTGTCGACTGTCTTGATTATCGATCGACCACCTTGACGACGGCTCGAGAATTAATTGGGACGACCTCGTTAGCGGATATCGGCGACCATCGAGAAGGAGATCGAGGGTTTTCGTTTGCACCCGTAAAAAAATCTTGCTCTTTTATTTAACCAGGTAAGAAGACCTTGCTAGAGGGGGGCGCAGCTGCTCGAATCGACTTTACCGATGCCTCGCCACGCATTTTTGTCAACTTCGTTCACGAGATTTGTTCCTCGAGCATTCGGAAATTCCAATCGATTTCGGCGCAACACGACATTCTTCGGCGAGGAAAACATGTCGAACGAACCGTCGATCCGGTCGTCTAATTAAACACTTTAGCCGAGTAATTATTTATACATTCGTCGAGTTTACAAACGTCGAAAAGTTAAAGTATGTAATTATCGTTAGTCGATTCGTCTCGGAGAATCGTATTCTTGGGTCGGTCGCGACGAGCAAAAACGTGCCGCGTTGAAACGGACGAAGAAAGGGAACGGAGACTGGAGAATAGAGTTGTAAAGCGAACGACGAGAGCTGCCAGTTTTTCCGAACGTGTTTCCTTCGTGGTCTCGTGCAGCGACTCGTGCATTGTACGCACACGACTCTCTTTCTCTCTCTCTCAGTTCCCGTGTCACGCGGAATAGACGTTCGTTCGTGGTTTTTATCCGCTTATAAAACAATTGAAGCGTGTCATCCCTAATGATCGTGGTAATTTTTCAGTCACGATCCAAAGAAATTCTGGAACGATACCTTCTACGAGTACGTGGTAAAGTAGGTTCCATTTGTTCTAGGGTTAGAACGTTTCAAAATTTCATCCCTCGAACACCGAGGTTCATTACGATCTTGGACTATCATTGAAACCATTGGGCAATCATTTAGACAAAAAAAGCTTAGTAGATGTTAGTCTGAAATTTCGAAAATTATTTATAAACACCCTCGATCGATGTTTGGGTCTTACGTCGTCCGTATTTGAATCAGAACATATGGCATCGACAAACGTTGAAAAAATAAACTAACTTTATTAGCGGATTCCGAGAACAAAAGGAACACTGTCGAAGCATTCAAGAGACGAGACAGCAAATAAGAGTTCCTAAATCATCTTCGTAGCACGGCTCGCGAATGATTCATAAAGTCCATCAAGTTTTTCCCCCCGACTTCCCTAAGGACAGAAGCGGCCCGTGGGAATAAAGCCAAAGGTGGAATAGAGTCGTAGAGCTGCCAGTTTTTCCGACTCGCCTTCTATCGGTCGATCCTCTGGCGGACACGGCTCCTCTTCCTTCGTTTTCTCGTTCCTTCTTGGACGTCCGTCGAGCGTGCGTGTGCGTGCCACGGACGAAGGGAGAGACACGCGTGCACACGCTCGACTTGGAAGCGCGAACGCGAGGAGGACACGCGCTAACCTGAAACGCCTCGTGCATACGAGATCATCGCGTTTTCACGAATGCTCATCCCTCTTCTTCTGGACACGCAATACGTCCGACGTATCGGCCAAGATCTTGCTGTTCGATGTTTCTATCCGCTTGTCAGCTTGTCGAACCACGACGATGATTTGTTGACTTTGTAGGAAATGCAGGAAACTGAAAGTACATGCATCGCTCTGATCGCTTGATCGGCGAGGGCTTCTGTTTTGAATACTGACTTTGATGAAATACACTTTCATCGTGCGGTTGCCGGTTTTGCATTTTTAAACGAATATTGTATCCTCTCCGGGAAACATTATCAAGATTAAGGGAGATTCCTTTCGAGATTACATTGACGCTTTTTCAGACAAATTTTTTAAACACTCTGTAAGCAAAATTTTTAATTTTATATAATTACGTTCATTGTTTTTAATTTGCCTTCTTTAATATCACGCATAAAGTCTCTGTTAATTTTTGTCTCTCTAAAAAAGTAACAATGGATTAAAAAATTGATTATGTAGAACAGTGAATGGGCGTAGCTCGGTAAAGTATTCGTTATATTCTACGCGTTCGTAGAGAACCGTTGCACAGGACGGGTACGGAAACAGAAACATTCCGCGAGGCCCGAAGTAAGGTAAACAAGTTTGATTAATAACATTCGGGTCTTATCGTAGGGTTTCGCGAGGTGCCGGTCTCAGTTCTCGAGTCGATGTCGAACGTGACGGCCGCGCGACCGCGTGGTGTTTTGTTCGCGATTAACGCGATTAGTGTCGATTCAATTTCTCTAATCGTCACCGTTTTTGTGCTCGACGACCAGGATTTCCCGTGTGCATCGCCGAGGGTGGTACGAGGCAGCCGCCAGGAAAATGCAGCTCCAGTCGCCGCGACGCCATGGTGAGTCGAATATTTTCTAATCCTGCCTTCTATTAGTTGCTTACGTAACCCTGTTCCGCGTCTTGTCGTCCTTGAGGACGTTCAAACTCGTTTTCGATTTGTACAATAAATATAAACATTATGCAAAACAGTGACAATCACGCGTTTAATCCTTCGAACGCGAAGTATACAAACTCTTTAGTGCTTCTATTAACCCTCGAATAGGGGTTGTGTCAATTATAAGATTTCAAAATTTATTATAGAGTCATACTTTAATTGTTAGATACTCGCGTTTTTATTTGTAAATTATACACCCGGTAAATTTTACTCGGTATATTAATCCGATTATTGTACTTAACATAGTACAAGTGTTATGCAACGTGTACATTTTTAATTATAAACATACTCGAAGGATTAACAAAGGAGTTTAAACTAAATTCGATGTAGCGTAACTGGAAATACGTAACCTAGAAATAAGTAAAAGTGTACTGAACGAGCTGATAATGTTGTAGAGTGAAATCAGTAGCCAAACTGCTACCATCTTGATAGAGAAATATGCGTGGGTGGTTCGCGTTGCGTTCTCGAGTTATCGCGATTCGATCGAACGTGAATTACACGGGTTATCCAGTGATCTTTAAGAATCGATACCAGCAGATCTTGTCGGTTATTGGTATCCTTGAAGCTGACCCGATATCGTAGTCAGCGTCTCGTCGAGGTCACAGTTCGTGTACTGGTAGAATTCTTAGAAATCGAACCGCTTTCCAATTCGTCGAATGCTGCTTTTAAAGTTTCCAAATGCTAACGAACGTGCCATTGTTCCCTAATTAAGTACATACCGGTTTTCGATTACCGTAGCCGTGGCAAATTGCAAAAAGTGTGCTTGGTATACTTTATCTCGATCTTAAAAGTATCGAAAGACCCGAGCCCCTTTCGCTTACAAATTTATTAACGTTGTATCAATTATTAACATTTATAGCGTCGACTTGGACAAACGTACTTATTGAATTAATCGCAAGGGTCCAAGAATACCGTTTAATTTTTTAGTGTAATTTTGCAAATTAGTAATGTCTATCGACGTGTTCTATTATTTTTTTTTCTCTAATTATTCGATCGCGTTAAACTCGAGATATGGACGACCGTTGACTGAATCGCACAGCGAACAAGAACTCGTAAGAACCAGTCAAGTAAATTGCTTCGATGAATATGATCGCTTTGTTTATCCGTTTATCTGGTCTCGTTAAATGGTTCCATCTGTTAGAAAGTTATAAACAAGTAGTCGATGATACAGATAAAGTCATCGATCGTTGCTAATAATTTCCATGCGTCTGTGCTACCTGAAAAATTATTAATGTTTTGACGTTATCTCCATCTTATCTCTGTCCGCTGTTACGTACAGTAATTATAATTCAACTAGTAGAAATTTAGTACGCTAGAGAAACTTAACATCGCCAGAGCTTCGGTTTGAAATCAGCGAACGGTCTTTGGACGTAATTAGACAAAGTGTCTCAATTAGTGGTTAGGGTTCCACGATTCGCATTGTCGTCCCTGGATCCAGGTCTATTCCCAGAGCTACTCGGTATTCAATTTCAACCGGCTGCAATTTGTCTCGCGAAATCGCGCACCGAATGAATTGCGACGACTTGCATTCACCGAAAAAGGTCACGGTTTTTCGCAAACTGTCACCCGGTCCCCGCGGTTTCTCCGTCGATTTCCACAAAAGAAACAGCGGGGCACGCGCTCGCTGATAGAGTATGATAGCTGCATTCCATCGGTTGCAACATGTGTGTCATACGAGACGTGCGTTGATTTTCTATCGTTTCGATCGAATCGCCGCGCCGTGACTTATTTACAGTTTGCAGAGTCCGCGCCCTCGTAAAACGAAATTAATCAACTGAATTTCAGTTGATTTCAGGAACAATCTCGTTGCTACAAGTATTCTCCTCTTGCTTAATTTACCGCGTTCGATTTGTATACCACACAACTAACAGAGAATCCACCCTACAACCCTTCGTGAATAAGTCGTGTTCAAGTCTTCTTATTTAAAATTATCGAATAATGTTGAAAAAGACGTTTCTTTCTTAGCGATCGAAGCGGTAAGAAAAAAGGGGGCAATCGGTTATTTTCGAAACGGTGTCGCGTAATTTATCGCTTTCAGTTAGGAGTGTACGTTACGGTAATTCCTTTCTATTAAGACAGGGGAGACAAACCAGCTTCTGTTTCAATCTGATGTTATTCGCGTTCCTTGGCGCTAGGGGGACGTCGAATTTGTCGCCTCTAAGCTGGCGATCGCGCGGCTAAGATAAATCGTTGCGAAACGAGCCTGTTGTTAAATAGTTTAGCGTGGTTGTTGGCACAATAACGGATGGCCGTGCATTTCGCAACAATGACTCGCCGCTATCGTAAATTTTGTTTGAAAAATAATTCGTTCCCCGACGACGATCCGTGGCAGGAAAACAGTCGATCGTAGATCAACTCTTTCGGTCAACTAGCTCGATAAATATTTATGAGCGGTGTTCGCGTGTGTCTTCGATACTGGCAAATATTGCATTTCCTCGCCGATTGACGGTGTCCGATCCACCTTTGGTATTCGTTAAACCAAATCGTTGGATGATTTAACGCGATCGCTTTCAATTTCTCCCTTCTGTTCCTTTTCGAACACGATTATAGAACCCGTTTCTTTCGGACACCGCATAGAACGAAGCATAATATCTCGAATCTTTCCTCTTAACGGACGAGAATTAGATATTCGCTAATAGACAACTGGTTAATAAATATTTCAGCGAAGCATGCCTGTACTCGCGATTTTTCGCGTATGCAGACAGACCTTGGTATCGAAGAAAAATTGGATGACTTCGATATACGTAATATCCGTTGGGCGTTAATAAGATCAATACAATAGTTTCTCGATTGACCTACTAAATGGTTGATAATACTTTTCAATAAGGCGTCCAGGATAATGCGAACATTACCATTCCCGTTTAACTATGTTATTTCTGTGCATACAACGAGTTTTTATTGTCTAGTTCTTGTTCTCTGGCGTTATTCAGGCGATTGCGACACGGCTTTCTTGAACGACAAAAGAAATTTATGTTCGTAGATTTGAAACACCTATACAGGGTAGCGTAGTTTAACACGCGTCGCGGTCGATTTTTCTGGCCAACATTTATCTGAAAAGTTTGAAATAAATCTCGCGTATCTGGAAGGTCTGATCGTCGAGTAGGGAAGATATACGAGCGCCGTTATCCCACTAATTCCATTAATTCGTTAGATTACGCGTCGTACATTAGGAGACTCCGTGACGATGGCTCGTGCCACCGAGAGAGCTCCTTCGATAATCTTAAATATCACTAATTCACCGAATGACCGTTTACCGGGGCTAATCTGTTGCCGGGCCAGCTTGGTGGCATCAATTTCATTAACCCCGGGCCATCACGAAAAAATCGAGAGTCGTAAATTAAAAAGAAGAGGCGAGACGTGTCTACCGGTAGCTACTCGACCCTTCAGCCTCGTTCACGCGTGCTCGTTTCGTTTTCTCTTTTTGCGACCGGACCGAAATAATCGAACGGCGTTTTAATTTAGTCGGTGCGAAAATGATTTGAAAATTTGGCGAAGGAAGAGGCACGATGGAAGCGCGATGCGTAGACTGATCGATTGATCTGTTAGTCGCGAGCGTGTAAGAGGCTTAAGGCACGCTCGTATCGGAGTTATACTTATGCGTACACCGTGTGTACCTGGTTGGACCCTGAGTGGGGGAGGGTTGGGACCTCACAGGCACGATTAACACGTGTCACGCGTCACACACATACGCTCGTTCATCTATCTTTTCACACTTGCACGCGCGTGCACGCGCGCACGCCACTCCATATATCTACCTAACCCGCCACCAGTCACCATGTAGGACAATAAAGGACAGAGGTGGTACGTAACATTTCCATACATTCCTGGGCAGCAACGGGCCGGCCATTTAAGAATTTCTCGCCGTACTGGAACCGATGCGAGGTCCCGTGCATTTCAATTGGTCGACACGCGCCAATTCTCGCCACGAAAATTCATCGCGACGAAAGAAAACGCGCCTTGACGATCGATCATAACGATTGCGAATCCCGTTTCCCCCTCTTTCCTCGCTCGCTGACAATCGTATCGAAACTCTTCGAATCTCGAACTTGTTCGTCGGAATTTTCGAATCTTAAACCGTATCGATAGCAAAATAGTTTTGGACGTTAGTCGACTTTAAGAACGATGCGTCAGAGCATCGAAGCTAATTAGTGTAAATATGCATGAAACGACGCGGTGTGTCCGAAGGTGGCCCCCAGACGACTTACGACTTTAATCCAGCGTATCGGAAGAAAATGCCCGAAAGTCCTCGTTTTCATAAGGCAGACATTCCTCTTCGGGCGTTCGTTGCACTTGCCCGATTAATCAGCATAATACTAATTGCGACAGCCGGTGGCAGCTGCTTTCGTTTCAGCGTCAGCTGGAAATCAGCTTTGAATAAGTCGCTTCTCGAGGAAAACAATCGTGTGTCGTTCGATTCGGTTCCTTTTTCGAGGAGTTTCAACGGGGTTAGTCGACGTCGAGGTTAGCTCTCGATCTATATGCGAGTACAGTTGACGCTTCCATTCACGAAGAAATCATGCGCGGCTGCGGAAATGAGCGAGCCTCGTCTATATTTAACCTGTCGACTGACGACAGGAAGAAGACTCGACGTGCTCGTCACATCGCCACCGAACCGAACACATTTTAACCTTCTCCCGCCTTTTTCTCTTCTTCTCTCGAACTTGTCCGCGTTTGTCGCGCGAAGCAACCAGCATTCTGCTCCATTACCGAGTTTTATTTCGGTGTCTTCTGCCTTTACGCGATTCGCTGCTTCCTTCGCAGCCTGCCTGTCCAAATTTCGACTCTCGAATTTCTTTTCTACCCCTAACTCGTTCCAACTTGGTATTTCGTCGAGCTCTCTGAACCGTGATATTATGCTCGGCGTGGAAGAATCGTGAAAGAGGAAGAGGAAGAATCGAAAGTGGTCGAGATCGAAGGAGATGAATCCACGGTATTGTATCGTTATCCGAGCCGCAACAAGCCGTGTGCATTGCGTGGCCGGTTTCTTTCGACGAAAAAACAACGGGCATTAGCGATCGGGTTTTAACGAAGCTTTCACCCGCTAGAATGGACAAAGGAGAAACGATACAATGGGACGATTAGAGATACTTTGTACGCGCTTTCGACACACTCCGTTTCGTTCCAGCGCTAGCAGGCTCGTCCGTACCATTACGGCAATGCCCGCGACACGTTTTCACGCGACTGCGTGACCGCCAGGAAATACGTATATATACGTCGTCGTTGGACAACGTGCTGCATTCAGTCACGCGCAAAACGAGGAAGAAATGTCGACGGAGGTGAACGCTTTCGAAAATTTCCCCGTATCGCCTAATAGAGACGTTCGTGTTTGACCCGTCGACGCGTTCGTTAAATTTCGCTTTTCGGTGATCGCGGAAATCGAAGGAACCCACGCAGGCATTTGCTCGGAAACGGTATATCGACTCGTGAGAAAATCTGCCTCGAAGATTTCTCTTTATTAGCCGTATTTCCGCGAGATTGCACGAAAATTGCCGTGAAAAAAAAAAGAGAAAGAAGGGAACGAGAGTGCTTGGAATGAATTCTCAGAGAAACTCCCGATTGATATACGCGATTTCTAAGAATCGCGTACACGAGGGATCTTTTAAAACGAATTACGTTCTTATTAGCGCCTTCGGTCGCAGTGTTTCCTGACACACACAATTTGCACGGCTTTCAGAACGCGCTACTGGCTAATTAACCTCGTGTTACGTGGTAATCTACAGCCTGGAGTCGAAAGAATTCCTTAAGCTTCTTTCATCTGGCTATTTGTTGTAGGAATTAAGTATCGTCTCAGATGCCTCTATAATTGTAACGTAGATGAGTCTTCCACGTTTTTACCACTGTCTATTATACCCATTTAAATACAGTGATAATACGCTTATTCACACCTGACGCTTAAGTGGTACCTTCTGTGGAAACCGTGATCAGGGAAAATATATTACACGAAACAACTTTTACGCAACTCTTTCGAATTCTATTAAAACTAGCAATGACTTACAAAACGCCGTTTACGTCCATACATCAGAGCAAATATATTGCTCGGGACTACTTTTGCATAACTCTTTTGAGTCTTGTTAAAACCTGCCACAATTCATAAAACTATTTACGTTCGCAGATATCCTTGCTTTAAAATAACGACAATTTAGCGCTTCGAGTTCCGGTCGTTCGTACTCACCAGCTATAAATTTTTACGCGGACTCGTTATTTATTCTGTCAGAAGCGAATTAATTATGTCGATATCGCTCATTATGTTTCATATTATTCATATCTGTCCGACGCGTGAATATTCATATAAACACGTAGTCCGTTTGGCTAATAACGATCTCGCAGTAGAAAGAATTAAATACCGTAAAAATAAGGTACGAGATTTATTGGAAGTTTCGGCGCGATACGATCGCTCGTTATTCGTAAAAAAATGGTAATTCTTATTTCCGTGTACAATGATTGACTCACGCATAACGATTTGTCTTCTTCCTCGTAAACAATGCGTTAATTAATCGTGGCGATATTATGCAACGCGCCAGTTCCGACAGAACGATCAGAGTTTATAGGGCACGCAGCCTAATACTCGTATTAGGTGTATTAGGTTCTTGACCGTTCTCCTCGAGTTCTCCAAGTAGCCCCGGGCTGGCGAAACCAGAGCTCCGGCAAGCAGAACCTCTCCGCGGACCCCTCTCGTCCCTGTGCCACGCACACGTTCGCAATGCTCATTCGTATCTCGATTCGATTCGATTCGATTCGATTCGATTCAGCACGCACTTCCACCGCGCGTTTACACGTCCGAATCGAAAGGAATGCACGCGCGTTTTACGCACTTCCTCCATGGGACACGCGCTTCTATCGGCTTGAAAAAAAAAACCTCGAAACCTCTGACCAAGATTTCCACGAACCTTTATATCCTTTCTACCGCGAACTCGACGAGATATCCTGGAAATAAGGGAAAACGTTTTTAGAAACACAAGTTCGATTAGGTAGAAATTTTGTTTTACTTCCGCGAGCATGGAAACTTGATTCGAACGTTAAGAATGCGAAGAATTTCCTCTCGAAATTTGTGCAACGAAACGTAAGCGAAGGTTCGAAAAGTTGGACACAATTACCGAAGGCAGATCGGTTCTCGCCACGCGAGCGTGTCGAGAACGGGTTGAAAAGGATGCCCGGAGGGCCAAGGAGCCGATCCGCGAGGATGCGTTCCCGCGTGCCGAGCGATTCCTGGTTCCGCTTGCCTGTTGGAGCGATGAAATTATTTCTTTGGAGCGCGTTCTCGATCGTGGCTCGTACCGCGCGGTGATTTTACTGTTCGGTCTCGTTGCTCGAGACACCGGGATTAGGGCCTCGAAAGCGTGGAGAAGCGAGAAATGCTGGAAACTGGATATCCAGTTTGTCCAGGGCACAGCAATACCCGTGGAGATATTGCTGTCGAGCCACGACGCTGCTGCTTGCTCCACTTTGCATCCGCTCCGAGCCACGGATAGATAAATCGACGGATAAAACGGCAGATAATACGGAATCGATCGTTTTACCGGTTCGTCCCATGGTCCGGCCAGACTGAATTATTTTACGAGCTGGACAGACGGAGATATACCACCGCGAACCGTGTTTAGCGATCTCTCGAACACGGAAGAGGAATGATTTATAGGTGTTTCGAGACGAGCCTGATTAGCCCAGATCTTCTCGTTTCTGTCTTCTGAACCAGTTCGACGATCACGGTTACTTTGAACGAGTCGTTCACGATTCTGTGCTAAACTCGACTAAAATAATGCAAATAGCAATTTTTCGTTAAACCGATTTCTCGTTCCGATGCAGCGTCACGCGCCGTAAGAGTCTCTTAACGGATTGAAAATCTTAATTGTTGTCGTCGATTTTTCAAGATTACAGAGATACGGTAGGAATGTTCAGCGACGATCGTTTCAGGAGGAATGTCAAGGATCGACAACGGGTGTCGAGCAATATCCTATTGCTCCTGATAGGAAAGCGACCGTGGCGATCGTCGAGCACAATTGATCGGATACCGTCCATGTTTTTCAACATATCTTTATTCGCTAAACGCGTTAATTGTCCGAATATGACAACCGTTTGAAACGTTATAAACGATATTATTATCAGAATCCTGTGGCTAATGAAGTTGACAAATGTACAGGGTTACTTGATATTTCGCGTTCGAACGGCGACAAGTCGGCTCATAATTTACGATAACTAGCGTTAGGCATCGTCTGTTATTTTGTTCGCGTTGCAACGCGCGTAGAATACCGTGCACCGTCGATGTTTACCAAGTATCGTGTCCCAGTTTCTTTTGCAATTTTTCGGAACGAGAAGAATAGTTGACGCGTCGGAGAGTAATCTGACGTTCGTGATTAATCGCATCCACTGTTCGAAACGAAGAGGAGTCAACAAATGAAGGAGTAAATTGACTCACGTCTAAGAATAGAGTAGCTGTTCGCGAACGGGCCGACAATTGGTCAAAGTTTCTCGATTCTTGCGAAACAAGGATCCGGCTAGCCGTGGTGCGAACTCGCGTATCGATCGCGAATAATCGCAAAACCGCGAAAGTCTGTCGCAACCTTCTATCCCGGTCGAGGCGATAGATCGATTATTTTTTGGAAAATACGTACGGTTGTATTCCAGTTTCGCAGAAGTGCCGAGAACGTGCCGCGATAGATCTAGATTTCACGTACGAACGAACGACTAGATGAACAAACCTGATTCGCAATAACCGTCGACAGAGACGTAAATTCTGTTGCACGAGGTTTCTAGATTATCGAAATACCAGTACTAGGTGGAATCAGGTTCCGTGCTCCAGATTGCCGGGCGAACAGCGCGAAGCTATCGGTCGCCATGACCATTTCAGGATTATTAATCTTGGTCACCGTTGCCTCTGTTCGCACGCCGCGAGATAAAGTCGAGCGGGCGACCGTGCCGGAAAAATAAATCTACGGGGCCCCGTTGAGTTCCGTGCGCTTCGAGGTCGACGTGCGTGCTCTCCACGCTCGACTTCGATACCTCCAATTTCCCTCCTCGCGATATCTTGCGCTCGCGTTTCTCTCCACGCTTTGTACCCTGTATTTCGCTTTCGATCGCTCTTCCGTTCCGCGACGATAACTTCCTCGTTATTTTATCTTATTTTCCATTTGAGAATTCGAGGATTCTGGACTAACGTTGAACCCCAAGTGTCGAAGGTGAAAGGGAGAAAAAGAAGAAATTTTTGCGGGTGAACCTTTTGTACGCGCGAGCAGCTACGTTTTATGCACAAAAGCATCGAGAAAGGGATCGTTGGAGGGGAGCAGAGAGCGGAGGAACGGCGGTTCGTTATGCCCGGTTCGCGAGGACAATTAATTATCTCCTGATTCCTTCTAAGAAACCAGTCCAAGTACAGTCGAACAGGCACACCGACGTGCTACGTCGAGCAAACGCACACGCACGCACCCACACGCACCCACACGATCCTGTGGCAGAGCGCTGTTTTATAGACACATATGATGGAACACTCTCAGGCCGATCGTGTTTCAAACCACAGAGAGACTTAACTGAGAAACGACACACGTTGCTGCCCGGAGACCGGACCTCCAACTCTCATCCCTTCCTTCTTCTTTGCGGTCCTGGCCGATTTTCATTGTCTATCGCGAAAGAATTTCGTTCTCTGCTCGACCCAATCTCTTCTCTTTGCTTTCTTAATTAACTCCGTTCACCGTGTCAATTCCGAGCTTATTCGTCAAGGGTGCTCTTGCACCGTCGAGGGTAGATACTCTCCCTCTTCGATCCTTCTAGGCTTCAAGAGTTTCTCTAGATTCGAGAAATCGAGAAAGGGTTCATTAGGTGTATGCGAGAGAAATATCTAAACGTTATAAATACGATAGGATTAATTAAAGGATTTTCGGTGAATTTATCGCGACAACAGGGGTTGATATTCGTAAAATACGGCGCGCCGAAGGGTGAGAAATGGAAGCAACAGGTTGGCATTGTCAGAGCTTTAACCGATCAAATAATTGTCCTCGCGCGAATTTACGGCTCTCGGCCCTCTCGTAGCAGCGACACCAGAATTACAAAAATATTCTTGTTTCGTACTCGTGTCGGTGGTACTAATTAACGCGGCGTTGCCTTCGCAACGCTTCCTTCGATTTCCAACCGCGATCAATCACATTCGTAGCATACATATGTATTTCGTAAAAGACACGATCCAACGGTTCCCCGTTAAGATTCCAATTTAGAATCTGGTCGGATTCTTGAACACGAAGCTTTTTCCATCGAGTATCGATCTAAATACACGGTTCGCCATTCGACCGGTTGTGAGCCATTAACCCGCCTAATCGCACCAAGCCCACGGATAAAGACATCCATCATCATTAGAATGGATAATTATCGCGAGCAGTGAACTTTCGTGGCAGCCATCAGAGTCGACCCGAGTCGTTCCCCGCTGCTTTCATTAGCGGCCAAAGGAAACTAACGGCTTCGCGTTCCCACCGCTTATTCTGGATTTCCAAATAAATCGGACGTATGTCCACGCTCCCTTGGACACGTGTACGCGTACGTGCCTCGCTGATCGGTCAGCGAACAGCTTCAGAATCGAGGAGGAACCTAGAGGAGGTGGCTCTATCCTTTTTCACCGCGTTTTTCCTCCCTGCTCTCCACTACTCTTTCCAGTCACCACCGCTTCACCCGTTTCGATTTTCCTTATTATTCCGTGGAGTCACGACGGTCGTGTGACACGTTCACGGCATCCGGCCGCGTACGTGACGTCATACGAGCTATATTCCATCGGTGAACCACGCTGTCCATATGGTCTTCACAATCATACTAACGTTCTTCTTGCGATTCTTCGATCTTCTCGGACAATCGAATTTCGCTGGCTTCGAGGTTAGGTTAGGTTAATAGCTACCACCCCTAAGTTATTACAGGGATATTGCTGAATTTCACAACGAATTATCCCCCATTTTCTACAAAAATTTCGAATGATCGTAACGATGTCCCGTTCGTCGAGCCACCATATCGGGCGCATGATCATCCCCCGCAGAAAGAACCAACCCTCTGAATCGCGACGAAGCAGGGAATTCCACGAATGAGAAAGTCGGGTTTGGATTTTGCGCGCAAAGGGTGCGTTATCCGCCCCCCGGAACCTGGAAACGAATCATCGCCTCCACCGCGACGGGTGAACGTTCGAGGCGAAGGGCGAGCGAGACCTAGAGGGTTGATAAAGGCCAGCCAACCCCCGTGACACCCCCAGAAGTGGGCGTAACCTGTTCCTTTTTCCTTGGGTGGAGAGATCGACGTAGACGGCAAAGTAGGAAGGCTGCGAACTCGGCCAACTTCTGGCGGCTGTTTTGCCACAGGAAATTAGAATAATTCGATGATACGTAACTGTTGCGGCCAGAGACAACGGGGACGGGCTCATTTGAATATCTGTATAATCGGAACGCCGTTAGGGCGGATCCAGAAAACGGCGGAGCCTGTCGCCGACACCTTTGGTCCCTCGTTTCTCGCTCCTCTCTAATCGACCTAAAAAGATTCCTTCCGGCTTCTTCTAACCACTCTTCTTCGATCTCCTTGCGGACCAAAAACGGGTCTTTTACAGTATCTTATAACTAGATCCGTTATATTAACTAAACTACGGCATACGAGTATAATCATTTCGGAGATAACGAATATTTTGCTGACGTTGGATAGGCGTAGATGGAGATGCTTTCGAACGGGTCCTTTTTCCACGAAGAACTGGCAATCCTGCCAAGGATTTCTCGAACACGGTGTATTTCAGCTTGGCCGCGAGTTCGGTCGAGCAAGGAATTCATCAGCTAAAGGTTGGCAAACGTGCACCACCATAAAACCAAGTGATTTACGCCCGACACTTTATGGGCCCCGTCCAGACGGCCCAACTTCGCGAATTTTTCGTCGATTTTCGGTCGATCTTCACCGAGCAAACGAGACGCCGTTTTGTTCCTCCTGTTTCTCTTCGCAGATCGGCATTTTTTCAAACGCGCTCGATTCGATTCTTGTCGAGATATCGATGACAAGCGTGGCCGTACGAGCCTTTTGGAGTGGACGGTACGGCTCGTATCGTTTCGCCTTAGGGCAACATTCGAGTACTATGGAAAAATATGTTTCATTACACGCGTTCTTAATGCGTGGACGACTGGATGCTCCCTCTTCCTTTTATTTCGTCTTTTTATAGATATTCTGTCTGGGTTTCGAAGGCTTGATTATGCTTCGCCGAAAGTCTCTAGTTATTTTATCGACGCCGCGAACTTTTCCTTCTTTCAACAACTATTGATATTGGCAGGGGCTGATAATTTCTCACGATATCATCTCTTGACAATTTCTCGTTAACAAAAAATTGCGTTCTCCTAGCTCCATCGCTTATTAAAAAAGCATTCGTAAATTCAACCCCTGTAATATTGCTTGCAAGGAAGATATAATTCATTTCATCGTCGATAAAAAAAAATAAAAGGAAGAACAATTTTCGCACGGTGGTTGCCGAATCAACGAGTCGTAAATTTTTCTATTCTCGGCTACTTAAAGAGTGGTCACCGTTTTTTGGTGGCTTTTTTGCGACCATTATTTCAGCTCGAACGCTGTGAAATCGTGATATTCCCCGTTCCAGGGATCCAAACCCCCGTATTAGCTTTAAATTATCTTGGCTATTGAAAGCTATTTGGGCCAGGAAAGGTCAAGTCGAGAAAATCGTCGATCGAAACCTGTCAAAATATTTTCGACCGTTCTGTTCATTGTCGGTCGATTTTCCGGGGATTCGATGGCGACCAGGGGGGTCCTTGAACAGGGTCAGTGTTCCCTGGACTCTCCCAGGATCGAGTGGAGGGAGACGGTCAGGTATTAACGGCTCAATTTCACAGACGGACCCTTACTAAATTCCCTGAGGAATTTTCTCGTTCTTCGAGTCAGGTGCCACTGTGCCTTTTCTCCTCGATTCGGTAAGAAAACCAAAGACGAAAACTACACGCTACGAAAAGATTGTTAACCTTCCTTCCTACACTCGATTGTTACAATTTTCAATATTTTAAATCAAAGATTTACTCGTGCATTGCTTGCAATTAATTAGTGGATAAAGAGAACATTAAATTAGTAATTGGAAGTAGCAAATTGAAGGGTCGAAAATTGCAGCAATCATCGTCAGAAATTTGACAATAACCTGGTTCACGCTTCCAGAAAATAGCTGGTTGTTCAGTCCCGTCGACAGATAAATTACAAATCCCCTTCGTAGTTTCCCTCGTCCGTCCACTTTACCCCAAAAAGTGGCCACCGCCTGGCCGAGAAAAAACGAGCGACCCACTTCTCGCCCAATTTTCAGCCTCTCAAAAAACGCTTCAAAAAACGGCCAGAGGACGAGGAACTTTCCACGCATTCATAGCTCGAAATTTATGACGGTAGAAGTTGGCCTATTTGTCTAACACCTAGAATAGATGGATACTCGAAAATCCTTCGTTCAACTAATTTTCTTGCAGACTAATGACAATCGTAATAGGCTTTTAGCGAATTCCATCGCGAGACAAAAATTCACGATTACGTTGCAAAAAGCTCTTTGTTAAATGTGAAAGTTCAGACTCGGACGGAATGTAACCGAGTCCCTGTATATATATCAATCTTTTATTGCAACGTTATCTGTTCCAACAAAGCGCACGGGCTCGTTTGAACTTGTTAGGCAGTCGTTTAACACACTGCGTCGCAATATGTACGTAAACCGTGAAATATTGGCCATTTCACGTTCAGCCACGCTGAAAATGTTCCAGGAAACTCTCGAAAGTGTTTGCTTCCAGGGTAATTAAATCTGTAGGCATCGTTTAATGAAAAGGTGAGTTTCTAAACCCTTCAGAAAAGTACCATTTGTTTAACTACTAATCGATTCGTGGGACTAGTTTGCGTTTAACTTTGAAAGTAACTTGAAATAGTACTAGTCTAATTACTTCCTATTTTAGAAGGTGGATTAGAAAATGAACTAATCGATCGGTGCCTATCCTCGTGCACTAATAAATTATTACGACTGATAGAGAAAATGGATTGCACAAAAGTTATCAATAGAAAGTAGGAACGTACGATACCTGTATAGGTTGTATTCTCGTCGTACTATCATTGTTTGCTGGACTTCCTAATTAAATACCACACGCAACCACATCGTCGATTCTCCCCCATTCCGTGACCCAACGTTCCCCGATTCATCCTCTTCCCGTTTCTCTCTCTTTCTCTCCGCTCCCTTCGATCGTTCACGGCGCAACCGTGAATGGGCAAGCACGCGATTCCGGGAATTTAAAAACGGGAAGGAATTTCTATGGAGAAAGAAGGTGGCACGAGTACGAGCGAGAGAAAAGAAAAAGACAAGGAGAAGGCGAACGGAGTAGGATAGAGAGACGATTGTGTGATGTAGGCAGAGAGACACGTGGTGGGTGTGAGCTACTGGTATTTTATTGTTCGCCGGTGTGATTTGTGGTGTTGTTGTGTTGTCGCGTAGACGCTTGCTACACAGGGTGTACCGGTTTGTTTAGACGCTTTCCGACTGACATACGCGATCGTTTCGTTGCCAGATTATCGTCCATTTTTTTAATTGGCAAATTACATTAACAACTACGTCGACGATACGAGTCTTCTTTAATCTGTTGGCAAGTTCCCCTTAAGGAGTGTGTTCACCTTGCTGATCCGAAAAGGATAAATAGCTTTAAGAGCGGTTTCCTCGATCTAGAATAGTAAGATGTAAAAGCAAAAACAAAGTCGTGTTTTACACGCTCGTAGAAGGTTTTATTAGCAACCGTGTCCCACGTATCAGGATATCGATACTTGTCCGCTACTGGCTCTTTGTTTCTTCGAACATAACCACTTGATTACAAACTTATTGCAGTTTGAAATAAGCCGAGAGATTTTCCTCGACTCGAGAGTTTCACCTTGCACGCGATAAAAAGTATGTACGTGTCTCTTATATTTACTTAATCGATTATTCGATCTCGTGATAGTGAAGTGTAGCTTCTACTAATCACAAACGCTGTTTCGTAGAAAATTCGCGGTGTAATTCAAGATTCGTATAAAACTGTTACCACATCGTCGTCCTACTTCGAAGGTAATAGAAAAATGTCTATCGTCGGAGTAACGATACCGAGGCGTTCGACGTTTCTATTGGAAGGATGACGATAAATTTGCAAACAGGAACAATAAAAGCGTGTCCGAGTTTTATTACAATGCGTCGAACAGAGAGAGGTCGGTTTAATCGCGATTTTCGAAATTAATTGCCTCGTAACGTTGTTTCCCGAAAGGCACATAAAACCTTCCGGTGGTGTGCGTCGACGGGCCTCGAATATAAATTACGCGTTCCTTGAAACACTTGTACTTTCCTGTCCCTTGGCCACGTCCGTGCTTCCCTTCGGGAACACACGTGTACCTGCCACCAATAACATCCACGAGTACGCGGATCGTGGCTCGAGGTAAAAAAAAATAAGCCCTCTCTCGCTTGTCGTTACCCTCCCACGTGATTTACACAGACGAATTTATAGTCTTATTCGGCAGGGAGCGTCGTTACAGTCTGTCTCAAAGTTTCAATCTTGTCTCGTTTCGTTCTAACGCGAACTTGCTCGCGAACCGCTTCAAGATAATTAATAATCTGGCGACGTTTATTTCGCGAAGGACAGCCTCGCAACAAAGGTAAATTGTAATTGAAGACTCTACAAGAAGAACGATCCTTATCGACTTTTGTCTTCCTTCGAGAGACAGAAGGATCTCCCTGGGGTTTGCCAGTCTTTCGAGGCTCTCTGAACTACCCCTTTCCTTCATTTTTCCCTCGACGCTCTTCCTAGGCTTTCCTTGGACTTTTCCTAGGATCTCTTTAGATTAACTTCAAGCCCTAGGCTCTCCCGAGGATCCTAGGATTCCTTAGGCAAACGGACTCCCTCGAACGCTTATTTTTAGCCAAAGGCATGAAAGAGGGAAACGAATCGATGGAAAATAGTCGTCGTGGGAATGTGTGTCGCAACTATTCGTGAGGAGAACCGAGAACGATTTTCAGCGCGTATGCACGCGCAGAAGTGGAGGGCAGAGTGTACGTGAATGTGCGGGCGTCGCGTACGCTCGAGTATCGACTCCGTTGCTCTGGTATCGATTGTTTGCCGAGTCAGGTCGGGATATCCCGTTTCCACGAGACACATAATACTTGCATACCGACGAGGTTACACTCAATTCTTCGGGGTACCTTGATTTGCCCACGCGTTCGTAGGAAGAACATCGAGTTTCCTCGATCTCGATTCGTCTTCCTGTTTCCCTCGAACCGTTCGCGGTGTTTATAATCAAATTTCTAGCGCCATTTTTTCCTCGAAATTATCTCCTCCACGGCTCGCCGTTCTACAATTTACCTTAATCAAGCACGACGAGGCTACTATAATTTCGTGATTTATTAAACTTTTACGGTATCCACTTACCAGCATGATTGCTCTATCTTTTCGGCGCATATTTCATCGACTATGATCGCCTACCTCGAAGCCAACTCTCGTATTGTAATCGTTTAACGACTCGAGCGAAGACGGAAGAGCAAAGTTTCCTGAACGGGACTGGAGAATTAAATTAATAATCGTGTTCTCCTTTGACCGCGATAGAAGGCTGTTGCGCCTAACGATCGCAAAAAATGGATCTAAATCAGCGATCCAAGAACGCTTCTAACGGTGCTCGTGACTGCGGGGCAAGAATCCAGAATTTCGGTCACTTTTTCCATCGATAGAAACGATTCAGCTTCGCCTGGTAGCTTCTAATTACTTTCAAAGATCCTCCTCGAATCCACTACTGTTCTCTTTCTCCCACCAGGAACTTCTTGCACCACGAGAAGATAATTATCCCTTCTTCTTTACCACTGACGCGGTATCGAATCCTATTTTCGTGCTGCTACCTTAATCAAATATTTTTGAATTATCGCGCAGGAAGCGATATCTACGTAACTTTGTACGCGAATAAAATACCAAGTTCGTAGCGTAGGTTGATTTTCATAAAAAAATGAATAGAAGAGAACTCTGTTCGTACCGAAGGGATTGGAGAAATTCATGGAATTGGAGGAATCCATGTTCGAAAAGTGGTCGGCGTTGGAGGAAAAGGAGAAGGAAAGATAATTGGTAGGAAAGCGATCGGTCGCTTATAACGCGGCTTTCTGCTCGCAAGAGCGCCGTGGCAGAAAGATTCGAGGAGCGGGAACGAGGCGGATGTGGCGCTGAAAGACAGCGGCTTGTTACTTAATTCCATGCGCTCGCTTAAATAGAACGACTTAGACTTAAGGTAGTCTGCAAAAATCGGCGACACGCCGTTGTGGAGAGCAAGCGACCGACTCGTGCGTACATGCCAGCAGTAAGCCGCGAGAGCGTACACGCGTGTGCCTCGATGTATACGTACGAAACACACGCGGACAACGGCGTGTTTGATCGTGCAATGTCGGGGGTGCCTACTGGTTTTGATATACGAGCACACCAATACACGATCGAACGGTGTTACACGCGTGAGTCATATTGAAAACCAGTCCTAGCGATTGCTCTCTGGCGCACACGCGCGCACGCCAGCCTCTAAACCCGCCAAGACTTCTGAATATCTTCCATCCTGGACGAGGAAGGAACTTGCAACTTTCTTGCGGCTAATGATTTTTTGCCTCGCAACGTCAACTTGTCGGTTATCGAGTTAAAAAGGATGTAATTTGAGATACGTTTTTAATTTATCCCTCTTACCTAACGAGTAAGTTGCATGTAACCGCATCGAACAAAGTAAATAATTCCGACGAAATCGATTCCAGATACGCGGACCGTCGTAAAATACGCCGAGCATTATCGTGCACCGTATCGGGAAAAATTCGATATTCCGAGAACAGCGAATGCAATAAGCTACGTGTCTCGGAATTGTCTCCAGGAATATTGGATTTTCACGAGAGACCCGGTGAAATTGCATACTCGTGCATCGTTACTACCGCGAGTAGAAGAGGCTGGAGGAAGAATAATCTGGTAGTAAGAACGGTACCGTGGAGTATCGTTTCTATGATCGTGATTATCGATCGATAAGGTCATGACACGGGAATGCGGAGTTTCTCCTTTATGTTTAAAGGAGGCTGGATGATTGTTTGGACGAGTAATAGAGAATAACGCACGGGTAATGGATTATTGGAAGAAGCGGTGCACAGCTTCCACGAATTGCACGAACGTAAACTATTTTTGTTAACGCGATGACCCTGCAAACACGAGCTCGAGAATTGGATGGCATTGCGGCGGGAGGGAACTCTGCCAATTGGCGTGGAGCGCATACAACGAAACAATAATGACAATGTACCGAGACAGGAATATATTTATTTATCACGAGTGTACACGAATGAACTTCGGAAAGAAGCTCTCGACCACTCTAGTAAACCTTGCACTCGTTCTACGACGCGTTTCTTCCATCTATTCCTACCTCGTTGTACCTACTATACTTTCTCTGTTCGCTGATTCATTGCCGCACTCTGTTTGCTTTATTTGTCATCGATATACCTTTATAGGCTGTACTACTTTGTCTCTTCTACTCGCGGTACAGTAGACTCCGTATAAGAGGCGAAATATGTCCTCGCGGTATATTTTCTTTATCCGAGCGATTGTTCATCCGAGAAACGTTAGGGATGACGAGCGGCCACTTATCAATCATAAATCATTATCTCCACCCGAGCAAACGGTCCATCTTCCTCGGTATCTGTCGCGCATCCTCTATCAGCTCCATCTATTCCATTTTCTCAATTTGTTCTGTCCGCCGTATCAGCGCATCCAGTTGGCTAAATCTCCTCCTCCTTGGAGCGTACATATTTCAGCGAGACTCGCTCGGGAGGAACCTAACAGCAACGCATTCCTGAACGCACGCTCGGAATCGTGCATGGTAATTCGATGTAGCGAGCGGAAAGATAAAGGTACAAGTTTCCGTGGACGCGAAAATCGCGGAAGAACGGAGATAACAGGTCGATTCGTTGAAAATGCTCGCGAGGGGAGACGAGTATCGCGGAGCAGAAAAGGAACTCGCGAGAAGTGGTCAAACAGCGTATCCACCCACGACGTGGCATACTGTAACGAGGCTACAGTCCATTAAGTGCGTGCGGCTATTATGGCTAATGCATTACGGGGCAATAAAAAACGGGAAGTATAGCGGCGGACCGCGTGCGCACGCCCAGCAACCGGACCACATTCCTTGTCGGACGAGTATGTACGCGCTGCTCGATGCATTGCCTTCAAGTACAACGCTCGTAGATACGACGACGACGAAGACACGAGCGGCCAACTCGATTTCAGACGCACTCGATCCTTCGTACATTTGTTCCATGACTTCTTCAGGGTCAATGGAGTAGTCGTTTCTATCGGACCGAAAGAGACTCCTTCTGCTCTCCTCCTTCCGAGACGAGTGTCGCTTCGTCGTTCGCCGCTATCGGTAGAAAAATTGATAATCTTCGGAAGAAATATTCCGCAGGGCTGCGATTTTAGTCGTAATCGAGAAAAGGGAATTAGAAACGGTGTACGCAGTGACAGCTGAAGGATCCTCGAGTCTGAAAGGAAAATAGAGGGTCCAGACTGGGGAAAAGGGTGAGAAGAATTTAGACGCGGAAACGACAGGGTGGCGGGCCCGTTAAAAGAGAAAAAAATAGAAGAAAAAGATGCTTCAACCCTTTCCTCTTTCCTGGCTGTCGTACGGAACCACGGAAACCACCTTGGAAATTCTATTCTAAAAATACCGTAGCTCTGCGCGGTTTCTCCGTTTTTTTCGGTTGCTCTTTCTCTTCGGCCCGCTTTTTTGTCTTTCTACCCCTCGAGAGATGAGCACCGGCCATATGGTCCGCGAGGGAGAGATAAAAAATTCATATTTTCACCGTTGAAGGGCCGAGCCGCGCGATATTTTTAAACTTTGAAACGCTCGAAGAACGTTCAACTTTCCTTTGCCCGACAGTTTCACGTCTTTCTGGTAAACTCGAAGGTTCCTCGTAAAATCACGCCGTTTCCGGAGAATCTTAGGCTCGATTCTCGCAACCGATGACCGATGATTCATCGATTTCTCGAGACGTTTCCAGGTGTGTCCGCTAATGTCACTCCCCTTCTTTCTATCCTGTAACGTGGAAAGATATTTCCATCGGATCCTGGCTACCTGGAATCGAAAGTACCTTACCGATTTTTTTCTTCTCTCGATCCACCCCTCCGGCAACGACGGCTGAGCCCGGTAGCCCGTTATTTAAAGGTTCCTTTTTTGGCTAATGGTTTTCTCACATGGACACCGGAACGGTACGAACCCCTTCTTTCCTGATATTCGAAACCCTCTCGGGAAAGCTAACGAGACTCTTTCTGCCGAAAAAACCATGAACCGTTTCGGAATCCCTTTTTCTAAGCCCATTAAAAGTCAAACCCATGATCCATTTAACGTTCTAATCGCTAACTTTTACTATTGTCCTTACACGTATCTCTTGTTTAGAGTCTTGTTGAGAAAATTTCGTCGAATTTTTGTTAGACACGGATCGTATTTAAAACGGTAAACGAATTAGTTGCGAGGGAAATATGGCAGGAATCTCGTTCGAAGGAAATACGATATTTTATCGAGGCTAAACAGGTCTTTAAGGAAACGATGTGGGACCGGTATCCTGACCTATTTCGAGAGGGTTACGCAGCAACCCTTTCGTAGGTCGAACCTAACGGACCGCGTCTCCATTTTCCCACATTCTACTTTCCACGAATGCATCGACTACCTGATTTTCGACGGGGTGAAAAGCGAGCGGAATTAACCGGGATCCCCTCGTAGCGCAGGTGACGCAACTGGCTAGATAAAACGAAATTAATTTCCTGCTTCGATGATCGGATCTCTCGAAATCTGCACTGCCGTTACCATCGTTAACGATATAACGTTCCACGATGATTTTGCTTTATCAAGCATACTCATAGACTGCATCGGTTACAACAAAAAATTTCATCGTTTCTGTGAACGATTAGCCTTGAAAGTTTCAGACATTGTTCGTTTCTTTTCTTTTTATAACAAAAATTTGCTGTCTATACATTTCTGTAACGCAACGTGTACGTTTCTATATGTATAACTTACCAAAATTCTTTGTTTCATGTTCATCTTACTCTTGGACGACAACAGCATCGAGACACCTCGATACGATACCGAGCAAAGCGGACGAGAGAAATGATCGTGAGGAACGAGACTGCCGAATCACCGACGAATCGAAAAGGAGGAGGAACGCCCGCACGGTTGGGTGAGTACTTGAATCAGTCCTATTTTCTCCGTTCATCGCTCTTTTCAACTTTAATCACGCTTAATACGCGTCATAAATTACCCGCGCGATGTAAATAGCTCGGAAACGTCGATCTAAAAATTGGAAGGGATCATGAATGGCCGGTGCTTCGACGAAAGAGAAGCCAGCAGCTTGTTGGTCGTTCGAATCCGATGGGAAACGTGGATCAGTTTAATCGCTCGTTCTCGCTTTTGTCTCATCTAGAACCAGTTAATTCGACACATTGTTACTCCATTATGTTTACGATCGAGCCTTCGAAAGACTCGGCCTCGTTCATACGGGACTCGTGGCGAAAAAAGGGGGAGGTCTTGGTCGGACGGAGGGTGGCGAAACTCTCGACATTATTGGACAAGAGCTACCCCTGCCCGTAGTTTCCCTTCGCAGGGCGAGTCTGCGCCCTACCGTTCTTTTGTTTCCCTATTGTAACTATGGAAAACCAGGAAAGGGCTCTTTATATTCGATAACAAACTAACGATTCGCGATGGAATCGAGATTTTTTCGGATTCAACGGTTTCCAAATAAATTTTTCTCCGTCGTTATTTGCATAGGCGAAAGACTTTGTCGCTCTTCTGCTTAAGAATTGGTTCATTTTCCTCGTTTAACGCGTATCGAATAGAAGACGATGACGGAACAGCTAATAAGGAAGGATTAGGATTAGGGGGATGATCTAGTACGCGTTCGTAGAAGGCTCACCGTTCCCTCGAATTCGTTTGTTCGTTTTCCCGAGTGCTCTCTCAATTAGCGACTATAATAAGGCAGACTAGGATAATATCGTCACCCCTATAAAACGAATCGGCGATAAACGACGACGGCGAACGCTTCGTATCCCGGGGGTGAAACGTGGGAGGTTCCATCAGG
Source organism: Megachile ligniseca (assembly GCA_945859555.1). NCBI lineage: Eukaryota > Metazoa > Arthropoda > Insecta > Hymenoptera > Megachilidae > Megachile > Megachile ligniseca. Next base: position 10,193,671 of record OX243787.1, read on the forward strand.
GAGTCGCTCGAGAGGTTCGCGCGACATCATTGGCCAACAGTGCACCCTGGCGATTCTGCGCAAGGGTGGCGACTCTGTCGCACCACGCATATACTCTTTCCGCTGACGAAACTCGTATCCCTTTACGGGAACGACTAAAATTCGCGATCATCGATCCGAAAGAAGAAGACATCGGCCTTATCGAGACTCGATCCATCATCGAGAAGATTCGAAGAATGAAATTCCGATCCACGGTGGATCGTTCGAAACTGGTCGATCCGTATCGAGCCACGAAGAGGAAGAAAGTAACTCCCCGCGTCAACGAGGATCAAGCATCAAGTTGATCGAGCGGAATCGCGGACCCACCCACAGCCCCCTCCAGTCGCGAGGGTGACTCCGCGATAAGAAGAAGAAGCACGTGGACGAGGCATCGAAAGCAGCCCCGGGGCCCGGGTCTCGGGGCCCGGGGCGCAGCGCGCCGCTCGCCAGCCGGTGGACGAGTGTCGGCGACGGTAGACGAAGAGCAGAAGAACGGGCAGCGTCGGAGCGCTGTGCGCGGCGGTGGCACGTTCGCCGTCCTCGTCGGTTCCGGCCGTGCGTTCTCCTTCTATCCCCGGTTCGGTCACAGCGCGACCGAACGGTCGAGCGAGAGGTTCGGGTCGGACAGAGAGAAGCAAGACACGGATAATCGTGTGGGGGAGAATCGGTCGGTCGTTCGGGGGCACCGGGACGCGGAGGAACGCCGGGGACGAGGTGGAACGACGGTGGAGGCGGGGAGAACGCGACGCGTCGTTCCGTCCGACGGGGTGGGGCATCGTTCCAGAACCGTTGGTGGGGATCACGAACCGTGGATCGTTCCGTTCCGACGAAGAAGGGGCAGAAGCAGTGGCACCGCTCCCCTCCTCTCTGTCTCTCTCTCACCCTCCGGAGGGGTTCAGTCATCTCGCGCCAGCCGAGCCACGCGCACTCGCCAGTTTTACGTTCTGGCCTCGGTGAAAGACTCTCTCTCAGCGAGTACGCGTTACCGATCTCGCGTCGTCTCTCGAGCCACGTTCTACCCCTTCGTCGAACGGGGATGAAACGTGCCGCGTACTTGTCACGGTTCCGCGTCGACTTGCACCGGGTCGCGTTCGAGCCAGGATCTTGAAGCGTCCGCGCATAGCCTGATCGATGGACAGCTAACACCGCGGACGGAACCAGACCGCCCCCTACGGACGGAAGCCACGGAACACCCCCACTTCTCGTCGATTCAAACCGCCCCCACTCGACCGCCACGGTGGAGAGTTCCTCGACGGAGCCGTAGGCACACCGGGTACCGAGTTTCACGGGTGGAGAACCCTCGGATACGTCGCGATCATCCCCCCGAACCGACGACGCCGGAGCTTTCGCGGATAATCGAGCTTCGGGAAACTGCGGGTACTACGCGCGTTTCCGTTCGATTTTTCCGCGTTATCGTAATCGTTTGTCGGCGAACGCGCGTGTACACCCCCACCCTTAACTGGCAGCAGCACCGGTTGGAAAACAAACCCTCTCCCCACCCTCTGGCGAGGAACCGGAGAACCGGCCATCGAGGAGAGGACAGTGGCATCGCGGTGCCTCGCGAATTCTCGACTCCTCTCGGCGAATCTCGATGCTAACGGAAGAAAACGATGGCTCGACCGAACGATCGCGTCGAGGGTGGTGGTGAATCGGTCACGGTGTCGCGTTAAACAGTGATAAACGCTCGGTGCGGCTCGGATGACAGTGCGACGCTCGGGAAACGGAGCCAGTGATTTTTCGTGGACAGTGTGAATATTTTGGTCGTGTGATATTTTTCGTGACCAGTGTGCTTGCTCTCCGCGGAGAAGAAGTTCCGAGACCATCGTCGACCTTGCCGCGAACTATTCGATACGATCGAAAAAACGATGCCAAAGCTATCCGCGCACCTCGGTGGACAACCGTTACTGTCGCGAGAGTGAACGATGTCTTTCCAGCAGGTTCGCTTGATCGTCGAATGAACCACGAGGATCAACGATTTCGTCGCGGTTTCGTCGGGTTCCGTGCTGTTTCGTCGAGGACTATGTTCGCCGGAGGAGAAACGCGACGAGGAAGAAACGAGGATACTCGTTGAGAGAAGCCGAGGTAAATAGCATATTCGCCTTTTCGTTTCGATCGAACGGCTTCGAGTAGACGAAGAACGTCGCTAGGGCACAGGGAAACGATTAAAGCGGGTCCCGAACCGACGGTTTATTTATAATTTATACGAGCGTTTGAACGTTTCCGCGCGCGTGCGGTAACAAAGTATTTGAATTATGTCGGGGAAGCGATGGGTTATTGCAGGGAAGGCTGTAAAGCAGTTGGCAACCACTTTAGCTTCGGTTTCTGAGCATTCGAGCTCGGAAGCCGGATTTAGCATCGACGAAACGCATTGTTCTGCTCGTAAGAGGGAAAAATCGGGCTTTTTATCGCGGCGAACTCTCGCGTTCCGAAGACGCGTACATGCGCCTGTCGAATGGACGAGGATATGGTAATTGCTGGTCAGGCAGGAATATCGCGTTCGGTTAGAGCGGAAAATTAGCGTTGCTCACGCTTCGACTGACTGAGAATAACCGAGAAACGTGTGCTGATTGTACGCGACGATGCTATCTGGGAGACTTAAGAAAGCAGCCATTGAAAGAAACGCGATATCGGAGACCAGGGTGGAGGGTGAATTTTTATGGAGTACAAGCTTGACGATTCTTTCGACCCGACTCTGTAATCAGAATCGCTAGTCTCGATAAGCTTCGAGGCGTTCGTTACATGCTCGTTCCTTCTTCGTGTTCGATAAAGTTTAACAGCGGGAATTAACTCGAACCACGTTCCTTTCTTTCCTTCGACCATTCTGTGACACGAGAACTATAATTCGATTGCATCCAGAGAAAGAAACGGCCGATGTTTAATAAGGTGCGTAGTTTAGAAACGTTGGCCTCTGTTTAGCGTTCGTGTTGGGTAATTTTCTTCTTCCATCGCGCAACTTCTTACGATTGTGCGCAACATGCGAACACGCAGGCTTCTTGTTCCCCGTTTCGAACGTTTCCACGATAGCTGACAGCGAGGGGTTCGTTTTACCCCCGAAACGATTTCGATCTTGTTCGCGTTAGCGAAACTAAAAGAGAAAAAGAAAAAATGGCGCCGAAGGGGGATTCGTGCGAGGATAAAAAATTGTAATTGTCATTGGAAACGGTGAAGGAAGCTACGAAGGGGAAAGCGGAGGAGCACACTTGTTGATACACGCGGAGGCGAATCCGGTGGAAAGGAGGAAAGGACGAAGAGAGAAAAAGAGGGCGCGGAGGCTGTGCAGAGGGACGGAGGGGAAGGAAGAAAACCTCGAAACAATTGGAGGCGCGGAGGCGGCCGCATTTCATGTTGGCTGGCATCGGCTCCCTTTAAAGAGTCTCTTGCTTTTTGTTAGCTCTTCGAAAATTATGATTGTTTGTCCGCGAGATTTACTGCTCCCGCGGCCCTCTCAGTGCGGTACAACGTAGTCTGCGGTGCCCTCCAGGGGTACCTAAGACTCCTCGTCCTAACCCATCGAGGACAGGGTAACGGCTGCGAGGAACGGGCGCGAGGGTGGCTCGCGGAGATTACAGAAATTCCTGCTACCGCGTCGTCAGCTTCTTCTATCCTTTTTTCCTTTCGCGACGTTGTTTATTTATCTCGCAACTCGTCCCTCGTAATCTGGCTGCGCGCAGATTAGCGTTGTTTGAATTAGCTTATCCGGCTCGACGATTAAACATTTCCATCGAGCAATTTGCGTTTTGTTTGGAATATTTAACTGCTGCTGCCGAGGTTTTACAATTACCTCCTTTGCAGGATGTTGTGACTTTTTGGGTGACTTTCAGTTTCGGATCTCGTCGAGTTTCGTGCAAGAAAATTCTTTCCGTGTTCGTTTTAATGGAATAATCGGCGTAGCGTTGCAAATTTATCGAACGATCCAAAGATTCTCGAAGACGAATCGCGAAACGATTGAGAACCCCTGCTCTCGTGTTTATTAATGTCGCGATGCAAATACACACCGATTTTACGTCAATTCTTTTATTTTCATGCTCGTAAAAATGAGCTAATGAATCCGCACGCGTTCCAGGAATAAGTGTAGAAACGTTTATTAAAATTAGTAATGGCGATAAAAGCGAGGCCAGTTGGTCGTTTCGAGGAACTTCCCTTTGCCCCTGTCCGTATTCTTTCTCGTCCGTTTGGTACAGATCGCAGCCGTTCGTCGCAGATTTTCTTTCTTTTCCCGATGAATCGTGTTCAAGGTTCGGGACGACCTCGTTTGTTCGTAAAGCATCGACTCGCGAACCTCGATACTCTCCGTATTCCGTTGATTTATTCGCTATCTTATTGTGCCTCCGAACTAAACCCTACCTTGGTCGTCCCAAAAAGTGGCTTTCTTCTCTCTTTCTTCATCTCTCGGTTTGTTCCGGCGAGTCGTGGCGATCGCTCTATAAATTTCACGAGTCTTTCGAACCCTATATTTTCTCGTTATCCTCGCGTTTTGCACGACACGTTTTATTAAAGTACGATAATTTTACGAGGCGCAGCCTCCATCCCCCTACACGTTCCTTTCTCGTCCTCCTTTTTTTTTTTCGGTCTCGGTTCGTTGGTATTCGCCACCCAGACGAGGATTCTCTTTTCCTCCGTTTCACGGTTTCGACGAGATGCGATTTTTCGATTAACCGGGAAAAGAAGAGCGCTCGAAATTGCCTGCAGTCCGGAGATCAAGTTTCGCGTGGAAATGGATTCTTCTTGGTGTAACGCGTCCCGAATCGCTTCGATTCTCAACGCCTTTTCACCCTTTACGAATGCGTTCTGCTCAAATATGGACACACGGCATTAACGATAATTTAAAAATCGAGTCGTCCTCGCGATCGGGAGGGAAAGTTACTCGGACGCGATGGCGCAGTAGATTCGACCACGCGTAGTGAGACGCCGTAATTATTACAGTACCGGGCAACGTTGTTCCGAAATTTTGTATTAATTCGGTCGGAGAAAGCGTGGACGGTAGAAGGTAGAAAGAAGTATTCTGATCGAAAACGGAAGTAGCGACGCGTGGCGCGCGATCGAAATTGTTTTTAAACGCTTATTCAATTATCGTTGGATCGACGATACGTCGAGGTTGGCCAAGAAGAGGATCAAGAAGAGTCGACGAGGCGGGTCGTTCGTACGCGTCCGACTGTACCTTCCCCGAGAAGGCAGCTCTCGGCAGTAAAAGGCCTAAAGTTTTTAATACTTTCAGTTGTTTTTATGGCGGCTGGCATTTGCTCTTTTTTATTGTTCGTCTCCTGTTGGCTTCTCGCTCGCTCGCGCACGACCCTTCAACCGCGATCGAGAAAAGGAGAGACGAGAGAAAGGGAGGTAAAAGGAACGAGACAGGGAGAGAGACGGAAAGAGAAACGAGTGGATGGAACGCGTGTACACACACGGTGCGAGAGAAAGAAAGATACGAGCCGAAGGAGAGAAAGACCTCAGTCAGCCTTCTCTGATGTACGACTCGGCGGTCCGCGTGAAAAAAATCCCATAAACCAGTAAAAAAGCACGGGGTCTTTGGGCCAGAAGGGACGGGAGGGACGGAACGGAGTCGGGACAAGGGAAGAAGAGGAAGAGGAGGAGGAGGAGGAGGAGGAGGAGGAGGAGATGGAGGGCCCAGTATCGCTAAAGGAATTCCTCTTATGACGAACCACGCGTGATTTTCTCTCATTCCCCTTACTTCGAACCTTCTTCCAGTTCGAATGTGCACTTCTTCACCTCCCTTTACAGCCATTCTCCTATTTCTTCTTCTTCTTCTTCTTCGTGTTCGTTGTCCGTTGCGTATTTCTTACCCCGAGGCTGCTTCGACGAGGCCGTGAAACCTCGCGATCTCGATGCACGAATTAAAAAGCGAAGACAGAAGAATTTCGAATGACTAATGACGGCCACATGTGCCGGCGTCGCGTCTATTCTTCTTCGTGTTCGCTCGCCAGGATCCTCTCGAACACCGGGATTCTTCGTGTTGCCTCGTCCTGATCGATTTCTTGTTCCTTCGCGTTTTCTTCGCCGGCTCTATTAGGCGACCTACATCAACAACCGTGCAGATTTATTCCACTGACGAAGAAAATGTACGATCTTGCATGCAAATTTCTATCGGCGTTTTCAGTCATGAATATTTCTGCTTCTGTTTCGTAACGACGGAAAAATAGGATACTCGTGCACCAGTTTTCTTGTCACGTTCCTATTCGAGGGTTGATGGACGCTGTGTTTCTTCTTTCGAATTAGGCTAGAGAGCGTGATACGTCACGCTCCAGAGTTAGAAAACAAAATTTTCAATAGATAAATTGTGCTTTTATGATTCCCTCGACAATCGATTCAATTTTCTCGCGAACGTACGTCGCATTTTGTTCCGCGAATCGATAGTTCATTTTGATTTTTTCGCTCGTTTCTATCGATTCATGTTTCATTTGTTCTGCGTTGCTTTCAATAATTGTTACAACGCGGATATGCAAATCCCAGGCGGATGAAACGCGCACGTGTAACGGAGGAAAGAGAGGAGATGGAGCAAAAAGAGAGAAAGAGAGAGAGAGAAAAAAGCGTGGCATAGGCAAAGAATACGGATTGTAGTTTTTTGCCGGACTGTAGTAGTGTATCGCCGCTCTCTATGAATAGTTATGGCTCGTTCGCATAAATTAGTCCGTAAGAATTAATAGCTAATTCAGCAGGTTTTCAATTATCGTCGAAGCGAGAATTCAGTAATACGAACCTTATAAATATGGAAGAGATACGTTGTTGCTCCCACGGATGCCAATTTTTCAAAAATAATGCTCGTCTAATTTTATCGACGATAATAGATCACCTAATCATCGAATCAAATTACCCGACATCTTTGTTTTTTTTCATCCTATTCTTTACTTCATCGTGAAGATCGAAATATTTATTTCCATCGATAACTAAGATTTCGGAATTATTGAACTTTTCCGTTGATAGAAGGAAAAGGGGAAAATTGTGATCAAGGACGATTATCGCGTTCGATGTTCGATGTTAGAGGAAAAAGGAGAAACGAGAGGATCGAAGATCGGAGCAGCATCCGTAATTTCAGATAGACTCGATGCCTGGGTGTTATTAAACCCGATAGGCCAGCGAATGTTTCTCCCTCGCGGGTGTTCCTCGACTTCAATTTAAATCGGTGACTTTGCTCTTCTGCCTCTTTCCACTTCCCTTCTTCCCTTCCTTTCTCTGTTTCTCTAGCGAACGTTGTACGTGCGTGGCGTGTACATATATCTGTCCTTCGAGGCAAGAAATCCCTTCAGGATCCTTTCGGTCAGCGAATGAAATGGAAAGGAACGAAACGAGATCTACGACGGCGGCCCTCCAATAGCAAACGTTCTCCGGTTATTAAGCGACGATAATTATCGAATTTAATCATCGATCCGTGGATCGAGTTTCTTTTGTTTGTCGCTTTTCTCTGATTACTCACTTCGCTTTTCGTCCGTGTTTCGTTGCTGAAATTTCCCTCTCTCGCTGGGTAGAAGAAGGCGATTAACCGAGGCCTAACAAGCTTTGATAGTTTCTTATCCTCAACGGGTCAGTTCTCTTTGCTCGTACACCGGAATAAATATAGGTCCATTCCGGTATATGTAGATTAATAGTCGTACGATAATCTCGAGTGATTATAATTCTTGGTAAATAATTTACTAATTAGTTCTGTATATAAATGTGTAAATTGTCAGGCAATATAGACGCTATTGCCAGTAAAAGGTATGTCGTGTAACATAGCTGCGTTAATTAATTGGATAGAAATAGACGTAAACGTGGTCGAAACGTCGTTTAGCCAGTCCAATTACAAAACAGAGAGATTTTCACGCGGTACGTAGCAATTTTCTCTCGAAAACATTCCCCGTGAACCACATACAGGTAACACCATTAAGACTGTTCACGGTTTAATTAAGATCCCGTTTGATAACTGAAGCCCGGGGCCAGTAACGCGCGAATTAATGACTTGTATCGATCCACGTGACACCGTTAATAACGCGATCGATCAAGCATCGATTTAAATATTCCTAATATCGTGTTTCCCGTGAAACGGTCTCGATAAGCATCGACGAAACACGCGTTCCAAAGTTTCGCGAGAAAATCGGACGAGACTCGGTACACGTTCGCGAACTCGCTCGTTTAATTACGTCGGAAGAGAAGAGTATCGCGTCGCAGTCGAGATCGTTTGTCACGATGATTCTCTGACAAGTCAATGCCACGTTCTGGAGTCAAAGAAATCATTCATCACCTCGTGGCATCGTGTCCCGGGCGGTTATTCGCGTGCTGCTTCCTGTCAGACCGATGCTCCTCTGGAAACAGGATCCTCCGGAATTTCTCTCGAATCCAAACTATTTCGAGGAACATCCAAATTACGCTCCGACACGGAGATCTTTGGATTCTTTATAATCGAAAATTTGTCGGGGTGCGCGCACGCCGCGTTTCTATCTCGTGTAATTAAGAATACCGAACATCGGCTGATAATGAAACACGCATTCTTTCGCATTGCCTTCCTCCGTCTAAATTAGAAGATTCCATTTCGATTGAAAATTTCGCGGATGCTTGGCACATTTTTACATCGCGCAATTAAGAAGACCGATAACGGACGATAAGAGATTCGCATTCTTTTGTGCGCCGAGGTTTCTGTATCTCGACGATTACGGCCGAGAACCTGCGCGAGGAAGTTCTCAGACGGTGAGAGATAAAAGGGACATCCGGAGCAACTTGTGCAGCGCCAAGATCCCTGTAACAGATGTTAATGGTCAGATACGGTGTTCATTTGGGAGTTGATCGGAGCCTGGAATTTCTTCTTAATACTTTGATGGTATGTAGATGTTTCGATAAGAAGTTGTGGCCAGGTCTTTGCAATGTATATCACAGGATAATTAAAGTCACCGAATAATCTGCCTTTCCAAAACGGGATGGTATGAAGTAATACGTTTAAAACGAAGAAATTTTCTCGTCACCCGTATACTTTGGTCGATCCGTTATAGCGGAAAATAGCGACGTATCGGACGATTCGTAAGCAGCTTGTCGAAAAGAATAGAAAGTTCCTTCCGATTCGATATCGAAGAAAAGTCGAGGAAGTCTGGACGAAACAGGAAGCTCGAAGAGGAGGACAGTCCTGTCCGTGACAGGCGCGACCGGTTCTCCGGATCGCGTTTTCATCGACGAACGTTGTTCGTGTCGCGCGAGTTCGACCGTTATTCAAGAATTAATTCATAATTAGAGCGGCCCACCTATGGGGAGCCTAACCCACATTCCAGTCGCCAGCTGTCCCCGCCAGCAGCCTCGTTTCCAGCTTTTCTTTTCCTTTCTTCTCTTTTCCTGCCGCTCGCCCCTCTCTTCATCTTCCCTTCCTGCTTTGTATCGTCGCGTCTCTCTCGTCTGTTCACCTACACGCGTTATTTTGCATGGCTTCGTCGCGTTAACTGCGCGCTGCTCGAGCGGAGAGGAGAGAACTGGTCCCCAAGTGGATCAGCTGATTGCCGGCTCGTACACGAGTCCACCTTTCGGCTTTTCTGCCCAACGAGGACCTCGACCAACACCTCGCATTGTTTCCGACCGAATTTTCTTCGAGATCTTTCCGACATTTCGTGTCGAAATACCTAGACTCGGTAAACAGTCTGTACGATGCTATCGAAATCTCGTAGGTCTCCTTAAAAGACTCGAAGCAGTTTCGATCGACTTTCTTTCAAATTTGTTCCACCTTTCGAGAGATCTCGAGCACGCGACTTTCTCAGCTTAGAAGCTTCGACGCTTTGTTGGCGCGTTAACGAAAAGGACGTTTCGCAAGGAGCGCGTGGGAGTCGGTAGAAGACTCGAAAGGATTAGAAAGTCCGATTTCGCGGATCCAAATTCGAGACGTCCGATCGAGAATTCAGCCGAGTAGAATCCGTTCGTGGGTCTTTGCACCCGAAGGATTCCAACAGCGTCGTTTATGGAACGGACAAGACACGCCATTAGATTTATGATTATGCAGCACGAGGTTTATATTTATGAAAGGCACACCAACACAAGCCTGGCCAGATGTCACGTTAATCCGATCTACCTGGACCAGTTCGATTCGGATCACCCGATTTACGAATTTATCGTCTCTCGATCGTTCGCAACGAACCAGTTCATCCTACCAAACAAATCATTTTCTTTTGTCGCCGGATTTCGAAGAATCGTTCGCTTTTGCGCCACCGCCCAACCTTTTTACGAGAAATAGAGAAAAAGATTAATTAACAGAGAGAAATAGTTAACGAGGCGATTCGACAAATCGTCGCGATTCGAAACGCGATTTAAAACGCGGTTTACAACACGGTTTAAAACGCGGTCGTCGAGATAAACCCGAGAAAAGCGGCGATGTCCGTTTTATCGATATTCCCATCCAGTCGAGAATCCAGTTTTCCTGAAAGTCGACTTTTTGGTCGAACTCGGCGATCGTAAAATCCGAGATACGCGATACGGAACGACTCTGAAACGCGCTATATCGTGCGTGTACCTGCAAACGAACGACGATAGCACGCGCGGAGACATACTGCAACGGAAGAATGCAACTGGCAATGTAGGTCAGCTGGATTCTCTGTTGCACGCTCTCGGGGCCTTTTATCTCCGCGAAATCGGCCGATTTCTTCGCGCGGAACGACCCGCGGGATTTTTGCCGTTCGAGCTCCTTTCTTCTCTCTTCCTTATTTCCATGAAACTCGTCGTCCCGGCACCGCGAATCATTTCGTGGGAGGATACCCGTTTCTGCTTTCTCGAAAAGGATTTTTCGGCGTTCGCTTGTGGGAAAGTGGAGCGCGCGATACGATTCTCCGTTGGACGATGCAAATATATTTTAATCGCTTAGATCTTTATCGTCTCGCCGATTCCGTGTCTGGCAGAAGTATACAAAGATATTATTTGGTACAGAATATCGTTTTTGTGCCTCGACGAGTTTCCAACCTTGAACACACCTGTAAAAATTCGATTAGCACGATTAATAAAGCCATCAAGAGCAATTCGTACGTTAGCAAAGTGACCATGCATCTCGTACCACTGACCGTCTCTCCACCATTTGATTTGACGCATGGTCGACGCTCGGTTTCCTCCCGCGCTTTGACGCAATCTCGAAATGCAACGCGTGAAATAACCAACGCGTGTCTCGGCTCGCCGCGAATTTAGCGAGAGGATCGAATAACGCTCGGCTCGCAGGAAATTATTCGGCGAAATGTCCGAAAACACGATAAAAAAGAGAAAAACGAGGAGGCGAGGATATCTGAGAGGACGATGACTTTTCCGTGTCAGCAACGATCGTTCTCGCGAAACGACGTAACGAAATAATCGGTGTTCGATTGCCGTGCAAGCAATTAATTCCCCCCGCCGGCCGACTCTCCGATTTCTCGCGCACCGTTGCGGAATACCGACTGTTCGGTTCGATCACGCGCGAAAAGAAAGAACACCGTGAACACGAACGGAACGATATCGCGTGCGAGCTACGTCACGTTCGAACACACGGAGATCCGATTAAACGAGCGACGATAAAAATTATCCGTGCGAGAAACGATCGTTGCGACGCCTCTTTCGCAGTCTCGTCGATCGCCACGATTAAAAAATCGTTTGTTTTTAACCCTTTCGAGCAGTAGTTCGCTGCACAACCGTAACGATATCTCTATAACGTGTCTAGGTTAAGTGATACCTCGTCAAAACGTGCTCGTTAACTTGCACGGAATTAACGCGATCTTCGGTAACGAGGTTAAAGAGGAATTAAGAAGACTATCGTTTCGTTTATTGGTTTTTCGACGTTTATTCACCGGTAGCTGATTCGGGTTCGAATTACGACCGTAACCTTATGCTCGATCGTTTCTTACTCGTAACTACAACTTTGATCTCTAATCAAATAAATTTCGGGGGTACCTCGGGGTGGGAGGGTGAAGATCAGTTTCGTAAAGGTGATCTATTGACGAACAGATTCGCGAAGGAAACAAGAGGGACAAGGACCTCCCCAAACTTGGAGCACACTCGGTTCGAGTAGTTTTCAAACGATCTCGAGACTTCGCAGAAGGTGGCACACCAAAACAAGTGCATCCACGAGCAGGAACTGTTTGCAAACCTCAAGATCACTCCAAAGGCAAAGTAAAAAGTAGCGAAAATAAAGGAGTCGAGCAACCTCCGTATCGTATGTCGTAGACTTTCCTACATTTTTACGCGGAAAGTACGATCGTTATCCAACAGGATTTCAGAAGGCAGAGAAATATATCGTTGTTGCTCGATGAAAATATAAGCGGAACCACGAGGGTGTCCAGGTAAAAGAAACCGAAATTCCAGGATAAAAAAAGGGAAGAACGGTGGAAGGGCGATCTCACGGCGCTTTCTTGCGCTAACCAAAAGGAACGAAGGGCCTCTATTCGTCTCCTTATTGAGACGATCCAAGGGAGGCAACGACGATTGGATCGGTCCCGGGCGTTCGACTTTAAAAATTCGAACAACTTTTTCCAAGGTTGGCGCGGGACAATTTACGACAAAACCCGGTCAATCCGCGCTGTGTTTCTGAAATTCAAATCGCGGCCGAACGGAGCCGTTGAAGCGGAGAACCGCCACTTTTTCCACGCTCTCTCGCGCTCTCCTCTCTCGAAACGATGAACAGAAAGGCGCAAGAAAGACGGTGGGGGAGGCGCGGACTCGCGCGCGCACGTGAGCCTCTCTAAATTTAAATTTACGATTTCTCCCGCTCCGCACCGCGCCGCTTGTCGCGGCGGACGCTCGTCTTCATTTCGCTCGCGAGACTCGTCGTCTGATCTTTTCCCGAAAACCTTTTCGTTGGACCTTCGACCGGCCGGAAATCGCTGCATCTCCTCTTCTCCCAACTTACTCGAGTCTTTTCGGAACAGTTATCGATTCTAATCGATTCCACTGACTTCTTGATCGAACGTTTAATTAATCGCAACCGATTAATCCCAACCGAGGTTTTGTAAAACTTTGAAAGATTGACGTTTAAGGAAATTGAATGATTAAGTACTCCGTTGACATTTGAAGATGCCTAATGAATCGAAACTCGAGTTTCGCAAGAGTTTTAAGAAGGCTGACACGAAGGAGGTAATTGACGAGTTGACGAATCTCTTGTGAAAATTTGGAAAAATTCGCGTCGAAACGACTCGAACGGTACTCGTCGAGCGTCTGTAAAGAATTTAGTAGGACACCTCTTAATCGTCCGTGTACCCGCTGGCTTCGTTGTCACATATTCTTGATTTCATTTAATTTAAGTATAAACTCGCGCCAACAAACGGCTGGTATTTCGAGGGGACTCAAACGTTGGTGCTTGCATGCCTCGGGTTTAACGTGAAAATAGCAAGGAGACAAAGCTCCACGACGCAATTTGTCATCCTTTCGAATTTTATTCCGCGCTCAAAAATGGAAGGGTATATCCCTTCTCGAGCGTTGAACTTCTTGGAAGTTGCACCAGATGTGCTCGCGATTCGCCGAGTACACTTTTATAAGCGAGAAATTCATTGTACTCGCGCGACAAAATAAACGTTTCTTCGAAAATTCTGCGAAGCTTTTACGTAACGATGTCGCACAAGAACATGTGTCTCGATAAGTTACAGAATCAATCGTTTCTATTACCTTTTGTTTCTAATCATTATTTAAATGTGACGTAAAAGGTTAAATTCTTGATATTATACCGGTTGTCGATTGTCGACCACGCAGACTACTCGTTTAAACCATCGCTACTTAATTATATATTTAATGTTCTCGTTCGCGTCTTCGCGCTACTCTGTTGCGGACATAATAACTGACATTTCGATCGATCATTTCGAAATAGGCGAATCATGGTAACACTGTAGATTAACGCGATTGGAAGTACTCGATAATTTTCATTTCTCGATTATTTGAGCGAATAAAATTCAACTACCGTGTGTCTCGCGAAGAAAAAATGGCGATGCGTAACCGTGTTTACGATCGAAATTTCCAACGAATCGCAGGAGAAATTCGATCGTAGGTATGTTAGTGAAAAAGCCGTTAATCGATAATCAGTTGTTCGATCCACGATAGCGAAGGAGAAGGAGAACATTTCTCGGGGCCGCTTAAGCCGTTCTTAGTCGCTTATCTGCGACCGGTGGCGTTAATTGTTCGATACACAGCCACCCACGCACGGAAGTCGACTTCCTCGTCTAATCGCCGGGCGGAATTTAGTTTCTTGATTCGGTATTTATGCGCGGCACATTTTTCAGCGGAATTCCCGTGAAAAGAGAGAGAAACAGAAGGAGAAAGAGAGTGGGCACGCGATATATATCGCCCGCGATAAAACACGTCGAGATAGATCCGCGAGCATGAATAAAAATTCGATCTATTCGCGTATAAACTTGATTTGATTCGAGCATTAAACGGAATCGAAATTACCGCTTGCATTTTATTCCTTTTATCTCCATCGACGAACATTAATTTTTTATTCCCACTTTTTTTCACCCGTTTGATTGTTTATTCTGTGCGCTGACGCTTGCACATATTACGTTTTTGCTTATTATTTGTTGTAATATTTTGCGGTTTACTTTTGTTCTATAATTGTTCCGAACGATTCGGGACATGAAATGATAATGTTACTAATTTTCTTTGCGTTCGGTATAATTTATTTAAAATCTCTTTCGATTCGTTTTGCAATATACCAGCGTGCTTGCTCGGATGATCTATGCCACCTAGTAATCTTTGCATTAAATCATTAATATTTTCCTCCTTACAATTACTTTCCAAGACTGCGAAAACACGACAACACACAGCTGGACAAAAAGATTCCATTAAAATAGGAAAAAAAGCGTAGTGTCAAATGTGTTTTTGAAAACAACGCGATAAAAAGATGATTTGTAATCAGCATTATTTTCGAGGTTAACTTTTTTTCTCCTACCTCTTTATGCATGATTTTATTAACGCATAGAACAAATAAATTCTAAAGGTTGTATTACAACCAGCAATTTACATTCATTGCAATTCGAAGAGTAATGGCAAGTTATGCGTTGGTTATGAAGTCTTTCATGCTTATTAAAAGTCATCTGAATAGCACCGTTTTGATAGGAACTTTTCTTAAATCGAGATTGTCCAGTTACAGAGAATTTTATTATTTTAAAATTACGTGGGCTTTTTTGACCAATAAAACCAACCATTTATTCTACAAGAATCGAGTTTGAAAAAGAATTTCTTTGATGCGAAATTCGTAAGAGTACTTCTTTGGAGTGAACGTAGCTGCGAATAACTGGATATTACGATTTTTCAAGTCTGTCCGTCGACAGCGATTAAAAATCGATTATCCCGGACCAAAAGCTGTCAGAATAGATGTTATCGAGTAGGTGTAACGAATAAAGAGCCTCGGGAGACCAGTGTTTATCGTCGTGTCGTTCATGGATGTATGTAACTAGGTCGCGGTGTTCGGGTGTGGCCGTGTCGCGCGCATTGTTTCTGAAATTACGATATTGTAGTTATTAATATTTATATATAGGCGAGCGGAGGATCTTTGCTAAGGCTGGCAGCGTCGACTTTCTAAAGTGGTCGAATGCCACCGCATTCGACGCGACGCTCGACGACGTACCTTGACCCGAAGCCGAGTAAAATTATCGCTTTCGCGGCGAAAACGCGTCTCGGAAGTTGCACGCCGTGACGGATATTGATCGAGCATCGCGTTCCTCGTGTTTGCGAATCAACTCGACGATCAATCGTGCCGTTTCGAGGCTTTTCGACGATTCCCGAGCAAAATTCCCAGTTAACGTCGAACCGCGGCGTCCTAGGTACATCGTAAAAAGAGACGTACAGTCTGTTAAACGTTGTCGACGAGCTGGCATTCCCGCGCGGGACAAGGCGAAGACGTTCGAACACAATTCCGTCCGATAACAACCACGTTTCCGCCCGTTGTTCGACGTTTCGTCGCGATCAAATTCCCCTGGACATCGCGTGGCCTGCCTCGTCCTCGCAGCTGTTCGATATCTGGTCGTCTAACCAAATCAGGTGGAGCAGCTTGGAATGCACCAGTACACACGCTCGGGTGATTGACGTTTCGAGGTCGCTCGTTTGTCACAGAAAACTCTCGGACTCTGTTTGTTCCTTCGAGACTCCCTTTGCTCCCTATACTTCTCGCCCATCTTTCTGCTTATTTCGCGTCGTGCACCCCTTTTCCCTCCAGTTTCTTTAATTATTCCGGCTGCTCGCGATAACGATAGCCACATGCTGGGCTATCGGTCAAAGTCAGACGAACTAGATATTTTCGAAAACGATCACCCTAGCATTTCCTGTTATGCCTCGAGGGTTGCTACCTCCTTTCGTAGAAATCGACGTGTCAGTTTCTTCGTACTCCGCAATAATTGCGTAGATTTTTAAGATCAATGTACTGTAATCACAAGCTGGTGTAACTACTTGAAAATTTATGCAGATCCTTAGCTCGTCAAGGTTGAAAATATTGCGAAGCGAAGTTAGAGCTCATCGTCAGAGTTGGAAGACGGTGCTAATTCGTAAATTGGAAGGGGGTATAAAATTCGGTTTCTAGAAAAGTATTGCAAAACGAATGTCGATCGAACGGGTAAAACCGGATATGCCAGCTGTCGTCGATCGGTGCAGGCTCATTGACATTTTCTTCGAGTTCCGATGCGGCGATCGGCGGAACAGCAAGCGTCATCGAGCTCACGATCGCTACGTGACGTTTCCCCCGCTATAAAAATGCGCGTCCGGTAGCAATTGCAGCGTGTCGGTCGCTTAAGTTCGTTAATAAACATCACGATCGTCGAGGACCCTCGAATGGCGGGTATCGTCCGAAAAAGGCGATAGGAGGATTCGTTCCGTTGGTTTGCTCGGTCGCGTTGGCAAAAGACAATGGAACGCACGAAAAAGGCGCGAAATCCAGAATGTCGACGACGAACGGACGATTGCGAAGGTGGGACACGTTCGTCGAGCAACGTCTCTCAAATAAATTATCGATACTCCGCTGGTATTCGTCGCGGAATCGACGATTCTATATGATCGGCTGCCGGACGGATGAATATGCTGCGGACACGCGGAACATGCCAAGCGTGCGACGCCTCTTCATTCACTCGTTTCGTCGTTCCTGGAGGGAATGTCGATCTCTCCTGGAACTCGCCGGAGACTCCCTCCGGCTTTATTTTCGATCCAGTCCCGTGTTCGACACTGAATTTCGTATACCACGATTCGAGAGGTACGGCGACAGTGATCCGAGTACGATATCCTCGCTTTTTGGGACGACCGTCTCGAGCCGGCTGATTTTATCTTCTTACCAGCTGGAAACGTATCGTTCACGCTTTTTCATCCTTAATTGCCGATATCAACCTTCGAAACGTAGGCTTAATTAAACGACAATGTTTCTGTTCCAGTTGATACATTTTCTTTGCCGACTTTTCGATACGCTCCAACAGCAGTTTTTTGCAGCGAATAATTTCCTCTTTGATCTATCGTTTCATTACGTTCGCGATCGTTATCTGACATTACCGATAGAAAAGCGAATCAGAAGTAGTACACGAAATGTCTGGTTTGCTACGAGCATTTGTACGCTGTCCATTTGCGACTAGTTAAAATACAGGAATTTTCGAAACGATGTTTGCTTCAATTATCGGATTACTGCTAAAAACAGCATGAAACGGTAGAGCCTCTATCGTTGCTGGTAATCGTAACTGATCGGTAGAATGATTATGTATCCTTAATTCGTATCTTTCAAGTTGCGCATGGCAAGACGTCGAA
Organism: Megachile ligniseca; assembly: GCA_945859555.1. Lineage (NCBI taxonomy): Eukaryota > Metazoa > Arthropoda > Insecta > Hymenoptera > Megachilidae > Megachile > Megachile ligniseca. The sequence continues at coordinate 10,211,362 of OX243787.1, forward strand.
TTATCCACGAGGAAATAAACGCGTTAACAATCAGTTACGTCCCGATTGGTAAGATCGGTTTAGCGAATGGTGTCGGCAATGGCAACATCATTCGCCCGATAACTTTTTACACGCGAATACTAGGAGCATCGGTAATAAAGTTATGGCAACCAGCAGCTCGTAACTAGCAGTACCGCAACTATTATTAGCGGACCGAGCAATAATTATACTAATACCGAGGCCAGTTCTCGACTACACGATTCGCGATCGTTCTTTTTTTAATTCAACGAGATCCACCAACGTTTTATCGCGAATTCCGGCGTACGAAGATCCGTCGATCGATCGAGGGGAGTGGATGGTTCCGCTGGACTGGATCGCAGAGGGAAAGGGAAAGTTTGACCGAGTTCGAGCACTCGATGACACCCAAAGTTCCGCTGATTATCGCACGAAACTCGTTCGAAATCTCGGCTACACCCCTTGTCGACGAACGCGTAATTTCTTAAGTGAATCATTCACTTTTTGGAAACTTCCGATGTATCTCTTACAACGATTTAAATAGAAAGCAATCTGCGATAATTGAACCTTTCGCTCCGGACAAGCGACTACTAACGCGTTGACAAGCAGGAGCAGACGTGTCTAGCGTGGCTCGTTACGAACATGGTTTATTAACTCTCGAGTAGGACAGGGTCAGATTTGAGCCTGAATCCATTTTAGCCATACTCTTTGACGATTAATATCATTAAAGATTTCGATTCGCGAACTTGAATCACTAGCATAATTCTATTAAGCAAATTCCACACTTTTGTGTCGTAGAAAATAATTGTTTAAATGATACGGAAACGCGCGATGCGTAGTGGAGGGAGACGAATCGAGTTCTCCGGTGAAGAATCCGAGCAGGGAGATAAAACGAGGAACAGGTCGAGATTTAAAGGATATCTCGATCCTTGTAGGATCTCGAACTAGATGATACCCGCGGTGTCGCGCGAGGCGATCGCGCCCAGGTATCGCAGTATCCTACGTGCGCGTTTTCATTGTACGAGAAACGCGAGAACGTGGGCACAGACGCGGAATTCCAACGAGCGGAACCCGACGAAAATGTCAATGAGTCGATCGCGAGCGATATGAAGAATTCGAAAGCAATAACCGCGAACAATCCGCCTCGTGTGGATCTGGAATCCATACGAGTGTGCAATCTTGTTCGTGCTGCTTAGGCGTCGCCAAGAATTTCACGCTATTCTTCTGTGAATCAATCGGTTAGCGGTATTTCATATTTTTGTCGAGGATTTTTCTTTTCTTAATACATTTTCCATACACGTTCTTTTTCGACGCACAAAAGTGTTACGTTTAAAAACTCGAGTACCTGTGTCACGAGTCTGCTCTGTCGCTCGAGAGTTAATTAAACCGTCGCCTACATTCGCTACTATAATTTTGGCAGAATGAATTTCTTTCCAAATAACGATAAATCTTGCCACCTATCTGGCCCAGTCGATCATATTCGACGCGCAAAAAAACTCGTTTCGAGATAATTTACGAGCGACCCAACCACCTGGTTGCAATTGCGAATTGGCGCGTCCTGGAAGGATTTCAATAAAACTCGCTAACGAGCGGAAGCCTGTTTGGGATGCTCACGGGCGATGCCTCGATCCGTTTCGATCGTTTCAACGCTATAAAACTCGCTTTCCTCTTCGTGTTCATTGTTTCGTAATAGCGTGAGCGTGCAAATTTGCAATTCCAAGCTTTTCTCGAGAATCCAACTTCCTAAAGGGTAAATTGATAAGAATCACTTTTCGGTTCGAAATAAAAGGAGACGGCGGTAAAACGAAAGGATAATTACCGAAGCGAACGTTCGATTCTTTCCGAATCGTAGAGCCAAAATCGTCGGAAGAAAATCGATCGGCTTCTCGTACGAAGAAACAGATCTCGATCTGCGGAGCACGAGTCGGGACGCACGGTGGTATTGTGGGAGGAGGCGAAGAGTAGGGCAGGTATTATCTCGAAACCGGCCAGTGCCATTATCCACCGTCCATTTGAATTTTCAGCTCTCGTAATAACGACTAATACGAGACAAATGAACCGCGGGTGAAAGAAGGAGAAAGGACAAGAGGGATATAAGAGAGAAAGAATAGAGTAAAAGGAGAGGAGAGAAGAGAAGCCGTGATTAATGGAGTCTCCGCGGCGAGCGAGAGCTCCGACGGATAAGATCTCCGATGGAATTCCCGTGGCTTTTATATTGGATTTCTTTTAAATTCGTTACTTTATCCGGCACTATGTTAATAGCGGGTCGATATGAGAGCTCGCGGTTTAAGAGGAGTTTGTTCATTTATCATTCGCCGAGTCGCGTCGCTTCCAGAAGAGGATCCGTCGAACGATATTCTTGCCCTCTTCGAGTATCTTTTTCTCCTTCTTCGCTCTAGAACGCTCGCATTAGTCACGATTCTTGCAAAATTTTTGGCCCTCGCGACACCTATCTACTGCCTCCACCTCTTCCTCCCCCTCCTATTCGGGAAATGTGTCTTTGAACTTTTGAAACCGGTTCCTTCGTGAGTGATCGTCCGAGCGAGAAAGAAGAGTTGGTCCACGGGTACTTGGATCGACGGAAAAGCAACTGTTAGCTCTGTATCGAAATTCTTTCTTTCGTTATCGAGATAATTAGGAAAATTGTGAAATCGTCGGCACGGTTATCCAACGGAGGTCGTAAAGGTCCTCTCGAGCACGTGGAAATGACGAGGTTTCCGGAGGACTCCAAAACGAAGCATCGGACGCTGAAACGGAGATCGTTCGTCATCGGCTCGCAGCCAGCTCGACAGCGAAAAGCACGAGCGGATGACGCTGGAACACGTGTAGATGTCAAGGCGTTAATCCCTCGAGAGACGAAGAAGCATTTCTCGGTGCTCGAGCACGCTTGTTCCCGATCGAACCGGCTTCAAACCTTTGCCATCCTCGATGATCCTTAGAATCCTTCGACTATCGCAATTTTCGACGGAATCGATTCGATCTATCTTTCTTAAAGAATAATTTAACGCAAGACACTTAACCATCTTTATTCATTGATTAAGCAACCTCTTAGGAAAGGAATTACCTCGTATTAATTTCCATACAAGCGAAATTTAGTAAGAGTTCTGCCGTGAACGCAAACAGACGAAGCAGTTTCCGCGCGGCGACAATGCGCGTACTCAAGAAGCGACCGCTCGACGCGATGTTAATGAGGGCCAATTAATCAGCCGGCCGAGCGAATCTTAATACGAAATCCTCGTGCCCTCCAGGGGAAAGCGGTTCCCTCCATTTCCGCTCGCTCGATCGGTACAAACAGAGTGTGAAATATCAAGAAACGTATTGCACGCGTTTTACGGGAAAGCTTTTTCTTTCCGAGTCAACTTTGAAACTTCATCAACGCGCGCTCCGAATAAAATATTTAGACCGCACAGCTTTAAATAACTATTAATCATCGATCTCTTTGAACGACTCTTTGAATCGTAAATGATAATCTTAAAGACGGATAATGAATCCCTCGTCGTCGTTCGTACTTTGCACAACCTCCGCACTGACTTTTATTTTACTTTGCGTAGAAAAACGAAAATATTCACGGATAAGGAATTGGACTTTATTTGCAAAATTTACGGTAAATTCTTCCCGTATGCTAACTCAGGTTTCTGCGAATCATCGGGAGATCAAGGATAAAAATAAGGAAATGTAAATGAATGAGGCAGCAGAAATTTGTTTGTTATGCAAATTACCGAATTAAATTGTTAATGGCAATAGACATAGAGAGTCATTTACTCGTTCCGCTTCAGAAAGTTGAGAAGTGTACTTGAAGGTGTTCTCAAGGCTATCACATTTTATTACGTTATTGTAAACATCATTTTCGATCAAATCATAGAATAGATCGTTCTACTTTGGAGACGGGAGTAACTCGATCGAGTAGACACGCTGTGCTTTCATTTAACGATTGGTATCGACCAAAGGAATCGAATTCTTGGCCTTTTTTCTCCGTTTTTGATAGAAAACTCGTACTCGTATAACAAGAGTATCGTTCAGCGAAGAGAGACGTATAGAAGAGGAGACAGGCGTGCAAGTGTTCGCATCGTTCACAGTCACCTAAGTGTCTCCATCATCGCGGCGGAATTCGGTTTCTGTCGGCGGCTTCGAGGCGCCTCGAATTTGTCAGAGAAAGCTTCAAATAAATTTAGGAGCATGTTTGAGAATGGTTTTCAGAGAAGCTTGGAACTCTTTAGACAACTGAAACGTTCTTCTAAAGGCTACTCTACCGATTTCGCGAAGATTCAACCCTTTCCGAACTGCTATCGAAATCCGTAATCATTGACAGAAACAAGTAGTATTAACTGTTGGTCAGACAGTAGTTCAAGCAGCTCCGCGTTTCTCTTCGTAATTCGATCGGATACGTTGGTCTAATTCGGTGTCGGGGATTATCTGATAGTTCTAATAATAAGAGGTCATACAATCTTCTATGTTTGTTAAGACTTTCTTTTACATTTTCGTTTCTTTATTATAGCCGTATTTCGATGCAGGTAAATAATTAAAGTTCCTACGAAAAATTTCACGATTAAAATACTAAAATAGTTGGACGTCGAATACGGGGAAGATCGTTGTTGTTGAAAGTTTGCAGGAAAGCAGAATGTGGCCGAAAACGTAGAGCCACGGTCTCTCGCCGGCACGACTCCTATACCTCTTAATCCAGATTGAAAATATGTAAATAAATCCAGTCGCGGCTCCGTAGGCCGGATGCCCACTCTGTATTCCCCGTCGAAAAAGTATTTTAATAGAAACGATTCATCATTCCGCGGGGCCCCCGACCAGCTTCTTTTTCTTCGTCGAAGAAGAAGCCAGCAACGGCAGCAGCTCGCTGCTTTGGCCCTTTTGCTCTCGCTCTCCCACAAACCGCGACAGGACCTTTTTCTCTCTCTCTCTCTCTCTCTCTCTTTCTCTCTGCCTCCCTTCGAGTCCTTTGTCTTTGTTCGCTTTCAATTTTTACCGGATTTCGGGGAATTTCGACCGAAAGGTTTTCGCTTTTATCTTATACTGGCCTCCGTCGTGGCCTCCCGTTCCTCTCGTTTCAGCTCGATCGAATTTTATGCGAGGATACACATCGGATTTCGCGGAATCTCTACGGTTGTCGTTGTCTCCTCGCATAATTTCCTTCTCGTAGTATCCTCGCTCGCGCAGATTTTCAGAGATATTTCGATTTGGGAATATTCTTTTGTTTCCCCGTTTCCATCGCGATCGTACCGCGGCTCTCGATCAGAAGAAGAATCGAGGAATCCCGGTGGTTGTCCGTTTTTCTGAAGGTTTCTTCGTCCTTTTTTTCCTCGGCAGTGATTCCTCTTCAGGTTCGATGTCTCATTATGTCAGAGCTGGCTGGATTTTGGGGGGAATTCCATACTCTGTCCCTCGTTTTCTTCTTCTCTTCTTTCGCTGTTTCTTGTTGCTGTTCTTTCTCGTTTTGGAGGAGACAAGGTCGTTTCAGACTCCTGTTTCATATCCTTATGCGAACACCGAGTTTCGATGTACTTTTCTCTTTTTTTCTATTTACTCAATTTACAGACATTATTCATCATTTTTATCCTATAATACGGGACAACGGTAATATTTACTTAAATTTATAGCTATTCGCACCTTTCCTCGAAAAGTTTCTAAAGTATCTTAAGAACGAAGCGAACGAGCGAATCGAAACGGTCCACAATCGCTCTAGAGAAAAAAAGAAGGCATTCCACGCGTTGCGAAATCGTCGGTCAATATTAGATGAGCGCGAGCAGTAACGGGATATCGACGAGTAATCCAGAAAACTCGAGTCTGGATGATCCGCGCTCGGATCACCGAAAGGAGAGCAGATTTTTCCATTATTCATTAACTCGGGAACGACCGTCACATCCCGATTGGTTTCTTGTCGGTCGTGCTATTAGGAATCAATCAAGCCTCCTCGGTATCTCGTCGGTGCTTCGTTGACAGCCGCTCGAAAACATCCCGTAAGAACGTAACGCCAATCTTCCGAACGTCTATCCGACTCTGTGTGCTGTTTCTCTTAGAGACAACGAGCGACATCTTTCATTCGTACGACCCCGTAAAAACGCGCCATCGACCATCGTGACAGAGTTGTCCACGAGTTCTCCGTCTTCTTATCGCGGTTATCGTTCATTCGCGGCTTCGAACTTTTACCGATCTATCGAGGACGCGTTTCGTTAACTTTATAAATCACGATTTACGAATCGCTGCGTACTCCGCGAAAGTTTAATTTCCGCTAAAAGTTTAGCACCTTAACACGTGTATCGATCAATTGAACGCCCGCTATATTCTCGCTATGAGTTACGTTCCATCGGTTCCGAGCGAATGACTTCGGAATGAAGTTATAAGGTTCGATAGACGTCGCCCGTGAACGGATGAAAAAGATGTCTAAGTGCAAGAAGGATTGGCTAATACCTCTGAATAAACGGTAATTAATCAATAATCCCTCGGTACGACGATCATGAGCGGCTGTTTGACTTGCAAATGAAAGTCGAACAACGTGTTTACAGGTAAACAACACCGCTGCGTTGCTCGAGCTACGTTATCCAACGTTCTTTTTTATCGATTTCGCGTGCGCGAAATACGGGGAAAAAAATAAACGTTGTTCGACTCGGTATACTCTTTTACGAGTTAACTTTAAAAGTGGACGCAGACGGAGGGAATGTATCGTTGCGTTCCCCATCTTTTCCATGTTTCATTGGCGTTCATCAGCCTCGAACACCAATTAGAGGCAGCCTGTAAACGTTACACTTGCCGAGCGAAACGATTGGCGCTTCCAGCGGGGTCTCTTTTTATGGACGAAACGTCTCCTCGGTCGAAGAAACACCGCGGAGCCTGAATGCTCGCTTTCTTCGGCAACTGGCAACACGATCGTTTTCTTCGCGAACCTCTCCTTCTCTTTCTCTTTCCGTGGTGTCAGACCGACCATATTTCAGATGCTCGTCTTCGCCAACTTACCGAGATTCCATGGAATTTCGTTCCGATAACCGGCACCGAACTTTCCCGTCAAAAAGTTTCACAGCGTACCTCGAATGTATTTCCCGGCGTATATTCTCGAGAAACATCGACCAAGATTTTCATCCCCTTTGTCCTTGAATCTGGATAATCCTAGTGGACCGAGTGGTAGTTGCGCATTAAAATCCTTGAAACGAAATATTACGCATCGGGGATGGTCCACCCCTTCTTTGCTCGTTACCAGCAATATGGCTCCCCTTTTTCAGTAGAAGCTACCCCGAATCGAGCGAGGCCAGACCAGTTCGTGCCACTATAAATCTCGGAAGTTTTAATGCCTTGCAGCCTGTATATACTCTCTTTCCTTTTCTCTCGCGTCTCTCTCCCTCTCTCTTTTTCTTGTGTGACCCTTCACGGGCCCGTTCGATCCACGAATTCAACCGTGACCCCGCCACCCCTTCCGTTCTTATTTGCATACGCGCATAATAGCAACGCGCCGAGCTACCCTTTACTATTAATTTTATAAAATCATTCAGCGACTCGCTTTCTCTATCCCTTGTCTCTTTCTTGCCTGAATTTTATTTTGCTCTCGCGGCCGAACCTCCTCGTCCCGTACCCTCGGGACCCTCGCTGGCTTATTTAAATAACGGATTTTCGAAATCTCGTTTTCGAGCAGATCACAGGGGTCGCGACGGCTGTGCGACCACGTGCGCGCAACATTTCGCATACGTTCTTTTCTTTCGACGAGCGATCAAATTTTCCATTCAGGATCATCCTCGACGAACCGTTTCTATTTTTCTCGCCCGCAGCAAATTGGGCCGAATTTGTTTTTCTCTTCGGGAGGAAAACGAGGTGTTGGGTCTTTAGGCGAGGTGTGGACTTAGGTAACCGACGTAATATGTTCAACTCATTAGCGGCAGCGAGTAAAATGTGCCACGTACCATTTACGGTGTTGATTTATCTTAGGGATAAGTTAACGTTCGCAAATTATTGTACGTTCGGCGATAGAAATTCTTTCGGATAATATTAAAATTGCAACGATACCCTTGTTTCGCGCCACTAGCTCCCTAATTAATTACTCGTAACGTATCGCACTGGAAGTTTGAAATGTACGTTCTTCCTTGTGGGAGGAAGTCTCCTCCGTCTTCGTGTTCCTGTGGCGGGACAGGAGCAGCCGGCATTCATCGATTAATTACTCGCCGCTCGCTCGTTAATTAGCCTTGAAGCTTCTCAGCTTGCATCTCCGTACAGAAATCTAATCGACACTCGCGATAGCCTTCATTAAACGTAGGTAATCGAAACCGAGGTAAAAAGAAAAAGAAAAAAAAATAAAGAAAATAGGCAGAACTCGTTTGAACCGTGAAAGGGTTCAATTTTCGCGTTCCACGCGTCGTCGAAGCTGTTTTAATTGTCAGTCTTCCCGAAGAAACAAACGAACGAGCAACGACAAAAAATGAGGAAGAAGAAGAAGAGAACGGTAGCGAAGCTTCGTCGCGTTTTTCCGCACGAGCAGCCATTAAGACGTTTTAGCGCGTTTCGTGAAACTAAGACGAAGAAAAAGAAGAGGCACAGACAGGAGGAAGAGGAGGAGAAGGAAGAGAAAGATGAGGAGGAGAACCGTGGCACCCGTTGGGTCTACTTAGAGCCGATAGAGGCGGCCTAACTACCGTAACCGTATCCAGGTCTAAATAGTTGGAGTTACGCTAAGTAGTCCTAACCAGATTAGTAAGTCGTTGCGTGCTCTATTTTTAACGGCGCGCCGCCGGCGTTCGAGGCGTTTTACGCGGAACACCGTAGACACAGAGGCCAGAGAATGGCCCACGAACGATAGAAAGAGAGGCCAACCGGATAAAAAGGCCGGTTGACCAGAAGAGAAAAGGATAAACGACCAAGGGAACCTACTACGAGACGAAGCTTTATCCTAATCCCCGTAAACGAGACGCGTCTTCTCTTCGAAACGCTCTTCCTTATGGTCCTTCTTTTTCCTCGTTTAGCATCGTGTTTCGATCGAACACCGTTCGCCCGATTTCGTCCAATTTTCTCCCCCTCGAAGCTACCGGTTTGCTTTTTAATCTAGCCAGTTTATCGCGCGTGTCGGGGAGTGCCGCGCGAAATTCGAATATCCCAGGCAAACATCGCCGCTCGGGGCGACTACGAATTTATTTGCGCGCTGCTCGACCGTTTTAAACATTCTCCGGTGGCAATGGCGCGGCAAAAACGGAAGAAAGCGAGAACAAGAGGAATGGAAGAGAAGAGAGGAGAAAAGAAGAGAAGGGACTGAACGCGCGAGGAGGCGGAGGGAATTTTATTTCCGCTCACATTAATTTCAACGACGCAGAAGACGGTCGCCACAAGACGCAGCTTGAAATTACGAATATTATGACTTCAACCAGTTCTCAGAATTCTATGTTTTTCATTCTTTAATCTCGGCCCTCTCGTGTTTCACACCATATCTTATGAACACGCTCGCCCTCTTTCTAACCCGCCAGACTCTTCGCCCTTCTTCCTTCCTCTTCGTTCGCCACCACGTTTCACCTATGCGCTTTGACTGACCACGCGAACGTTCGGACAAAACTAGGGATGGGAACGAGTTCGATATGCGTCTACGTACTTTCGAATTAGAATTGCAAAGATATTCGTAATGTACTTGCAAAGTTACACGCGGATTCGAATCCCGGAACAAATACTTGATCATCGTAGAACGTTCGCCTGGAGGCAACTTTTCGACTTACTTTCGATGTCGGGAGAACCCGCGGAGAAGCTGTACAGAACCTAGAAGAAGCCAACACATAACATCCTACTTATAATATATGTATGTAGTTGGATCTCGTCTGCGGGCAAAGCAGTCTGAGCACGGTCTAGGGATCTTTTTCTCTCGGAGGATTGTTTCACTTGTCCGTCCGCGTGGATGCTGTTCAGACAGCTTTGAATACCGTTTGAACGTGGCCGGCCAATGGAGAGATGATTGATGTCAGCAGTTTAGCGATATGGTAGCTTGTACAGTGACTTTAGAAACGGTGAGATAACAGTGATCTTTCAGTCGAAGCTTTGATCCTGCGTCGTTGAAAGGTTCTGAATTCTTGTTAGGATTATAAAAGTAGGTTTCAAAGCGAGGCATCCTTGAGATTTCAAAGTGAGCGCGGATAGATGATTGTTCCGTGGATGAAACAGGAATTTCGATGTTTCTCTCTCGAAAATTTCGAATCGAGCCTGAAAGAACAATCGCGACGGATTCTCGTAACGAACGTACCACTCGAACAGGAAACGTGTGGCGTTTCGATAAAGCAACACCATATTTTAAGACTTAAGTCGCTGGCGAATTTGAATAATCTACCGGTATTCCGGCAGACACTTGAAAAGCCACGAGGCCCATCCAACCACAGGCCTGGCAACATTATATTCAAGTGTTTGACGAACGAACGAACGCGTTACGTCGTCTGCTTTTTTGTTTTCCTGCTTCTGGTATCGGCATCAGCGTCGAGCTATGTCGAGTGGTGGTGCTGGCCTCTCACGGACCCAACTGCTGTCTCTTCTGGTTTCGTTCGCGTTGCCAGAATTCGTGCTTCGATCGTTTCTCCTTCTTAATGATCCTTTTGTCCGAGAACGTTGACCTTTGCTCGGTTCCCGGGGGACGGGAACGCCCTGTTGTCCCTGTTTCGACTCAATTTCTGTCCCGATCGGATCTTGACTCGTTGTGAACGGTTTCTTCTACCGAGACGAGTGTCAGCGATCTTTTAGCTCGATGATTTACTGAAAAAACACGATATTCTCGAAGAACGGCGCCCGTTATGAATTGATGATTGTTCTAGTCGTTAGTTCAATTAGCGTTCCAGTCGAACGAACAAGCAAAGTAGACTGTAACGAGCTCCCTCGTCAAAATTCAAATTTCCAATAATATTACCCTAGTCTCGTTAACCGGGGCTTCGCTAGCCGAAGGTGTACAGCAGAGATATGCTCGCGTTCGGAAGAGTCAAAGCATCCTAACCAGAAAAGAACGTTCCGCTGTCTCTAAAAGGCGAGGTGTTTCTCGGTATCATAGTACAAGTTGCGTAGAAGAAAGGGAGCAGGTCTTCGGAAAATGTCTCAATTTCCATGCGCTATCTCGAGGTAGCCCCAGTTTGCTCTTCCTTTCACGGTGACCAACCTGAATTCATCATCGCCGAGGCGTAAATGCACGGATTGTTTGCGCTCTTTTTTCTAATCAGCCTCGTTTTTTGCCCCGATTCAGATTGAATCATTAAGAGCGTCAAGGTTTTTTGCGTTTCGAATAATAGCTCAAAGAATCCGAAGATTTCCCGCCACAGGGTGTTTCCATGCACGGTTCCGTCTTTATTCTCGGTAAGTTCAGGACCGGCACCCTAAGAATCTAGGCCAGCAAGCCGGGAATTTCTCTTTCTCTCGAATCCGCGCGGTAAAGCACGCTGCTATCGAGAAAAAAGAATGGACCTTGCGCGGTGACAATGATAGATTCCGAGGGGCGAATTTTAACGAGAGATTCCTCCGACTTTGGGACACTTGTATCCTTCCAAACAAACATTTATTCGACGAATAAACGAGCTGCAATTGTCGTCTCCGCAAACCTTACAAATAGAGGATTAATATCGTTTGAAATATCGTTCCATGCGACAGTCCCGTTCCGAAGGATAATATTCGTTAAATTGTCTTGAAACGAGTAGAGGAAGTACCTCCCTTGCGATCGGAGGGATGAAAAGAGCAAACAGTTTCGAAAAGGTAACTTCGTTTCGCCAATAGGAAAAGATTCCCTTCCTTTCGTAGCTGAACAAAGACATTCTGGTTCCATTGTTCAGGGTCGTATCACGCTGCACTCCGATTCGACCGGCCGGTGTACGTACGGTACGTACGTACATGTGCAAACAGGGTGATAATGTATTCAAGGTCCGCCCCGTAGCGATGGTGGGGGTGAAACGGGGCGGCCCGCTCGGTATACGTACTGTAACAGATGTTAATTATCCCTTCTGTGTATACGCGGCAAAAAAAGAGCCCTGTCTCGCTCGGACATATCGTCCACTCGAGTACATCCCCGACACGAGGAGGTCTCTCGTGTCCTCGCGTCGAAACGATCACGTGGCCCGCCTAGATCGCCCGCTCCAATCGCGTTACGCTTCCACCAAGATAAGCACGCTAGGGAAATTTGCTAATACCTTTAATCGAACCCTGTCCAGTTGTCCGAAGAAATAGCAGCCCTCGAACCGCGTCCTAATCGATGATTTTCAATTTCGCCAGCGATCTAGAGAACACGAGAACAAGGTGAGTTTTAGAATCGTTACGGTATAGTTATGTCAGAGCAGAACCGGAGGATGGTATTTGGAGGCAGCATCGGGGGAAAATGATTTCTTGTCGCGCAGCTGAACGACAGCGACGCCATATTCGTCCCGGGACCCTTAATGGGCCAGTTTTACTGCGGAAATAAATAACCGATAATGAACCGAGCAAAAACGGAACTAACGATTTTGTGGCCGAATTAGGCAGCGAGTTTCGGATGCCATCGAAGGAGTCGTCTGGGTCGATTGACTCGAGTGGCTTCGTGAAAGCAAACTCGGACAAATGATCGAACACGGGCCCACAAAGAAAAGAATTTGCCGTCTTCGAAGCGAATTCGGTTCTTGCACCTGGTAGACAAGATCATTCCTATATGTTCGCATCTTTCCATCGTCCTTGCAATTTCTTAGTCGCTCGAAAATTGTCTCCTTACCTCCCGATTATCTCGATAATCAAACGGTGGTCGTACACACTCGTCCCATCGAAGGAATCGAACGTAGTCGCTGAATTTGCTCGATTCGCGAACAATCGCGACAACGAAGTTAGTAGCCCCTATAGCCGTTGAAGGAAGCGTCGAGACGCGACGAAACGACCCGTTTTGCTAACCGAGAAACAAATTGTCCCTCGTCGCGCGTTATCGCGGACCGTCCGTTTGGCTGACCGAGCAGCGCTCGTATATCAGCGTAGCTTTTGTTACAACGACGTGCCTTTGTCTTCGCCCTGTTTTCGCGTCTCATTCCAAGCGCTGGCTAACGTAACAGGCTCATCGTTGGGGGTTTCCTTGAACCTGCTGCAACCTGCCTTTGCATCTACATCGAAGTCCGTAGATAAACGTCGCGAATCGAACCGTTCTAATCGTTCACCGCGCTACGTGCCCCCCCGAAAACCAGCTATTCGGACATATCGTCTAATGGATTTGTTTAATTTTTCTGTTTCAGAATGCATTGAGGAGCCGGCCGGTTCAGGAGATTCGAGATGTCCGCCGTAACGAGTCCGTATGGCCCCAGTAAGACACCTCCTTTTCTAAAGTATCTTCGATGCAATCCCCGTTACCATTCTTTAGCGAGAAAACGTAGGCAGCTCGTGTTTGCGTCAGCCATCGTCGTTCGTTCCGTTCTATCGAATCATAATAGCCGCGCGCGCGTACCTCTTCTAACGATTCCAAGAACGTTCAATTAACGTGCGTCCCGGCTGAATTCTAATTAATGTTAAAAATTGATTTGCGAGAAGCGAGAGGCCCTCGCGACTCGTCGGCTACTCGCGTTCAGTTGGAATCGGTCGATTCGAGGCAATAGCAGTAGTGTTCGCGAGCCACGGTCCATGGAATTCTCGACGATCGAGCGGGACACGTGGGCTAGGACCAGCTGGGGCTAGACTCTCGATCGTTCACGCTCGAAAAACGCTCGAGCTTCGCGCAAGAATGACCCAGTAAGCCTTCGACGATCGTAAAAGTTCGGTAACAGAAATAAAAGAAACGACTAAACCAGACCGTCGAACGAAGCTCGTCGATCTGATGCCGGTTTATTTCCATCAGCGGAGATGCTTTCCGACTCGGTATACAACTACGCGACTCCCCGGCCGGGAGGGACCGCCGATCAGGACTGCGACTCCCAGTACGAGGGCCAGGCCCAGCTGCAGATCTCGAGCATGCAAAAGCCGCGGAACAAACGCAAGAACTTTAAACCGATCAGCAGCCGAATGGTCGAGGTGTCCGATGAGTCTGAGAAAGATGACGAAGAGCTGGAGGCTATGGAGGAGACGTCCAGCGAGATACTCGAATACGAGAGGAAGACCATGTTGTTGCCAGCCGAGGAGAGGTCTAAACAACGACTGAACAACAACGAGGTCAGTCCCATGGACTTGTCCGTGACCACCACTAGACCACCGTCTTCGGACGCCGACGACGACAGCGGTGACTCCCTCAGGCACAAGTTCATTCTGGAACAGCTCAGGTCTGAGAAGCTCTATTCACCCGGTACCGAGGTAAGTGCATATCGTTTCCTCCTTTATCTTTCGGCGTTGTTCGATTCGTCGACTCAGTCGGATGATTCGATTGTCCAGGCTAGGAGTCCGAACTCTGACTCCTCGGAGAAGACCGGTAGCGGTGTCCTGGAGACGGAGTCGGGTTGTTTGGACGACGCCGCGTTCGAAGAGCTGTTGGCGATCTACGGACTGGCGGGAGGAGAATTGGCCAAGTCGGTGAGCAGACAGCTACCGCCGACCTTCCTGAACCCGGCCACCGGTCATCCTCACGGTGAGTTTCGAAGCATCGATGATGACTTTACTCGGAACACGCGAATCGAATTTCGAACACGAACTTCGTCGCCTCGGTTAGTTAACGTTCTCTTACGAATTCTTTCTTCTTACCGATTCGATCGAGCGCGCAATTTTTCGAATCGCATCGTTTTCGAACTGCGTATTTTTCTCTCGAACCAATTGAAATTTATCGCCAACCGAGGTCTAGCTGCGGAGTAATTAGAGACAACCCGGCTAACAGTTGTTAATAACTGGTCGAGGCAAAGAATACTCGGAAGTTCGTCCTCTGGCCGAGCTAAAAGCTATTAACGCGTGGGCGGTACTCGGTGGTAGAAAAGAGAAGAAAGAACCGCTCGTGGCCCGCATGGAACGGATCCTCGATTTTCAAGGATCCCCAGCGAATACCGTGGCCGTGTCAGGTTCCTCGAATCGTTATTATTCGCGGCAGGATTCGCGCGCGACTCTTCGCTGAAGAGAAATTAGAAGCGGCTCGAGCATTCGACGAAATCGTTAGTCGAGCCAACCACGAGACGCGGGACGATTGGTTGGCATCGAATTCGGGGTTGGGCTACGAACAATTGACAATCGTATCTGGTTCGCATTCGTACTCACGCTTGGCGTAAAATCAATTTTCGTACGAGCCACGCTGTTGACCTCAGATTTTAATGACGCTTTATCGATAACTGGAAAACGAACGATCCAAAGTTGACGAGAAATTAACCGAATCGTCTAGATTGAACGATTCGTTGAAAGATTCATTGTTTCCGTTATCGTAACGACCGAGCGTTTATCGGTTCCGTATTCGATCGCTCGTTAGGACTAGTCGATCGATTCTTGTTAAAACAGTACAGAACTTCGATCCTCTGTACCTCGTACTCGTTACGCTTTGCGTTTCGCTCGATTCGACGCGGCGTAATTAAATCGTTGAAAACAACGATATTGACATAGAAATCGAGTAGGTCGAGGTGATCGATGAAATATTACGAAGTATTATTCCGAGTCTCGAAGTTCAGAAGGTCCGAGGAGACGGAGTTTCCGCGTCTGCGACGGTTTCGTTAGAATTAGCGACGTATTGAACGCGAACGAGTCACGAACGCGGCGAGTACGTAATTTTCAGATTAGACTGTACGTGTGCACCAGAACAGAATGTGGCACTTACATATTGCCAGTGCATCGCATATGCGCGCACGTGAATATGCGATGGCTCTGGCAAGATGGCCGACTTATAACTCATAAAGTCGGTCGGTCTGCGCGAACCGTTGACTGCCTCGCGATCGATGGATGCTTTTGAGATCAGCCAGCGTCATCGTTTCCCGTTTGCCGCCACCGCCACAACCGCCACAACCGCCACCACCGCCGCCGCAGCGTCTCGCGTGGGTTGACAGTCTCACGAATTCCCTGTCTATTGTATCGTGGACGCCTCTACTAACTAACGAGTCAATTTCACTATTCTTCCACGCCGTTCCTCTTCGAGATACTTACCGTCCAATTTTTTCAATTGCCTTCCTGCCAGCCAAAGATTGATTCATAGCCCAAAGTCGTTTGCCGGATTAACGTTCTTTCGACGAATCGGCTTTTCTTCTTTCGGACGGACAGGTAGGCCGGTCAAATTAGCTTTTCGTTTTTCGAGGCGCGGATCAATCATCGCGTACCAAATTATGGAGATTTATTTGCATTTTTAGCGACGAAGAATTTATTAGGTTTCTTCCTCCAGACCGATAGCGAGCTTTCGTGTTCCAAATTACGCAGACTTATTTGCATTTTTAGCGATGGAAAATTTCACTGTATCGAATGTTTGCGGGGATTATGGTATTCGATGTCAAACTTTTATCTTCGACTTGATCGGCAACGCGTGTGTCACGAGAAGTTATTGATACATGTTTTTAGCAGTTTGTAACGCGTATAAGGCTGAATGATTGCCTTGGAAATGTATTGTTAATGATCGATTGTGCAGAAAAAGCGTCGGAAGAGGTGTCGATCACCGGATTTGAACTCGCGACGTCGAATTCCCTGTCTGTGACTCATCGTTTCGAGCTCCCTCTCTCGCTCAATATTCATACATTATGTAAGTTAACCTTACGTCGATGTAAAAGGACCCTAACGGGCTTTCGTGGCACAGCTCCATTGTTACTCGATTGAGTCTTTCGTCGTTGTACTACACTTTGTCAAATGGCCTTTGTCGCCGGTCTGCTCGAAGAATAATCTCTTTCGGATTCGATTAAACTCATGCTCGTTGCTCGCCATCCTGCCAATTACCAGAAAACTGACCGCGTGAAATCGAATGCGACATGCCTCGTAACGCCGCAACCTTCTTTCTCCGTTTCGTTTTCGTCAAGAATTAGGAATCTTGCTGTCGCTCGACTCGAAGAACCATAATTTTACGTACGAATTATTCCTCTCGTCGCCTCGTATTAAGCACGCGTTGTACGACAACGTGTCGGTATAAATCAACGTAAAATTTCAACTCGGAGACAAAGATGTTCGGCGAATGGAGGTTCGTGAGCTGAAATCACGTTTATTAGATGGTGGAACAGTTTCTGGCAGTGTTAAGGTGACGACATCAATCCTCGTTCTATCCGAGCCGAGCGAAAACGCGTGGAACATCGAAAAAGAGGCAAACAAGACGTTCCGCGTTTTCTTCGACTTCCACGTTGTTTCGCCTCCGACGTCTTCCACCGGTCTCGCCACCTACACATCGCCACCTGGAACAAAAGACCGCTTCTATTCGTCGCGTCGTATCGTCAGGATTGATACGCCAGGAAGAAGAGAAAAAAATCACGCATAATTTATCACGTAAAAGCGAGTCGAACAGAAACCGCGTGTCGTCGATGAATCGGTCGACGCGGTGGGGGCAGGAGGAAAAAAAGGAACACCGTCTGGTTTCTCGAGTTTGTACGGACGTCTGTCTTTTCTATGAACCTTGACGTTCGTCGAATGAACGAATATATACTCGCGTATCCGATTCTTCCGCGATGAATACATTAACGACACCGGTTAACCCAGAAAAGCCATGGTCGTTTACGTAATAGTCGATCGAACGGAGCCTCTTTTCGACAGAGATTCTGCGCCGCTTTATCTTAATCCTTTGCACTCCTATGTCGAGTCACGCTCGACATCTCGTTAAATACTTATAATAAATGAATTGGTGGGTAAAAGTACTTGAGGAGCACAAAGGGTTAATTAGAAATTTGACAATTTCTATCGGACAATCGCGTTGGGGGATCGTGTGGTAGATGAGCGATTCTTCGAATATGCAAATCATTCGACGAGCAAGAAGAAGAAATTCCTAGATAATCGATAAAGTTTGTTAATCTGCGCGATGCAATCTCTCGGGACGAAGGATTCAGCGGGGGTGCGATCGAAGCGAGAGCGGAGAGCAGCAACGGTTGAATCGAGGTAAGGGAATAAAGAGAAAGGTGGGTTAATCCGGTGCGAAGAAAAGCAGAAAAGCCGCGTGTGCTGTTGGTGGTGCAGCGGAGGGCACACAGTGGGGTGGAGGACAGCGATGCCTCCGTGAACCCATTAATCATTCGAGCCGGATAAAAGGCAGCAAGGATGAAAAGAGAAGACGGACAGTCGGACGGACGACGAGCGAGAGGCAACGCGGACGATGGAAGAAGAGGAAGAAAGAGGTTCTTCCTTTCTGTCGTTGCTCTCTTCTGCCCTCCTCCACCGAACCAGGAGGATCATTTTTTATTTTCTTCTTTTCGAAATTCGTCGGACGCGCTTCTATTGTCGGAGAACCGGCCACGCATACATCGGCCAGAGAGAGGACTCATCTCGGACCGACGGTCTTTTCGAAGGGGAGGAGATTCATTAACTGATAACGCGATTCTTTCTTCGGACGTTCTCTTCTTGAAAATGATATCCCGCCACGGGAACAACCAAGAAGATCGTTGGACACCTGTTGGGAGGACGATAGCGCTTCGGAACTTGGAACCGTATCTCTGTCGTGGCCATTGTTTTGGAAATAAAGCCTTCTTCGACGGAGCTACGCAATTAATCGTGTAGAAGGTTCAAGGACATCGACATAACCGAGTCATAGGTGGCTACTCGTCGAAACTCGCGTAAAATCCTCTGTCTCGTTTCTCCACGACGATGTTTCGAGTCGGTTCGGATTTAATTCGAGACCTTATTGACCCCGTTGAAA
The DNA here is from genome assembly GCA_945859555.1 of Megachile ligniseca. Lineage (NCBI taxonomy): Eukaryota > Metazoa > Arthropoda > Insecta > Hymenoptera > Megachilidae > Megachile > Megachile ligniseca. The sequence continues at coordinate 10,229,996 of OX243787.1, forward strand.
GTTTACGGTTCTAACGGGGGTATTAAGCGCGACAGAGAGGGCTAGGTACTGTAAACCTGGATCGTTCTGGTTACGAGTCTTTTATGTCTCCGCGTGTGTGGACCACTCGAGCACGTAGGTAGTAGGTACGAGAAGTAGCGCTACGTAGGTTCTGCGAGATCGAAATCGGAGCTCCTCGGCTGGGAGACAAAAGGGGTCTCCGGTACGCGGATGACAGGAGGTGTCGGGAACCTTTGGGATCGGCGACCTGTTGAATCCCCGGCTCTCATAACCTTCAACGAATTCTGCGTTTATTGTGAAAGAAGAAAAATGAACAGGAGACGAGGACCGTACATGCGCGTGGTGCGTTTCTCGAGAGGCCGAAATACGTTAACCCTTATCTTACGTTTCACAAAGAAGAATTCCCGAATAATCGCGAGCAACCACCACGTGCTCTATTATACTCCCCTCTCCCTCCCGGCCACGCTTTAATTCATCTGGATGCCAAACGTCGGCTAATTGCTACGCTAGTTAACCGATGAACGCTTTGATGATACTGCTGACACACGGTTCTTGCTTCTTTCTGTTACGTGCCGATTCTTTCGAACGGTTTTCTCCGCGAATACTTAGCCGGTCAAATATGATGCTCTTTTTCCTAATTGTCCAATTAATTAAATTAAGGAGCGAATTTTCGCACCTTGGGTAACCATACTCTTCGACGAAGCGTGGATTCGTTAAAGACATTAACGCTTCGAATAGTGCGACGATAAAACTAATATTAAACGGCATTTCTCGCCGATCGAACGAAGAGGAAATCATGGAATTCACGAGCCACCGGCTGGATTCGCGGAACATTTTATGAAAGCTTTTATGAAAGCCTTTACGATCCGTGTTTCGAACTACAGTCTGCTTCTGTTGAACACATGACGGCTTCGGCTCGTTTTCTTCTTCTTCTTCTTCTTCTACTTCTTCTTCTATGCGTACACATTTGCATCTGAACATTTTCTTGGTCGTTTCCATTACGATTTCCACGATTTCGTTGGACGAAGATGGAAGAATTATTCGTCTGGTAGCTCTAGTCTGTCGTTGATGTCCGCTTCCGGGTCAATTGGATCTCCTCGGTTGTTTTTTTGTTCGTCAATTAAGTTCTGAGTCAGAGCGCAGCGTGGAAAGAGGTCTGAGGCTTATTGACGTTGGTACAGTCCTCGTAATACAGATTTTCTTCTTCGTAGCGAAAATCCTTCGATGCGGAATCGATAGTTTTCAAACAGGAAGCGACATTTAACGCAGCCGTTGAAAAAAGAGGCAGTAAAAAAGACAGCCTAGCAGTCAAAGCGTAATGATATGGAAATCCCGACTGATTATATTATAAAAGCCTAAGGGTATTTTTGTAATTCGTGGTAGAGGAATTTTTTGCCAAATTATCAAGCATCTCGAATGATCGGTAAACAGGATCTTACAGAATAAGGAGATGCCTCAAGGTTTCTCGCGGAATAGAGAATTCGCGATTGATCGTTAGATCGCCGTCAGCCAAACGAAAAAAAGCCTAATGTCTTGATACTCTCCGTTATTTCTTCGTCGCGTTGTTCGTTTCGAGTGAAATTAACGCGATCATCGAGGTCAATGAGCATTTCACAACGAATGATGGAAACGAGAAGTCTGGCAGTTTTTCTTTCTCTCTTCTTCTACGATTCACGCCTCGCGTTCGCCGTCTTTTTTCTCCTTTTTTTCGGATACTCCACGTGGAATCTTGTTTATTTTGCCCGTCAGCCCGCTGACACTCGGACATATTCGTTTAAATTTAGAATTCAATGGGATCCTTTTACCGGGCGCACTTTCGTGCCTTAACGGATTCCCTCGACAACCGAGATTATTTGTTTAATTCCGGTTCCTTCCTCTTCCTCTCGCGGATGTCACTCGAAACTCGATGTAAATATTTTTATTGCTACGGGGAATCGTGATTTTCTTTCTTTCCTCGTCGCTCTGCCCTTCACGCTGTCATTTTAATGAGTCGTTGACACGATCTCCGTCCATTTATTTCACGAGTACGGTGAGAAGTTCACGGCAATTCGAATAGAAAAATCCAAAGGGTTAGAAAGCGACGATTTACGAACGGCGAAATTAATTAGAGGACGATATTCTCGAACGGGTTAACTCGAGGAAAGTTCGAAGATTCGTGCGAATCGTTCCATCAGTGTCGACGAATGCAAGGTAAGCACGCGTGGTCGTTTTTCCGCACTCGTTTCGTGTAAATCAGTGAGGTGCAGCGGACTCGGGTTCCTTTAGATTCGCGATAACGAGTTACCAGGATTTCGCATGAAACGCGTTACATGTTCGAGGCTAGACAGCTCGCGATGCTTATCGACTCTTACTCGACGCGCGTGCAACGATCGCTCGTCGATGATTACGTTATCACGGTGATTCGACGAAAGGAAGCAGCAAAAAGTGGAACATTATTCTTAACCGTTGATAGAGAAAATTTGGTAGCTCGATTGCTCGAGCGAGCAACCCCCTATCGGACGAGTGGTTCAGCGAGTAGCCCACATCGTCCTCGTTATCCTCGTCGGATGGAAGGTTGGCTCGGGTCAACGGGATTCATAACCGCTAGAAAAAAGCGGGCCGATGTCCATTAGCGTTTCCACGGAGGGCCGGCGCGGCGCGGCGTTGGAGGCTCGATTAATTTTTCAAACAATCCCACTGGCGGTGGACTCATCGATTCGTGGGTCGAGATAGGGAGGGCCCCTGGACACGTCTCGTGGTCGAAAGAGAGGGCCCATTAGGCCCCGCGGCGTGGAGGCCCCTGCTGCCCCTTGTCAGTCTCCGAAAACCAGAAAGTCAGCTTGTCAAATTAATCACGGATGACCAATCCATCAGCAGGCATTCCTAGCCGAGAAGAGGATCTTTGCTCGTTGCTCGGCCTTTCGTTTTCTCCTCTTCCTTGCTCTTTCTTTCTTCCTTCGTTTCTGCCCTGCCGAGTGTGTTCTTTAGTCCTCCTGTTCCCGAGGACAGCGACAGGAGATTTCGACGTAGTTTCTGCCCCCTTTTTTTCGGGGAAACCTTATGGTATGCGTGTATAGTGTATAGAGAACCTGACGCTTCTTCTGCGTCCAGGCTTGCTTCGTGGTGTTTGATAGATAATGTTAATGCACGGGGAAGAAGAGGTCCACCACGCTTCTGGATGAATAATGTTTAACCCCTTCTGTGTTCTTGGACAGCCTCGATGGACGAGCACGTATTCGAACGGGCGACCATGGGTCTCGTGCTTTCTCCGCCCAATGCGAACTAGTATCGCTCGTTTCCACCGATGCCTTTCGGAATCTTACCGAATAAAATCGTTCCAAAACTTTCTCGCGTCTAAATCGAAACGGTCGTCGCGCGAACACCCGACGACGCGTTGTATGTTTTTCCTGAGTCCCGTGTCTAGACGATAATTACGAATCAACGACTAGGGATCGAAACAGCTCGTTTTCTCGAGGAAATCTTGCCGAGCGGATGAAAGGGAAAACAAGAGCATTCGTCGCCTCTCGTGGGAGTGTTGTTGACTCGAAAACACATGGCCCGAGTACAGTCCTCGAGAAAACGTTATTGGACGACGATGACGACGAACAGAAGTTTGTCTAGGATAGATAGGTTTCTCGAACATTTTCGACGATCGAACGAACGCGATCGAACGATACGCACGGCATAGATTTTTACTTGGCGATTGCACAAAATTTCGTCAGGCATTTGCCAAGTGTTTATTACAGGCAATTGGCAAATTAGCGGTCACGCGTCACGGTTTTAGAATTCGAACGGAAACAATGGGATCACCGATTTATATTTAAATCGACGTCTTTTACCGCGACACCGACACTCTATTCTCGATCGTTTCTATATTATTTTCTAGAGCTGTCTAGAATTAGATCGGTTAACCTGTCACGGTACCGATCGAACTGTTGCAAAAGCCTTCGTGGTATTTCTGCGTCGTGCGACCATCATCGACCACGAACGCTATACAATTTTTTAAATAATTCTTTCCTGTGCTCCTATACAATAGCCAGTGATTTTGTATTAGGTCGTTGCATATCATTTCGACGCGATTCGATAACGTAAAAGCACTGCAAAGTAGCACTTGTGACATATCGATTTGAAGCTCGAGGTTCGCTGAAAATAACTGCGTGAACCTTTCCATCGATATACTTAACGCAAAATGGTTGACGTTGAAACAAATATCGAACCACGTTAGAAAGAAAATTTAACGAACAAGACTCACGATCGAAGTGTCGAAATCGCGGAGAGAAATTTCACGTAACCCGAGGGTAATCGGGCCAAATAAAGGGTTAAGGGCCATAGTCCGAATCCCAGGACTCTTTTATCCGTGCTCGATGCGCCGAATGACGCAGGGGAGAGAAAAGACCCGCGAAAACCAGTTTGTCCAACCTAATACGGTGCCCGTGGCTTCGACGATCTTAATGAACTTCTCTCTTTCCGCTGTCCTCCTCTCCCGCTAATCTCTGCTTTAAAAACCATCGTTGATTCCCTACGAAACCGCGATTCGATGGTCAATTAACTCGACTCCGAGTAACAAGTTGACCAACAACGACTGTCTCCAAATCTCTGCGATAATTATTCGTTCCCGTCCAAAAAATATAATATAATACTTTAAAACTAAATCGTAAGGCACCATGTTTCCAAAATTGGGAATGCCGCTTATAAACGAATGCGATGAAAAAGAAGGTAAAAGGGGGTGCATATAGTTTATGAAAACGTTTCGCGAGGAATTTTCGTGCAGACTTTATCGAAGCGAACAGAAAGAGGAGAAGGAGAAGGAAGGGTATTAAAGCTGGTCTCCTAATCTTAATATTCAAATTCTGCGGCGAAACCACAACGGGGGTGGCAGGGGGCCTGAAGGGGGATGCTAAAAGTGAGCCGAGCAAGCGGCGACCGCATAACCGATTCTCGAACTCATAAATTTTAAATTATGTCAAGCAAAAAGAAAGGACGTGCGGATGGGACCCGACCTCGGATAAAATAAGAGTAGAACGAGGCTTCCCCACACCCTCTGCCATGTTGCTCTAGAAAAAAGCAGAAAAGCCTCGACAGGACCCAAAGAACGCGAATCAGGGCCCGAGGAATTATTAAGGCGGTTTTCGTGCAAAAATATTGTTACCGTATCCCGATTAATTTAATCGATGTTATCGCGTCGGCTATTTCTTTTCGCATATCGAAAACTTCTACAAAAAACGAAACTAAGTTTTTAGTTTTTTATTTGAAATTACATATTGGAGGTAAAGGTATAAGATTAAATTTTGGACAAGGAACGATTGTAAGACGTTAATTAATACGCGAAGAATTGCACATTGCCGGTACTTCGTTAAAATTTGATCTGGTTCGAGATAAAAGAAAGAAAGAAAGACCGGGGTTTCTGCGTTTTAAATCCCTTTTTAGAAGTTAGCCAGTCTGCCGAGAGTAAAGGGGTGTGAGTGAGGGAGAACGTAAGAGGAGAGAGAGGAAGGCTTATTGCCTCGACGCGTTTTCCATACGCGAAGCAGCTTTATGGGGGTCGCCACGAAATTTCGGGGCCCCCATTACCGCGGCGCGAAGGGGCCCCACCGAGTCGAATTTCCGGCATTAATTCGACATTATGCGATATTCAAATCGGGGCCCGTGGAATTTTTTTCGGTCTAACGAGCTCCTACTCCCTTTTTCCTCAACCCCCTCGATCCCGCCCCTCGGCTGCTTTTTATATACGCTACGCCATCACCGTCGCCATCCTTCGAACGAGAGAAAGCGGTTGCGTTATTTTGTGCGATACCGTATAACTTTGCCTTCAGCTTCGAACATTTCACCCTTAATTGCCGGGTATACCATAAGCTCTGGTCGCGAACACGTGAACGTAGGGAAGCGGTTTATGCCGAGTCTTAGTTTCTTCGGAATAAATTCGATGTCTCGTTCGTTTCGTGGTCATAAACCACGCGAATTGAAGGGTTTAACCCTTTGCGATCAGCTTTATCGCGCAAACGCGATAACTCATCGCATGAACGATTCATAATGATAAGTTACGAAAGATTTATAATAGCGTCTCCCATTGAAAAATTGAATTTTTAATCTTATTATCGCCTAGTCGAAGAACGAAACGCTTTCGACGTAAAACTGTTGCAACGTTTATACGGTAATTCGGAGCAGAATTTAAGCTGTCACGAATTCATGCCGTACATCTCGACGCGTGTTCGGAAACCGGTACCGTAACTTGTAGCCAGTCATTTCGCACGAAGAATATTAACAAAAGGCTTATGTCGTCGTGTTCGTGAAACTTTAAGCTTCGAATTAATGCCGCATAACTGCTACTTTGCGTTACTTTTCTATAATTGCCTGGTTCAATGCTATAAATCGATGCAATGTAAGCATCGTTCAGCGATACTTTTTTATCGCGAAATCGCGTCAGAGATTGATCGTTTAATATACAATAAGCTAACAGTATCCGGCAGAAGGAACGATCAAAGTTGCGAACACGTAAGAGCGACCGTGAAAGCGGTAAGTTTCGTTCGTGGAGAATACCGGCTTAACAAGGTACGTCCGAAAGCTTTCCAAAAAACCATCGATCCCCGGAGCAACAACAGGATGGAAGGACAGATTGCGTTTCCTGGCGGATCGGCGCGGCTCCACTTTGTTCGCGGCCGTTTCATTTTTCGAGTACGGCGGATAATTAATCTTGGGTGGGCATAAAAGGGTTTTCGGGTTCGGTCGCGAGAAAAAATGAGCGCAGCTCTGGCTTCGACCACGGCCAGTTGTGTTCGTTGGCCCTTTTTCTCTCTCTTCAGGCCGGTCCACCACCCTGTGTCTTTCCGTCTTTATATTTCTCTCTGCCCCCTATGCGTTTCCCCTTTCCCTCTCGCTCGCTTCGTTCGTCCGCTCGACATCGCCTCCCACACCGCGTCGTGGCACCGCGGGATTCTAAAACCTGCATATCTCGCGCCATCCCCTCGTCGACCATCGCCACCACCCGTCTCATCTCGGGGTTCTATGCTCTTTTTTTCAGAATTTGAGTCAATAAAAAATCGCCTGGAACAAAGGAACGAACGGCCGCCAATTTCTCACAGGATAACGTCCAAAGAGGGCCCCATCGTGGCCTGGCGGAAGGCTAATCACGGCCGGGCATCTTGACTTCTGTTAGGTGTTAAAAATGGGCCCCGCGGGGCCCTTCGCTCTTTATCTCGCTTCAGTCTGCTCGCTTCTTCTTCTTCTCCCTCTTCTTCTTCCTCTTCTTCTTCGAGTCTGTCTTCTTCCATGGTTCTCGCCGTCGCTGCCTGTTCCTTCTCCGTGTTATGGTCAAATATTAAAATTTGGAAACGTTACACCCGGGGCCTCGATGAATTCTCGTTTCACGGGCCTGCTTCGAGGCTGCGCCAAAGAAAAATTACGCAGATGGCTCATTAATTCGTGGCGAGTCGCTCCCCGTGGCGATTTTTCTGCGAGATTCGCGAGATCGGGATCGCGAATTCGAGAAGCCTTTCGTTCTTCTCCACGCTATTTTCTTCCTCTGTCGATTATTTCGTCTTATATATTATCGATCAAAATACTAGCGTTTTTAACTTGCGTCGGTAACTTGATCGCGATGTATCGTATTCGATACGATAAACTGTTCGATATTTAGCAGGCGCGCTGGAATGTTTTCGACCTCTTAAACAGGGTGAAACGGAAATTTTTCAACGACACTTGGAACCCGAAGGGTCGGAAATTCCTGCGCGAGATACCGCGCAATAATTAAACGATCATTTTTCCACATCCACGAGGCTTTTCGATCCCTCGAACGTCCCTTCGAGACGAAGATGCGCGGCAACCGTGTCGAGACGCTTTAATGACGAGAGTCGATTCGCCTCGGTCGATATATCGTCGTCGGCGATGACGAGCCGATGGAGAATCGACGATTTATTACAGAGATTCGTCCGAGCTCGACTTTTCCATCGAGATCCTAGCCAACCCGTGTTGCACCCTTTGATGGATCGAGTCTTTTATCGTGGTGACCTTGAACCCTCAACAGGTGTCTGTGCCAGACCACTCGAATCGATTTTCATTTTTCCCAACCGCGAAATTATTGGATTATATCCTTCCCTAGCCGGGTAACGAATGAACCACCATTAAGAAGTGCCGCGTTCGACCTGTTATTTCTCAAGTTTTCTTCTGACAAACGATACTTGATCCCCTATTTCGTGCCGCGTCTTCTGGAATTCGACGTTCTCCGAGGCGAGAAAGATCCCGCGATGCAATTTAATTAACCCGCTCTGTTGCGTCGCGCGTAATCGGACGGATTAGGGTTTGATTTCGTCGCTGCTGGTTCGGTATAAACGTCGAGTACACGATGATGTATGGTAGCGCCGTTTTCTCGGTAACGGATGATTTGTGTATTTGCGAGTGCATTTTGAACAAAATAAGAACAGGTTACGGTGCATTAGCTGGCAAGAGGTTCACGCACGTAATTTAGGACGAAACGATGTCAACGAACTTTCGAAGAGTTCTATTTTTACGGGCAAGTCGGCTAAATTCAGTTAGCTAAATTATTAATTCCGGTGACCGGGTCAGTGTAATCTGATTTGGGCGAGGATGCAGCCTCGAAGGCGACGTAGAAAATTCTAGCTGGAACATTCGGTTCTATTACCTTGAACTGTCTACCTTTCAATTATTGTCTGCGTTAGTATCGATTAGGTCGTTTAAATTACTACGGAGCAGACGTTGAACAGCGTGGAACACGAATTGTATCTCTGACTATCGAATCAAATTGTTCGCGACAGTGTTAATCCCGAAAATGTTATTTTGAAAATAGTTGACCGGGAATGCGTGAATCATGAATGAAAGAACGGAGTCGCGTGGGAAATGGTGTTTGTTTGTAGACGGTGAAATCCGTGTTGCGATTTCCACGTATGCACGTTAGGCATGCGTAACGCGAGGAATACTATAAACGCTCGCGTGTTTCATTACAACGACGATACGCACGAAATTCGATTCTAATGGGAAACAAGAAAGCCGAGAGCCTCGAGCGCTCGTAATCCGATGTCCTGGCGCGTTTCAAATACCTAAATCACGAATAACGATGCGATTCCTCGTAAAACGGAGTGGCCTGGCCTGACAGAGATCGCACGGACTTATCGCTAATTGCGATATTACCGTGAGAAGACAACGATCGTTTTTTCGCGCGAGCCATCGAAACGCCGAGATTTCACGCGTTCCTGGAACACAACGTATAAAATTCCACGATCCTGTTTATCGGCTGAATATTCTCCACCTCTTTTCTCTTCGCCAACTTTAACCGGTAATTTTATCGGCGTTCAGGTTTCGTTCATTTCACCGATTTCGAATGGAAATTCGCCACACGAGACAGTTTTCTTTTACTTTTTTTCCGGAAATTAAATATTTTTACGAAATTTGCTTCTAGATTCTATCGGAAGATTGGACATTTGCAACGATCGTAGAACAGATTTTTCGTAATCTTCTATTCGCCGAGTCATCGACATATCGACCGATAAAATCGCGATTTCCACGTGTAATATTCTCTCTCACGCCGCTACCCGATCACGTTTTCCTTCCCTTCCAGAAAAGAAAGAAAAAATCCCTTTCGGCGGTACTCGACGATGGTCCCGGAACGATTACTCAAATTTCTCAGCGAAAGGAGTGTCTCGTGTCTCGGTTTTCCATCCCTGTAGCAACGCGGAGAAAGAGAACGATGATCCCTTTCTACCCTCGAGGTTCCCGTTCGACCCCTTCCGGAAGAAGAACCGGGAACAGGGTAGTGAGAAAAGAGGAAGAAGAAAAAAGACTCAGCCCTAAAGGAGCCGGGTAACCCTGACGGGTCACGGGGTGAATACCGTTTTACCGACTATTAACTCACTTTTACCCTGTTTTCTTACCCCTGGCGTTCTCTGCTAGAACGAGAGAGCGAACAGACAGAGAAGCCTTCCTCGAGGGGTGAGCCACTACTACGTGTTTTTCTTCCCCTTTCCGAGCTTTCTTGCGTAATCTTTTCTTTTTTCACCACGGATTGGCTCCCCTTCTTTTTATTTTCTTCCAGTTTTTTTCGTTGGATACTTTTCCGGGTTACCCCGACGTGGACGTGCGCGTGCAGGTAGCTGCGGCTACCTGCGAACTCGTCAAGAGAGTAAGGAAAAAAAATGCGAGTTTTTGGGGGCCACGCTCGATTTAACCCCTGAGAAAAATCGCGACCGACCCCCTGCACCACGATATATATCGGGGGTTAACCGATTTCTCGGCCGAATATCGAAATCGGAGAGGCAGCTTTCTCGCTGGACCATTTAAAGGCTTAAGTATCTCGTAAAAATGGGCCCAAGATCGGGGACTTTTTTTTACAATCGTAACTTGACGGGGTGAGAGGGTCGAATGTCACCGTCACGGTTTTTCGTTCCACGTTCTATCGAGATTACGTTCTAGTCGCAAGAAATTGTCGTGACAACGTGCAGAATAATTAAACGCGGGATACAAAGCGTCGATGCATTAAATTAACTATTATTCTTCCGTACTTCTCGTGTCCTCATAAATTTTCCACAAAAGTAATAGCTACACAATCGGCAAGAATTTCTTCGTTGCATCACCAGGTGCACACGATCCGCCGAAACACAACAGGCAATTTAACTCGTAAATTTTTCTGTTATCCCGCTAACTACGACAATTACTTTCCCGTTCCGAATTCACCGTAACCCTCTCCCCCTCAACCCCCGATTCGTTTCTCCACCACGTTCTCTGTGTACTTGATTTTTATCAATCGTCCAGTCGAGACGATGTGGAGCAAAGATGAAAGGGAGAACGTCGCGAAAGGAAGAGAAACACAGGATCCCCGCGGTGCAGGATCCTCTTCGGGCCTGGACCTTAAAAATCGAGTCAATTTAAGGATCCGGCCCAGGATCTACAAGCATAACGCGAACGTGCATGCGATCCTTCAGGGGTAGTATCTCCTGTAGAATCCATTTACCGCTGAAACGTGTACGAAATCATTTCAAGTCACTTTTTAAGTCTTCCTTTTTATATCGCCTCCACTTCGTGCTATTCGTTTGTTTTTTAAACGCAAATATCAGAGGACGTTGTCTACTACGTTGTATCAATCTTATTATTTAGAAGTCGAGAAATTCTATTTATAACGTATTCTACCACAAACTTTTAAAATATCATTCCCTCCAATTAAAAAGTTAACTCCGTTCTCCCCTCAAAATAGTCCCGAAGCGTTTTCCCACAACGCCCGTCGGTCTCTCCTAAATTATCACGAAGGATAGTCATTTTTCATCGCCATTGAGGAAGGAGCTTCGTATCCGTCTCGTTAAACGACGCCTAGAATCGTTCCGTAATAAAAAAAAAAAAATTCCAAAGGCTGCGTATAAAGAAATAAAATAGGGATAGAGGTAAAAATGAAGCCTAAGGGGTTGCGTAATTTCGATAGACGTCATCGATCCAAACGGGGGGTCTAACCGAGCAAAATACCCTTGCAGCTTTTTTCAGATTTCCGAATCTCTTCTTTTCTTTCGCTGTATTATTCTTTTTCGCGACCACGAGATCGACTGGCCAGGTCGAAAGCTGCAGGTATATGAGAGGCCTTATGGATGGAGTTTGATGTTCTCATGGATCCTCTTCGCGCGAATAAAACCCGCCAGATCTACCTGAATCGTAGACTTCGCACCCGGGGGTATTAAAAGCTGCTGGCACCGGTTTAAACCCTCGTCAGGATGCACCGGATTCGTTTGTCTCCTTTGCTGGAAAAAAATAGGGGAAACACTATTTTAATTCGCAGCTGTTTTTCATTTTTCTTTAACGTTAAAACAAGCAATCTCGTCGACTTGACGAATTTCAGGTTCCCTATTTTAAATTAGATTCTGTCGGGTTTGTAAAATTATCTCGTTCCTGACTTACTATTACTAATACAATTATACCTAAAGAAACAAATTTCAACGTTGATAATTACGCTTTATATTTCCAAATGTTCGTCGCACACGTATCGATAGCACTTAATCGACGCGAATGTTGGATAAAATCATTTGCAAGGGACAAAAGATACGTGACTCTACGGAAAAGGTGTACCTGCTCGCCAGAGTCGATTGCGGCTTTTTCAAAATCGAGACGTCTCAATTTCACGATCTTCACCGTAGAACAGGAAAAAAACTTCCCTTCTTTCCACCGTCGACTCAAAGCGTTTCCATTCGTTGATCCGTCTTCCGTGTTTCCACCAATCGAGACGCCTGCTCCCCACCGTGCTTTTCGAAATCTGGAAAAATATCAAAGTCCCTCAGTCAGTCTCGTCGCGTTGTCGGTGAGAGCAGGAAGCCCCAAGAATCCTGGAGGGTGACTTCGGTAAACAGAGATAATTACGCAGTAGCAATATCGATATTTCATTAAATCACCATTTACTCTAAAGTTACTCGAAGTAGTCAAATTAAAATTGCATTATACATCGGAATCGTTATACGCTAGTTACGTGTATACCTTATCTTTAATAGCGAGAAATAAATTAATTATAACGTTTCAACTAACGATGGGGGATAACTTTTTGTTGCAGGGAAGGTGAAGGTAAAAGAAGAGAAGGATGCTTCATCGATGGCGCCAGGAAGCCCTCCGACACCGCCTCACACTCCCCAAAGTCCACCCCGACACAATCCACCCCCCAGTAACCTGTCCCAATCCTGTCAAACATCGAATACCAATTCTCCCAGCCTGCAACAACAGCAGCAGCAGCATCGACAACAGCAACAACAGCAGCAGCAGCAGCAGCAAGAATCGCATCAACATCAACAACAGCAACAGCAGCAGCAACAGTCCATTCACGCGATGACGAATTCACCCCTGAGCCAGATTCTAGTGCAGAATCCAGCTCTTGCTCAATTATTGCAACAGAATCCAGCGATTTTGTCGCAAAATCCGCAATTGGCGCAGTTGCTGCAGCAGAATCTTCAGGTTCAGATGGGCAGCGTCCTCTTCCAAAACGTCAGGAGGGAGGAACCTGAAGAGTCGAGGGTGAGTCAGTCGAACAAATTAATTAGACGAGGGTCCCTTTCATCTCCCGCGGAGCGTTTCGATGTGTCCCCATGCTCCTCTCACCCTCGCGTCGGAAATGGATTGTTTCGCTTCTTTCTTTTTTCTTTCTCCGCTCTTTTTTTTACGTCGTTTCACAATTTCGATCGAGAATACCATAGAACCTCGATTTGCGGGCAAATTTTTCGGTCGAGGGAATTCTAAATAACTTCTTATGTTTTCCTGGTTTCTTCAATTTTAATCATTTAACATATTTTTCATTCACGATATCACGAATTAACTCGAATGATTTTCAAAATATTGCAATCCTTGCGCAGTTAAATTGCACTGTCTGAAGCGTAGAGAGGGACCTTTCATTTGCTCAAAGCGTCTAATAGAATATCAGCGTTCGCTGTCTGCAACATAGTGTTTATGTTCTAACTGAAAATGGGTGAATGCGGTAAATGACTATTATACAAGGGTTAACGATGTGAATGAAGCTTAAGTCGAGAACTGGAAGACGTAGATCGATTATAGCCGAGCTGGTGTGGACACCGGGACTGTTGATGATGACGTGACACTGGATTGTCAACATGCCGCGAGCATCTGCTACAGCAGTTGGATTTCGTTCAACTTGTTTCCACTTTAACGACCAACGCCAAGATCCATGGTTGGCGCGCGTCATCAGCCAATTATATGAAAATAATTATCTCAATTTATTGGTGACCGGTGACGAAGAGCGAGTAACACTAATTCGACGCGAAAGTTTGCTCATTGTTTAAACGATTTTCTTAATTCCTTTGATTTCGCGTCGACAGAAGTTTTGCCAATAATTTCACTTCGAACTTTCCGTTGACCTCGTTTACAATTATTAGCATAAGATGCTTGAATTATTTTTAGAAAATCATCCGTAATTGAAAGGCTACATTAAAGGATTAGGATTTTATAACAGTTTGTTAAAGTTCGGGAATCGTATAAAGTGACGTTACTTAACGATTCGTTATTTCGCGCAATTGAATCACGCCCAAGAAAAACATGTAGAAGTGATACAACATCGATGATCGGTGCAGGTGTGTTGACGATCCGTGAAATCGTCTCTATCGTTACTTAATTCTCGAAACCTTTTCCCCAGCGTGTGGTTTAACGGAAATATTTTAGAAGAGGTATCATCGATATTTTAGTACCCTTGGTTTGTACGCGAATACTCGATTCCTCCACACTATCGAATCACAATTTTATTATCGTAAAATCGTGTGTAGAATTACAATCGCGTTCGGTCAGATGTTCCATCAAATTAGGCGTATCGTAAAAATTTAATCACTTTTCCTCTTTTATTATCTGGTGTTTTTGAAAGCAAAACAAATGCTAGAAATTTATTCCGAATGAAATTATAATAACATTGAAAGCAATAGAGAATGAATCACCGGCAGAGGTTTTGATGAGTCGATGATGACTCGTCGTCGAGTCGTAAAGTCTGGCATTCCACCGGAAAACGTGTAGTATAGCAAGTTTAGAATAATTCAGGGGTTCCTGGAACCACGAACGATCATCAATAATTTGTCGCGATATCCATTGGCATAATCCGTCGGGTGGAAAGAGGAGAGGTCCCTGATTCTTTGACCTTAATTCGTTCAGACGTATATGTACGTGTTCCCATAAAATAATCGAGAACAATGATTCCTTTCCCCTCGATTCGCGTCGCAATCAAACGGTCGAACGAAGAGAGAAAAAAGAGAAACGGAACGATCTCGCTGCGAGCAATAAAGCTTTCCCGTGAAATTTGGACAGCATCTCGTGATTTATCTTATCGCGAGGCTGCTCCGTGGAACAATTGCCCCGAGAGTCGATTCTCGAGCACCGTGCATCCTTGAAGCTGAACAGAAAATCGATGGTAGGTGGATTCCGTTGCTCTCGAAAGAGAACCTTCTCGTATCGGTCGGGGTCTATTTGCTTCATTGAATGATTGAACATTTTATGAAATGCTCGATGTCGCAATATTTGAGCGATCCGTGACCGATGAATACTCCATTTGTCACAAATTTCAATCAATCTCCGTGTTAACGCGTCGACTCGGCCAGCGAAAAATAGACACGTGCAACGATACAAATTGAAACACTGATTCAGTGTTGCCAACACCGTTTATGGAACGACAATTCCTTTTTCTAATAACCGAAAGGCTTCTACGATTCACGGCTCGAATTGCGCAGAAAATCGATCGTCCGTTATTGCTATTTAATCGCGCGATCGAAAACAGATTCAATAGCGACGTGGAATTCTGAAAACGTTGGCGGTTCGGTTTAGTCAAAAAGCATTACGTCATTCCTCGTGGAATTAACTTTCTAAAAGAACAATTAACATTCTGCACCATCCTTCGACACACCCTGCATTCAGCAGACATATTCGATCTCGGTTTATTCCAATAAACGAGAACTTCCGAATCCATTTATTTCTGGAAATTTAATCCCAATAATCCCGACACATCGTGTTCTTTCCATTTGTTGTGATCGACTCGTAAAACGTACCCGTAGCAAAACTCGGTTTCGCGAGTAAGGGCCTTCGTCTGACGGTGTTTTGACGAACAGGCGGTTCGGTGGGAAATTCACGGAAAAGTATGGTTCGCGGGTTTTCTCGTTCCATGGGAGTCGAAGTACACCGGTGACTCGGTGCTCTCGGTCGAGCTAAATATACATGTGTACGTGGTTAAAGAAGAAGAGAAGAGACACACACGAAATGGGCCGCGAGCCTCGGTGTTGTTGTATCGCCAGGCTGGAATCCCATACGGGGAGAATTGAAATTATTCCCCCGATTTTTGTCGTGTCGTTTACATTATTTTCGCCTTTGAATATTAATGGGCATATGCTCTCCGGCGTTATGGCACAAGAAGTAACAACGGCGTATAATACTCGACTCTTAACGTTATTCTATTGTTTGCAAATCAGCTCTATTGTTTTCTCATATACCTCTATACTCTCCCCGGTTCCCTCTTTGCCCTCTTCGCGCAACTCTCTTCCCTCCTTCTTCTTGTCTTTCCCTTCTTCGTCTCTCTGGATGTTCTTCTTTTACCCTCTCCTCTCTTCCTTTTCGTGCTCGATCTTCTTCTTCGTTGTCGTGGATTGTCGTCCTCGCGGAGAACCTACACGTACACACACGTAACGAGCATGGTATTCTCTATTTGTTTCTATGATCGTTGCTTTCCTTCCTCTGCCTCTCTTCCTTTTTTCCCAGTCTTTCGACCGAATGGAACTCTATGAGATTCCGTGTGGGCTACTCTGCAATCGAAATCCGTTTTGTGGAGCACGTTCTGGCAGCGGTATTGACTTTCTGATGTCTGGAAAGGGGGCTGGAACACCGTTCTCGCGGGGTCCTTCCCTTTTTTCTCCTTCTCTTTCTTCGGACAGTCGCCGGCTTCTTCCGGAGTCTCGTACGTTCTGCTCTTTTGAATATTAATATCAAACGAGACTGCAGGATATAGAGTTCAGAGAGTCGTAGTCCTTTCCCCGATATAATACACATATCTGTACACGCTTGCACTTTGCTCTTCGAGAAGCATCGAAGTCTCTTCTCTACGTGGGAAGAGAGTCAGTCTTCTTTTGAAGATAGTCGCTTCGTGACCTGGATTAGCTAATTGCTTCTTACTCACGGTAAAAAATTGCTGGTTGACCTTGATCCTGTCAAACACCTTGAATCGAATTCTATCACGTTTGGCTTCTAACGTCGTGACTCATTCAAGGATAGGACTGTTTCGCGTTGTACGGTTTATTGAATTTTTATTGCCGGATGTAGGCTAACGATTTCGAGAACTTTAAGGCTAGAAAGTGAACGATGGAAGAAACCATAGAACGATAGAAGAAACCGTGAAATATTATAGAATTTCTGAAACGAACTATGATAATCTTCAAATCGTGTGGGGGAATCTTGAATAAATTAACTATTGTTTTTCAAAAGATGAGCGGTAAAGACGTGATCGACGTCGTTGATGATTGATCGTGGATCGTGAGCGATCATGTCAATTTTATGACTACAGAATTCGAGCATCGTTGCTAATCGAATAATCATTGTCATTGGAACATCTATCGAAGGTTTCGATTCGGTTGTCGGTTGTTCCGGTATTAATAATATCCGTTGTTAATAAAAAATTGATTCGATTTCCCGCGGAAATGTCCACGAATGTTTTTCCCGTCGCATTACCATTCGGTCCGCACATCGATCCTATAATATTGGGCATCGAAGGCCGCCGATAATTATGAAGACGGAATATAAATGGTCGATCGTTGTCCAGGGAATCGATGGAACGCGATTGTCGTGCACGTGAGACGCGTTCGATCCTCCTGGGAGTATAAGAAGAAGAAAATTGACGCGGCACGTTCCCGTAGAAAATGGAAACGATGGGCGGAGACAGAAGACAAACGATAGACACAGTGTAGCAATCGCTTTCATAAATTCAGCGACGCCACGGATCGGCATCTTAGATAGGGCTTCGGAAATCGTACAGGATTCGAATAATTTGCACCGCGATGGGGCTTCCGGGCAACTGTGGCGTCCCTTTCGCGCTTCTCAACGTTCTTCTACTTTTTTCTCATCAAGCTCTTCTCGGTTTTAACCTCCTGAAAAGACGCTCGTAAAGCCACTCGTTCACGAAATATTCCCCGTCTCGGTTGATTTAGGATAATTCATTGTTCAACAACGCGACTTCGTTTTCGGATGTGCCGTGCGAATTTTAGTTACATGTCGAGCATTTGCAAAGGTCGATGACCTTAGGAATCGACCCGATATTTGGATTCTTGAACGTTTTCGAGGAACCGGAAGTCGTTTCCGCTTCACGTAGCGCCCCGAAGAGGATGTCGTAACGATCAAGACACAGTTTCTACCGTCGCAAAAATTCGAAGCGCGAGTAAAGGTTAACGGTTTCAATTCCGTGCAGGATCGTATCTGTGTCGATCACATACGGCTCAAATGTTTCTTTACACAATAACAATCGACGACTATGCGGAGCTTAACAACGTGTACTGTTAGGAAAAGTTTATTCAAACGTTCGATACACTCTTTCGTATTAACAAAAAGTGGGCAAATGAAAGAGAAATTTACTCTGTTAAAATAGAAACTGCTAATTTCAAATACCGGAAACTTTTCCACGAAAAGTTCCCAGCTGCCACGTGTACGAAACAGATCACTAAAGTTCATGGTACAAGGGACAGCCGACGAATTCACGTGCACCAGTAGCTCTCTAAACGAAAAAAAAAAAAAAAAAAACGGAAAAAAAGCTCGAGTAGTACGCTCAGAAAAATCGTAATCTCCGAGGGGAGATTTTCCCAAAAGGTCCACGCGAAGCCCGGATAATTTGGAGCTATTGAAGTTTTTAACGACACGTGTCGCGGATTCATAGAGGTGCACTCTGCCCTTTCCAACCCCCTTAACCCTCCCCCATCGAGTTGCGTGGGCGGCCCCCTTTCGTCTCCGTTGGCGAGCACGGCCCTGAGCATGCTGGTGCATTGTACATCGTAATGTATTTTCTTTTTAGGTACCGCCGACAATAGCGAGCCTGGCGGCGATGAAGGTGGAGGCAGCTGACCTGAAGGTTTCCGGTGAGTTACTATTTCCGCCTCCTTACGGAATTATCGGGATCGTAATTAGATTCAAATCGAGTGTTTGCCGTTCGACGACCCATGCGTCTCGACAGGAAAAGGAGGGAGAAAGAGAGAAAAAAAGAAAAATATATCGAAGGGGTCGCGAGCAACGGTGCATCGCGTTCAAATTGACCATCACGATCTGGTTGAACCAGTCGATTTAATGCTCCTTCTTTATTTTCTTAATGGTTGCGAATTCAAACCCGTTATTAACGAGGAGACAGAGATCTTCATTCGGTGCAACAACTTTCAACAATCAATCAATCAATCAATTTTTATAGATAGAACAAATTTTTGGGAACGGAGGTGAAGGTGGAGTTTCCTTCTAACACGTTGACTCTGATCGCGACTTTAATCTCTCAAACGTTTTTCTTCGTTACGCAATCGCTTCTATTTAATTTATCGTGCCGAATATCATTGGCTCCCGCAGTCAACGTGTTAACAGGATTAACTCTTAGTTACCGCATGAAAACAGTGTGTATAGTCGCAGGATCTTTTATAATCTCGTAATTTTCTATTCTTGTCGGACTTGTCTACTGTACTTTGACAGGGTGAAATCTGACTCGGTTTTCCTCGGAAAACCGAAATTACTTAAACGCACGGTGCACAATGGTCCCGCATCTCTGGGGGGTCAATTATCAATTCCCACGGTCACGTGGCACATCCGTGAATCTCGCTGAACGAAGGACGTGCCTACATACGCGCGCGTCTCGTCTTGTATTTATTCGATCGAAGTCCAGCAGAGGCTCGTAAATCGTGTGCAACCTGACGAAACGAGTCGTCGTCGTGTCCCATGCTTTCAGCGTTTTGTGGCCGGGGGCTCTTCCCCCTTTATTGGAATATCCGCCCACAGCATTATGGGAATTATCAAGGAAATAGAATGAACGTGGCAAGTGGGTCCCACGAGGGGGCTGAAGGGGGTTTGTTGCCTGTCCGCGGACGATCAGGAAAGAGAGGAAGACCATGGCGTGGAAACGGATTCATGCAGGTCCCCCATCACCCGTACCACCTACCCTCCGACTGCTTCGTCTTCGAAAAATCATACTTTCGACACGAGCACGTAACTCCGCGTGGAATCTCGGAGACTGCCAACGCCACTTTCCTTTTCTTCTTTCGATTTGAAGCATCGTAACAACCAACGCAGGATATCTCGGAGCATGCCGCGTACAAGGGGACGAAAAAGTCCCTAAACAAAAGAGACGTATTCGAACGACACGAGTTTAATTTTAGATCGACCACGGTGCCACCGCGATCGATCGGTCTATAAGGGATAGAGAAGTCAGTGACTCGATGGGAATTTCATTAATTATAGGACATCGTGGAGATAGAGAGCCGAGACGTTACGTAATCGTATCGATACTCGTTTATAAATAAGATAGCAGAACCCGGATGCCTTTCTAGCTGCCTTCGATACATTCTTCCTTTTACGTGGCTCAGTCGAATTTCAAATGCAATCGTTTCGTTGCAACTGAAAATGCGATAATGCTGTTTCGATGACTCGTTGTATCCGCTGTTCTTTAGTCGAAAGAAAAAAATCTTAAAATTCTTAGCAAATTAGATTTTAAGAGAATTTTGCTAACCGATCCCCGAATGTACCAGTCGGAACGTTTTTCATTCGAAAACGAAGAAACTAATCGACACTGTCAGCGGAAATTATGGTAACCGTTTGATAAAAGAGAATAGAAGATTGAAGAGAGAGAAAGAGAGGAGTGGGCGGCTACCGTCCAGTGTCTCTGTTATCCAGAGGCACATTCCCACAATTTCGGATCGGCCAATCAACGTTTAGAGCTGCCGGACGATATTAAACTGGTCGCAAGATCCACGCTGAAACGGAATAAAATAAAATTGTGCATTGTTCGACGACCGTGCCTCGTTCGCCGACACCGAGAAGAAAAAAAAGAGACACCGAGAGGAGTAAGAAGAGAGATAAAGAGAAAGAGAAGAGGAGAGAGAAAGAGAGAGAGAGCGAGAGAGAGAGAGAGAGAAGGCAGCAATCAAAGCTGATTAAGCCCACAACTGGGGAATCTGTGGGGCCAGTGTCTCACGCCAATCTCGCCCAATCAGCCGGTTGGCCGGGGAGATTTAAAAAATAGAATGCCTACTGTCAATTGTCCCATAATTTAAATAAATCGAATAAATGGACAAAGTGGCCAATTAGAGTAGTTGCTGGTTGCTGCTTTAACGCATTATTCTCTCTTTCTCGCGGTGTCTTCGGCCCTCTGTTGGCCCTCTTCTCGCCCTCCCACCCTTCCAGGAGAACCTTCTCTTTTAGCATCTCCTTCGAACTTCTTTCCTTCTTTCCCCTCTTCGATACTCCTCTTCTTGCCCCTTTTGACTGTATCATGCTTCTCACGTTGTTTGACATCGGTCTTACCGACGAACCACCACCTTGCGTCGTCGAGACACTCTTAAGAACGTCGTTACGACACGGATGACTTAACTTTCAGCTTGGTTACACGCGTGCGAGTAACGTGTTACTGCAACACGATGCAATCGTGACAGAACCGTTGACCGTCTCCCGTCACTTTCTTCCGCCGTTTCTCGATTCGTTTCCGAAACGGTAATGTGGCCTTTTCGTTGATTTTCGAACTGCTATTCGCCAACAGAGGGAATAATTGGATAGATAGATCGAGGGAAATCTAGGTTACACTCGAACGTGTATTTCTCGAATATGTGTATACCTCTCGAATCTTCGAAATCGGCAAAAAAGAACATTGTCCTCTATAGCACGTACCTCGAAGCGTTATTCCATCATCGATATTAATGGAATCCCACATTCTCGTATTTTCGAAAGTCGTAGCTTCTTGGAGAACAAGCGACGTTCGTCGTACGTTTAACTAGGACTTTTCAATTACATTCAACAATGTTGGCACCGCTCCTCGAGTAGTTTGACTGGTATTTAGAAAGCAATTTAGAAAATACGTCGCCAACGGGACCGGTAAAATTTCATTCGACCGTAATCGTTTTAACGCGCATTGTTTAATAACGAACAATCGGTGATCGTTGTTCTACGCTTGAAAATTTCAGCGAACGCACCGTGCAGCATCGAATACCAGGGACAAGCTTTAACAATTACGAGCGATTTACGACTCGAACAATTACCGTCGACATCCGTGAACCACGTCTGCCAGAGTTGCACCTGTTCGACATTCATTTACGGTGCAGCCTTAACAGGCTCGTTGATACGTACGCTCATTAATTCGCGTTAAATACAATTTAATTAACAGCTTAAATCGTAAGTTCTATCGTGTCGCGTTATAATGCTCGGACAACCCCCAAAAATTTTCACGTTCGATCAACTCCTTGATCGATAAGCGTTAATGAAATAATTTCGTGTTTAAGACTGGTTACTTTACGATCCTGTTAAGTCCAGTTAAGCATCGATGATTCCCCGCCGTTGACAAATGTTTTATACGGGATCAATCATTCGATACGACGTACATGCGCGTCGTCGGAAATCCTGAATTAATGAAGTTGTTTATCGAAAACTTGTAGGCGTATTCGAACGTTTATCGAAGCGTCGTGGTACAATGCGACAGAACGCGTGGTGATAAAACGCGAGCCAACCAGAACGTATCTACCGTCGATCGGAAGCAAAGTACAAGCTTCGAATCTCAGTTTTCCGAGAAGATCTCATTAACCTCGTGTTACGGTCATCGAGGAATCAAAGCCACCCAAAGGTCAGACGAAAAAATTGTATTCGATTCGATGGTTGTACGTCGCCGTCGAAGAGAAAGAGGAGAAAAAAAAAGGTGGTCCGTATTAAGCGGCCAATTATGCGAATCTGGCTCATCTGAACGAAGCCGAACGGCTGTGTAACGCATGTCTGGAAGGTAGATAAGGTACCCTCGTAGGTACTTGGTACACCTACGTGGGTTGGCAGTCAAGCCAGCCAGTCGACCAGGCAAATAACAAATAAAGCATAAACGGGAGCTACAATAAATAACTGGTGCACCGCGTTCTCTGCATATACTCCGAGCCATGGACCCTTCAGGGCCTTATTCTCCTTCTCCCTGTGCCCCCATCCCCTCTCTCGCTCCGTTCTCTACGTTCCTACACCCCCACCATCGGAGACCCCTTTGAGCTCCGTATATATGTCATAACGTAGACGCCGAGGGAGCCGGCCTTTGAGAAAAATCGTTTCTGACTTATGCGGTTGCCGTGAAAACGGATTTAAAGGATCCTCCGGATTCCTCTTTCCTTCTTTTTTTTTATTCGACGAGCACATGTTCGAAGAATTACGGTTCAGTGTTCTCCTTTTAGTTGTCGACGCATCCGATTGTTGTAATTTCGAAGTCGATCGAATCGAATCAGCGAAAATTTTCGATTCTCCTTTACTTTTCTTCTCGCCTCGTTCACCGGTGTTCGCTGCTTCTCTTCGCATAATTGGTTACAGATGCATTATTCCTCGGCTGGGCTCGTTTCGCAGCCCATGCATAAACATTAAACTCTTACGACACGGGCGTCGTTATCGTTTTTTCCAACTCTTTTTACTTTGGCCCTCGAACGATTGTGTTTCGAATTTCGCTAACACTCGTGAACCGTCTGATTGAAATTCCTGCGATTGCTCGGGACTAGCTCTCGAGCGGAACTTATCGCCGCAGAATTTCGCTTTCTAAATAACGCTAAGTTAACAATCGCCCATGCTCGGACAAAGACACTTATTACCGATATTATCAGTCATTATACCTGTTATCTATGTTATCAATTCGTGTCACTCTCGTGTCGAGCCGCATTGCTTACACTTTCGCAACTATTAAACTTATACGTTATTCCGAAAATCATTCTACTCGATTAAATCTCTGTCTGCCGGGAGAAAACGAAACTATGCAGCGTTAAGTATAAAGGAACTTTTCTAGAGAGAAGACGAAACAATGTAACGATTCCTGTTCGGAATTTTCAAACCGTTCCCTTTTTATTCAAAGGACGAGAGGTGGGTGGGTTAAAGCGCCAGTAGCGCGGCAGTTTGCGGAAAAATGTGTTTCTTCTGAAGATTTGCCGATAGCATCGATGGACAGGGAAGAGAGACTAGGGTCCAGCGGGCGCCGCGCTAAAAGAAGCAGGACAGGAGGATCCTCGCGAGGGGGAGAGCGAAAAATTAGGGACGGCATTCCGTCTGTGTACCGATGCATTTCGTTGGCCGTTGAACGGTCGTGGACGTTCCTTTTAATGCGATCGCGATTCCGCGAGCGGTAAGAAATTAATAAAAAGTTGAGGAACGATAAATTAGGCCGGCGACGAGACGGCGCGAGAAGCAGCGAGCGGAGTGGAGCGATGAAAGGGACGACGAACGCCGCGGAAAGAATACCGGAGACAGAAGGACGGATAGTTTCATGGGACCCCATGGGCCAGGACAGTCGAAGGGCGATAATAAATTTCATCTATAAATAATAAAATCTCGATCGTCTCTGGACCGTCCAGCTAGCCGACGTTCGCCGATTCGGTTTCGGATAATTTCGATTCGATTTTCATCGATCTAACGCTAAGTAGGACGGAGCGTAACAGATATAGTGGCGCGAGAATATAAATATCTTAGAAGAAGCTCGAGTAGAAATACAATGTAGCAAATATATGCTATCTCGTGATCGAAACGTACCTCGAAGAAAACGATAGTAGACACAACATTTCCACTGCAATAATAGCAACATCAGTCGATCGGAATCGTACAGTATGTTTCTAACGATTGAATGCTAAAAAAAATCGTTCGAAAGGCCAGTTTCAAGGTTCGCAATTAGAAGAATCGATTAGTTAATCGTCGAGAGTGCACCGGGGGCGACAAAACGGTATTCTTGGCGGGCGAAAAATCGCGAAACGTCGGCCAGGAAAAAACGGGGACGGACAAAATCGAGGCGAAGCGTAGAAGAAGAAGAAAACAAAGGGAGGGTTAGAAGGTTAGAAGGGTGAAGAGGGAGCGTATCGTTTGATCGAGCAACGATGGATTCCTGAGTTTCGAGGACGGCATGCGATTGCCAATCGTTGTTTCCCGATACAAAGACGATCGGGGCCAATCGAGCCGCCAACTAACATTACGGCATTCGCACTTCGTTTCGCAATTCACTTTTCGTACTCGACACTTTTATTGCCAGATATTCTAGCCCTCGTTCTACTCGTCTCCCTCTCTTCGGTGGCCTGGTCCCGCGTTAATTATAGCAAACGGAGAGGCACGAAAAAGTAAAACGTATCTTTTTCGTTACTCGAACGATCGGTCTTGCTCTCTCTCTATCGCGAGTCTCTGCAGAAAAGTTTGTTCGAACGATCGTTCTCCTCGTCGGGGGTGAGATCGAATTTAACACTCGTCGGGTCGATTACCGCGTTATATCGATGGTGTAGAGACTCGCGCAACGAAGAAACTTTATGCGCATTTTCTCGAACAAGCTTGCAACCGGAGTCGTCTTACCGCATCCTCGTCGCTAATCATCGTTGATCGGTACCGCATCTTACAGCGATGATTCGAAGACTCGCAGAAAATTTACAAGCACCAAACGGAGTAGCAAATCAAGCAATGACGAAAAGGAAAGTCGCTTCGGAAAGCCTGGCAAGGATGAAATTATTCGCGTCTCGAGGCGCAGAGTAAGAATCCTACGCGAGATTTCCATTCGCAATCAATCGACAGACGTATCATTACGTTCGCGTTTCTCCTTTTGCCAAACCTTTTCTGTGGCTGCTCACGGATCGCAGCCGTTTAATTACATACTTAAATATTTATACGCGCGGGAATATAAATCGAATCGATTCATAAAAGGCGAGCCAGCGGGCGAACGTGGCCCAGGGAAACAAGACCATCCGACGAAGGACCGCGATCCTCTCTTCGGATCCTCTTGCTGTTGCGAACAAAAAAAGAAGGAGAGAGACGGTTTCAAGATCTCTCTTCCTCTTCGTTGGCTGCTCTATTAATTAGCTCGCGGCAGCTCGCTCCACTCTGTTAATTTACTCGGAGGGGGCGCATTTTATTTTTCGTACGGGCCTGAACGTCGTCGATCCTCGCTCGGACTCCTCAATCCGGCTCTATTAATTAGCCGGGGCCCTTTTTTCCTCGTGGCCAGCCCCGTAAGAGCCGTCGAATCCCGTCAGGAAAAAGGGAACCCGGTACACGAGAAAAAGAATGCACGCGGCCAACACAGCGTCCGTCTCGGATTCCAGAATCACCGGAAAGGGAGAAGAAATATTCCGGTTTCGAGCAAAACGATCTTTTGCCGGCGTTTCGCGAATCTGCCGCGTATTTTCGTTGGAACTCGAACGGTCCTTCTGGACCCGGGTCGATTGTTATGCAGTCTGTTTCGTAACCCGTGGGATCTTGCCTCGCGACGCATACATTTTGTCTCTTTCCAGTACGATCATTTGCTTGAATTTTGCTTTTTTAATTACGCGCGTACAGGGATCCGGTAAGGATTTATTACGAACGTTCGGTATTAAAATGCACACGAAACATCGGAGAGTTTTCCGAAGGGTACGAAAGTTTTTTTTTTTTAAAGGGAGAGTCAGAAATCGAGGTTAAATACACCACGCGTCGTTTGAAGCGGAGATATAGGTGGATTCATTCGAAAAGGGGCGATTTGTCAAACACTTTAACAGCTGCCGCACGCCGACAGCATTATGGAGAGGAGTGTATTATCGATTTTCACGAAGTAATTCAGACGCCATGCTCGTCCAGCCACGCGGAAAGCGCTTAATCCGAAACCCTTCGAACAGTTTTGCACACGTGAAACCGCATAAAACGCCGAGCCTCCAGGAACACCTACGGGTTCTGGGATTTCAATTTGCAATTAAACGATCTTATCGTATCGTTTTAGCTATTCAAAAAAAAAAAAAAAAGTACGAAACAAATGTCCGCTGTCTCGGGCAATTGTCATTTCTTCGCGACGACGATTCTTCTTCCAGTCCTTTCTCGATCGTGTTCTTCTTTTTCGCGGGAAAAAGGGTCGCCAGAAATATACGGAATATCCACGAGCGCGCTGTCGGCCGGCATCCGGTTGACTATTTCGAGAATATAATCGCGAAAGGAGAGGAAAAGGGGCCAGAGAATCGCGAAATCCGCTCGAGAAGATGGAAAGGGGGCAACGAAGAAAAATTTCTCGACGTTCTGCGTTCTAACGAGTTACCGTCGTGTCTCCTTCGACTATTATAGCGTTCTTTATTAGCTCCGTATCGTTCTTTTGTCGTCGTCTGTTCTCGATCTTCGCCGAAAGCGGGAAAGGTTGACCGCGATCTGTTCTCGAGTCGTCCAAATTTCCGGTTCGAGGGCGCGTCGTTCGGCGAAGTAACCGCGTAAATCAATTTCCTCGGACGGTCGAGAAAATCACAGAAAGCGCGAAGAGAGAGGGAGAGAGAGCGTGGCGTCGTGTCGCTAATAAATCGAGCTTTCTTCCCGGCTTTATCCCGCGTCGTCCTCCGGTTCGCCATAAGTCGCTTAAAGCCGTTGCTCTTCGGCGCTTTAGTAATTCGAGTTAGCCGTTCAAGCAGACCCTCCACCCTTCGCCGTCTTCCTCTCGCGAACGTCGGAGAGAGAAAGAACCTCTCTCGCCTCTCCCGCTCCTCTGTTATTTCGCGCTTGGCGAAAAGCGAGAAAAAGGAAGAACGTCGTCGCACCGTCGGTGGAAACGACCCAAGCACAGGACCGAGACCAAGACCATGAAGAGCCCGCCGATTGTTTTAGCCCTAGGCCAAACTAAAACGGCCGGAGAAGTCCGGAGGGTCAGGGCCGTGGTGGCTTGGGGAGCTCGACAAGGGTGCGGGTGGAAGAGAGAACCCTTACCATTTCGTGCCACCTCGATTTTCACTGGAAAATGCTCGCACGATTCCTGGAATTTCCTATTCGCTTTTCAACGCGTTTATCGATCGAGTAACATATCGTAGCATAAATTTGCTAATTCATTATTCATATTTCTGATTAGAGTTTTAACGTGACTTACATACAGCCGTTTCTATCGCGCCAACACCATTGATTATCGTGACAGTAATAAATATAGGTGCCATGACGTACGATAAAATTGTCTATGAAAGATATTAGAAATTAATTTTTTATTAGAATTCTAACCTATTTTGTATTGTCGATGCACAGTTAACGACGTTCGAACTCAACTACCATTAATTAGTATCTGATCGAATTAATTTTCTGTTCGAAACGTTGAACATAAAGATACGCTACTGTCAGTCAGTTTTGAAAGAGGTTCGCGAAGAATCGATCCTCTGTTTTCCCTCGTGTTTTTCCCCTCCTCTAGCAAGTTCTTTCTCTCTTTCTGTTTCTTCTCTTATACGACGACGTGCCAAATCATGCGAGTGGAATCGGAGAAATTTAAAAAATATTCTAAATTTAATTACACCGGCGACCCTCGGTCTTTCGAAATCGTCCGGGCTGCCAATGACTGGTTGAAAAATAGCCGATCGACGAGCTTCTAGCGGGGTGGCATTTGCATCGCTGAAAAAAGGGGAAGAAGAGAGAAACGCTCGAAAGCTCTTAACTCTATCGTGATCGAAAAGAGGAAAACAAGAATTTCGAGGTTTTCGAACTTTTTCGCGCAAGATCCGACGTTTCAAAACTTTTCAAATCGAGCTGCTTAGAAGCGAAAGAAATCGTGAATCGGATAAACGTATCTCACGATCGAGTTAAAAAGAAAAGAAAAAACGAGAAGAAAGAAGAACGAACCGAGCAATGAAGAGGTCAACGAGAGCCCCAATTTCAATTTCTCTTTCCCACGGCTGTTCAACGTCGAATCAACTCGACGACTCCATATTTCACTCGATAATAGCTTCGTCAAAGTGTCCACGAATTGAATCTCCATAAAATTTAATAGTTAAATGTTGGTAAAATGTTGCAACTAATATGCGACGCAAAAAAGATAGGAACTTATTTGTTTTAAACTCGGCGAACGCGTATTGTTCTTAGTTGTACACTTTAAAATTCGTTTGATATTCGGTGCGCTCTTTGAAAACTCTCTCGCCATCGTTCACCCTTAAGAACTCTTATCCACCCTTTCTACGCGTACATTCGCAACCCCTCTTATCCGCACATTCGTGTTCTTAATATCCTTACTATTCAGAGCACCACAATTGCACTTTGCTTTTTCAAATCTTTATCCTTTCTGTATTGATTCGAAAACGTTTAGAGCTCTTCAGAACAGTCTTATCATCGAATAGAAAAATCACAATTTTCATCTTGAAAATTGATGGCAACAACTTAATCGATAGCTTAATATCTAATTACGCTTGCTCGTGTCGAAGGGATAATCGGGGGATAGAAATGCACCCCTAACGTTTAAAAGTCCGCGCAAGAGGATTTTTTAGTTTCAAAGGAAAGGCCACCCTTTCGTCGGTGTTTCCACCGATGCAATGGCAAATTGAGTTGGAGCGAAAACACGCGTACTACTTATCGCCGTGTCCCCCGAATTCACCCCCGTTCGTTCTACCACCCCAATCCGGCTCTTACGTGGGACGCGTAAACTTTTCACGAAGGGTGAATCGTGCGCGCGATTGTAATATCGTTCGATTCGCGTGTGAGCGTATCCTCCTACCCCTTCGTGCTTGTACGCATACATACGTGCCCCCTCTCTACCACCTTTATTCCCGAAAATAAACAGAATCGAACCCTTTCTACAAATTCAAACAGCCAGAAGAAGGGATCCTGCCTCCTCGCGCACCCCTTCTTTGTTCCTTTCGAAAAACCTCGATAGATGAGGAACCACGCGAAAGAAAGGAAAAAATACTGGCCACGGATCGACGATCCGCTGTCAAAACAAGGAAATCCGATGCCCCGGTAATCGGTATACCCTGATTTTTCATTCAACGCATTTTTTCCGGGGCGAGGATGCGGCCCATCGAAAGGGGTGACCTTCCAGAAAATTGATCGGTAATAAAACGTAGTCACGGTGAAATATTGAACGATCGATCGGTCTCTGTTTACGGAAACACGATACGGTGATAGTCGATTTTTGTAACCAAGGGTGAGACGATTAATCTATCGAAGGATAATGAAATCTATATTTTAACCGTGGAACGAATTGGAACGAGCCGTAACCCGGTGTACGCAACACCGTATAATTTGAGCAATTATACGCGAAATCAGAGTCGACATTCGTGGCTGCGAGTGGCGTTAATAGAATTACTTAAGACGATAATTGGCAGAACGAGCTGAAACCGGCGGTCCAGCGTGTTAAAACTTTTGCGATCGGTCTTAAATCGTTAAGAGGAACAGTGTCCTAGGGGACATCGTTGTTTTTTGCTCGTGGCTCTGATCTGGAAGATTGACGACAATGTGTTGGGCGGTGAGTTCCAAAGTTCTACAAAGTCCCATATAACCGAGCTGATTTACGAGATCGCGTGTCCGATAACTTTCAAATATTCCCCGACAGCGAGTGGCTGTTAGGCTTAACAAGGCAGTTCGACGAGTGCGTAACGAGCGAGGACTATTATTAAGTGCACAGCCACGCTTCTATCGATGCCCGGTGGCGTTTCTGTCTCTCTGTCCGACCCGTGGCCAGATCCACCCTTCGTTTCTTTCGAAAAAAGATTATATTTTCAACCCTCGAATACGCATCTGCTTATCGCGAGAAGAAAGTACCGGGTTAACTCGTAGTCGACAGGGAAATAAATGTTCGTTTCGCGGTCGCGCGTGCATTGGAAAAAAACAGTAGCATAGAAACCGGTTCGCTGGGTCAATAATTTCGGAAATCATTGTTCTCCGATATTCCACGGAGAGGTTTCCCCTCGTTAAATTTAACACGGCCGCCATAAGTAACAGTCGAGCGAGAGGGGGTTCGAGCCACGACGCCGTGAAAAGAAGGGGGTGCGCAGAAAGGAGTCGGCAAGAGTGGTGGTTGACACTAAGTAGTATGTCCGTAATAGCGGGCCGAAAAATCCATACGTCCGAGGGCAGGCTAGATTAAAATGAAAAAGAAAAAAAATTTCCGCGCCTCGCCAGAGGGGTAAAACGATACCAGCTATGCGCGACATTAATGAATGTGCCTTTAGAAACGGGCAAAGAGAGAAAGAGAGAGGGAGAGGAGCGCGTAGCACGTGGCTCGATTGCTTTAACGACCGTTTGTACGCGCGCGCGTTCGTTCACGCACGCTGCGTCTCACGAAAGCCTCCAATCCGCTGGATACTCGTTCGTCCGATGAATAATCTCGTTTTTCGAACACCAGGAATTACGTTACGTAACTTGGACACCTTGTAACATTCCGCTGACACTTCGAACGTTACAAAACACCCGCTGAAAATTCTATCGAGGAACAACTTTACGTCCGACAAATTTCATCTATATCATGGGTAGACCATTTTCGAGTAAACGTCTGTAATAAATCTGCACTCGAGAACGGAGAAGTCGAACGAAAAGATATCGCGATTAATTGAAAATGAAGCGTGTATTGTTCGCGATGTAGCTGTTTGGCGAATCGTCGGATATCGGAACCGGTGATTCTATAAATACCTGTTCATAAATCTCGCGGGTAAGGCGGCCCGTAATAATTAGGAGAAACGAGTAGACAAAAGCGGGAATAATTCTATCGGCAGAACAGGGAGGGAAGCTCATAAATTCGCCGGTTAGAAAGGAAGCCGAACGAGGTCGAGCCTCTGGAAAGCTCTTCCCTAAAGAAGGAATCGCGTTAATTATAATGGCAGCGTTGTAACCGCGTTTATTTTGGTCGTTCCCGCGAGCTGCAGCGAAAGAAGAAGAAGGCAAAGTACGGCACGGAGAAGAAGGTGCTAAACGGACGGCACCCAGAGAAACGGGACAGGAGAATGGCGACCATAACGTAATTTTGACAGAAATAACGTCGCCGTGTTCGCCGAGAGACAATAAGTTCGCGACACTCTCTCTTGCCGGGGATCTTAGAATAGTTTAGTGTTCGCTTCGTCTCTGCCTCTCTCCTTCGTCACGGACTTTTCCGTCCTTCTTCGATGTTCCACCTTCAACCACGACTTTCCCGTTTCATCTGCTCGCTTTTGCTGACCCTCTTGGCGCCACGATTTTCATGGTTGCGACCAGATTAACGATTACACCGTATACGGTCGTTGGAGAATCTTACGTTCGAAGAACTCGCTGCGTATAATCTTAACAGAAGCTGAAAAGGTTCTCGGTATCGCTTTTGATCGAAATAAAGCAATCTTTTGAATGAGGCAGTGATCGGTAGTTGGAAAATTGGTGATTCTGGATGTTTAAACGAATTATTCGGTTTAAGCGAACCGGGAATGCTGGTCGTATCGTTGCGTAATATTCGGTTATGACTATTAATCTATCCTCCGGTGCAGTAATTATGCAACGCAGCTGCGTGTTTTGTGTCGCTCGTTAGAATCACCTTCCGACCAGCCATGGGCCGCGTAAATTTACGATCATTTTCCTGGCGATATCGCTCGTTACGAGGGAAACGGGCCCGCCTAGGAGGGTCAAGGTTCTCCTCGATCGAGACGTTATTAATCGCGAACGAACGAAACGTCGAAAGCTACGTCTCGACAGGGCGCGATTCTTCTTTCGTATCCGAGAACGTCAGACATTTTGTTGACGCCTAATTATGCGGCTCGCATCGCAGGAAGCGTGCCAAAACGGTGGCGGCAAGAGCGTCGAACGGAACCTGGCCTTGGTTCTCGTTAAAAGATACAATGATGCATATTTCCGGCAAATTGCACGCCGTCGATTACTCTCGACAGCCTCGCCGAAATCCTGCTATTCTTAATTCCACGTGTTTCGATCGATCTCTCGAACGGACGTCGGATAAA
Source organism: Megachile ligniseca (assembly GCA_945859555.1). NCBI lineage: Eukaryota > Metazoa > Arthropoda > Insecta > Hymenoptera > Megachilidae > Megachile > Megachile ligniseca. The sequence goes on from OX243787.1 coordinate 10,262,287, forward strand.
GAAGAAATACCACCCACGTCGTAAAACGAACGAAGGATACGAGAAACGTGACAAAAGTCGGGGGGACAAATCTTAAAAATATGAGAAATTCACGGGACGACACGCACCAGGACCCCCTCTCCTTCGTTCCCCAGCCCTCTGTGCACGGCTTTCAAGCCGAACCCTTTTATTCGTAGTTCTTGAAACTGGCACGTTGGAGAGGGAGAGGTTGATCCGGCTGCGGATGAAAACCTGGGTTTCGCTCGGGGAGTTTAAAATTTTCAAAAAGCCCGATCCTGAAAAGGAGCTCCCGTTCCTTTTTTTATCATTTAATCCGTGCGGGCCTTAACCGAATAACCCTTTATACGCGTGGCTGTGTGCGCTCGGCGAAATCCTTCAGCGAGCACGATCTTCACGCACCTCAACGATTCGTTGATAGGTAGCCGAACTTTGCTTATCTCGTAGACACGATCGAAGCATAGAAAGAAGTTGAAGAGTTTCGCGAGGCAAAATTGAATAATTATAGCGTGCCTTGCTCTACAGGACCGTTCATACTCGAGGTCGATAAAGCGCCAAAGAAATACATAAATTTCAGTAACAATGACTTATGGCAACAAAAGCTACGTTTCGTACGTCAAACGTCATCGATTCGAACAATCTACGCACGAATAATTAACCACGAGTCGTTCAGCAGGGTAAAATGGGACCTAACCTATAAAAATCGCGTGTTTGGATAATGCATCGAGTGGCCGCTGCGTCGCAGTCTGTTCGCCGCGCAGTCACCGAGGGTCCATTGAACCTTTTCCTTCCTTTTTTCTCTCCCTCAAGAGGGCCTAAATACCGACAAAAAAAATTCCCAACGGGCAGCCACCCCTCTTTTCTCGACCTCTTTACCCCTTTTTTTCGACGGCCCTCGTCACAACATTGTTTCCGGAAAAACGGCTCCGTCTAAACGAGTAACCGGCCAGATGCGATTTAATGAGCCAGAATAGAGACGTTGCCTCGATTTCACGGGCTTCTGGGGAGGAAATGCAACGAAACGCGATCACACGGAATATTTTGACGTTGAGTTTCAATTTTTTTTTTTAACCCTTTCCCTGGCTCGTCTACCTGTAACATTTCGCTTTAGAAGCTTGCGAGAAACGCGAGCGATAAAGTTACTGTCGGTCTTCGAAGCGATACGAATACGTTTGGTCAGAATTAACGCATAAAATTTTGATAGGGCCGATCGAAAGGTTTCGTACAACTTGGAACATAATACATTGGAAGCATAATGGCTGTTTCTCCCTCGCAACCTTTACCATTTCGTCTTTTCCTTTGGTCGTTCGTTTTTGTTTCGTTTCTCCGCCGCGAGAGAACCCTTCTTCTCTTTCGCGTACACACGTGCGCATAAAACTTCGCCGGTACCTATCCCCTCCAGACTCGGCCAAGGGGGAACCCCTAAGAGAAATATTCGACAATTTTTAAACTCGTTTCTGAACGCATTCAAACGTGCACAGTCGACAAGTAGGAATTTCTTGGAATCAACCGGAGCCCTTGGGTAGGGCGTACACCAAACGTGGAACGTGGTTTCCGGCCACCAAGGATGGGGGTATGGTATATATTCTTCCCTCGCTCCAATATTTCGCGACTATGCGCCAATTTTCTTTCTGCAAACCCCATTCTTTTTCGACCGAATCGACTTGGAATCGATCACTATCGCGCTGTAGAGCTCTTCAGGAAAGAACTTGGCTTTTCTCACAAATGGACTCTTTACGATATGCTAGTTTCTTTTCCCTCGCGATCGGTATTATTTCCACCATGGAATTCCCTCTTTGTTCCGAGTTTAAAATGCATCGTAGGTAACCAGTTTTTCAAGTGTCCAAAAGCGCTCGGGTCGACGAACGGTGAACTCGTAAGTCTCGATGCGTCTACGTATCGGATAATTGTTCTAGCGAATGTGTCGTTGAACTTGCTCTACAGCGGATAAAATCGTTCGTCAAATCCTACAGAGTTCTTCTTCTCGCCTGTAGGTTACTTCCTTACCAACCTTCGTTCCGTTTAAACGGTAGAGAGTTCCGTTATCGATCGCGATCGTCGAGAAAATCGACGTCTACGTTATCGACCCGATTCGAATTCTATCGAACATTGTACTGTACGAAAAAGCATGTCGCCAAAATGTCGTTAAATTTTTATTATAACTTTATCCATTATCGTTCACGATTAACCTTCAGACGGCGGATCATCGAGACATCGATTGAAATATTTGTGTAGTTTTCGGAATTTTTCAGCGTACGTATCGACCCTTAGGTTCGCGCCACGATCGATCCGGCTCCGTCGTTCGAGGGTTAAAAACGAGGGAACTCGCGTCAACTTCTTTTTGGTTTCTGATTTCAGCGTTACTGAGACAAAGCATGTCTCCGGTTGCGGACACCTTGATCGGTAGCTCGAAAAGCTCCGTGTCACAGCCGATAATCGATTACTCCCGATACGTGAGGAGGTACTCGTCGGGTCAAGAATGCGGTAGCTCGTATTGTAAGGAGCTCGGTTGCAGAGAGCATTTTCACTGTTTGGACTGCAGTGGTAGGGTGTTTGTGAAAAAGGAAGAAATGATAAGGCATTTCAAGTGGCACAAAAAGAGAGACGAATCTTTACAGCACGGCTTCATGAGGTACTCGCCGACGGACGATTGCTCGGAGAGGCATCCGAGTCGTGCCTGTCCGCACAATAGAAAACAGACTCACTACCACTGTATCCACGAGAATTGCGATAAGGTTTACATATCGACGTCGGACGTGCAGATGCACGCGAATTATCATCGCAAGGATTCGGCGATCATTCAGGAAGGTTTCCAGAGATTTCGCGCGACCGAGAGCTGCGCTACCGATCACTGTCCCTTCGCCGGTCAACGGACCACGCACTTCCATTGTCGGCGACCTGGTTGCCGATTCACCTTCAAGAACAAGGCTGACATGGGTAAAGAGACGCTTGCGTACTTCCGCGTAAAAATTCTCCCGCTACTCTATTCCGCTTAACGTAAATGACAAATCAAACGATTAGCTTTGTTCAACGCGAGCGCGAATACACCTAAGGTTCGACTTAGAAACGCGTGTCCGGCTTGTTCACTCACGCGTTTCTTTCGCGGCTTCTTTTTCCAGACAAACACAAGTCGTATCATATCAAGGACGAGCAGTTGTCCCGGGACGGATTCAAGAAGTTCATGAAGTCCGAGGCGTGTCCGTTCGAGCAGTGTCGTTTCTCTCGGGTATGCAATCACATTCACTGCATACGACCGCATTGTAGCTACGTTCTTCATTCTTCCGGTCAGCTGTTCTCCCACAAACGGAAACACGAGCGACACGAGACCGAGCTGGCTTACAGAAAGTACAAACAGATCAGCGCGGTAGGTGGTGTACGACCTTCCGGTTCTTGGCCACCGGACGACGTCGGAGCACAGAACCTGTCTCTATGTATGAACGGCGAAAGCTCTAACGAGGACAGAGGCTCCCCGTCTTACTACTCGTTCGACGATTCCTTCCAAAGCGGAAGCGACCTCGCGATGGACCTGACCGCGCCAACGACCACGGTCACCGCCAGCGGAAGTTCCACGGTCACCGTCGACCCTCCGCCGCAGCAGCACCACCATCAACAACTACAGCCGCAGCCGCAGCAGCAGCAACAACAACAACAACAACAACAGCAACAACAGCAACAGCAGCAACAAAGTCAACAGCTCACCGCCACGGAGTTAGCCTATCTGGTACCCGCGACGGGCGACTGCCCTTGTCACCTGGGCAGGGATCATCATCACTGCGGTCTGGATCGTTGCGGGACAGCGTTGAAGGACCCTCGCGAAGTCAGGGAGCATTTGAGAGAGCACGAGACTCAGGAACGCATCACGGACGCCTTCTTCGAGGAGGGTGGCTGCGACGATAGTTGTCCGTACGCCGACAAAGAGAAACACTATCATTGCAATTGGGAGAATTGCCGCGAGGTGATCCTCTCGACGGACAAACCCTTCCGTCGTCTTCAACATTACAAGATTCACGAGTACAGTAGGCAATTAAACCTCTCGTGTTCCTCTCACGCCCTGTCCTCCGACGTGACGTTGACTCATCTGACCAACATCGACGCCATGTTCAGGCGGAAGAGAGGCAGGCCTCCGAAAAACCGAGTGATAGAGATCTGGTCGGGCGGCGACCCAGCCACGCACACTCACGATTCCCCGCAGGCGATCTTCACCAGCTTCAAACTACCGAAACCTCAGACGCCGAACCTGACGCTGAATCCGATGACCGAGGACCGGGAGGGAAGCGTGTCGCCGTCGAACAGCCTCGGCGAACCCGACGGGTTCTCGACCTATAATCCTGATGGATGCCCGGATCCGGCTTGCGTCCTCAGATCCACCAGGCATCATCATTGTTCGCAGCCAAGGTGTCACTTCTCTACCGATAGACCCGATCAATTGCTGATGCACAGCAAAGACTTTCACGATAACGTCGACATACCGGCGGGCTTTGCCTTCTTCGATAAGATGGTAGATTGTCGACTGGCCGGTTGTCACAGTAATCGCGTTAATCGGCATTTCCACTGTACCAGACCGAACTGCGGCTACTCGTTCGTCAGATACTCGACCATGGCGATGCACGAGAAACAGCACGCTGGTCACGGCGACGTCGGGGGCCAGGAGTCCTCTAACCAGGAGTGTCAGACGCAAATTCAGCCGATGATACAGGAAAGCAAGCCGAGGATTCAAGTGAAGAATCCTGCCGAACTGATCGAGAAACCGGAAGACGCCAACAGCTTGACCGTCGCAGCGGACGTAGAGAATAGACCGATACTGGAGGAGAAGGAAGCGGAGATATGCAGTCCGGATGGCAACAAGACTACCGGTAAGCTCGTATCTTCCGTGGACACGAACCAGTGCACCTGTACAGTATTCTATAGGTTTTGTTTGGTAGTTACTTGAGATGTTACGAACACGTCACTCAATCGATGCATGTCTTTTTTTTTGCACGTACACGCACCTCGATCGTATATCGCAACGCATCGGCACCGATCCCCGATCCTTTCGACGCGTTTCGATCGAACTGCTCGTCGAAAGGACGAGGATCGTTCTCTTTTTTTTTATTTTCTTTGTTACGGTTTGTACATTTTGTTCTTTGCGTTTGATGTATCTATTGTACAAGGTGGTTGTAATCATAGTGGGTATATTTGAAGTGTTGGTTGTTTGGTTGATTGTTGCTAGTGGTGAGGGCGGCAGGCACCTATTATCCGGTCAGCGGACCGCCAAGTGAACCCGCACTTCCGGGCGTCGTGCTATCCATGCGAACTTCCGTGCACCAAGGTTCGTGTCTCTTTCGACGACCAAATTTTCTTGCCTCGAATTGTGTTCTCTTTGGTTATTAGTCGAACTCGTCGCCGTTCGCGTCCACCCGTTTGCCCGTTCGCACGATCGTACTCACGAACGAATGTTTCGCTTGCAGAATCGCCGGTTCTTCCGTCCACCAGTTCGGCCTCGCCGCACACGCTCTACGGACCCGAGCAAAGCTGCAGCAGGCCATTTTGTAAACTGAAACGCAAGAACCATTATCACTGTAACGCGTGCAATCAAGCGTTCTCCGAGTTGGATCGACTGGTGGCTCACATAGCCAAACACTCGACAGGTGCCATTCTCAGTCAACAGCAACACGAGCTGGCTAGTCAGCCCCCTAATCAGCTGCAGCACGACTATCTGGCGCAGTTGTCGCAGAAGCACGACTTCATGGCGCAGAACGCTCAAATGGCGCAGAACATTCAGAACTTCCAAAACCAGATGCAGCGTCAGATGCAGCAGACTTTGGGCCAGATGAGTCAACAGAGCCAGCCGAAGGAGGTGAAAATGGAACCTGCGAGATGCGGTACCGACGTTGCCGTGCAGAACGTTCCGAACGTGAAGCGAGAACCCGCCGAATTGACCAGGGACGAGGGCAGCAATTCGGTGATGGACAACAACGAGAACGGTCAATTGTCTCAACCGAGCATGCCACCGAACGTTCAACAATCTCCGGTCCCCACCAGCTTCGAGCTGGATCTCAGCCATGGATTTCATTTCCCTAGCCCAGCCGTAATGGCTGCTATGAATCAGCAGATTGCCCTAATGAATCAAGCCCTACCACCGTTCCTTCAACATGGCGGCATGTACACGGGCGGGCCAGGGCTGATGTTCGCTCCCGGTCTACCTCCGACCAACTTTCTACCTCCTGGCAGAGACGATAATCCTTTGGCCTCTCTGGCGGCGAATCTGAACCTGAGCAAGAGGTCCTTGTCGCCGCCGGACAGCAACTCGCCCGAAGCGAAGAAACAGAGGCTCCATCACTCTATGCGCATGCTCAAGGACGAGCCTGTACCCGAGGGATACGTCAGGTACGTCTTATTTTTCTATATTCTTGGAACTTGGGTTATCGTCGAAATACGTCGAAGCTCTAAACTATCTCCTCGATGGTTTCAGGTTCAGATTCAACGAGGACTGCAGGTACCCTCACTGCGGTTACAGGGAGCACCAGACTCACTTCCACTGCATGCGACAAGACTGTGGCTACTCGTTCTGCGACAAGACACGTTTCGTCCAGCACACGGCGAGACACGAGCGACTGGACACCCTGATGGGCGGCGATTTCCAGCAATACAGGGCGAACGTGCCTTGCGGTCGAGCCCAGTGCGCGTACACGTCGTCGTTGGGTTCGATGCAGAACAAAGCGTCGCACTTTCATTGTTTGAAGTGCGATTTCGTGTGCACGGACACGAACAAGGTGGTCGCTCACAGGCGACAACACGCGAAATTGGACAATATCGCGGCGGCGGGCTTTCAAAAGTTCACTCCCAGCCAACCTTGCGGTGGCGTTCAGTGCCAGCATTCCGGCAAACAGACGCATTATCATTGTCTTCAGTGCCAGTACGCGGTGCTGGGTTTGGCGCAAATGTCCGCCCACAAGTATCGACACATGGACACATAACGGCGTCTAGACGAGTTGGAGGATATTCGTAAAAGAGACAATTGACTCTGGTCCCCTTGTAGACATTCCCCGAAGGATTCAGGCGTCCTCTCGGCCCTACATCGACGAACAGGTCCAAAGAAGAGGAAACAGCCGGGTGCTGGATCCTGTATCGACGAATCGAGATCCCGCGGATGAAACCCGATCAAGGACTGACCACGATAAAAGACAATTTCGTCGATGCTCCCTCTGTATAGACACATTCCCTGACGGAATTGCTAGGCGATCGCCGATGGACTGCTGACGCGTACGTTTCTACGAGCTCGATGATTAGGAACAGGCCTAGTCATTAATCTTCAGCCGTTCTCGACCAAGGAAGGAATCGATAGCTTGCCCGGTGTTCTCGTACGGGCCGAAACAACGACGATATCGATCGACGCATCGATGACTTCGTACTTACGAGAGAAACAGAGAGATATTTATTAGATTCTATCGACGATTGATCTCGGAGGATCGAAAACTCGAATGAGAGAGAACGTTGCGATCGTTTTCGAATCGTTTAATCGATAATCGACGCGAAAGCAAAAGAAGAAGGACGAACTTTGCATAGAATCGTAGACAATAAAACACGGACGACAAGTCTATCGTATAGCTTTAGCGCGAAGATAAAAGACAAACTATAATATTTAATAGAAAAAAAGACCTTGTACATTTCGTTTTCCTCTTTTCCCTCATCCTCTTCATTTTTCGTTTGTTTTCTTTTTTTTTTTGTTTTTAATATCGTTCGTGTACCCTCCGCGTGGTGCAAAAGTAGTCGCGACGACTTAGATCCTAGACTAGATAGTTAATATATTATGTACAGAGGAGAAAAAGAACTGACACGAGAGAGAAGAAGATCGAACGAGAAATCGATCCAATCGAGAGAACAAATAAAACTTTTTGCTGTAAACGAGTCCTGTAGATGAGATCGAGTCATCACCAGCAAGCAAAGGCGAGTCGAAAAGAGAAGATAATCGTGCTTACGTGTGACAGCGTGTCTAGTCCATCGCACCATCGATGAAGGTATATACTACGGTACGGTATCGTAACGACAAATTGATTTCGGATCGATTACTGGTGAACCATCGACCCATCGACGGTGCAATGATTTTTCTACGATCATCCATTACTTGTTTTTCGTTCTTTAATCGTTATTTCCCTTCCTCCCAACCTCACTCACTCTCTCTCTCTCTCTCTCTCTCTCTCTCTCTCGGGCTCACAGAGAGTTCACCGATTAGACGCATCGTAACGAATCGTACTAAAGATTTATACGCTTTGAAGGAGGGTACGCGTTTCTTCGTTAATCGTATTTACGGAACAGTATTGATTAAATAAAACCGAGAGTTAACAAAAAAGACTGCCATCCGAGAGAAGACAGAGCGAACAGAGACATTTCGCTTTCGGGCAACCGTTGCTTGCTGGAAGGAACTTTTGTGAAATTAAAAAGGAGTACGCGAGACACGTGATCGAAGCTCGAAACAAAAGATCGACCAATGGATGTGCACGATGAAACCTTGATATCTTTCGGCTTTTCGGAGCATCCAGCGCAGAGAAATATCGAGGTTTTACCGTAGTATGCTCGCATGCGTCACGAACGATAGGGTTGACGGCGATACCATTTTGTATCTTTTTATTTCCGCGCGACCAGAGTGCTCGTCAATTGTTTTTCGAACTACTTAACTTGGAAGTTTAGTCGATTACGGTTGCTACCGGTTTCGATAAATTGGCAATAATTTTCTCGATCGTAACAATCTTTGGCACTCCCCCGCGAGATGGGATGAACGACTAAACGAATAAGAAAAGACAGTAACGTTGTATTTTTTTCGACGATTACGATTAACCACGTAGCTGTTTAGAGTATTAGATGCGTGCGTGAGTGTGTTGGGTGACGCGCTAGGGTGCCTTCAGAGTTTCTCCCCGAACTTGTAGGACCGTGCCTTAGCAACGATAATAAAATTAGTAACTAACTAAACAAGTACGATACAACGTGAACGCGATCGTAGGACGTTAGTGCCTTAACGAAGCCCATAAGTAGTTGGAACAGAGCGAACAAACGATGTTTCGTTTTCTTCAAATTTAATATTAGAATAGTCGAAAGAGACATACGAACACTATCGCCAAGGGGTAGAAACTCGTTTGCGCTTCGTTCTTAGTTGAAACAAATAGCAACATCCTCTCTAGAAGTATAGTATATTCGAAAACACCGTAAAAGACGTGAACACATTCTGTTGTCTTAACACATTCGTGGTCTGTGACGTAGTATTACTCGTTTCTGTAATTTCCTTCCTATATACATTAAATAGTTTATCGTCCCTTCGATTCGAAATTAACTTATTTTTATTCATTTTTTTTTATAATACCACACTTGTAGCAGATAAATGACTTTTAGAAGCTCGAAATATTTCACTCGCGAATAATTGAAAATTCTTATCGTTAAGTAGCGTTCGACGAGTGAACGCGTTCTCTCGATCGAAACGATCCATCCCCGATTAGCTCCCTGTTAGCGTATCATTCCAATAACGCGAGATTCCACGCGTCGAATGAACTCTATTATAGTCATCGATCCCGTCCTCTCGCAATCGATCAACGAATCCTTGTAACGGAGAAAGCCCGTCGTCGTGTTTGATCATCCCGATCCCGGTGTCCGGTGTCGATCTCCATCTTAACTCGATCTTTAAAAAAAGACAGAATCAGCTGATCGAGAGTTCGAGCCATGTGTTAAAACGAGTGCCATAAACTGCGATTTCGAATCTCTCTCTCTCTCTCTCTCTTTCTCTCTCTCTCCCTCGATCTAGCATCGTTTGTACGCTAGAACAACCATTTTACGATCTGTACATCCACGCTTGAATCGATAAATACAACTTGATCATTTTTATAAGAAAATTAGAAATCTGTCATTTTGGTTGTTCCGGTGTCGAGACGCGAGTCGTAGAATTTTTATCGTATACTCGCGGATACTGACAGTTGGGATGAGATTGAATCGGAACCGGAAGCTAGGAGTACGCGAGAGGATCGGTCAATCCTTTGCGGAGCGCTTTTCTTCGAGATACCGATTAATTGTTCGACGGACAATTGCGTGAATATTTTAACTTCCTTTCGGCAAATTATATAGAAAGTTATACTTAGTTGCGTCGAAAATGTAAGATAAACGTATCGCTGTACGTATACGTATAAAAGCGTTACGATCCTCGTCGGCCAATGGTTCGAGTAGGACGTATATATGCGTCGATCGTTCGCAAAGGGTTAAAGAACCAGCCTCCACGGGTGATCGCAAATAAAAGAGAAAGAGAGAGAGGTAGGAGAGAGTATGGAGCAGCGACGATGAACTGAGGTTGCCTTATAACTATCGAGCCTATATTATAAATATACATAAATGGAAATATATTATTGTAAGACCGTCTAGGACGATCGAGGCAAATATATTAATATCGAAGAGATGTGTATACGTGTTCTGTGAGATAAAGTCTGTGTGCATGTGTATGAGAGAGAGAAAGAGAGAGAGAAAGAGAGAGATGTATACCAGTAGAAAACAACGTACTATTATTTGAAGAAGAGTAGAAAGAAAGTCTATCGTACGGTCATTAGTATTAAAATACCTGCTGTATGGATGTAAGTTGATACGAAGAAAGCTATTATATAATTTTATCTATTATTATTAATTATTAATTAATATTCTCTATTATTATTATTATTATTATTATTATATTATTATGAATGAGTATCGGAACCACACATCTTATGTAGCTGTGATTTTGCTTTCGAACAAGTAAAGATTAAAAGTATTTATAGCAACGAGAAGTCTTTTCTCTTTATTAAATCATCCTAAATCGGATAATAATAACTGCGTTAATCACGAAAGCATAGAAATGTCAACATTGTGTACAATTTACACTTAAAGCAATGGCCAAGATAAGATTGTTTAAAAATTATATGCCGATTGCATTATCGTCTATACGCAATTGTTACTTGACGATTTCATTTGCATAATATCACGTGCTTTTCACGGATATTTTTTATATCCGATTCGTGGCTTGAAAGAGTAGTAATAAATTGCATCAAAAATTTAATCAAAAACTGATACAGATTTATCTCGAATTTTTTCTCATTAGCGACGATATGAAATAGTAAACAGTTTTGACATTTAATAGTAAACTGTTGCTAGGTCTTTTAGTTATTTACACGATTACGATATAGTTACAAACATGTCGTAAGCAAGTTGTTTTGACTATCGATAATGTCGTAGAGTAGGAAAATTTACAGTGCTGATAACCGAGCGAGCAACGTTATCTTGCTGTTTCTTTTCGTTTTTCATTACTTCCACGTACGATTTATCAATTTACGTATCGTTCTAATTTACTAAACATGCGCCTAATGAATGATAATACTTTCAGTTTAGTCATTTTGTCGGCTGATAGCAAATTCTTTCTTTTTTTTTGACCAGCGAGATTAAGAGTCGTGTGTAAACGATATAGTTTAATTACTACCTTCAAGAAATTAATTTCTGTATCAGTAGTTACATAATTTCTTACCGCAATTACTTAGTCTAATGAATAAAGTAGAATTAATGATTGAACTACGTATATCAAAATAATGGTTGCGAAGAAATATACGTATACAATTCGACGACAGAACGGATATTTCTCAGTGTTCGACCGACATCGGAAGAAGAAGGACGACCACGCATCTCCTTGTTGTCATCACGATTCCTTCTTCCCTGTACGAGATATGGAACAGGTAAAGCCGGGTTATAATTATGCGCAATAAAAACATAATTAACGTTTAACTCTCAGAAAATTGTATAAAAATAAAATTGACATAAATTATTAATCGATTGATAATTGCGAAACAAGTCGCAAGCCGTCGGTAAATGAAATTTAATTGAAAACATCTTCCGGTACCATCTAATGGTGAAGCGCGGAACTATCTAAACAAATTATATTTTTTCGTAAAATAAATTTTTTTTAAGTACTGTCAGAGCTAAGAAATCATTACTCTTGTATAATTAAGTTAGAAAAACGGCTTCACGCTGCGTTAGAAGCTTTATATTGGAAAATTTAAAAAACTGCATTTCATGGACTAAAAAAAGTCCAGCCATCTAGCGGCGAGCGGTGGAACTAACGAAATAGAAAATACCGATTTTCGTCGAAACTAGCGATTTTTTCGACCTTCCGAGGCGACAAGATTATTCTACGACCTCGATTCAATTAAAAAAATGTAATCTTAGTACGCTAAACACGTTAGAAAAGAAAATGAAAATAATTGCAATTTATGGACTATAAAAAGTCTAGCCATCTAGCGGCGAAAGGTGGGAACTACTGGAACTAAATTGCGGATACAAAGTTAATAATAACCTTGCGCCATCTAGCGGCTGGGGCCAGAAGCTACTCCTGGTATCAGGATCGCTGGAAAGTAAAGGAGGTATGCGGAGCAGAAGGTATCCTGCGCATGCGCAATGCAGCTATTGTCACTCCGTATAGACGAGAATATAGCTGTACAAGAAAATTAATTACTCATTTTCTAGGCACAATTTATGAACTTTTATGATTGCGGATTGATTAGTAATTCATTAGCTATTTTTTCATGTCACATATGTTTAGATTGTTGATGAATGCATTAAACTATAAGCGCTTCTCCAATAGAATATTAATAATTAATTAATTACAAGGAAAATCTGATCAAATGTGGTATTAGAAAATAGCTAATGAACCAGTTATCATTCTGCAACTATAAAAGTTCGTAGTTTGTATGCAGAAAATGAGAAATTAATTATTTTATAACAGCATCCTTGTGCGCAAGAGAGCACGGCCCACTAAAGTACTATTGCGCATGCGCGACGCCATGTTGGAGAGGCGACCCCACCCCATGTCAACTGCGCATGTGCGACGCCATGCTGGATGGGCGGTGCCTCTCCAGTTTAACTGCACATGCGCGACGCCATACTGGAAGGGCGGTGCCACCGAGGTACAACTGCGCATGCGCGTATTTACGTGAGATACCTTCTGTTCCGCATACCTCCTTTACTTTTCTGTGATCCTGATACCAGGAGTAGTTCCTAGACATCAACTGCAAGTTCGAGACGACCGAAATTTTCTTCTGTCAGTCTAATTATTCATTATATACAATGAATGAATAGAATGCCACACAGCTACGTCGCTTGTAGCGAAATATTAATAACTCATAAAATCCGATAAAAATTTGGACAAATGGGATACGAAAAAATAGCTAATAAATTACTAATCAATCTGCAATCATAAAAATTCATAAATTGTGCCTAGAAAATGAGTAATTAATTTTCTTGTACACCTATATTTTCGTCTATACGGAGTGACAATAGCTGCATTGCGCATGCGCGGGATACCTTCTGCTCCGCATACCTCCTTTACCTTTCTGCTATCCTGCTACCAGGAGTAACTTCTGGCCCCCACCGCTAGATGGCGCTAGGTTATTATTTCAATAATTGAACTGTTACCGACATACATATTATATATTTATTTTTTTAACTTAAATGACGATAATATGACCCGGAATACAGCATTAGTTAGTTTCAGAGAATTCTCGTAAGTGTTTATATATTGTAACAATCAATAAATCCAAAATTTGTATCCGTAATTTAGTTGCAGTAGTTCCCACCTTTCACCGCTAGGTGGCTAGACTTTTTATAGTCCACAAAATGCAATTTTTTCAATTTTCCAATAGAAGGTTTCTAGCACACTTTCAAGATATTTTTCCAACTTTATCGTGCCAGGAGAACAATTTCCAAGCGTCATCAAGAGTTGAAGACTTTTTATTTTACGAGAAAAGGCAATTATTTGTCTGCGTAGTTCCGCGTTTGACCGCTAGGTGGCGCCAGTAGTAATACGAACGAAAATTTAAATTGCAAAGTACAGGTGCATTAGTAAAAAATCCTTTTCTAGTTCGAAAGTAGATCATAATATAACTTTTTTGAAACGTAAAAGTTGCCATAAAATAGCTCGCTCTTAATAAAATTCTCTCCAATATATTTGTATTTATTTATCGATATCGAAGATGTCGTTTATAAATTTCGCGCAGTGTATACCAGTGCGCGAATTTTATTGTGAATAGTAGAACCTGTTGCACTTGGTTGCTATTTTACACAGAGTAGGTAAATCTGCATTCGAGTACAGTATGAAAAGTACAAGTTCGAGCCCGAACAAATCAGTCTTTGTTCGGCATTCACGGGGAGAAGAACGTTCTGCTCCGTGTACCAGTTTCTATCGCTGTCCTTCGTTCTTTATTCTTAACCTGGGTCACGTTCCATACGGTTACATGTATTTCAAGTTTCTTCAGCTTCTTAGAATCAATTTGTTTTCTTCTCGCATTTAACATTCTTTTCACTTACCTGCCTATGTATACTTGCCTTATTTTTGCTCACTGTCATTCCACCATTTCTCCTTATAATGCAGAATGCTTCATTATCATTTCGCTTCATTATGATTTATAAATGATGATGCAATTTTTACTACTCTGTTACTGAATCATGCAAAATGATATTTTATCTTTGTATTTCAGAACTGGACACGGTGACAACGAATTATTTGGGACATTGACACAGTATCCAATCTGATTTGAATTTGGGGAAGACGAAATGAGGAGTAGAAGTGGGGAGAGAGATCCAACGCTTGTTTAACGAACAATATTCCATAATTCCATCAGTCTCTCCTGAACCATCGAGAAGAGAGGATTCTGGCCACCTTCTGGTTGTTGCTACGACTTTTCTCCGATACATCGAACGTAAGGTAGGTACATTGACGATCTCACTTCGTTATAGAGCAAATTATATTTTCTCAGTCAATAACAACTTTGTATTTTATTATGTTACAGGACTGAAACGATACCACTTCGTTCGACGCTTCGACTACCACCGCAACATAACAAAGCGAATCCCAGAAGAATAAATCAACAGAAAACCACCCACGATACACTATATATTAATATTATTAGTTACTATTCTATTGTAAATTAAAGAGCGACCATATTTGCACAATGTATATAGATATAAGAACTGACTATTATATTAAGAATTGTTTGTATGCATGTATGTATGTATGTATGTATGTACGTATGTATGGTATGTAATTAATAGCTGTATGAACTATCAATGTATTTGGAACTTGTAAGGAACAGAAAATTTGAATAAACCATAAATAAAAAGAATATACAGAGTATTTATTTAAAAAGCCTTTCCCAAGCGTTCAGAAACATCATACAAAACAATCAAAAAGCAAAATTAAAAAAACAGTTCGTGAAAAAGATACAAAAAAAATGAAAAAGATACAAAAAAAATAGATTAAATAGTGTAAAACTGTAAAAATCCGAAAAATCCAAAATTCCACAAAATTACATCGAGGGAATGTAAAAAAATTGCAAGTCATCCCGAGGAACCTCTGTGCCACCTCCTCAGATGTCATGTGCTCCTGATACCAAAATTTCGGAATCCGGACTTTCGATTCGAAAAATTTTCGTGCCACCTCCTCGCAACTTATGTTCTCCTGATACAAAATCTCAAAATCGGCAATAAATTTCGCAAATATTCCTCGACAATTCCTAGAAATGACGTCATCAGAACTCCAAGAAGTGGCACTTGTGCCACCTCCTCGCAACTCATGTTCTCCTGATACCAAATTTCAGAATCCAGGTTTTCGATTCGAAAAATTTTCGTGCCACCTCTTCGCAACTTATGTTCTCCTGATACCAAAACTCAAAATCGGCGACAAATTTCGCAAACCATCCTCGACAATTCTTGGAAATGACGTCATCAGAATTCGTGCCACCTCCTCACATATTATGTTCTCCTGATACCAAATTCCAAAATCCGGATTTTTCAATAGAAAATCTGGATTTTTGAAATTTTGTATCAGGAGAACATAATATGCGAGGAGGTGGCACGAATGCCACTTCTGGGAATTCTGATGACGTCATTTCTTGGAATTGTCGAAGCTGATTTTTGAAATCCGTGTGGCCGATTTTGAGATTTTGGTATCAGGAGAACATAATATGCGAGGAGGTGGCACAAATGCCACTTCTTGGAATTCTGATGACGTCATTTCTTGGAATAGTCGGGCGCGATTTTTGATATCCAGACTGCCGATTTTGAGATTTTGGTATCAGGAGAACATAAGTTGCGAGGAGGTGGCACGAATGCCACTTCTTAGAATTCTGATGACGTCATTTCTAGGAATTATCGGAGAAAATTTGTAAACTCGAGTAGCCGATTTTGAGTTTTAGTATCAGGAGAACATAATGTGTGAGGAGGTGGCACGAATATTTTTCGATTCAAAAATCTAGATTCTGAAATTTGGTATCAGGAGAACATAATATGCGAGGAGGTGGCACAAATGCCATTTCTTGGAATTCTGATGACGTCATTTCTAGGAATTGTCGAGAGCGATTTTTGACATCGAGACTGCTGATTTTGATATTTTGGTATCAGGAGAACATAAGTGGTGAGGAGGTGGCACGAATACCTCTTTTTTTAAACAAGAATTACGAGGAAAGGTCACTGCCTTCGTTGGACCATGATAGGGATAGGTTTTGGTAAGGATTTCAAGTAAAAAGATATTGCAAATTCATTTTTTACTCTTTATTTTTCAATCAATTTTTATACATGTTTGCGATGGTATAATACATTCAAAATTTACTAATTGTATAATATTACGACTTACGCTACTTAAATATATATATTTTACAATAATTTGTAATTTACGTATACAGTTGTTATGTATTGTACTAGTACAATTAATTGCATTGGTTGCACAAATATAAGTTGCATTAATTGTACTAATATTACAATATGAGAAATATAACTAACATACTTATATGGTAATTAATATGTAATGATGTAGTCGTTGTTGGAAGTTGCGACGAACGATGAAATCTGTAAAAAGACAAAAAAAACTTATTAATTTTCGTAAGAAATAAATTTAGATAACGTTACAGATAAATCTATCTACAATACTCATAAAACTACTACTAAAATATAAACCAACTACGATATTTTATTAATTGTTATCTGTATCATCTAAAATTCTTGCTACGTAACTAAAAATTCTAAAAACTGCGTCAACTACTAGTTAGAAGCTGGTACTACTTGTTAAAATAACGATGGGATACGTAAGAGTAATGGGCAAAATTAAAGGGAGCGATTTAGCGAAGTAAAAATGCAAAGGAGAAATTTCTTGGACTGATTCTAAAAATACACGCAGGTAAGTAAACGCGGTGTACTTACAGTGGGCAGCAAGCGGCGCGGCGGTTCTACGAATCCGCAGCGAGGTAGCATCGTGTCATCGATCGGTTCAGCAATTTCTCCATTTTGATTCAAGTGGTCGAGCGTTGGGTTCGCGACCGCGAGAAACGCGTAGCAAAACCGAGGCGGTGCGGCTGGCGCGAAAAAATTTTCTGCGGACTGTTCCAGGGCCGTATCCGTATGCCGTTCGTCGACCCGTCGACACATATAGGGACGAAAAAGCACACGAGAACCGAGGAAAATCCTGTGCACAGACGAGAATAGACGAGTTTCTGCGGCTTCGAAACGCGAGGGGAAAGCAACGACTCCGACCAACTCGAGCGCACTGTCTGAGCGCTGGATTATTCGATACTGCTCCTCCGCGATCAGCCTTACAACGCTTCTTTTATCGTTCTTTTCATCCTTCGTGGCTGAACACGTTGCGCATCCACTCGCAACCTCTTTCTGTAATCACAATTAAAACAACTGTAAACCTTGCACACATTATGGACATTTTTATTTCGATCGAACACGCATAGTTTATTTGTCATTTAATTCTTTCGTTTGTCTTTTTGCTATCGAGAGTTCGAGATCGCACATTTTCGTTTGAAAGTTACGACTGAAAGTTCTAGGGTGCGTGGAACGTGCTATCGTTCGTCATACAAATGGAATAAATTTTGCTGCTTGCAAATTAAATACCGAATGAAACTTTAAATCGGATTAAATACCGATTGCACGATTCTAGCACGCGTGCCGGTACAAGATCGCATGCAAAGTACTTATCGCGCCGCCATAACGATTAAATAAGATAAGGAGAAAAGTAAGGTTGAGCAACAGTCGCGAAAAATTAGTAGAATCTTTTTTGCGAGGGGAAGGCAAATAAACGTGCTTATCAGCGGTTTATCAGTGGCCATGAACAAAAATCTCTTCGCAAAGTTCTACGCCTTTCAATTATAATGCTTACTAAAGCGTTTCGATCGAATCGGATAAAAATAGCCAACCTGTTTTTGCCCGATAATTAGCTAGGATGAAACCCGTGATTAAATGCTCGTCGCAAGGTTAATCGGTCGTTAAGTTAAGGAATTATCTTCGTGGAAAAAAGTTAAGTTCGTAAAACCGGAAAGCAAGATTAGTTTCCGTCGGCATAGCACGATCGAATTTTATCGAAGAAAAACACAATAGTTCACGTAATCGCATGATTTATTGCTTGCCTAGATTAGCTGCTATACACAAAACATTATGACGGATAAGCAAATTAATTCGATACCATTTTTTCTTTTAACGATACGTCTATTTTTACTTGGATCATTAAAATAATGATTTTAGTTGTCGATAGCATTTCAAAAAAGAATGGAATATTTGTGCACCTAATATTTTATATCCCCTATCCGAGTTATCTGAATAATACTAACGAAGCGTTAAGAAAAAAATATCGAAGTAATTACAGAAATTTTCCGCAAACTTTGCTCCATTTATTAGGGCTGCATCGTTCGATAAACGGAACAGTAAAACGTTCAAAAACCCCTGCAATTTATGGATTTATTTAATAACGATATGGACAGATGCGAAGAGAATTGAATTCGCCGATAAAAGTTTCGATTAACTGACATTAATTCAACATTGCAACGTACCACAATGGCACAAGTTAATAAGAGATATTTAATATTAACATGTACATGCACAGTACCTTCTTGCGAATGTCGTAAGCCGATTTCGGAAGCCTTTGAAACTCCAAATTATTTTAGTAAACAATATAGTCGTCTAAAAAATGTTGCAATAAGCAAAGACTAGAATTGATTCGAAGCTAAAGAAATATATTCCAATATTTATCTACGTTCTAAAATACGCGATTCATTGATTTTAATTAACTATCTCGTATATTTTTAGACAGCAGCAAACCTCGTTAACAACACTTACATTAGAGCACAATCGGACTAATTCTAGCACGTGACAAATCTCGGGTAGTTCTCGGTATATTCTTTATCTAGAAACATGACTGGTTCGTTTTTATTTTCACCTTCCAACCTACTTCGCACCGTCACTCATTCTTGCCCAACGAAATTCCGGTAAATAGACAAATCACCGAACTCTGTAGAAGCGAGTCGAGATAACAGCGAGAGTGAATGCTCCGCAAATTTCCGAGCTGCTTCAGAAAACCGGTCGATGACTAATCCCTAAACGACGCTATCGCTACCGATTTGCATACGTAATCTGTCATCGCAGATGTTAATCGAGATCGGAACGATACGCACATTCGGATTCGTCACCGTGTCGATAATCTTGTTTAGTCTCGATCCCAACTTTTTTCTATTAAAAACGATCGACGAAAGTTCGTGGCAAGTATATGTATACAGCAGATACGGAGTTCACGGTGCAATTAATTAATAGCGTATTTTGTCTGGGGACACGCGACCCGAATCTACGAAACAGTTTCTCGATGATCTTTGTACAGAAGTTCGGATGTCGATTCGAGACTCCTTGACACGGTTCGATTACGAAACGAAGAAGCCGCCTCTTAACGTTGCTATTTTCGAAGAGGTTTGGACTCTGTGAACGTCGAAAGAAACACGATATGTTATGAAAAATTGATTAGAACGATCGTTTCTCGTTTTAAGACGCATGCACATTTTTTTTTGTCGAATTTATCGCTTTCGCACCGCACATTAGCGTGGTTTGCTAATTTCATCGGAGAACTGTTCGCTGAAACGCTAAAGCGGAGTCGAATAAACGAGTAATATAATACTTTTTGGATGCGCGCAAAAATTTTACGTTAACGAATCTATAAAGTTAATCGAACAACCTAACGCGTAGACCACAACGAAGCAACCGAAATCTTGAAACAAGATTCGACCAGTAAGTTTTCCAAAATATCGAGTTGTCGGAACGATAAAATTTGTATCTTCCGCCTTTGCGAAAATTCATCGGTGCTCCTACGCGACTTTAGATAGCGCGAATACTCGAGGAAAAGGCGCAGATAAGAGAAGGGGAATCCGAGTGTCGTCCGGAATCTCTAATCACCGTCTGGACCAATGTCCACAGCGATTGCTCGGCAGGAAATTAGAAAATGGCTGGGTTCGCAGGATTTTTCAAGCATCCTACTCTTCTCGATCACGCGACCACCGTGTGAAAATGTACGTTGACTCTCCGTCGAGTGCGGTTTGTCTCTATCCACCCATCGTCCGTATATAACCCCGCAAGTACTTTTTCCCTTTCGACACTCCACCTCGCGAGAACTGCAGCTTCGCGTATTCGGATTACGTTAGGGATCAATGAATCGTTGCATAATAACCGCGTCGACGAAAGCGCTGGTACCCTAACTGTAATTGCTCTAATTCCATCAACTGTCTCGATAATGGGTACAATAATAGGTACAGTTCATTCGTATATAAGTTTCAACGTTCATCGATTAGATGACAACTATGATTCGGAAATCTCTACTCGTAATACGAAGAAGTTGCGTCAACGTCGATTACCGAGAACTTTGTAACACGTACAAATTAATAGAAAAAATACATAATATCCAACCCATACGATCTCGGATGTTTATACAATTCTTTTGAATAATTCACTAGATAAGCATTCATAAAAAACAGACAGGAGGTAAACAACGCATAACTCTCATCGGCGATGAAATTTCAATATTTCCATAAACATAGTTCTAGTGAACTTTGGACTAGAGCGAAGGCCGTGTTTGTGATACATTATTACACATAATTAAGATTTTAAGAGTAGGGAGGCAGGTCGCTTTCACTAGCGAGAATCAGCAACGAATTTCTGTGCGACTCTACGTACCTGGAAACACGAAACGTGACAGGTACGGTCGGTACTATGCATGTCTTTCTTTGACCCTGAAACCTTTGTTATTTTTTTTATGGCAAGGCAGGAGAAGGACGTCCAGGGTACAATCTTTCGAACTGTGGTATAGGGATTTCCCGATGGACGCGTTCAATATTAACTACCTCTTTCGAATCCTTTGTTTTCCTTCGATGGATCCTCCTCCAACCTATTACCTGCTATCTATTGTCCCTTTAGTTACGCTCTGATTCGCCAGAAAATTGTTCATTTATTTTAATCTTACAGAATAGTTCTCTTGTCTTAGGAGAATATCTATTGCGAGCAAAAGGAACTATAAATAACAAAATGGACACTGAATTAAAAGCATCGTCGATCGACCTACTTAAAATCGCTTAAGAATCTGTAGACGTCGATACGAATGTTCACGAGACGGACAGATAATCGATAGAAGAGAAGTTTTTTGACAGAGGAGCGTGCAAGCGTGGACGATCGGCGATGACAGACGGAGTGGCCCGTCCAAAGGGCTGTCGTTTCGAAAGAGCACGAGCAGACCTCGTGTTAGTACGTGACTATTCTCGCGTTTCCGTTACTCGGCCCTTTTGTGTCCGTTTCGTACATGGCCGGCCAGTGAATCCTTCGAAGACGCCAGCCAATTGGTCGGTACACCCTCGAAGCTAGTTTAAGCGACCAATCCACAGATCTGCCGCGTCGAGGTTCCAAGTTCCGAGCAGAAGCATGAGGTCGCCACTGAGTGCTGCGTTTAACGACGAGCACCATTCCCTGCTCCGGACACACAGTCGTTGTTTGTGTTTTGCCGAAGCCGGTGACGAGCGAGAGTCGAACAAGCCCAGTGGGCGCTTAGTCAGTTTGCGACACCCCTGCAAACGGGCGTTTCGTTAACGAGTCAATTTAATCGATTTCATGGGGAGTCTCGACGCGCTACCGAAGGATGGGCATATTTCGTGAATTTCCGATCGTCTTCAATCTCTACGAGAAAGACAGTTAGAAGCGAACGCACACGACGCTCTGCCAGTTTATATAGGCACCGACTGCCGCGGAACCGTGGCCAACGTTCGTATAAATATCCAGCCAATCAAGGTGAGTCGACAGCGCGAATATAGAAGTTTCTAGTCTCGTTTCGTTTCGCTCGTGTACCGTAATGTGTACATGGTTGGTTAATCTGCTTTAGGATCGATCACGACCCGCTTCCGCTTGCCGGATTAAGTGGGAGCGCGCGAGCGAGCTGCGTACTCGTCGAGGGCATCCACTAACCCTCTTTATTTACCCTGTTCTACCAATTGCTCGGTTATCAAGCGATCGACGCTCGTCGAATATCCAGAAGGTTCCTTCGATCGCACGCATACTTCGATTAAAATTTCCTGCACATCGAAATCCTTGGCCTTGATCGGAATCTTCATTAGCATAAGTTCGCGGCGACGATTTCACTCTACGAACGACCAAGTCGAACAATTGTTCTTTCGTTTATTATTCTTCCAACAAATAACAATTGTCGAAGAAAGTGGTTCCGTGTATTTTTATGAGGAAGATGTTCCTAATTAGGTTGAATCCAACAGACTTTCTTATATCGCGTTATTGGGGCTTTCTATTATCATGACGCACATAAACACTCGTAGGCGTCATGCCAGAGGTGTGTCTCACAGAAATTCGCAAAGACCTATCTACTCCAACTGGAGAGGCGAATTCAAAGCCCTTGAAAATGACAAATTTCATGATTCCTCGTTAAAGATCCACTTATTAAAACCTGTCCTGTTCCATCATCCTGCTTCGCTACAAAGTGGAAATGGGTCCCCCAAGTTGCATCGCTGGCTCTTCTATCTGCGTTACTAATTTGCGGCAATCAGAGGGGCACGGTGCCGCACAGTATATTACGATCAATTCAACTGTTCTGCGAGCGTGTCACGAAGCTCGTGTCGTTACGAAATAGTGCATCGTTCGGCTTAGCGTAACCACAGCCGGCGTATCTTTTTCCGAGTCTCGCCATTCAAATTCATTCGATCGATCGAAATTCGAACGTTTCGTGCACACATTCGATCGGTACAAATATTGCTCAATATTGTCTGCAAAGGCTGCTAAAGAATTAATCTCGGGGTCGTCAGGGCTATCATCGTGTGGTTTTTTTTTTCTCGTGCAACTTAACTTTGACAACGTGAAAGTCGAAGGTCTATTCGCACACGCGTGAACCTCGAAACGAGCGTCAAGATTCGATACACGAAAAAAAGAGGAGGAGGTAAAGGTCAACCTCTGCCGACAGATTCTCAGCAAAATTTTGCTTATCGTTCGCTCGATATCGAATGAATAGTGTAATTTGTTGTGTTTCAGAATAAAACGGCAATAGTCAAGAACGACCAAGAAGTGTACGAAGCCGAGGAATAGTACTGAACGCTCGACGAAGTCTTTATCCCTCGACGCGTCAACAGCGGTCAATATGTCGAAAGTGTCGGGAATAATGAAGACAGACGACGTCGTTGGGAAACCGACTCTTGTAGGACGCGTTTCCAACATGCTGAAAGGTAAGAAATGCCTCGATTTTATTCCCGGCTTAACCGAGTAAACCTCGACACGGCCGGTGACGTAAGACCAGCTGCATCTTTAAACGGATTATCGATTAAGATTCGTACTGTTTATTTCGTTAAAACAGATGGAAGTTATAGCGGACCACCGATGCTGTTTCGTCATGCTTCTATGAAGAAGATTCGCCATTGCTGCCAAAATCTCAACCTCTTCCCGTATCTGCTTTACTCGTTCGACAATTCAAAGTCTCATCCGGTAGCCCGTAAGATGCACCTCTGCCTCGGTCAGCTGCTCGAAGTGCTCACCGCGAGGATCTTCTTCCTGTACAAGAACTTTCGACGCTCTTTGCTACTCGGCATTTGCTCGGATGACTCGAAATTCGAGGAGCAACAACCGCCCAAACCTGCCGAGGACGCGTGCAAATTCACGAGCGAGTTTCAAACGATCAACCGACCGATACGCAAACAACAGAGCCCGTTGTTCCTCAGTTTGGCCGTTTATTTGGCCGTGCTGTTTCTCGCCTGTCAAATGATCGGCGTATTTAGCCTGATGGTGAGCGGCAAGTACACGCCCGGTTTCATATTCCTCATCACGGCCTTGCTGTTCCTCGGCTGCATCTCGCTCAAAATTCTCTTCCACGAGAGCGTACCGCAGACTGTCAAGCCGAAGAGAAAGAACAAAGTCCACTGATCCCTTATTTTCTTTCCGATCATCGACGGTAGATAATAGACCTAAGAGTATTTGAGCAGAGTTCTTGGCTATTCGCTAAATTCGAATACTTAAATGATAACATCGGGCAGAGCTTATCGGTTGGCGAAAGCCAGCTGACACTGGCGCCACACGAGCGTTCAAAACGATGTCCGTTCTAGGGATATTTTATAGCGAGTTTATAAGTATACTCGCAGGAACTAGCTTTCCTTTGGACAAGGATAAGGATACTATAATTTCGGGAGAATCTAAAAGAGTACTTGAGACGGACTCTGAGAAAAACCGACAGTGAACTCCAGGGAAAACCTAAGGTAGATCGATGCGAAGAGGAGACTTCACCGTTTGTCTTGAAAGAATTCAAGGAGAGTCTAATTTAGAACCTAACCTCCTAGTATCGTCCACAAAGAACGCTCCTTTTCAATTGAGGACTAAAATGACTACGGACATCGCTTGGAACGTTCGTGTGGCTCTAGCCTAATACTTTAGTACACTTTAATACCATCCTGTTTTTTTAGATAGCTTCGTAGTTCATGTAGGTAGTCGGAATTCGACTTATTCACGCGTCGCCAATTTCACACGATAGTTTTTTGTACTTTAGTCGAACATAAATGGACGTAAAGTAATCGCGTGCGTGATCGTTGTGGCAACGTTTAGAGGATAGGAGACGATAACGTTGGCCGGCATGATAATAATCCTTCCTTTGCATTATCTTCCTTTTACTTTTTTCGTCAACGTGATTCCGTGAGTTACTAACTTTTTAATTTAGTAATCGAAACTGTGCAACGTTATTACAATTTGACAGCGTATCGATTCTTGGAATTGATGGTGGCGTGCGAAGTCATCGAGTCAAAAGTGGAAATCGTTTTTAAGAGACATTACGGAGTCGATTTCAATGAGAAGAAGCGAAATTAAGGTTGTTTCTGTCACTATCAATGTCAAGATACGATATATTTAAAAAAGTTACCTGGACAGCGATCCGCGATTTTATCTTATCCTCTACAGCAGAAGACTGAGAATCGTTTTAACTTTGTTGTATATAAAACAAACGATATAGAAGATAGAATGCGCGAGGAGAGAAAGAGAGAGAGAGAAAGAGAGAGCGCGAGAGAGAGAAACAAATTTATATATATATATACACACATACATTATGTATACAAGAGCGAAAAGAAACGTCTATTCTATATCATATAGGTTATTATTCTCATTAGTGCTTTTTGAGAAGACTTGGTGTGTCCACTGAACGAGTTAGGCTAATCTGTGATGAAGTGGATCCAAGTGCAATTGTTCACAGTCACTTGCTGTCCCACTTACTTAAGTATGATAAGGAACCATGTGTAACTTCGATCTGTTTTTTTTAAATATACGTTACTTACATAACGAACAGTGATATTTATTTCCTTTTCTTTTTACATTCTAATAGCTAGTCTGGCGTATTCTGTCCACCATTAATTAGCAAATTTACAGTACAGTAGATTCTACTGCATTAATACTGTGTATCTATTACCATCTCTATCAGTAACCGAGCGTAGCTAAGAAAAGCAAACTACAATACAAAGAAACGATAACGAAAATATTGTTGTTACGTTTTATGGCACTGCTTCCGTATCCATGGGTTTCCATGTCTGCAGCATACGCTATAACTCGAGCTACGTAGCTCTGTTCGTGTACGCTGTGGAACAAGTGGGCGTACGGGCCTAAAAACGACAACGTTGAATATTTACACAGTGATCATAAATCTTGTGCATCGTTAGTATTACCTATCGCATAGACAGCTACGTCACCACCACCGTGATAAGCTTCGTCAGATATTATAGCAGCCTGCTGACTATACGTGAAATCTGTCGTGTTTTTGTCAGATGGATCTATTCTAACTGCAGAACCGTCTTTCACTTTATACGCTGCGTTGTTTGGTCCCCCGGTACTGTAAGTGAGCGTCGTATAGGGGATTCCATCGTGTTTTGATTTCTGAGCGATACCTGAAATACCCTTTTGTTATTTTGATAATTTAAAAATCAGAGATGCTTCGACGGTTGAGGGTTAGATTTTACCCAAAATGGATGAACCTCGATCGCTGTAACCATTGAAACTCATCGAATGAGTGTGATCGCTTGTCACGATCACCAGAGTGTCATCGGTATTGATCATCTTCATAGTCGCATTTATAGCGTCTGAGAATCTAACAGTTTCTAACAATGCTTGAGCAGCATGACCGCGATGGTGAGCAAAGTCAATGAGTCCTCCTTCGACCTACAAGTATGTCTTATGTACTCTAAATAAAGCAACACTCCCAATAAAGTAACAGTACCACCAAGAGGTATCCATGTTTTGATTTTTGCAAAATTTTTAAAGCAGTCACGGTCATGTCCTCGAGACTGGGTTGCCCTTTTGGACCTTTCTCTCTATTCCAGTCCATAGCGATGTGACCATTCGCGAAAATGCCCAATAAATAGTCCACGTTCTTGGTATCCACTTTTGATAGTTCCTCGTTATTCTGAACGATATCGAAGGCTAAATTTCGGGAAACTTTGTCGCGTTTCCATTCTTCGATCAGATCGCGATCATCGTGCCTTTTCCCAGCCCATTTATCTATCGGGTCGAATTCGGTCGCTTTGACGTTTGATTTCATCATTTGTCTACCTCCTCCCATAATTACCTAAACCAGATTAATTATCTGGTCAGTATTTTCAATTATACTTTTCGATTATAATATCTTTTATGAACGTTTTCAAAGAGCATGCCAAGAAAGGTACACGTGAAACGATGAAATACTTAACAATGATTATTATGAATAACGATGATGATATTTTGCCTTGATATTTTTCCCTGGTAGATCCTCGACCAATTGTCTGGCGATATCTTTACAACCGTCTGTACCATTTGCCATCATCGTTTCGCATTCCCATCTTCTATTTGGGCTGTGCGCATACAAAGGAGCAGGAGTGGCATGAGTCACTCTGGTAGTCGTCACGAATCCTGGAAATTAAGTGTAGTATCCTTCAAGATTATACAACGTTCCCAACACTAGATCCAGTACTAACGTTGCAATGATCTTATCGCGAGTTGAAAATGTCTATCGCTACCTGTATCTTTACCGGCAGCCTGTGCCCAGGAAATGATCGAATCCACATGATGGTCGGTATTCAAGCTTGCCTCACAATCGCCCAACGGTACATTAGCATCAACTCCAACCACTTCGTAATTAGTTTTCACGCCTCCGAACAATGCTGTTGCCGTGGACGCAGAGTCGGGTACTTGTTTATTAACATTGTACGTCTGACGTCGAAAGACATATACGAATTAGCGATCATTCGGGAAAATTTGCAATAGAAAATAGAATATATTACACCTTGAGTATCCCGATATGAGGGAAGTTTTCCCAAGCCAATTCGCTGGTTTCGCCAGCACGATATATTCTACTGGCGGTTATGGTGTCTGGACTCATGCCATCACCCACGAAGATGATCACGTTCCTAGCTCTGTTCGTGTTCCATTTATACGACAATGCCTCTTCGAGTTCTCTATCCGAAAGTTCCCGCCAGTGCTTTTTATCTACGTAAACATGTATTGCGTCAGCAGCTAGTCTCCAACGAGACCACTCTAGTGGAGCCCTATATTCATAGGTGCACATACGACACGTGCAGTATGGAAAAGATAAGCATACAGATAGGATAATAGTTGGAGATAAATGTTAGTAACAGACGTCTGCTCGACCGGCTACACGTCGAATGTTAGAACCATAGCGTATAGAAGGGAAACAGTTTTCTGAGTCTTCGATGTGAAAGTAACGATTACGCACAGAAAGTTGATAGAATGCAGAAAGTATTCGCGACTACATTATCAACGGAGAATGTTGACAGAGCTCTACATAAATAACAATCAAGGTCGTTATACCTTCGATAGATGACCAAACGTTTCCAATAAGAAGAAAACCAAAATATATAGCGATACGCTTCATTTTCGATATATTCTTTGCACAGATGTTTATGAACGCGTATGCTAGGGAGTACTGACACGAAAAATTAACACTTTACGTTTATCAGTTTGTAGCGCTCTCTATCGTACATCCTGTCGGGTCGATAAGAAAGAATCTTATCTATGGCGCGAAAGGTCTTTACACGTATGAGTCATTATATTCTTTAATTATCGTTAGTGCTGTACTATTGGCGGAAGAAGCGAACTCGTCAACAAAAATTATAATTCGAACGAAAACTGGACAGGTGAGAGAAGAAAATCGAGTGATTTAGCTAACATTCACTGTAACGTTTTATTTGATTTTTGTTCATATTCACTGTCTGTTCGTACAGATCGTAACACATCGCGTAATACAATTTTCGTAGAAGAACTCTCCTCTTCTCGTGTGTGTATTTATGTTTGATTTCGAAAGAAACCGATAAAAATAGACTCGATAAAATCAACCCTTCCAAAATGCTTAATCGTTTCGTCCCTTGTACCACCCTCTTGTTTCTCGATATCCCTTTTTCCTAAGAAGCGCGAGATAGAAAAACTAAGAAAAATCTACGTACGTTTACTACTTATCAGACGTCAGCTTACCAACGTTCTTTATTTAATTTGAGCTTTCGCGTTCCCAAAACGATGTCCACCGAAGGATCCACGAAGAAGCGAAGTCCTTTTGCGACATTTTTTCCGAACAAACTAACAATGTTCGTGATCGTACATTCGATGAAACGCACGATCGATAATACATAGAATATAACTTTGTAAATTTTGATTTTTTACGAGGAACACGCTTCTTGGTAGACGCGATCCTTCGACTGCAATATATTAATCCTTTCAATTTATATTAAGACTATAAATGTGCTAAACTCAATAAAACACTGAGTTACTTGTCGAATAAAATCAACCCTCGAATCGAGGAGCTGGGTCAATTACAGCCTAGACATTTGGTAGTTTAAACGATAATATTTCAAGAAAAATATGAGGACATACGTCGGATTAGCAAGGACTCAGCTCGGTCGTTCGAGAATTAACAACGATTATTCTAACTTTGGCCAGCAGCGGGTATTCGATAACGTGCAACGAAATCAAACTTTTTAACGTTCTCTTATCAGCTTGATCTGTTGTCAACTAATTACACAAACGTGATTCGTTAATTACGGCAACTGTTACGCGAGTATTACGCTGGAACGCGACAAGGTGTTTAGCTGAAACCAACTATTCGAGCTCTGTTTCGGGTCGCAGTACTTTTTTTCATCCGTCTTTGATTACGATTTTTCACGTGTTCTTCTTTAAGAAAGTGTTCGCTGTACATTTGATACCGGTTTATCCTGTGTAAGATGGAACTTGTGTTGTGTCTCGAGAAAGACTGAATAGTTGGTCACAACTGATGCAAGGGGAGGAAAAAAACATCGCTATCGTAGAACTCTCGCCGTGACAATTGGCCCTAATATAAACTCTCTACAAATCTCTCTTACACGATAAAGTACAATAAAGTTGTCCTCAGACGCCGCACGATCCTTCTCTTCCGCTTTCTTTCTCTCGGATTCGTTTCCTTTCTTTAAACATCGATTATTATTGCCAACGATTTGTTTCTTTGGTATTTAAGCTTCTCCCTTTGCTACAAATAGTCTACTTTCTTTCGAAATCGCACGACAAATTTCCGTGCGATAAATATTATATTTCCCTTCCCAACGAGGCTGCTTATTATAATCCTTAGTCTATCTTCCTCTTCGGCCTCGAACGATTGATTCGAGACTTTCCACCGCGAACTGTAGCTGACAGCTCGTTTTTTTTTCGCTCATGTTCGAATTTCAGGCCACGTATACCGGAGAATCGTGATTCTCAGCAAAAATATCTTAGCTGCAACGACGGCGTCCGTTTCTTTGGATCCGCACACACACTTGAAACGATACATATACATACGTACGCGATAAAATTGACTTGACGATGGCAGAAAACACTCGCTCTACTCTCTCACTCTCTCTCGTTCTTTATACATATGATCTCTTCTCTCGGCTACTCGCTCGACATTGGTTTTATTCTTTGGTTTCTTCGCTTTTCCTTCACCATTTGTTTTTCGTCTTTTGGATTCGAGAAAGTCTCGCAACGAAACGATTCGACGCACGAACGCACGAAGAATCTTTTCCCCTTTTCTCTTCTCCTTAAAGTTGGAAAGCGTGTTCTCTTCTCTAGCGTTCGATGGAGTTCATTCTTAACCCTTTCATCGTGGATGACGTAGATATACGTTCAAACTGACCCGTTAACCTTTTCGACGTGACGTCCGTCGGAATTTCTATTCCGTCGTGCTACGATACCGATTTTCCAACTTTTCGTGAACGTACGTGTACGTGGATCGTAATGAAAGGGTTAAAAAGTTGGAGAATCATCGCCATTGATGGCCTCGTCTTCGTGACACGTCGTTACGGATGAAATCGATGTGTAACAGGTAATAATTGACAGTCTACAATTACACACTAATTAACGGCGTCGTAGAATCAACTTGGTCTCTCGCTCACGAATATCTGATCACAAAGGACGTAATTGATCGATGCTGCTCTGCCGAGACAAAATTGAATCAAAGACGCCGAGTAAAATGCATTAATTACTACTGATATGTGCGCGATGTTTTTCTCAGATACAACAAAGATCGTCGAGGTATCTTTGTCGCGTTCCATCGAACGCATCGCGAGAAATTAAACAGTCTACTCTCTTCTTTACGATATAAAAAGTTATTCGCAACGAGCTCGCTCGAACCGAGGAAAATTGGAGACTTTCCCGATCGTTTACTCGCGAGAAAAAATTCAATTAGATCTTTTCACTTTGCTTCGATTGAAGTATAATTCAGTGATAAATCAAATAAAACATCAGCGTTAAATCTCTCGAATATCGAGTCAAAAAGTTTCTGATCTAATTAATATTATAAAAGAACGACATAACTCTAACGAAGATAACGATGTATTTACTAATATTTCTGAAAGCAACGAGTCAGAAATTGTTGAACTTAACTACGTAGCCTACTCGTCTTTAAATACATAACGAGGCTGTTGATAACGTTTAATTGTCCTTCCATATCTGATCGATAGAAAATAAAACTTACCGGCAGTGCATAAATTAGATCAAGTTTAAGGAGGACTAGGATACAGAAAGACGGAAATTTCATAGAAAATTAACCGAGAAATCTTAATTTCCTTCGCGAGAATTGTCGTCTGCCAATCGGTGCTCGTTTTATCGGTATTTTTTGCTCGTTCTGTGTCGTTATTTTGATATCGTCTATCCATTTTGTAAATCATTGTCGCGCGCTGTAAAAAATTGCTTTTGATTTTTGGCTGTTTGAGCTGGCTCATGGGAACGACGCTGGAACTATTTGTTCTTTTGCGCGAAAAACCGGCTATATTTCGAGTGAATATCCTGAAAGATAAAGGTACCAGAGGTTCTTCTAATAATAGGAAATATCGATCAAACATTATTTTAATTCTAGTCGGGCATCATTTTTATCCAGCATCGCTCATCGAACCGAAGGGGGTTTGAAAAAGGGGGTTGAACAGTTTCAAAGAGGTCTAATCGTGTAATTAGTCTCGTAACTATAAATCGTATACTCGTGATATTTAAGTTACAGTCATGCAAGAAAGTCTTCGTATACTCAACAATATATTTATTTACGCAAAAAGACATACTATGTACGTAAAGAAAGCTTTAAAAGTATTTTAGTAGAAAAATGACAAAGAGTGTAATAAGTTCCGCTGCAAAATCAGTACAGTCTACGTCGAAAAGATTAAAAGCCGTTTCAGAGGCAAAGGAATGCCTAATTTAGTTACTGTTAATGTTCATTCGGATCAAAGTGGATTTTTATGGGGTGTACGAAAACAATCGTGAGTGACTGTATCTTTTATTAAACAAAATTTCCCACCGCGTCGAATATTATGTATAATAAGAATATGTATGCAGTTCCATCGTTCTCTTTGCTATTCCGTAACTTCTTTAATGCGGGCAACTTTCAAAGATCACGTTTACGGCATTCAAAGAAATTATAATATAACAATGAAATAATTGACTAGAAATTACCGGCACTAATATATGGGCATCATGATATTTAAGCATCTATTGTTTGATATCATCGTTTAAAATTATTTTAAAGAAAGTCGCAGATTCTTAATTTCGCATTCATCCTATCCACAAATATCGAATTCATATTAAATAAATGAAAATGTAGGGCAGCAATTATTCAAATATCACGGTAGTCAAATATTAACGATAAAAAAGGGGAAAGAATCAGTTGAGCTACACTGTTTCCACTAGTGAAAAGGTTAAGGGTCTGTCGAATAGAGTGCCTAGGATATAAGACGTTTAGGGCAAAGGGCAAGTTTTGTAAGTAGTCGATCGATTTAACGAAGCATCTCGTGTCTCGATACAGAGAGAAGAGGATCAAAAAACGAATCGGTAAAACGCTACTCGTCTACGTTAATCACGAAGTCGATTACGAGGCACACATTGCACTCGAAACTCTGCACTTCTCTCTCTCTATCTATCGTATTGTACTATATGTTTTAAAACTATTCTCGCCATCGAACAATCACTCATTGCGAGTGTTTTTCGATCTTAGTCGAACCCTTAATTTAGGCTGTCTTCGTGTTCGTTTAACCCTTTGGGGACGAGAAGCCGACGTGTTCGAAGAAAATTGTCACGACTTAGAAACCGATATTTCTTACACGAATGTTGAATTTAATGAAAATAAATATATTTGGAGATTTTCATAATCTTCCAATCGATAAATTATAATTAAACGATAGAAAACAAGATAAAAAGGACGTGAAAATGTCAACTTCAATATATAAAAAATACTATTTGAACATAGAATTCCGTCCTCAAAGGTTTAACTCCGTCGGAGTCGAACGAACACTTGTACGCGTGTACACACGTACACGAAGGATGGATGAAATTAATCGAAAAGGGATGAAAGCCAGAAGGATTCCGATGACGCAAGGATGATCTAGCAAACGAACAATGACTAGTTGTGAACGAATTGGAGGAACAGGATGTTGCTAACGAACATTCTCTTTGTTGAACGGGGGATAATAGCTGCGAATTAAAAACTACGTCCTCAAAAGTATTGTCCGTGAAGCAGAGATTGAAAGATAGGTCTTGGATCGCTGTTCATTGTACCGCTAAAAACGACCGATGCGACGTTTAAATTACGAACTGATGCGAGTGATCTCTATATAATATATAAAAAAGTAACGACAAACGTCACGAGGTTTGCTGTTCCTAAAAAATGGAAACGTCGGGGATAAAGGTAAAGATTATACGCCGATAATCATCAAATAATATGTAGCAACGTAGCACTACGCTTCTCGAGTCTCTTTTCTATATCGATTAGTATTATTTAGTCCGCGATAAACTCGATA
This sequence comes from Megachile ligniseca, assembly GCA_945859555.1. Lineage (NCBI taxonomy): Eukaryota > Metazoa > Arthropoda > Insecta > Hymenoptera > Megachilidae > Megachile > Megachile ligniseca. The sequence continues at coordinate 10,295,895 of OX243787.1, forward strand.
TGACAGGTTACTAAGTTTGGCCGCTTCTAGGTTTTCTTAGGTATACGTCTCTACCGCCTCTATTACGTTCTCACCACTTTCACGGGGTTATTTTTACTCTCAATTCAAATCACGTCGCAAAATCTTCTTTCTCTCTCGTTTCTTTATAAAACGTTAAAACGCCTTATCCTAATTGTTCGTCAACTAAAGCGATAATACAACATGGACCAATTAAAACCCTCAACTATAAAAGTATCACACAATTTTCATACGCAATTCAACTGTTCAAGTGCTAGAGGAATTAAAGTAACACGTTTCAAAGCTGTTAAATCTTTGTGTTGTAAAAAATGATTTTTTATATTTAGTAATTATGAAAATTATCACACTCTGTAATATACTACGAACGGATACGGCTAAGTATACAAGAATTATTTGGTCTGCTTTAGTTGGTTCACGTTGTATACTTAATAAATAGACCCTTTCTTCCCGGACTGAAAAACGCTACGACGAAGGACATTGTGAATCACCCTGATTCAAAGAGAATCAACGACAATGTCTCGGGAAGAATGCTACAATTGTACTCTAAGAATTTACAAAATTCCCGTGAATATTTGATTTTTATTAATATAACCAGCTTTTGCGACGTACCTTGAACAAAACCCCGTGAGTGACGAGGAGATCGTCAAGAGTATATCCAAAATCCTTGGTCCAGACTTTTGGAATACTTTGCTGATCACTCAGAATTTCTACGTTGTCCCTATTCGACAGAAGACTACTTTTCTTCCCTGAGGAGAGCCTCTTCGGCCTCCTTCCGTCTCGCTTTTGCTTCCTTTTTTGCTCGTTTCTTCTCCTCTTTGGCTAACTTCTTCGCCTCTTTCTGTCTGGTTTTCTCAGCCTTCTCCTCCTCTTTCTGACGAGCCTTCTCAGCTTTCTCCCTCTCCTTTTCTCGTTCCTTTTCCTTCTTTGATTTCTGAATCTCCTGAACAACTGACAATTTTGGCGCCGACTGAGGCCTCTTCGACGCTGACCTTGCCGACGAAGAGGACGAGCTGTTCACGCCAGTCGAACCCCTGGGACTCGGTGATGTTTCTAACTGGGTCACGATTTTTTGAGCACAACTGTCCAACAGAAATTAGAATCAAACATAGTTGCGAATCATGAAAAGGCCGTAATGCACATTCGAATTTTCTTATAATGCTATGAAATATGTTTTATTATAAATTACCGTATCCTAGTGGATGCCTTTCCAGCACGATAGTCCCTCTGGAACTCTTTGATCGGCGGCAACCTGCGTTCCCGATTTTCCCTCATAACTTCCTCCTCCTCGACGACCTGCTGAATAGGATCCTGGTATTCCTGATCGAAATCGAATAAAAATTCGATATTAGCGAGTTTGATATTCGATGCTAATTCGATTAAAGGATCCCAATCTTTCCTTCCAACAGACCTGAATCCTCATTTTCATGGATTGCGTCTGCGAGCGTCTCAATGTGGCACCGGAAGGTTGCCTCACCCTCGTAGGTTTGCCAAGGTTAGAACTTCCTGTGCTACTTGCAGAAGACGAACTCGAAGAAGATACGGAAGACACTCCTGCACGAACAATGTTGAAGTAACTTGGTGCATGAATAAATTATAGAGTTTGTATGGAAGGCTTACGAACCAGAAATAGAGGACGAGCCACTGGCCATGGAATAGAGGGAAGCAGAAGCTGGGACATTTCCAGGAACCCATCTACCACCAGGTCCGGTCACACCGACGGACACTCCTGTCCCCATGTTGTACTCTGATGCGCTTTGCGGCAAGATGCAAGACTTTCCTGACATCGAGTACTGCAACAATCGTTTCAAGAACCTTGTACAATCGATACGAAGGAACTTCGAATCTTGTAGGACGACAATGATATAGAAGTTCATTCCAACGAAATAGCCGGACCAAAACTGGACCATTTATGCTCCGTTGTTATCGAGTTTTCATAGCTTTCGGATTTTCATTAAAGCGAACTCGAGCAAGCTGAGCGAATCATTCACGGGTCGTTTCTCTTGCATACAGCGAAAATTTTGCGGAATTAATTGCACCGAATGAAAAAAAAGTGTAAAAGGTAACAGGATGCACGATATTTATTAAAATATCGTTCCGGAAGGAATGGTCATACCTACGTCGAGCAGGTATTGGAAAGGCGATAAGAGCTTTTTGAGTTCGCTCCAATTAATCACAATTTTACGCTTCTGTAATCGAATCAACGAATGCGAATAACGTGTTACCGTAACGAGTGTGCTTTCTGTTGCCTGAATTTAAGGGAATGAGAGTTTTTTGAAATACTTGGCACACTTGTAACCGAGAACCCTTAAGATTACGTAATTTACAAAATATTTAAGATTTATAAATAATCATTTTATTACTTACATCCCGTGGGATGAGGGTTTGCTTCAGACGTAGAATCTTGGCTCTGCATATGACGCATCTCAGGGGTAAAACTCTCTGTGAGACAGCCATTTGTATCGTCTTCACGAAGCAACGTCTGCAACACCCCAACGACAAGAATAAAGTAGATATTCCTCAAGACTGACACTGAGAATCAATTCCAGAATACGTAGTTTGAAAGACAATTTTACCTGCAAACCACCCTGTGTCCACATGGAGCCGTTTGCATCGTGGCTCTGGCGTTCACACAGATCACGCACTGCAAGAACAAGCAAACAATAATTGAACAGGAATTCTCAACTACAGAAATCTATCACGATGACAGTTTTCTTAACTTAAGGAAGGATCAATCCACAGGATAGGAATATTCATTAACTCGTGTATTACCATTTTTTATCACCGAATTTATTCGCTACAGACAAAAATCCCCTAACCACTTCTACAATGTTTCTATCTATCTTACATCTATGGTTCCTATATCTATATGTACGTTCATCCCATGCCCGCACCTCCACCTAAACAAAAAATATATGGTGTTCAGTCTCATCGACACCATCGATAAATTTTCGAGTTCAATTATTCGTCTGCTGACGTACCCATGGATCCACCCATGCCAGCTCCCATACCACCGTTGCCACCGCCTCCACCGGATGGAGGTGGGGGTGGAGGTGGCTGATTCTGGGCAGCTCGTTTCATTTTTTTCGGGCCTCCGTTCATGTCGTCAAACATTGCTACATTCGATAGTTCGGAAACATCTGTGGGAGGTGGTCCTTGAAAACCATCCGGAGGTGGTCCTTGAAAACCATCCGGAGGTGGTCCCCGAAAGCCACCCGGAGGTGGACGTGGTGGAAAACCAGGCGGTGGTCCACATGGTCCATCATCTGGACATTGAGGGGCGTCTTGTGGGCTACGCTTCGTACGAGAACTGTCATCGGCACTGTTTTGCACCGACGCTCCAAGGACCTACGTTGAGATGTTCGTCAAGAGTCCATCACGATTGTTTCGAGTTTCAACTTTTAATTTAGAATATGAATTTTTATGGAACTGCAGAGATGTCTGTAATATCTCTCTCGTATGATGTACACATATTTGAATTTATAACTCTTTTCTTATGGTATGCTTACACAAAGTCCAAAGAATGCGACGACACCGGAGAATAGGAGCAGGTACTTCATGGTCTCAGCTGTTTCGACACTGTCTTCTTGTTTTAAGAATCGCCGGGTTAAATACTCTACGGTCGCTGCGTGATGTAATGACAAAATGTAGGAGGAGAAACAAAAAGCATCAGATAGAGAAACATTATACGGTGCATCGCATGTGAAAAGAGTTCGTTATCAGCCTCTACCGTTGACAGTTATTATCCCTCGTCCGCGACAATTTGCTCTTCTTCGTGTTTTTCTTTGTTTTTTGTCACGACCAGCAACGGAAATGACGGGTGATTTTCGCAGACACAGATTCGGTTGAATAATTTCATTTTTAATCATCAATCTATCATAGCTTCATCCAATATACTTTGTATGTGTTGACAATTTTTCTAATTTCATATAACACTATCATGTTTTGTCTAACGTTATCGTTTTTTTAATCGATTATTTAACTTCAGCATGATGATTACGATGCTTATCATTTCAGGAAACCAATTTACCGCAATAATGTCGTTAAATTATATAATGGCAGGATTCCCATAACTATTGTTTTTTTTTTTTGCTTCTGTTATTAAATTCTTCTATTTCACGCGAAATGCATTAAAGTTACAGTCAAATAAAATTTTTGGAAGCATTCAATTTTCAAACGGAAATATAATACATTTTTTCTGAACTTAAAATATCGATGACAGTATCAGGTGACCCACTGTGTATCAAAAGCGGTGGTCATTTAAAAAAATGATAATTTTTTTTTGTTAATTTGTAAATCTTCGTTAATGTCTTGCGATGAATGCTCATCGAAATGTAACGATGGTAGAACTCGGCCATCGTGATCGACGCAACCAAATTAAGCGTCGACTTAATCGAAATATTAATAGCTCCCGTCGAGGGTGGACGAACACGTCAGGAATCGCAGGGTCGTAGCTATCACTTTGTCACTCTCGTTAATCGACTTTTGCAACCCATTGAGCGGCTTGTTCGCACGGAAATTGCAACTTTTCCGGACCAACGATTGTCTTTCGAACGATAGGCAGCCCTCGGCATGCTGCATCGAGTTTAATCATCGATAATTTTACGTCCACTTGCTCTATATGCTCCATGTCGTCCTCTTTACGAACCAATGTATAGATTTTTTCTTTCGTTTCAAGATTCTTTTTAATCATTCATCGTTGTAAAAATAATCTGGCACGATTAAAATAACGTGGGTCGAATTTCAAGTACGGAACACTCGGGGTTGATTAAAGTTTGAACCCAACTTTCCTGCTTTAGACTTCAATGTGCCGGCTTAAAATTGGATTCGAATTAAAAATTAAAATATTCTACATGTAAGAGTCAATGATATATTTCTCTGCTCTGTATTTTAAGAAGAATAATGAGAATATCGAAGTTAAAATCCTTTCGCTTCTTTTTATCGACGAAAGAATAAAAAAAGAAATGTATCGAAAATATCGTATTCGAAGTGATACGATACGGGAAAGTTCGAAAAATGTCATGAGTCACCTAACGAATTACGATCGATAGTTTCAACGATGAATGAATTCCTTTAATAAAATAGCACCCCTCGTTTCGCATCAATGAATAGAAATTGAAATCCAGTTTTCAATCCTAAAATCGGCCATAATACCTTTTGTTGACGAGTTGAACAGGATTGATGCTTTGAAATTTTTCACTGACGTCACGACAAGAAAAAGGTCTACCACTTCTTTTATTCCAGAAACGAGAAAATCTCATTGCCCTACCAATCATCGGTCCTCCGTCTGGCGAAATTACGAATTAGGCTTGATTACGACTTGTCCCTGGTAGCAAGGGTGAAAGTAACGAGGTTACTTCGAGGAAACTCGAAGAAAAAGAACGAAGGAGATGAAAAGGATGGAAAATGCAGCTGACCTTATCCGCTAACACCGCCATTTGAATTAACTTAGGGACACCCCTGGGGTGTTAATTGCGTCAGCCACACTATCCTTACGAAATTTCTTTCATAACGTAGTAAATTTAGGTAAAAATATTACTTGTATACAGGTTCTTATACAATTAGAACGCTCTACTACGAATTTAATAATACAATGGGTATAAATTTGGGAATAGATATTTGGAAATAAATGATAGACATTTGCTCACCTCATCCTCCTGCGAAGAGGCTAATTCTGGCTCGTTCTCCTCCAGTTTCGTTAACAGTTTATCCTGAAACAAGAGGATATTCTCTGTGAATAACCGAAAGCATAAATTTTCATTAATATTTCTTTTCTTTTTGAAGACAAGCAAATCGAACAACTCGTTCTTTTCGTGGAAGCTCGAATAACAATGACATAGTAGCTAAAGCAATGGTTTGCAGTGCTATTTTTACAGTACGCGTACTACGAATCGATCAATATACTATTTCTTTACCGCTTCTCTTTTCTTCGTTCCGCAAGGCTTGTTACTCGATCGCGTTACGCGATCATGAGTCTCTTTCATTTTTAATTCCCTTTCATTCATCGATCAAACACCCATATTAAATTACTAATAAAACTTTCATTATTTAAACATTCCTATTCTCCCTGCATCAAAGATCTCGCATTAAACGAAAGTATAAAAAGACCCGTTGGAAATACCGTTCGAAAGAAGAATAAACAACACGAGAAGGAAGTACGGATAAAAAGAAATAATCTGCAACGTCGTTAAGTAAATATTCTCTAATTAATATGAAAAAAAAAAGCATATTCTCGAATAAAAGGGAGTAGATAGAAAGCAGGTACAAATGAAGCTCTCAGGGATTAAAATAAAACACAGAAGGCTCGTTCGATTCAAGGTAACTGTCAAATCAGAGTAAAAGAGCGAAAAAGAAACAATCTTTCTGTTCGCGAAAGAAAAGCAACACGCCGTAAAACAGAACGATAGGCGGATATTCAAAGTGTAAATGGAAAATTGGCTGGCTCGTGATTCGAGATGGTCCACGGCTAGTGCGTCACAGTGAAAAGTTGCTATACCAAATGCTGCACCCTGTGGTGGGGATATTTTGCGCATCATCCCCCTAATATCTGGAAAGCACCCTGACCCAAATACACGTACGCGCGGAACAACCGGACGCTCTCCTCTGCCAGGATCATCCGACATCAAATGAAAACCACCGCGACATTTTTCATGTTCGATGCCTTGTAAAAGCCTTTTCACATCGATGATCACCGACGAATCATGAATTGCTTCAAAGACTACTTTCCACACCAGCGTCGAATGTTACGCGAAATCGAATTCGATCTCATGTTCGTTTATTTGCTCGAACAGGGAATTGTCACGTTTTAGAAACTTTATACTGTGGCTTTAAACGATACCGGAAGATTCTGTTAAAAAATTAGGTCTGCCCTCGTAATTGTTCCAGCATATTTATCATATCGGAAAAGTTAACGAAAGAGACGATATTGTGTCTGTCGATGTAAAGTGCATTCTAAATAATCCAATGTCATTCGAAGAGTCAATAGAGAGGAAACAGATTCGTTTTATCCCTATTTATATCCAAGGACCATACACATCGAGCGCAAAGTCGATTACACTCCTCAAAATTCTATATTCGACCGGGTAATAGAATTACCACGTGGAAATAGTGCAATTTCCATTCGATACTCGGTCGATCGAAACTCGATTTCCAGTCGTTTCCATTCGACGTCGAGATGGTCATCAAGTATCCTATTAATTTGTGATTTATTGCACATGATTTCCCCGATAATACTCATCGTACAAGTTCAATAGTCTATTAACTATCATCGCGTTCAGTTGTATCCCAATAAATAGCCGTTTTCGATACGCAGAAAATCTGACACGATTTAACGGCATGCAAGTACCGCGGAATGATACTTGTATATCAAATTAAAGCGTAACCTTTAATCAATACACAAGTGTCATTTTGTGATACTTTTACGTCATCGAATCGCGTTTAACTTCCTGTGTTTCAGAATGCTGTATACGCATAATCTCCGACCTCATGTAAATAAGTGATCAGTAATACTTTAAATAGTTCAGTGAATTTTATCGATATAACAACTTTCACTCTGATGCAAAAAGTAATTTTCCTGAATCAAGCTGCCCACATATAAATTCCAACAAAATATTTATTATCTCGAACGGTTTTGGTTCGACGAAGACTTGTACCGATTAGTTTGTAAAAAAAATATTCACCGAGTTAGGGGAAAAGGAGATTGGTAACGGGTAGCGTCATGCTTGAGATCCTTTCTCGATCTTAGCTTTCAATTTCTGTCAGTTTGCTCTCAGTGCTATCATTGGCAAGGATAGAGCTCTCTTTAAAGTTCTTCTGCGGTGTTTCAACGATGATACCAGGATTATTTGTTCCTCTATTGTGCCGAATCATCGTTATTAGAAGAGGTAATTAACGTCAGAGCAACAAAACCTGTCAAAACGATGGACTTCCGCTTTCTTGTTTTATGCCGCAGAAACTGGTAACGCGTCTTTATTTATTTTCCATCTTCCATGCAATTTATTTTCAATTTAGAAATACGTGCTCGCGTAACTCTTGTTATTCTAGCGTTAAACTGAACTCGTAATGGCTGTATTTGGTCACTTAACATTTTGGTCGTTAATTAGAGATATTTGCTCAAATTTCAAACGCCTACACTGATATTTTTTTAAGGCGAAAATTTTGTAGTTAATTATAAATAGGGCATTCAGAGACTGAATTTGATGCTAGTCAGAAATAGTTGCAATGGAAAAGCAGGATTTTTCTTTCGTCTTTATTTAAAAGAGACCTTTTTAAAGTGCACGCACTCGGAACGAAGGACTCGAGTAACGGTACTGTTTGAATTTTTGGTCTGCTCCTGACAAGCTCGCTTTTCACCGAAAATTCTAAAAGTTTCCTTTCACCAACCTATGGCATTTTTCGTTTGCTTTTGTGCCATATAAAATTCAATTCGTCGTCTTGGTTAATTAAAATTCTGCGAAAATAATGAATACGAGCACGAGGTACTTCTTCGTGTATATTACAAATTAATTAATAAGTTCTGCATTTTGTTCATAACGTAATTTGAAAGATTAAAGAATTTATCGATCGATCCAAGTTCGATACAAATTACGTAGCGTTATGTTTCTTTCGGTACTACGAAGATCACGTCACTTTCACTACAAAGTATAACGCAAGAATCAAAGATGCGCTGAATCTAACTCGAATCGAATTACCATAAATTAACTTAATTAACCATCGTGTATAGACTTTCTTCAAAGCGATCGTTAAGAACATTGTGCTATTTTCCACGCACAGTTCCCCGTTCTTCGCGTTTCAATAAGTACTTGTAATTAACGTTTCGTTACACTGTGCTGTTGCATCAATGAATGCTCGTTTCAATATCGCAATTTTATCCTGAAATAAAAAAGAATTGTCGAAGCAGAACTGACCATTGTTCAGTGGTCGATATCGTAAAAACTGGCTTCTTCGAAATGGTTTCGTTTTCTACACCTCGGATTATGGCCTCGCGATAATAATTCTGCGTTTCATTCCTTCCTTCTCTAACTTTCGAACACAATACTTTCTCCACCATAGAAAGAAATCTTTGTCGAAGTTAACACATATTAACACCTTCGAGTCATGATAAAATCGTAGATGCTACTTGGATATGGAGGATACTACATTCGAAATTAAGTTGTAAACATACTACTTCGATTGTTAGTTTGTTTTTACTTTAGTGATTTGCTTTATGTTATCAGGTGACAGTCCTCTGCACCTAACTCCACTACCTACTGGAACTTGCTTCTACTGTTGTCCCATCGACTTAGAACGTGACATCGAATTTCTCTTATTCACCAGGTACGTTTGCTACCAATATTGCTATGATAAAAGTACTATTGTTCTGATCGCTTGCAATGTTGTCTGTTACATAAGACGGAATCCAAATTACCCCACTAAACTGAATATTTTGGATCCCTCCTCGTTGAAGAACAGCAATTTTGACGTAAGATACCCGACGATAATTTCCATCCACGGATACAGCGAAAATGTGTTCGAAGGAAGCGCTGCAGGAATTCGAAAAGGTATTTTTAATTAAATTACTGATACGCTAATATAATGTATGAGGATAAGTATGTTTGAAGGCATAAGCCATGAAAGCATTCACTGATACGGCCTCACTATCAGACGGAAATTGATGAAACTAGGCTGGGACATTAGTATCTACAAGAATCAGCAAGCCGTTCTAAGACGTTCTGACAGTATGATAAATCGTGGATCCTTCCAAAAGTTCACCCTTTCACGGAAACTTGAACGTACCTCGCAGAGATCCATATTTCCCGACTGTGACATTCATTTTGGCCCCTTTCAACGCTAAACTCTCTAACGTGCTACGGACAGAAGTTTCCAAATCGTCTGGAACTTACTTCAATTTGTTCCTGTACCAGTGCGATTTCATCTACTCACCGAATACCAGAGAGCACGCCTACCTGTTAACTATTCACTCGTAACTAACTAATAACAAAATGTGGACTTTACCACGATGAAAATCTAGGCAATGTGGTATGCATCGGACAAAAATTCTATTTACGTTAAAGTACTTTCTGTGCGAAGATCAATAGCGTCTAAAATGTGTTGCCTTTTCGATGAAATTGACTTCCGCCACGGGCCCCGTAAATTCTCGCGACAGTTCTGGCCAAGCTTTCTAAACAGGCTGCGCGAATTCTTTTGCAGCATATCTGAAGCGGGGAGAGTACAACCTGATCATGGTGGACTGGTCGAAATTGGGAGGTTTGCCATGGTACGTGACAGCAGTTCGTAACACGAGGATCATCGGACCTCAGGTCGCTCGTTTGGTGAAATGGTTGGACGCTCTGGGTACTGTATCCTTGCCCAGCTTGCATGTAATTGGATTTAGTCTGGGCGCTGAAATAGCTGGATTTATGGGAAAAGCATTGGCACCGAGGAAAGTGAGTTTCCTGGAGGCGAACGATAACCGATAGATTCATTTTTACGGCAAAGGATCTGTTCTTCAGGTTGGAAGAATCACTGGACTGGACGCGGCGTATCCTCTCTACATGAACACGGGAAGGGAAGGACATCTGACGAAATCGGACGCAATGTTCGTCGACGTGATTCACACCGATGGCGGCCATTTCGGATTTCCTAATCCGCTAGGTCACGCCGACTTTTATCCGAACGGGGGCAGACCCGTTCAACCTGGCTGCAGCGCGGGAAGCGTGCTATCCAGGAGCTTTTCGCGTCTCATGAGAGCGTACAGTATGATTCGTCCTGTTTTATCGGTTGAATAATATACTTTTTCGACACTTCGATAAAACTTCGCTGGTAGACTTTTCACGTCTAAATTATTTCTGTGTATAGTCACTTGCGGACATAATCGAGCTTGGATGTACTACTCAGAGTCCGTGACAAATCCCTTCGGATTTCCTGCCAGTCGATGTCCAAGATGGCACCCGAGCATTAAAGCTAACTGCGTGTGGAGCCCCGACGTTTTGATGGGATTCGCCGTGAGCAGCATAGTCAGGGGAATGTTCTACTTAAGGACAAATGCAGACGTACCCTTTGCTAGAAATACCACTGGGTACATAGGCAAATGACAGGAGAAATTTTAAGTTTGGATGAACCAGACTGGGATAGTCATTGATTATCCGCTTTAGCCCTCTGCGTCCACCGAGGGGACGCTAGAAAAAAATTCTCGGAATGATAGAGCTTATTGCACAATAGAATCTATCGAGTTAAATTTTGGAAAATTAGTAGCCTTTTAAACTGGATTGTTGTACTGGCTCATTTAGAAACTTTAACCAACCGTAATATTTTTGTATGAATAATATACGACTTGCATAGCAATGACCAATAACTTTTATGAATACGATGCGTATTTATTGTTCTCCGTTCGTTTATAGCTCCATGATAAATAGATAACAATACAATCGAGTAGTAGCGCAACGGAGTTCCCCTGTTTAACGACCGTAAATAACAATCTCACTAGCAAGCAAACCGCGAAACGACGTGCAATTTTCGTTATTCCCAATGCACCCTGGTCGTCCTCGAAATATGGAAATTCCAAGGGCGACTGGCTTCTTATTTCGTCATTTTAGGCGATCGATAATGGTTGCCTGAAAGGACCCTTCGAGGCGAGGGTAATTGCGTTAAACATTTTATGTAAGCCACAGTCTCTGCCAGACTCTACGAACACGACGGAGAATAGAAATGTTAGAAAAAAGATCGCAGTTGGCTGATCTCCAACTATGATGCTTTTATTTTGTAGCTGTTTTACCGGATGACTACGAATCGAAAGATCCATAAATCCATGATTTTTCAATTACGGAACCAAATTTACAAGCTACCAGAAATTTCATAACAGATCACATTTTGTCTCGACGAGTTGACGTTGTAAACTGATAGATGTTCAGGAAAAGCAATATACGTAATATTCATGACCATTTCGTGTCACATTGAGATTGACTGACACGTGTGGTAATCGATCTGTCATCCTACGCCGATTCCTCTCATAATTTCTTTGTATACGACTCTTGGAGCAGTCCAGAATCGAAGCAACTATTACTCGACAATTACTCAAAAATAGTCATAATTTTCAGCAAAATATTTACAGATCCACGCGGTTTCCGGCAGCAGCCTTTCCAATCTGTCGTGCTAACAAAGACATTTCTACGAAGCTTTAACAATCCGTTTCCTTTTGCCCTTTGTCTTCGGTTAGCAACAGAACAGATAGTTTCCAATCCATAATGCTCCGACGGGCGTCCATGCAAGACAATGGTTTTCCTTCTTTTTCTCCACCTGGTTTTTCCACATCCACCACTTCATCCGAGCGAAAGTAGGTACAATCATTTCCTTCGAAAGAGATCGAACAGGCTAAATGATGGAAATATTGCATCGTTGGTTTTTCATTTACCTCTATCATGCTTTTCATGCATCATTTTTGCTTCAATTAGAAACGACGAAGAGTGGGTGAGAATAAAATGGGTGGCTGCACTTCGATAACTCATCGTATTTCTTTTAGGAATTGAAGAGACATTCAGAGATTGACGAAGATTGACCACGTATTTTCCTGACAGCTTGTATAAAGTTTCAAAAACATGAAATAATAGCTTGAATGCAAGCTATTACACTAGAATGCAAGCATTGCACAGAAATGTTTACTCAAGAATCTGTCGAATCGAACTTCTTATCAGGTATTTTGGAAAGACTCCGAAGCTCGAGTGGCTAGAGTACTCTCGAGAAATCGATAGAAATACAGCTAAGCTTTCATTCGTAAGCTTATTGTTACGTAACGCGGTCTAAAACAGCTACCGAAACGTAATAAAATTGATCCAACGTTTTGCACGTCTCAGTACAAATTTCGTCGCACACAAACTGTCGTAACAAAGCGAAATCAATTTTGGTTTGCGGTTTTCCTGATTACTATCAAAATACTAGCTCGAATTTTGTACGATAAATTTCGAAATGACATTACAAAACAATTTGTGCGTTACTTGAAAAAGGAATAACTGAAATTGAAAGTGAATTCAACAGTGTCTAAATAGAATCCCTGAAAAATTGATAGCCATTGTGGCTGTTAGATGAATCATAGATTTGTAACGCGCGATAAAATGCAAATTCACCAATCGATAAAAGAATTAATGTAAAGTGGAAAGTACATAATTTCTGCACCGAGCCCTTTAACCTTTCCTCTTTTCATCGAATCGAAAGTAATCCGTGTTTTCCGCGAAACGAGGAAAACAACTCCCGAGTCTGTTTTATATTTCTTTCCTTTTCATCGTTGAAAGCTTGCAATGTACGAGAAATCTTACAATCTCGACGAGAACCACCGGTCAGTCAACCCGGTATGTCCGCTAAAAAATTCAGGAGTGACAGGTCGATAACGATCGACGACCTATGGTCGGGGTTATAGATGACCCTAGTCTTGAAAGACTGCACCTCGGCTGTAAAGACCTGAAGCTTGCAGTCTACATGCCCGGTCACGTATATAGCTACGACCACATTTCTCTTTGCTGTCATGGAAATCCCACGAGTGTCGACCAGTTCCATTTTCTCTTTGTCGCAAGAACTTAGGAAATTAAAAAAAAAAAAGAAGAAAGGACAAGAGGTTGTCACTGTCCTTGCGTGCTGACAAGCTCTTCGCTCTTGGGCTATTAAAGGCTATCATTACTTGAACCGAAACTATTTTTTAACAGAATACGTGGCCGTACGATGTGGCGATTCAGCTTTCAATTTTACGGAGCTTTATGCAAATAACCACGCATCGGTTGAAAACATTCGACAAACGCTAAAAAACGTGCTTTGCGTATAAAAAAGATCGTGCAACAATACGTTTCACGGAACATTGACTGTGAAAAATCAAAGATTAGCAGCGGTGGTGTGTTGAAGCATGATTCAGCGTTGTTTTGTCGCGTTTCAAAGTTACATTTCCCTGGCTGGCGTGCAACACGACAAGGAAGCTATGCAAAGGGAGTTGTAAAAGGGGTAGGCAACCCTACAATACGAGCTTTTCCAAGATCGACGGAATACACGCAGGGAATAACGCATCGAGGGGTTGGTATCGTACCTGACGTGTTCGTAATCGGAGAGAGAACAAGAAGGGACAAAAGGTAGATCGATACAGTAGGGCCAAACGAGCGACGAGAGCCAGACATTTCGTGTTTCGTTCTCTATTTCCGCGACGGACAATGCACCTTCATCGACGCGGGAATCGAAGTTCGCGATATAGGGAAACTCGAGATTTGAATGCAGCAGAGACTGCGTCGATCAGACAGTTATTCCATTCCATCGATTCTGTCGCTGTTACTGACAGCGATAATAGACCCAATAACGTTATAATGTCTCATTGCAGTCAATCCTCGGAGAAATCTCTTTTAACGACTCATTGTCTTCGTCTTCCTTCAAAGTCCGTTTCGAGTTGCGAATAACCCCGCCAAAGGATGGTAAAATTTCTGAAGAAAACTTAACAGAGTGCATGTTTCTGAAATTGATTTCATACAGGTATTGTATCGGAAACATGGTAAACAGTTAGGCTAAGCCTTAGATTACATTCGAAAAGATGAATGCAACAGTTTACGTACTGTTCGACACAATCCCCCGATATGATTATGCACTAGTTTTATTGCTCAACCAGGTTTCTTATGCAAGCGGTAGAGAAATTTTTGTTTTGAAATCATGTCTTGACTGTACTCTAAGAGGATCAAGTAAGGAGAAGTCTTATTGCATGAAGTCTAGGTTACAAGATACAAAACGCGTTTCATAATCCTTTAAGACAATTGTATCGCTGAACGATTCGAACGTGTGCTCGTCGAACGTTTTGCCGAGTGGAAAAAAATGTTGTCGAATGTTACATTACCGTTCGTTTCGACCGATAAAATTTAGCGAAATCGTGTGCAACACCATTTCCTCTAAAAAGACGCGTGTAAAAACGTTTCTCGATGAGGCACAATCTACTTGCTCGCACGAAAACCACAGAGGAAATATCCCTATCCCAGGGGTTCTCCAATAGCGCTTAACCTATCAAGCCAGCCCATAAATAACCTCTCCTTTTGGTACTTCGTTCCGAAGGGAAAGCAGTTTCCCGTAAATTGAATTTCATGCAGCTACACGGATTTTTCTGCTCGAATACTGGCTTGGACCGTATCTTCAGACTGGAAACGAATTTTTTGACCCGGAACACTCGTCACAGGATCTGCTACCGGCACTCTGACTCTCCAAAGTGACTTCCACTTAACTCGAACGTCAGCAAACCAGAATCCTCCGGGGAATTATGTAAAAAGAACACGGACATCTCTCTTCCGTGTTGATGAGACGAACCAACAAGAACTCGACGTTCTTCTAGTACCTTGGATGCCGCGAAGACCAAAGCTGCGCTGGAATTTTAACGATCAGTGCCGGGGAAACTTTAATTAAAGCGCCATTAACGTTTGTAAAGAGAGTAATCGGTCGTAGAAACTGTTTTTCGTGCCAAATTTCTTTGGAATAACTTTCGTAATCTCGTCTATCTTCTAATTGCTTTAAGAAGCTCGACAATTTAAATCACCGCGCGTTAGAATTCCATGCGCTGCCTCGCCACGCTTCGTGATTTTTAAATCATCTATACAGAGCATATGCTTGCGGAACAAACGTGTGATACAACAATTTCGTGATGCAAGCTTCACGTGCGACGAAGTTGCAGTACGAGTATGCTTTCGTGACGTCACATGATTACTTCCACGCGGTGGAAAATGCAGTGCACAGCCGGCAGTGACGCTCGAGGCAGTAACGCCTCATTAACGCCTTCCATAAATGACGCGATCCTTCGTCACGTGCTACCACTCGTTTCCACATCCCTGCTTTCATTCTTCTGTTATTGTTGTCATACACCGTTGTTCGACGCGAATTTTCATGCTTCTCTTATGTTTCCTTTTTAATCGGTCGGAAAGTTGTAACGATACGCGCACGAATTCCCGACTAAAATTAATTAGTCACGTTACAGAGTCTGACGTCAAAGATTAATTATAACACTTTCGCGACTACGCATCTCACGATACCCACGACTCTTGCAATCGCAATTCCCTTACACTGTCATTCCGGTTTATTTAGAATCGTAGAATCACTTGCATGCGAGTTGTATATTCCAGCAATTTCAACCTGCCCTATATTTATTCGCGGAAATGCATCGGAGCACGTATTTGACATTTATCTCTCCGTATATTTGAGCTTTAAAGCAACGTAAATATTTCTGCTTTGACCGTAGCGAGATACAGTAATGGATTCCCGTGGATAGCAAGCGTTTATAGATCAGTCCGGAGACGCCAGCAATCTCTAAGGACCTGTTAGAATTCCTGAAGAACGTTAGGCTGTTGTTGCCTTTCACTAGGAGAACTAACTGGACTCCAGGGGGATATAAGTATCGATAAGATTGCACCCGTTTCGTGTTGCAACTACACCATGAACGAGAGGATTACACGCGAGCCAATCTATCGTTTTCAAAGATTTCCCATCGAATCGAAAGTACGCGCGTTAGTCTTCAATCCGTGGCGCGAGGAAGGGAGACGAAACTGCAGTCGTGTTCTTAGCCGTTCCCTGTGTATGGAACCTCATTAACCCTGAAGATAGCCTGAAGTATCGTAGCTATTCTATTTTTGCCGTATTCTGCAGGTTTGTTCAGAATCCCGCCCCAGGGTAATTAAGCTCTTTGTTTCAATTGTTGCGCGTTCTCGCCTTCAATCTTTTCCCTGCCTTCATTTTCGGTTGTTCGATAAGAGGAATCGAACGCCGAGGATTATATTCGTACCGTTGCGTCTAAATGAATTTTACACTCAACTTTTGTCGATTCGACGATTCAGATTTGACACTTTCGTTCAACCATGCCGAAATCAAGTTGAAATTGTTCCGACATTAATTGTTATATTGTTTTTTTTAACAACTGTTGTTCTAGTTAGAGTTTAATTTCTTGTTTCAGGTATGGGATTTTAAGAGATCGAACGTTTAAGATAAATGCATTCTTTCGTTGCAGCATCTTGGTACATTTAGTCTATTCTGTAGAGAAAAAAATTATACTTGATAGAGTTTCGTCCATTCTTGTAACCGCGAGCGGACAATGGAAAAAAGGATCCATTCGCGTGGTGAAACTGTGGAGCAAATTCTATGGCGATCATTAATGGTAACGGAGCGAAGAGAGAGATGCATCGTCATGGAAGTACCGAATTATGCCCTCCAGCCAGAATGAACTTCCATTATGCGACGCGTTCCTCTTTATCGAACCCCCGCCTCGGCTTGCTTGAAATTTTCAACGTGCTTTTAGAAATAGAAGCTCCGAGGATCCAGCATCTCGGTGTTTATCTGCTTTTATCCCCGAAAGAATCCAGGTCTGCCAGAAAATCGTCCGCAATGCCGGTAAACGAGCAGAAATATTTTTGAAATACGGCGAGTTTAATTGCTTGCAGGGGGATAGCTAATGATCGTTAATTATATCGAAAGCTCTGCACGATTTATCCGACGATTATCCGTATTGTCCGTTTATAACCTATTTCTGCCTTTTCCACGATTCTACCTTTCAAATTGGACGCTTCAATCGATGCGAATTTATCCATTACTTAACCGAGTTAACTGTAACATATGAATATGTAACTTTCATCACAGGGTACAGTAAATTTGCATAAATGAAAATGTCAGAGAAACCGCAAAATAGTGGGCGGTGTTTCGAAACCGTTCAAGTAACGCGGATCCAAATTCTGCAGAAAAATTAGCACGTCGAATGAAAATAAAATTATCAAGGTGGTTGCTCGTAATTTACATAAAGTTAAATGTCAGAGAAATTACGAAGTAAGGAGTTGAATTTCTCAAGTGTTCGAGTTATAAGCTTCTGGTAGCGCGATATCAAATTAAGTATAAAAATATCCAAGAACCTAACCCGAAGTACCGCTTTTAATTTGCATACAATTAAACGTTACGAAATTGCAAAATAATGAACAGGTTTAAGCAAGGTATGAAACTTTGTAGTTTCTCGAGTCAGGTCTCGGTTCATTCTCGATTCTTGTTAAGTTTAATCAAGGTGTGGTAAGCCTCGGCTTAGGGTATGTTCACATGAAATTGTAGGATTTCAGTTCGATAAACGATCTCGGTAACGTTTCAAAGGGGTACTTTCGAGATCCTTCCCCGCGATCTTGGACCTTGTTACAGGCAGTTCCGATAAAGGAAACTGTATGGTTTTCTTCAATCACATGACGGAAACTATCGAATAAAGCACTTGATTATGCAACAGGTGAAACGAGCACTGCTTTTAAACTAATAATTCGAGTTGGGCGTTTTAAACGCTGAACGATTGTTCCTATTTAGTTAGCGAATTAACGAATTTTGCTCTTTTACACGGAAAATAATTTTATTATAGACGGAAGGTCGAAAATAACAGAACATGTAATTAACGAAAAATTATAACTGCTGAAAGTGTTGGATAAATATTATTAATCTTGCCTTGCCATAAAGACTGAAATCTGATAAAAAAGTTGTAAATTCTAGTGCATTCGCGTTTGTACAATCTACCGATAAGAAGGTATTATATAATATTACGCTTAGTACAGCAGTGAACAAGAGTAAACGACATTTTGACGACCATTATGAGTTACTCGAATGGTTAAACCGCCCTTATCGGTTCCGTTACACTACCACAGCGCGAAGATAAACGACGAACATCCTTTACAACAACGTCGTTAATTTTTGAGATTACTTCAACGTCCGAGTGTATACTGAAGAGCCACTTCTTAAAACCTGAAGGGTCAGAACCAGCAGTAATTAGGCCCGTGACATTATTTAACCGCTGAATCACCGTGTAAAACCCTGACGCGACAACATGTGGACCAATCTATAATAAGCATAATTAATCCTGCTATATTTCTTAAACTTAGAAAATTTGTTAAATAGAATTTTGCAAATTATTAGAGTAATCTAATTGGTACAACTATCGCGTTGCTTTAATTATTTAACTCAATTAAATTCGATCACCGGTGTCAAAACGCTAAGAAATATGGATCGTCAAGTTTTTAAGGGAAAAGTATTATTGGTTCGAATTACAGATCCACTAGAATCAAGACAAACTGACGAACGTTCGAGCAGCACTTCTTGTTTCAATCTACAGTGGGTTCCTTGAACGTATTTCCGTTCGTCTGGAATTCAATATCTATGGGAGAAGGGAATCGATCTCCCCTGTTTGTCGCTTTTAAAATAATAGCTCGTGAAAGCGAGAAGGTGGAACTAAATAAAAAGAACGAATCAAAATTTTCAAAGTATCCTTAGAGATACAGTGGATTTAAATAATTAAAAGCCACGACAGAGAAATACCTCTAAATATCATGGCAACCTAATAATTTTACGCCAGTTTAATATATAAATACAGTAGCAATTAATCGATTACATAGATAATCCACGAGACCTGTGTTGTGGAAAGTGAACGAGTCTCGTGTAATCTAACGGAAGCGGAAAGCTGCATCGATCGGCATTTCTAAGGTCTGCGCATTATGGGGGTTCGTGTGCGGTCGGCCTAATGGTATTATTCAACCCTTAATACCAGGTTGCTTTGAGGTCGTTGACCAACCGGTCGTCAGTATATTTTTTCCGTTCCATTTTTAATTCGCTTCACTACTCTTAATTAACTTCGTTTCATTCAGGAGAATTAACGCGAACATACGTTCTAAAAATGGTACGACCAACACGCGTACGCGTGCAAGTAGAATGGTTCATTGTCACAAAAGGGAGTTCATCGGCGTCATCCATGCGTTGCGCACCGTCACAGATAAGGTCACGATACTCTTGCTTTCGAATATATGTAATTAAGTCATGGTCATTATTATCTATATCGGGAATAGAACCGGTTAAAAGAATTCGCAAAAAATTTGTAAAAAGTGATTTAGTTAGGGAAGAAAAATTTCTATTCTTTTCGAAAAAAGCGGAGGCATTTGGCCAAGCTAAGCGAACCACCTTAAGGTTCACGTACACCGTCGATCGCGATCTTAACGTAAAGTTAGCGTGTGCCTTATCTATCAGCAAGTCTAACCCTAAGTTACAAAAGTCCTTCGAACACCAACGAGAAAAGGACTTGACTTTCCAGCAATTTCTAACTGGCCATTTTACAAAGTCCACGTGTAATCGTCAAGGTTGAGGTTTCAATGTTAACTCGTGACTTTCCAAAAATATTATTACAGCACACGCTAAGGTACAAAATACCAATCATCCGGCAAGTAACCAATCACTCGATATTCCATGGAACAGCTATAATACAAAAATCTCTTTCAACATCAAGTACCGATAATTGATTAATCAGTGTAAAAACTAATCAACGCCAAACCTTGTACGCGAAGAAGGTCAAATTCCAATCGTCGCTAAAATTTAGGCTCACTTTCGACCACTTACTGGCACGCGAGAACGTTTATGATATTTGAAAAAGAGAAAGAGGAAGTCCGCTGATTGACTGCAATCATTAATGATTCCGGGGCTTGTTATTAAGGTCGTTATCGACCTGGATTATGATAAGGTCTAAAAATTCCAAGGTTTTGGTCGTCGTTTACCGACACGCGAGAGTGCTCCAGGGTCCTCTATTCGATTTTCTGGCCGAGTTTCTACTTTGAAATACAATTTTTGGTACGATAAATCCCGATACCAATGATTGACAGTGTACACCGATAAATCGATATCTTCTAAAATATTGCAAATTCCCGATAGTGCTATTGGATCTCGCAACTTCCTGAACGTCCCATGTAAATTTCATACGCTAGATCAGTTTTCTACGCCACTCTATTTCGTCCGGATTTGTGAGATGCTTTGAATTCAGAGGTATCAGATATTCCTATGATATCCTTGTTTTCGATGTTTGATAGAGGACGCGAAGAGAGACGGTCGTAAATCAAAGGAGCAGCTAAATGGATTCGAGAAATTCCAGTTGGATCGAGAAGCAAATGTTGGCCATACTAACTGTACCAAGTATCCGAGTTATCCCGATCGCGTCGATCCTTCGGCCGTGAATATTGTTCCTTGGCAGGCTTCCTGACAGGGACACTTTTTTCCCATTTTCCTTTTTCCTGCCAAATCTGCGACTGACCTACTGAACTACACAGCATGGAGGATGAAGGCAATTTGCAAAGGTGACCTTTAAGTAATTGCTCGGTGCGGATATATTTCGTCGTACGATTTGGAAGCGAAGGCTATTGCAAGGTGCGAGATCATGGATCGTGAAATTTAGTATTCGAATAACGCAGAAAACTAAGGATTCGATGCGACACATTATCGCGCGTTGTATGACCAAACTTTGAAGCACGAAGTAATAAATGGCTTCGGCCTTTAGAAGACGATACAAAACCTCTTTGGTAACCGTTGATCGCGTTAACCTCGGGTAATTGAACCCTTCTTCCCTCTCCCTATCACCCAGTTTTCCCATCTCACCCCGTCTCACCCTTTCGTATCTACTTTGCCGGATACCGCGTCTTCCGCTATCTTTAACCGGTGCTAGATACGCTCTTGAAAATTTCGTTACACTCGAAAGCCTCGGCTAACCCAACAAGTTACGATGTTTGGTTGTGTTCTGATATTCAGGGAAAGCTTCGGGTCAGACATTCACTTCGGGAACTTGATGAAAAAATAATGAAGCTCGGTGAACGAATCCGGTTCGGTCGGTTTTTATTTGGAACGAAGAAATCAAACCTTCACCTCGCTTTCTTGATGCACACACTAGGAGATCGTTGAAAAGTCACAACAGGTGGGATAACCAAGACAATTGCCTGAGGCATCGGCCACGATAGAGTGCCAAGTGTGCACGAGTGCAAAGCAAATAGCGTCTCGAGAAAGCTCAGGAATTTGAACGAAATATAGGAACACTGCGATTTTAAATGGCAAAACTTTTGTCTTCCGATTATCCAATCAATGCTCCGTTTCTAATTTTAACTCGATGTTTCGTTTCTAATT
Organism: Megachile ligniseca; assembly: GCA_945859555.1. Taxonomy (NCBI): domain Eukaryota; kingdom Metazoa; phylum Arthropoda; class Insecta; order Hymenoptera; family Megachilidae; genus Megachile; species Megachile ligniseca. Next base: position 10,317,819 of record OX243787.1, read on the forward strand.
TTAAATCGTATTAGGCTATTAAGTTTTGTATCTATCGCTTTCCTAAACACGATTATAGTTTGTCGCGAAACGATTAGAACATGCTATAGGCGACTATAGTACTTGATATTTAGAGCACGATTGTTTTCAAGGCGTAATACCGGCTGTACAATTTGGGTCAAATGTACCCCAAACAGTTTGTAGAAATAAATTTACTACGATTATCTAATATAAAGCGTTTTCGCACGTGGTACGTATACCACGTTACAAATAAAATTTGTCGGGTACTCACGATTTTGTGATGAAGATGCTGGAGTTCTCTCTCTGTGACCCTTCTCCGAGACAATTCGCGTTGCTCTCGCCTGTATTGACTGTACTTATAGAAGAGGTACATGCCAGGAAGTGCCAAGACGACCAGGGGTTTCATCAGACCGGCTCTTCCGCTTCCTCCTCGAACCCGTGGTTCTGGAGGCTCGTCCAGGTCCTCCAGTTGGCCAGCACCTTCGGCTACTGCCGGTACAGCTGGCATTTTGAATTATCTGAAACAAGCAGTTAATTTGTTAGAATCGATACTGTTGCGTATTTCAGTGAAATCTGCTGACAATACAGAGTCATATCTTTCTGCAATTTTATTAGCGTCAGAATAAATAAAAATGTATAAAAAAGTTGTACCCATTATTCAGGATACTTTATAGCGTACAGACGAAGAACAATGTGCTGCTGTCCTTTCTAACTGATCGATTATTTGTAATCGTATGTTACGGGGAAAGTTTGTATAGAATTCGCGACAAAGAGAAACCGTTTCGGTGTTGATTAATTAGTGACATAGCCTCCGATTACTAGCGTGTTAGACAATGGCCTGTCCCGGTATATTGTACTTCATTGAGGATATTGAAACGACACGGTTACCGTTCCAGTTGCCCGGAATGTGGCCGATAGAGAAGTGTAACCTCCAAGTCCCTTAATGGGTCATTTGTACGGACCAGATAATCAGCTGTAAACTACGAAACTCTCCGAGTTCGTTCCGAACTTCTGCACTCGTTAAAAGAACAATATTTGAGGTAAAATGAAGACTAAGAAAAACGACTTTTTTTACGATCACTGTTACGTCAAACGTACCACGGTATAAATAATGTATTCTTTCATAACTGCGAATAAAATTATTTCGAGTAAGGTACATCTCGGAACATTGGTTTTTTAATCAAATTCAAGAGACGAAATTTTAGGTCACCAAGGAACGATTATTGGCTATTGGGTTCCCATCAAATCGTTTTTTATAATTCCTTGGCCCCAATTGTCGAGCGTATTTCGTGCTGGTACAATTTTTCTTCCTCATTTTATCGATATTTGCAATCCTCGTTAACGTCACTCTAGTGTATCCGCGATGAAGCTTTCTGTAGCAGACGGTTGTTAACAAGAATTGCTTACACGATACCGCTGGTGATATTCGGTCGAGATATATTTTTGTTATTAGTCACGTCAAAGTTCAGTCGAGCAGAATAAAATCAAAGTTCAATCAGACTGAGTGAAATCGAAGTTCGATTAAGTCGAGTCAAGTTCAGACAAATCAACACTCGCTTCCATTACACTAGTGTGAAGTAAAGGTTCGCATTTTGAACTATTATTTCGAGTTACTACGAGCGTGTCTATCGATTAATTCTCGGGACACGATGGGAACGCAATCTACTCTCGAGGATGATCGGACAGCGAGTTACCCTGACGGATTTCCGTGACTTCAATGAAATTTCGTAATATACTTGCCGGTCGTTCACCAGCTATCTTTAATTCACCCGTCTAGTTGCTCTGCTATTCTTAACCAGTACTCTAGAAATACACGCGGCTCGCTCTATATCGTCGTCCGTGCCTGGGTCATGCACCCTTCGTTCATTGCAGTTTGCACGGAGATGCAATTGAGTCTGTATTACAACGAGCCAATGGTGTAACGACAGAGCTGATCCTATTGCTACGAGTCTGTAAACGATATATTTAACTAGCTATCAGTTACGATACTGCAATCTCATCGAACGACCGAGCAAATTTCTTCTGCAAGGAGGTGAAAAGGTATTCTTAAAGATCAAACGACGAGGAAACTTTTGTACCGGTGTATTAAGTGTAAGTTAGTGTTCGATACATTCTGTTAGCTATACTTTCGCGTACTTCGGACGAAGGTTTCTGAATTTAGGCCATCTAAATACTTTTTACTCTAGGTGATAATGAGGACATAGAAAGGCAACTTTGAATCTAAGTCAGTGTTCGACGTGTTAAATTTGTAGGTTACTACTGCGAACTCTCGCCTATTTATAATCGGTATCGGCAAGATTGTTACTTGTAGTAATAAATAACTGTGTAAGTCAGATCGTTCTTCGCGGACGTATAGCTAACAGTAAAAGAATTAAAAATAAAGCTAACGCACGCGTCAAACATATTGTCATAAAACGAATGCTCGAATGTGCGTAAACAGAGGATCACGATGATTCATGGTAATGGACACATGACAATATGGCTAACCATTCTGTTTTATGAGATTCGCCGAAGTCGACAAACACTCGTCGACGTTCATCGGTCATTCTTTTCACGCTACGCAAGTATACGAGTGTTTGCAGTGTTCATAGGTCCATTATCAATAATAATCTGAATTACAAATGCTGTCCTTTACGTAATTGTACGATATCGCAGACTAGACGATGATTATCGAGCATTTATCGAGTACACATTATTCGTTTACGACGAAGATACTGTAGCTCAGAATATTGCGTGTAATCTGGTTGAAACAGAAAACGGAGTCTGGTTAACGAGGTGCGTAGACGACATATATACTCGTACACGCGTTATCACCTTGGGAGGTAATATATTATCGGAAATGAATCAATATATCGACTCGTTGTACGGTTCGTACTCGACATTATGAAAACGTACACCACCTCGGGGATTCGTTGTTTTTCAACCAAGGGCAAGGTCGTTCGCACGATTTTTGCCTATTGCATAGTTTCTACGATCTAAACAACTAGTTGCTATCTGTCTATTCGTATTCCGGTTTATTTACAACACGAGAAAGAATGAACCAGTATTAAATATAAATACAAAAGGAATTGAAATGGAATGACGCGTTGTCAAAATCTAGAAGCAGCGAGATAAGAGAAAGTGAAGGAGTGGTCGAACCGTGTTCAGAGAAATTATTACGCTGCTATCATCGAGGACTATCGTACCGATCTAATATTACAGGTACGTATGCGTTTTGCCTTGACATGTCGTAATGGCGGTCGCAAGAACAAGGACACCCACCGCGGCAGGATAACATCGTATCGGATAGGCTACGGCCAAGTACACGTCGTCCTGCTCGTTTCTATTTTTATGCCGTTTTCTGTTGTTCGGTACCGTTCGATCGCCGTGTTGCACACGATTAGAATCGATTTGCCCACTCTTGCCTCATCCTCACGTGACTCTACGCGAAACCTGATGCCGTGACAGCTGAAGCTCGATTTTAATCGTTTTCATTTGTCGCGGAGACGTCGATACCTCCGCTCGAACGAGTTCCAACTTCCCATGGATTTTCGAGCCCGCGTTTCGTTTCACCAACCCCGTGGTTAAACAAACGAATAAACGAGTGACCAGACTGGCCCACTGGGACATTTAAGCTTCATCGAGTCGCTAGGACGAACGTTTACGCGCACATGCGACCGGTAATTATTTATTAAAACTCTCCGACGATTATAAAATACTAAAGGTATCGTGATCGAATAGTAACGCGTACGTAAACACGGAGCACGATTGTATGTACGAACGCACCGTCGTGCAAAGGTCGCGAATTCCATCGAACACTGACACTCCTACACGAATCAGGCTTTACTCGGTCGCAATTAACACACGTATCGATTCCGTTCGCATGATCGACAGAGTAAAGCTACGTAAAACTAAATGCACTTTCGTTCATGCAACGGCTCACGATAAAAGAAAGTGATGGTCACAAAGCACTTACGTTCGTGGTTGGTGGTGAGTCGATGGTAGCCGTGATCGCGCGTGCTTGTCCAAGTGGTGTCGAACGTGAGATGAAAGCGAGAGAGACAGAGGAACGTGGCGAAAAAACACACGTTAGGTTAACAGTCCTCCTGCGCCGACGGAGGACACGAGAGAGCGTCCCTCGTGCGCTCAGCTCAGCTCGTTCGAAACATCGCCGAGCCGCGAGTGTGTTTGCTGCTGTACCGGCGGCCGCACTGAGCGCCTGCAGCGAGGACTACCTCGCACCGGGTCCGGTTCGTGTCTGTTCGCGGCGGATCGTTCGTTTCCGGGGCTCGTCGGTCGAAACCGCCACCACCCGTTCGACCTCGATGCTTTTTGGCGGTCTTCGAGGAACTTCGGACACCTGCGCGCCACTTCGGCGCACCTATGCCGAGTACAGGGATGTAACTACCCCCAGAAACTACGGTTCGTGTATAGGGGATCCACGTACGAGATTTCGGATCATATCGAATCTTTACTTATTCTTTCAAACATTGAATTTCTTAAGTTTTCTAGATCGCATTTTAAGGGTATCGATTGCGATAAGTTTAGGAGGTTACCACACAGATTGCTGTTTAATCTTATTTATGAAAATCATTGGCAAATACCGACATTTCGTTCCTAATTCTTTGGAATATTTGTATAAATATAAAAGGGTTCATTTCTTATGCTTTTGTGATTCGATTGAACCCCTATGTGGAAATATAATTGAAAAACGTCTGGAATTCTCAATTTCTGAACACTTTTACTTCAATTTACCTTCGTTGAGTAAATATTTTTAATACGGAAGTTTCAATGAGTAGCCGGTTTGCCTCGCAAGGTTAAGGGTAAGGGTCAGGAGACGCAATAACGGTACTACCCGATGCTGCAATAAAGCTTCGCGTTAGTTCGCCCTATGCAGGGATTAACTTTCAAGTATTGGGGACGTATCTTATATCCCAACGTTTGATCGCTATTGTAAGCGCCTTCATCACGGGTTAGGAGATAAAACGATAGTACCCAAAGGCATAATGAAGGTTAGCTGACTTAGTTAACCGTATGTACAGCTCATTCATGGGAATGATCGGCGGAGAGACCAGTAATCGATCATTAGTGGTTGTACGAGCACCCTTCTAGTGGCAATATAGTCATAGCTGCAGCAACGATATAGATAGGGCTAGATTGAAAGCTCGAGAGTGATGTCGCGACATTCAGGACCGCATACCGCGTTTTGTATAACGGTTCAGTTTGAATATCTACTGCATGAAGCACATCGACACTCTGCTAAAGATTTGAACGGATCTTTATCTTTGTTAGATCGGTATTAACCGTTAATTGGATTGGTCCCTGACCGATTTAACGGGCTCACTATATCGTTGCTACGAGAGCACAGCGTGACGCAATGCGTGAAGCACCGTAGAACCGGCGATCGAAGCTGTTCTACCGGCATAGTGGCCGGGTACCCACTGAGGATGTACTACGGTCACCGTTCTTGATTCCTGCCGACGATGCTGCGCTACTGCTGCTGGAGAAGGATCGATAAAGAGAGGAGGGATGGAACCACCCGGGAAGAATCTGCGCGTTCTCTATCTCCGTTTTCCCCTATACACCGTTCGCCCACAACGCATGACTGTTTGGCGGAACCACCGATGTCGGTTCTCTCTCCTCACCTGGTCTTAATCTCTTCCACTGTTTCTGCTGCTATCTTGTCTCTTTTTTCTTCTTCCGGAATCCGGTTGCACCTCTCGCCAAGATATTAGGGTTACTGAACTCTCGGATCGACAAGCGTCACAGCCTTTTTTAGCACGGGGCTGATTATTTCTCCAACGACGAAACCCGCGATCCCAATTGTCCCCGACCGTACTTTGTTCATTCAGTTCCCTTCGTTCGTTCTTTCCTTCTTGCTTTCTTTCGGGAAGAAATTGGGTTATCCTGTTCCCGCTCTTATCGCGATAACTGGAGCAAATTTTCTGGTGCTGATTAATGGGTGCACTTAACTCTAGCTGTATTTTGCTGTCCGTGGTAACTGCGCTACAAAACCCTAAACGTGGAGGTAAACGCGAAGAGACAATGAAGTGACTAATGGTATAACAAACAAGTTGAATTCTTGCGAAGATTTGTTACGCTAGCGTCTATCAGAGCTTGGTCAGAAATGTTGCATGTGCTTCTTAAATAATTCAAGAACAATTTATCAAGGAATACCTGGTCTCGGTCAGCCTTGAAAACTTCCGAGAAAATAAATGATTCTGTGCGAGGGAAAGCGACTGGAAAAAGACTCGGAGCGCGCTATTTGTCTCGAACTTACGACTCGAATTTATTTATATCGCGATCTCGAGATCCAAAGGAATCTTGACTCGCTCATTAGAGCCCTTCAAGTTCCTCCAGTTTAATCAAACTTTCATCAGATTTTATCTGTTAAATCGCTTTCGGGGGATAATTGTAAACTCGACGGGATTGCGTTATTTGAACAAACAGGTTGATTCTAAATGAGGGAAAAGGTCAGAGTAGATACGCCCTCGCACAGACGGTCCAGGTTTCCAATAATGTTACAAATTACTTGGATATTCACGGCCTGTCCTTGTCACGTTCAACATCTGTTACCTAACTGATATTCTTGTTAACTGAAATATTTCGCATTTCACGATACGACTTTTAATCCTGTTTTGTATCTGAAAATTACTACTAGCATTATCACGCGTTATATCTTAGCGCGTTAGACTCCTATCCATTAGATCGTCACGCGTGATATCATCATATGTTTCATGACAAAGAGAGATGAGAAATGATACACTACAAAGAGAAATCCTGAAAAATTCTGTTGGTTTGTGTGTCGTGGCAATTGAATGTACGCTTAGTAACGAGTGCGAGTTTCTGACGTCCTCTCGAAATAACGAGGCCTCCGAACAAAAGTGCAGAGCAAGTTCTTGTGCACTTGTGCGCTAGTAGTAAAAGAGTGCCGTTACGTAATAATATCTCTGAAAATTCAACGTGTTACTGCTCCCTTGTTGCGAGGGTGCCAGAAACAAGCAGTTTAGTCCTCTCTCGCGCAAGGACCTCTCGACGGTGCACTACTCCTTCCTTTCTCTCCTATCTCTTGTGTTCCTTTGCGATTTAAGTTTGACAATTTCGTACCAAAACTTGGTCGAAGAATTTTTGCTATTTCCATCTTGACACAATAGACCAACGTTAACCCGAAAGACATTAATCGTACTACGAATGGATATCGTTAACTCGAATCGTTTGATATTAGTAATAATTTGCAGTTGTCATCCAACCTTGAACTCGAGTGCTTCTAAACCAATTATTGTGTTTGCACGGTATAACGAAGGCAACCATTCACGATACCGAACATTCGTAGATATAAAAATCGATTCTGCGTAAGAAGCATCGATTTTAAAATGTATGTTAATTACGCTTAAATGTATGTTTCAATCCTCTCATCGAAACGTGGAAATATCTGCTTCGCGTCTTGGAAATCTTTGACGAATCATCTTGATTAAAATTTTGTGGACAATCAGAATCATTTCTTACCGAAGCACGATATTTATGAGAATGAAATATACATGTAATAAGTTTACACCGATGGATCTCGTTTAACAATGTCGACATCCTTGAAACGCAGCCAGCATCCTAGAAACATAGCCATTTTTCGTGACGTTTGACCCGTTTCTATTGGACGAGCATGACGTCATCGCGGGGAATGTCAGATCAATGGTCTCCGGGGGTTGGTGGCACTGCTTTACCACCCTTTAGATCTTTCCGCTGGATTTCCATTCGTGGCGAACACGTGCACACTCGCTGCCCACGCAACCCTTTTCGATGCAACGGGGATTACCGCAGATATTAATACGTTCACTGTTATAGTAAATATGGACGTACGTAGTAAGACACATCGCAATTTCAATCATTTCATTTCCCGAATCAATTTATTCGATTACTCGATTATATTGCATTTGAAGTTCTGGTCGCCAGACATCTGAACTATATTCTAATCTCTAAAATTTTCAAATTCATGTTTCGCATATTTTCTAATCGGAATTCCAAAGAACTTTTGAACAGTATCGCTCCTAATTTTCGCTAAAAAATTAAAGCACCTACAGGGAGTGCATTTTATCGAACAGACATCGGAAAGTTGGAAGCTCCAATTTTTGAACAATTCTCTTTGTACTCGACAAATCTAGATTTGCTCTTGAACAAGAGTATCGAAACGTCTGGAGCTTGGTCGATGACACGATTCGAGGATTATTTCGCCGGAAGTCCGTGGTTCGCGTGGGCTGAGAACCTCTGGCATGACGTCACAGAAAGTTCAATGACGTCATAGACCGTTCGATACACCGCGATCCGTTGGTGGGGGTTAGTTCACCGAGACGAGAGCAAAGAAGAGGATCAGGTAGGGATGAAACGTGGAACGGAACGAGGCTGTGTGTAACATCAGAGGGGAATAGCAACATAGAACGAGAGACTTTTCACGCCGTTGCAAGTGAACGCTACTGCACACTACTACACTCTGCTTGCTAGATCAAAGAACTAGGCTGACAGATTTCGCTACGATGTAGCTGCTTTTTCCAACCCACCATGTTCCTGCATGCAAAATTTTCTTCGTCTGCGCGTACATATTGCCAGTATATTCGATGTTGTGACGATCGACGAAGAAAGAAATTCTACATACAAAGGGGTTAACAGGTTGATTGCCAGTTAGGAATGATTGGTTTATCGAAGACAAACAAAGAAAGAAATGAACTGCTGAATGTTTTCAATATGGAGTCAATGATTTGAAGAACTTGCATTATAACGTGTCTTATTATTTACGACTGAATCTACTGTGGCATTTAATGTGCATTATCTCATACCACTGAATCTACTGCAGCAATCTAGGTGTGTCTTACCACATACGACTAAATCTACTGCGGTAGCTAAAGTGTACCTTTCAACACACGACTGAATTTACTGCGGCAACGCGGTAACAATTTCTGTTGCAACATGCTCAGCTAAAAAAGGGTTGTTTTCACGCAATTATCATTATCAGTTAATTAAGGCTGTGCCTCGACGTTAATCAATGAAAGTTGGTAAAGAGGTTCGCAACACGGTACGCTATAGAGATGCAGAGCGTGCAGCCACTGCGTCGGCTGATTCTGGAGCACGAAGAAGAGGCACGTCGAGTGGATAGCGAGTCCTGAAGAGGTAGGAGGCTCGCATCTAAACGAGGATTTTCATCGCGACGCGACGCTGACGCACATCGAGGCGAACCTCAAAACCGACATGCAGAGACAGAAATTTGCTTTCTCGAAAACAGTCTCGAAGTTTTTCCCCTTATCTGGCCAGAAAACGCGTCCCACTCGAGGGGTGTTCTTTTTCTGGAACTCGCGAAACGAGATCCCGTGAGCTTTCCGTTTGAACCGAGTAGACGCATCGATAAAAATCTGATTTTCTGACGGGAAAAGCAACGTGAAGCGGATTCGGATGAGTCCGCCTAGCCTGGAGGAGCAATTCGATTCGCAGCGAGCTGAATCGAAGCGTAAAACATCCTGCGACGTGTTTCAGATTTGAATTTCTAAAGAACGGTGCTGATGTAGGTTATCTTCTTCGACGAGTAGCTGATTTTAATGATGGAATACGTTACAGTGTCGAAGAGGTTACAATTCTTTTTATAAAATACCGTCATTTTCTTCCGACAACTGAGAAATCGTTCATGTCGTATGTATGAAGTCTGATTCGATGACGCAAAGACGTCGCAAGATGTCGGCATATCAATTTTGAACGTTGTCCAGAGAGATTATTTTAAAGGTTCTTCTTAACGACGTATTCCGGTTGCACGAGAGGAGGATTCCTCGAGGACGGTGGTTCTGGTCCCTGAGATCTCCAGCAGCGACCTGTTTGTCCGTTCTTGGGGGATGCAATTCAGGGTAGCCGCATTGCGCCACCCCCACTATCAGTCAACCCTCTGCTTACAAAAGGTACTCGCTTATAATTTTCGTTCCACTGACTGGTGGTGTACGATCTGCGATTTCCGGCCGTTGGTAAGACGAACGGAACACCGGAACCAACGTCTCGTCACGCTCTTGTTTGACCGTTAAATCGAGTTATGTAACGATATTGCGCGAGCATCCGTTGCTTCCCGTTATTTATATCACTCGCTCGACTTAGAAGCAGGTATTCGTTGCAGTTTATTAGAAACTTTATATTCCTTCAGGACCCTAATTAATTGTCGAACATAAATTATTTAGTACCGTACTGTTAATAATATTCAAGATACTCAGCTACATAAATTCAAGTTATATCGAGCAGGGTGCTGCTAGGAAATTGATAATGCTATTCAAAATTATTTGACTGCATTAAATTTGAAATGTCGATCGTCTATAACCGGAGCATTAATAAATTCTACAAGAAATGAACGCATTTTTCAGCGATGTACTTTTACATGAAAAGACTTGGGGTTAATTCTCGTGTTTAATTACGAAGCCAAGATGAATGGGGAATTTTCTGCTTTTCGAAGCATCGATTTCCTTTCCGTTGAAACAATGTCTGGGCGGAGCTGTTCGAAAATTAGATGGAGGTTAACGAGAGAATTTTGTAGGAATGCCCGCATTAATCAGCTGGGACATTATTTCGGTGGCCTATGAAATTCATGCATGCTATAATTTATGCGACAGAACGTCCTGCCCCAGAAACAAGGATTACCTTCAACTAGAAGTCACGTAGCTACAAGATTACCCAAGTGATTTCACGAATAACACGATTCTTATTTAAAAAATGATTTTCACGTTACCAATATTTTATATCATTATACAAATCATCTTATAAGTTCACGATATTTGGAGATTCAAATGCAAGATTTACCATTATTTGTCATTATAATGTAATTTATAATGTAATTTGTAATTTGTCATTATTTACAAAAGAATATAACAAAATGTAAATTTTAAGTTTCACGTTCGGTCAGTAAGGTTTCTTCTTGCTTCGTCGATACAGGATGATGTCACTAGGTGTACAATGAAAACTACGCTAGACAGAATGTTGTGGTTGAGCCATCTGTTGGAACCTCGAAGAAACTAATGTCAGTGTCTCTGTTATCTAGGATAAGTAGAAATCTTTGAGATGTTTTTAACAGAGCCACAAGTATAAAAATTGCTCAAGTATATCACATACTCGTAACTTGTCAAGGATTTTTTTCTAAATTAATAATAAGTCTAAGTAGAATGAACTTTTCGAGCGATACAACGCGTAGCGATACAATGCATGGGAGTTGAACGCATTAGAGTACCACGTGTTGCGAATGAAACACGTAAGGAATTCGACGCGTAACAATACAACGCGTAGTGAATTCGACGCGTAATAGAACAATGCGTGGGAATACAACGCGTAGCGATAGAATACGAGGCAATAGAACGCGTGGCGAACTACGCGGATGCAATTAGATTCGTTGTACGTAACGATCGTGATCGTCGATAAAAATCGTGCTTCTCATTTTTGTGGAAAAGGTCAGGGGAGAGCGCGAGATGCGATTCTTATCGCGAGGCTGTCGAACGTACGGGTCGATAAAGACCCTTGAGTAAAACGTGCAGCTTTTCACGGCGAGCCAAGTGTCTGGTTGCTTTTACTTTCACCTTTGAGGAAACGTATGCCGCCGGTTGCAACAAACTAGCTTTTATGGATCAATTATAATGCGTCGATTAATGATTGCGAAATCTAAATACACCAGTTCCGTGGATATTGTTCCGTGTACTGTAATTTCAGTAGTGTGTGCGTGTATTATCTGTTGCTTACGTGGTTCGAGTGTAGCAACGAACAGATTTCAATAACAAACGATATCGTTGCGAAAGAAATATTTAGAGGCATTGTTTTTAATCTAGAGAACATACTTTTCCTTAGTTTCTTTCGGGAAAGTTGGAATTACGATCTATTCAACGACGATAAATTGATCAGATATTGGTAATCATTCGATACGTATGAGAAATTTCCACAAACAGAAAATGGAATTTATACATATACGTCCTATCAGAGGAATACAACCCGACGGACGGTCCAAATTTAGACGTCCGCTTACGAGTCGTCTGCGCACTCGTTAGGTCGCACTCGTGACTTCTCCACTTGTCTGACACTCGGAATTCGCCCTGAACTTGCAAATTTCACGCGTTAATTACTTAGGGAGTCATCCGTGGTCACCGCCTCCAATCCAATGCGATCGAACGATCGAAAATTTTATTGTAAATTGTATCTTTACATTTCTATGTCCCGAGTTTGATTAATTTCGCGATGTTTCAAAGGAAAAATTTGATTACGAACGTAGATATGAATCCCGTGCGTCACTCATTCGTGCAGTGTACAATCGTTAGCGGACGTTCGCTAGAAAATTCTTTTTCAGACTTTCCGACCCGGTCAAATAGGATCGGCCAGTTTCAGGAATTTCGTGGCTTATCAGGAGACTTTGTAACTTCCTGTGACGGAAAATCAACGTAAAAGCTTTCACGATAAGTGAGTCGGGAAAGGCTTCTTCTTTCTGCTGACGTATTTTTACTCCCGTTGAATCATCCTGACTCGCGAAAGCTATACGGGGGCGAGAAAGTCAACAAATTCAACTGTTCGATGTTCCAAACACTCTCGTTATAAACACATGCTACACCGAAGTGTACATGTATACTCTGAAGATATGTTCTCGGTTCGACGATAACGCGACTAATGCTTGGAGTCGCGACAAGAAATTAGTAGAAATTACCGAAAGAAGTTTGGAATGCAGTTGGACGTTTCTGTGTACGCTAACGATCGAGGAAATTTCAGACTCCATTATCCTCAATTTCCATGCAATTTCCCCGAGACGCGGAGGATGAAATTATTCAAATTGAAGAGATTGATATTGACCTAGTGTGCATCATCACGCACTAGTTCATTCATAAACCTCTCGACAGAGTATACGGTAAAATGCTTGAGAACTCGATGAATATTATGTTCTTAACTAAATTCGCAACCCTTCGAATCGGTAGGAGGTTTCGAGGGCAAATTTTATTTCAGACGGAGAAAACGTCGGTTCGAACGTGGCTGGAATCGGAACAGCATGGCGTTGTTCGCGCGAACTGCGCCTCGGATATTTTTGGCACCGGCTCTTTTCCCTTTTTCTTTATTTCTTTTTTTCTTTCATTCTCTTTTCCTTCTCCTCTCTTCGGGGAGTCGTTTCATCGGCGGCAGCGGCATTTTTCTCGCTCGATGCGTGCCGGTCGAGATAAAAATACTTTTGTTCATTTTTTCGAAATGTCATTATTTCGACCGATCCACGGTACAATCGGATGGTCGAGCTTCCGACGCATTTCTTTGTCCGCGAACGCGACGGGAATATCGATATCGAATCGCGACTGACATTCGAGAGGTTTCGATTGCACGGCATCGTTGTCGATACAATGCAACCTCGATATAGATCGATGCATTGTCCAATTACCTGTGACGCGCTCGATTGCATGGCCGATCGATGACGTTTAAATATAATTGTCGTACGTGTGTTAACCCCTTCATTGTAACATCCATCTACCGATTAATCGTTAAAACTTCTCTGAAAAGCTGACTCTACCTAACAGCGGGGTTACACGAGAATTTTCGGTGGAAAGTGATCTTAACGTTAACAAAGCGAGAGTTCTGATCTGCATGTAATTTTGGATTTTGATCTCACGAGTCCTAAATCGACCCAGGAGCCTATTTTTTCACCTGCCCTTATTGTGGCAACCCTTAGCAGATTGATACGGTTTCGTCTTCGACCCCTTGGATCTTTTTCTCTTCTTTGTCACAATGCGAAGCTGCTAATATGTCGTCGCCACAATTCGTAGGTTACGTGACAGTTTCCAGAGTTTATGGTATTTGGGCTGGGAAGATAATAAAAGCGACACCCATAGGTGAATCCCTGGGGTGCGTTCGAGACGTTGAATCTCTCTACCGAATCTTCAACGTCTCCTCGATTATCCTATATTATTTTTTTTATGTTAGAACCGAAAATTTTCGAACGGCGGTTCGATCGTAAAAATGAATCGAAGGGGGAGTTAGTCTGAGTCAGCTGGTTTTTCAACTATCACCGATATCCGGTGTTCCACGTCCTTTTGCAGGCAATTAAAGAGAATTTCAATGGCTGCCACTTTGTGCTGCAGGTTGCCCGCGAGCCGAGAGTGAAAGTGTGTCACGGTATTTTTCGTTTTTCACGCGATACCCCTGGCAGACGGTGGTCTTGAGACGTTTTGACGTCACGGAGTTGATCGAGTTCTCGCAATTCAATGCATCGATAAAGGTGTTTGTGTCGCTTCTGCGAGCCATTCACCGGCGACAGGAAGTTTAATTTGATTTTAACGAGATTCTGATCGAGTCACGTTCACGGCACCGAAAGGAAATCCACTCGTACGATCGATTAAGTCGCAGGTATGAATGTCAGTTACTCGAAAAAAAAGCGGGAAACGATTCGCGTTTAATCGAACGGAAACCGTTCGAGGGGATCAGTGTAAATATGATTAAAACATGGGTCCACGAAAGGGGTTAATTTATGAAGCACCGAGTCACTTGTCCCATTAAATTCTTTCACGGATGGTAGAGTTTGCGGGACACCAGAAGTCGCGAGATACACGCTTCGAGAAGAAGAATGAAAGTCAGAAATTTCCTTTTCAGATGCGGAAACACGTAGCGCTACGTCAGCGATCTTGAATTTATTCGAGATAAAATAACTTGAACAAATACGCGTGAAAGAGTCACACGGTCCCATTAGGAAAGGGGAAGTGCAACTGTAACTGCAATTTTCCTGTGCATCATTGCTCTGACTGCGAAACAAAAACGAAACTTATTTTATCGCTCGACTTTTTCTTTCGCCATCTGTTTCATGCAGCTCGTCGCAATTGCGTGACACACGAAATTCCGTAAAATTTATTCGTAGGAAGTTATTTTAGACCGCTCTCATAAATATTACTCTTCCAGTACTTCATTATATTAGAAGCGATCTTCACTAATGGTAAATTAAAGGAACTCGCGGAAGATTAATCAATAATCAACTAAGTACGTGTTTTTATTTAGTTTCTAAAATTAACGATACACTTTCAAAGACGTGTATCTGCTCTTTGTAAATGTCCATCAGTGCGTTCTTACGGAAGGGGTTAAGAAAACTAAATTTATCATTTTTCCATGCAATCTACGTACTATAATATTTTTCTATCGTCCAACACCTCAGTCGATATGTCCTTGCGCGAAAGGTTAGACAACCGAAATGTACAAGACATTTTTATCTCGCATCGAAAATTCGTTAAAAAAATGTTAAAAATTGCGATACAGAGGGTTACCTCCTGCGGTTGTAGGTTCCAAGGGTAAACATAAACTAAGAAGCGCGTCGAGGGTTGGTCGAAGGGGGAGCGAAAGAGAAACGACGATGAGCGAGTAGTGGGGGAAACGAGGAGGTAGGCACGACGTGCTCGCGCGCCTGTGTTTAGTCGTTGGTCGTGCGCGCGCCATGCTGGATCGGCAATGATCGTTTTTCTCCTTTATATTACAAACGATCATATTCGTGTTCTCTTGTCGCGTTAATCGAACAGCCTACTGGCTCGAGACGATCTGTTGACAATTATTTGCAAGGGGGGTTGGGGGGGACTGTTAACCGACACGCGACATTTCCGTTCGTGACAGTTGACAACGATCTTGTGACAGTTTCGTGGTGAAAATCGAGTATACGTAAAATTGTGAATTCGAACAACTGCTGAAATTTACGAGCAACAGGATTATTTATAATCTTCCAGTCTGAACAGAATATTACAATATCGGGGATTGCTGAAAACTTGTTTGTTTATTCTGCTGTTTACTGGACTGTCGTTGAAGATTGTCAACAATCTGGAGCACGGATTGATTTTGCACAGTGAAACCCAGTTCCTAAAGAAATCTACCAAGTTATAATTGCAATCTTCCAATAGCCAATTTTTCGAAATCGTTCGCAATCGCGTGAAATATAAGGAAATTGTCGATCAGCAAAGGACTAATTGTGCACGGTGAAACTCGTTCCTGGTGAAATTGTCGAGCACTAGGATTACTCATAGCGGTAATCTTCCGATTTCTAACGTTGAAATTGACGGACAGCTCCACCGAGAGGCACGCGAAGCCTCGAAAACACTTGGAATTATTCGAAGACACTCGAAGCTAGCTCGTTAACAGCTCGTCGAAGGTGAAAGCCGGTCGATAACGTTATCTAGCCCGAATAATTGCAAGCTCTGTCGCGAGCGAAGAAATGTTGGTGACCGTGTGTCAACAGGTGATAGGATCCAGCGTTGAATGAAAGCCGTGGAAGACGCGAAGAAGAAGAGGGACGGACGAGTGTCAGCATCGTTCGGTGGATCGATCCAGTAGAAGAGCGTGTTTTGCTGGAGCGTTTGGTCGCGCGATAAGGTCACGTTCGCGTGTGCCGGCAGACAACGACTCGCGATAACGAATCGAAACAGAAACAGAAACAGAGGAAAGGGGCCTCGTCTGGCGCCTTGTTCCTCGCTAAAGTGACGCGTCGCCTTGGCCAATAAAACGACAGACGACCGTACAACGAACGAATCCGGGACAGCTGCTCCTCGAACACGGTAGTGGCGCGTCTCGTTCGTTGGCCTCGTCTTTGCTTTCGTTCCGTTTCGAGTCAAACTAGTCGAACGAAAAAGAAGGAAGTGAACTACGCCGGTGAGCCTGCAGGCTGATAAGAAAGAGTGCTCGTTTCGTTGTGCATCGGTGAGAAAAGAAAAGGGAGAGTACGGTAGGATCGAGGACGATGACTCGACCGAACTGAGAGACGAACACAGAGGATTCGTCAGGATGATGATGGCACCGCAGGTGGTGGGTGTCCTGTTGAAGAAACCGGGACAACAGAGCCACCCACGTTTTCCACCGTTGGATCCGCAGGAGACGAAAATAAGAGGTGAGTGTTCTTTCTTCTTCTCCTCCTGCTTCATCTTTTTTTTCATGTTCCTTGTACGCTCTGGCGTTTATCTTATCTGGCGCTCGTTTGTCCGGCGTTTAATTAAAATCGTGGAGGATGTTGCGTGCGATAGTCAGGAAGTGTATCGTTTCGTTGGCTACGGTTCTTTCAGAGAACCTTTTCTTTTTAGAGCTTTAGAGGGAGGAATTTTTACAACGTGACTTTAGCTTCGCTTATTCCTGTCTTTCGAAAGTAAATTTCGGTTAGATTCGAATTTACTCGGAAGCCGAGTTCGCGAGATGAAAATAGTTCGCCTAGCGACAGATCTTCGCGAGGACGTCCCGTGAACGCTCGAAAACGTAAATTCACCATTCACCGGCCTTCCCAGACCCGATCCTTGTTACATTATCGATGTTATGATTCATTGGGTCGTGTTGTTACAACATCAATCTTATCAGGTCGTAACTCGAGGCGCTGTTCGTAATGAAAGTGAACGTACGAGCGTTTCTTGAATCGTACGTTACTTCTTCGGATATATAGGTACATCGATTTTCCGAATAACAAACTTCGAAAGGAACGCTGGACGTTAGTCTGGTTTCATTGATGGAAGACTTGAGGCGATCTGCTTCGATTCATCCGAAAAAGGATACCGGTACTCGTGTAATTTATTACGACAACGTACACCGAACACCGAACGTGTAACGTACGTCGTGAATGTCAATTTCGCGACACGGTACTTTCAATATTACAATAAACATGGATATAGGAATCTAGGAATTTAATAATATACGCTCTGCTTGCATAACATGGGACTTTACAAAAAAAATCTGTAAAGTTTTGATTCTGTTGGTATACAAGACTATCTTATGACAAATTTGGATAATTTTAGCGATAAATGATACGTATGAATCAGTAGTTCTGAGTCACTGTTAATATTTAACTTGACCATACGGCGATACTATGTTCATTCATTTAATAACTTTCAGAGACAAAAGGGTTATATAGAGTTTCCTTACTTGGTTCGATAATTGAATATTTTCGCAGATGTTTAGCACTTAATAAAGTTATTCGAAGCTACGTGAGTGACAGGGCAATTAAGATGTCAAAGCGGTATTATGTTACTCGCGTGTTATCGTCTTTACCAATTTTACGAAGAAGCGTACCATGGCGATATCATTAACAGTAAAGAATAGGATTTCTCTCACCTGTTAATAGAAATAGACGTTCTGACTCCGTTGTAGACTGCTTCTGAACACGTTTAATTGCCGTTAAGTTTCCAGGAATGAGTTGTCTTTAAATATAATTAGTCCAAGTTCTCGCGAACACGATAATAGGGTTACACGAGCAAAATAAAACGAGTGTCACGAAATTCTTGCGGTTATCGGCGAGCGGTGTGGTCGCTTTTTTCCACAGTCCACGGGAACTCGCAACCTCTCGATTCGATTGACAATTCGTGCTCCGTAATCCGGTATCTGGGCTAGCCTGGTAACGGGATACTTTTACGCGGTTATCCACTCTGGCTAACATGAAAACGGTCCCCGTCTAGTCTCGCTTACGAACTTCTCGTTCCTTTTTCCAAACTACTACTTCGAACGAGCGTTAGCCCTGACACCGTCCACGATTTAATGTCACCGTTGACGATACCCGGGGAAAATTTCACCGTGAAAGTCTCGTCATAACTGGTTTCGCTTCGTGCACCGATACGAATCATCGATAATCGTTTTCAAAATATAACACCCAGATTAGGTTGACATGCTAGCGTTTCTTTAAAAGAGTACATCACCTCGAAGCGTTTCAAAACGTGTAAACTTGGAAAATTTTTGTCACGATTTATCGAACGTTGAAACATATCGATGCTGTTTCAAATGATTCACGATATCTTACGATCGACATTATTTACATAATGACAAAGCTATTACTAATAATTTATCTAATCAGTAACGGAAAATTGCGCACAATCTATTAACCGAAATCGATTGATAACGGTGTTCCGCGTTCGAGGTGATGAATTCAAGGTCGTCGAGATCGAGACGATGTCGAAGAACCGCGCGAAAGTTTGTTACGCGAATGGTTAATTGTGGGCTGGCAAGTGGAGTACCTGAATTCCATCGTTTACGGCAGGTCAAGAAACAGTAAAAGGAAAGCAGGTGAGTCTATTAACGTACCCGTACCGCTTTTGACGCCGTTGTTGAATTTCTACCGACACTCTCTTCCCTGCTCGCGCCAATTATCGTCCCTTTCTCTTCTAACGGAAATCCGCCTTCAACGCGCTTTGATTTTTCAATTTTCCTTCCCTTATACCAGTTACGCCGCATCACTGCCCTCGTCGAGCTCTGTCGTTAACAGACTCGTCTTTACTCTCGTCGAGACACTGTCAGCTACGAATGCTCTGAAACAAAAACGAATAATCCATTAGGTCAAAGTCGTAAACTAGTTATCCAAGTTTCACAGTTTAATATCTAACGACCCAGTGAAAACCTCATAGCGACAGAGTATTCGTGCACAGGAGCGTATTTTGGGAAACGCACTGCTGCAGAACTAGAATCGAATAGCTTCGGTATTAACGTAATACCGAGGACACTAAGAAGCTCCGAGCACGCCATTGAAATTTAGGTCACAGCGTCGAATTAAGCACGGTTCACAAGTGCTATTGACGAAAACCCGCCACGACCAGGGATTAAGATGTATACACCGAGATAATGTTAGCCCCCGTTCGTCGAGTTTCTTCGAATGTCCGCGAATCCCTCCATAATCTGTGTATCGTCCTGAGAAGTTTGTCCCTTTCGAATATCAACGTTTACGAGAATTAATCCTGCAAAATGTATTAGGAACAGTTGGTGATCGTAGCGGGTAAACTGTAGCACAGGTAATTAATGTGGACGAGTCGAAGTAGGAAATGAAAAGAGGATATTGGAGCAGAGAGAGAAAAAAGGGGGCAATAGACGAGGTGTTTGGCGCGAGAGGATCGAATGCAAGTCGCGAGAAACGACATCGTGACTTAGGTTCGTCGATCGAATCGAATCTCGGCCACGGAAGACGCGCGTTCTGCCTTTCACTAAATGCTCGACCGTCTTCTTTTACACGTATTCGGGATTCAAATGGTCGACCCGGTCGTGCCATTTACCATTCTAGCCTCCGTGCATCAGCGTGCCGCTCGACGAGCGCTCTTCATTGTACGCTGCTGAACACCGCAGGCTTCCCTAGGGAAAATTACGATGTGGGGAACAACACCATTCGTCGGTTCTCAAAATTCAACGCATCGAAAATTTAAGAAGTTCATAACTTGAGAAGTAATAATTGTCTTATCCTATCTTGTCCTGTAGTCAGCTTTCGGCGAGTTAAGAAGGTTATTCGTTCGAAGTGGCACTCGAGTGAACGGGGCTTAACGCTCTCGATTGAAAATGTTTGTTATTCAAAAAAAACGAGAGCAGAGGAAGTGGGACGATTCCTCTTGCCGCATTATTCGTAGGTAAACAGGTGTTTCAGGTGGACGTGGGTGCTGTTACGGTGGGCGAATTCAATAACTCACTTTCGTTCGTTCAAACCTGCGGGCGAGGATGGGATATTATTTTTAGGAAAATTTGATAAATTTCCACTTCTCGATAGGAGTCAATATCTGACTGTAGCAATAAATTCGTCGCGTGGATAATCGATTCCCATGATGTTAATGACATAACAAATTAAAAAAATAACCATTAAGCGTCTGATTTAGTAACATTCTTTTTGTAGCAAATAATGAGGGTACAAAAGATTGAGAAATTGAAAAGAGGACTCTCGGAAACGGTTTTACGAAGCTTTCACTCGGTTCGAGTAGCATTTAAGGTCAATTCTTGGCGGTTCTCTTTCAAGAAACTCTGCTCGCATTGATACGAAGCATCGGATAGATTGAGATGACTGTTCCAATTGCGAATGGATAATTAAAACAGCAGGTGTGGCAAGGTTATCGATTGATCTCCGTCGATCATTCTGCATTGCGCTGCGTCCGAGCTTCGACTACATATTTTCGATAATTAACAATCGGCCGATAATGCAATGGAAATTAATCGATATCTTCTGTGTCATTTTGTAAGCGGGAAATAGCGATTTCTATACTTTCACGTTGGCAAAAGTGTCGTTGAACCGGTAGCTAATGCAAGAGCGATCTATCGATCACAAATTGATCCTGGATCGCGTTCCTCGCGTGTTCGAAGGCTCGTGCATCGCTCTGGAGTCCCGTCGAAGAAAACTCGCTTTTCTTTTTCTCGACCTCTCACCGTATCGATATCATAATTAACCGAGGAGAAGATTTAATAATATTCACTTTCTAATTCCAGTGTTCGCGATCGTATCGAACTTGCTCGGTCACGATTTAACATTTTGAACCGCTTTGGCGATTGTTTAGAGTTACTCGAGATAATTCTACAGTTTTTCTTTCTCCTTGGTGCCTTTGTGAACCATTTTAATAGAGTATCGTCTCTAAACCGTTAAAACGTTTAAGCGGGAAACTTGAGCGGATTGTTGATGTAAAAGAAAATTAGAAATGAAGTATATGGCTATAATTAGGTTGAGTGAACTTAGTCAACGGTTCGAGGAAAACTTATCAGAGAAGTCGATGAGTCGACTCGTCCGTCAAACGAGTATTAATTGTTTGCGACGAGAATGTTATCTAACATAGATTTTGCATAAAGTTCAACCGAACACGAACAACCGAGGCACGCGATTCCGAACAGAAATAGTAGCACAATGAAGCGGCGACCGTGTACGCAGAACTACACGTTATCTTGCCGTTTCGTGCGTCTTATCACGGCCTCGGATGATAAAGCATCCGGAATTATTCAACGTTCAACGAACGCCTGGACCAACTTCTAGTCACCCTTCGTAGTTGAAAAATCTTGAAAAGAACGATTAATTTTAATTGCGCTTAGCAATTACCGCGAGATAAAAATTCCCTACTTGCTGGTTTTAAAATAACAGAAAATTATTCGCCAGAGAGAGAGTTCGATAGTAGATTTGCTCGACCGCTTCATTATTCCTCCAATTATATCGGTATTAATTTTCGAGTGAAATCGAGAAGAAATTAAGTTAACTTTGCTTCGTATTTTATGGTAACAATATTTGTCCTTCGCAAATGATCTGAAGTTCTCTACGACTCGCATCCTGTCGTCAAACAACGATTATTCAACATGATGCAAAGAAAAATGAGTCCAAATAAAATTCCATCATTCCCCGAGCCAGTATAAAACTGCACATCTTCTCTTTCCTCCTTTTCCCCCTTTTTCTTTGACGGTCAAACATTTTCTCCGATAGTATCGGCGAGCTGTTCCATCGACCCGTTTAAGCCGGATTTCTACGAGGCATGTATCGCGTAGAACCAGGTTCTGGCTCCCCGGATTCGTAACCAGTCCTGCAAGGGAAAAGCGGTTGTGAAAATGTCTATGCGATCCAGGATCTACGTGATCCAGGATCTACAATCGTGACACGACGATCGTGCGAGCGAGCGCTCACCGCTTCTTTCTGCAGCCTCTTCCGAATCGAATTACAATTTTCTCGCTGGAACGCGTGTCACAAACAAACGAGTATACAGCACTTGGTTCGAATTTACACGATTCCAAATTCTACCATATCGCTGATTCGCTCTTGAATTTTTATACCATATCTCCCTTTACAACTGTACAGAATTTAGAAAAAAAATTTGCAGATAATTGAACGAGACAGTCGACGATAAACAGTTGCGCTATTCCGAGAGGAAACAGCTTCGTAACACTTTGTCTCGCCAAAAAACGTCTGAATCGTTTCTTTTCCCACAATCTAAAAATTAATACCGCTGTCGTACATAACCGAGTTACTACGGAATGGAGAAAGAAAGTTGGAACGAAAACGTTGCGCCGTTTGCTCTAGCTCTTTTCCTCGGTTACATAATGACAGGCTCGCGTTGATATCCAGTTGTTCGATTGTATCTGAATCGAGTTGCACCAACGAGTTTTAGACAGTCGAAAAATTGAGCAACGCGTTCTCTCGCTTAACTTTTAATTTACACGGAATTTAAAACGCGGTTCACGCGATTTTTCCTTTCTCCGCTTTGGCTCGTTAATGAATTTTGAAATCTCGTTAACTATTGTTCAAAGTTAGCGGCAACGGGGAAGCGTCACGAAACGAGAAGCTCGTTAAAGTTTATCGAAATCGGTCGTGTACGATGGTTGAATTTCACCGGTCGCGATTCGAACCGGCTTGGATATCATATTTTACTGCAATCAGTTTTGCCTGGCAAAGCGGACGAGCAGGGAACTTTCTAAAAATGATTTGCATGCGGTAAAAATATTCCACGACACCTCGGGAAACGTCGAAGAGGGCATGGATCTCACAGCTGGTGAAATTACGAGCTGACAATAAAAAATAGAATCGAGGAAACGGAGGATGAAAAGATAGCTAACTGGACAATAGCGAGTAGAAACGAGGAAACGCGCGATAAGGCACATCGTTGAAAATTAATTTGGAAATGGGAGAAAATAGAAAGTGTTCGATAGTCGAACGGTTTCTAAACGTTCACACGGCATTAGACGATTTTATGCTGGTTAACCGAACGTCCAATATAATCTCAAAGTCCGCTCTGCGCTCCGTTTTTCTTGTTTGGAACGCAACAAGCTTCGCGACAAGCGTTTCGCGACTTTCTTCCACGTCCAGGCGAATTTTTTGCCCGCGCACGTGTTTCGACGAGGCTCGTCCACAAATTAATTAGCGACAGTCGAGGAGAGAAGGCAGAGTCGGTCTCAAGTGGGTGTAATTAGACGCCCTAGCCGTCTGTCGCCCAGACAGAAGACGAACAGGCGAAAAGAAAGCTCGCTCGAGATGAATGACGACGCCACGCTGCTGGAAAGAGAAAGCAAACTGTTCGGATAGAAAACCATTCTTATTAAAATCAGATCTTATTCGAAATCCTATCGTTAGCGGCGAACAATAGCGGACTTTAAATTAAAACGCCAATTAAGTTGTGGAATATGCGCATCGGAAGATCGCGAACGATAAAAGAAACTGGAGGAAAGCGATCGGAAATATCGAAGCTTCGATTTTGAAACAATGTTTCCATTCAAGTACGAAGGATTAATTAAAATTCATAGAGTACAGAAGAAGCATTTGCTCGAGTCGTGTATCACGGTCTCAGCTCGTTACTCCGATCGAATAGATTAATCAAGCTGGAAGCAGTTTGAGAAATTACTTCTCCAGTCGCGAGTTTCCCGAGTAGACTGTACTCAATCGAGTCTGCGTACAGTAGCACAGTTAGTGTCCATTAATTTCTTTCTCTTCTCTTATTCGAAAGAAACTGCAGTTGGAAACTTTCTCGCCGACAGAACGATGCTTCATCGAGCTTGAAAACTCTGTGCGAGAAACCTCGAATTTATCCTTCGCCAAATTTTTATCATCCTCGATCTTTAACTCGTCGGTGCCCCATCGCGTTTTATCTTCCATAAACTCGGTAGCGAAATTTATTACTTCGACGTTTCCTATTTGGAAGTGTACTCTTTACGGACGAATACTTGTATCTTTAATACCTTCACGCCCCCTATTTGGAGACGCAAAAATTCTGAAAAGCCAAATATGTAAATTGGAAATTTTTTTATTATTGTTAATTCCCCGATTTGGTTAGCGGCGAAAGGATTAATACGTGGTTATATGGTGGTGGAATTCCGGACTCCCTGCCCGAGCGGACTGTACTTCATCAAGATTGGGTTAACTATGTAGATGGGAAACATCTTGCATAGCAGGGCGTTGGTTCAATAATGATAGAGCAGACGCGATAACGGGAACGAAACGGACAGAGGCAAACGAAACGAGACGAGGACGCACGACACGGAATAATCTTCTTGTATCTGGCCTCTCTCGAACAGCTGATGAGAATAATGCGCGCGGCGGACAGGAAATGGCCCTCTCCCTTCCTTTCTTTCTTTCTTTTTTTCTTTGTGACTGCACGCGCGTTGATAAAGTGTCGAGAAGGGGAACGGGTTACGAAATTCGTAACAAGGAAGCCTGGAGATAGATGGATGGGCATATTGAACCTTTTGCGGTCTGTAATAAGCTCAACGATGTAAACCGTACAATTCTATGATCAAAAATGTCCCTTGCCTTTTAAACATTTTATTATTCGACTCTCTACAGATTACCGATAGCCGATTTTGTCCGTGCGTATCAGGCATTAACTTGAAAAATATAGATGTTTAGATTGAAAATTTTATTAAGTTCAAGATTTCAAAGCCTACTGCAAATTTTATTATCTACATTTCTATACATCGAATAATTGATAGGGATAACAATAGTGGTTTCTCAAATAAGAAACGCGTGAAAAGGAAGAAAAAACGACACCACCCTAACACCGCATCCCCATTAGGGTCTCCGAACAAAATCATCCTGGAAAAAGAGCGGCAACAAGAGTCGAGAACGGTGGATCAATAGAAAAATCAGTGGTATTCGAAGGACGAGTCGGTGAACAGCTGACTAGCGTGTTTGGTGGCAGGGAACAAGGATGGAACTTCCGGGCCGGTTGGGAGTTTAAAGCGAGTGAAAACGCGAACGAGGGATGGGTCGGCAGACGAGGAGGAACGAAAAACGAAAGAGAGGAGCAAATCTGGTTGTTGGAGGGAGATGAAAGGAGATGATCGATGAGAAGGGACACCGAAGATCACGAAGAAGAAAACACGCATGCTAGATTTCAGAAGAAAAAAGGACAGACACAGGTCAGGGCGTTGCACCGTTTGATGTGACCTAGTGTAGTCTTACAAATCTTGTGTCGTTCTTATCGCATCGATATTGATAATCATCCTCGAAATCGTACCATTCTTGTCACATCCATAGTATTGTTTCTACGTGTTAGGGTTTTTCAAGATTTTCCGAAGACGATCATTTTTTTGAATACAAGGATATTTGCGATATCAAGGAAGATAGGTTCTTTTGTTAACGATGTTCGCAAAACGGATAACGATCTCAAAGTGCTTTTCTTTCCATTTTGTATTCACGATTCCTTCGCACACGCCCCAAGTGCACGTGCTCGTTATTTCAGCAAGGCTGCGCTAGAATTTTTTTGTGGGTTAACTAGCCAAGCATTCCGCTATGTTGAAAGATAAGTGGAACAACTCTACACGGGCCCGTGAAAGATAGTAAAGTTGTAATTCCATCGTTACACGCTCGCGAGCGCAGCCTTCTTTTCGTTCCTTCGAGACAACTTCAAATTCTCTACTGTTTAAACCAGTTCCTATTTCTGGATCATAGCCAGACATATTCTCAAAAGAAACCGTATTAAACCATTTAGCAATTTTCCAAATATTGATTCACTTCAAAATGTCCGATACAAGTCGTTGCTGTTTAACTTGTTGGCACTCTTATCTATTAAAGTCTTGTTATCACAATCAAGCAAGTAAACATGGCTCTCTATTGTACACTCATGGATTGTTCATACACTCTTGCGTCGTACTTATACGGAATATTCCTTCACTTTTACGAACTTAATATATAACATAATATCTAGATCAAGATATCCTGATATACAGGATGATTCATGTAACTTGCACACCTTGAATAACCGAGACGTACCTACAATAAAAGTACGTTCACTGTGTAATATGTCCCCTAAAAGGTAGGGCTAATTTTGAATTAGCATCTAAATCCAGAAGTTCCAAAATCTCAATCCGTCATGCACCCTTTCGAGATAAGGCGTAGAACGAGCGAAGTTAATTCTGAATATCGTTGATTATTCGTGGGGGAAAAAGAAGGATGGGCGAGGAGGTAAAGCGACGGTTAGAGTGATCGGGCGAGTTAAAGTTTCTAGTCAGATGGACACGCTCGAAGGGATTCGAGGGAAGTCTCTTAACGGGAGCCATAGCGACGTAATTGCTGGCTTGGACGCGTTGGATCAACGTGATTGCACGATTGCGTTGCCGCTTTCCTTTTGCACGTTACGCCCCTAGTTTTGTCGCAATGCTCCACGGGCGGTATATCTTTGCTACCACGGTTCCTTCAACAATCTATCCCAGCCTCGAATTTCAAATTTCAATTTTTTCCAACGTCTTTCAAGCGTCACCCTGTTTTCGTTACAACGATCTCTCAACCCTTTCGCCGTGGGAGATTTCAATACGATACATGCTGTTAGGAGGTAAATTTGTGCACCGTGGCCCTTTAAAGGATGAAGTAGCAGCTGTACTGGCGGCAACTAATGAGACACCGATAACACGTGTTAAAGGATTTCAGTCAGCCACTTAACTCGTGATTAATAGGCGAGAGCGACGAGAGGTTGGAACACCCTAGCAATTTTTAACCATCTTATACCTCAGAAACAAAGTTCTACACCTATCATATAAGTCACAAAGATGCTTTCAACTTCACCTTAATTTAATTATTAACACACAAAAATGATACACTCATCAACGAATCGCTTGTGCGTTAAAAACAATGATGCACCGTAGCCAAAAGGTTCGAACAAAGAGTTAAACTAGCATGCTTCGGCGAAATGAACCGTAAAGAGGCAAAAATAAGGTTAGAGAAAAATACAAGAGGAAGTTTAAATACGAATGAAAGAGATAGAAAAAGCGAGGGAGCAACGTGCACTCGAGATCTGTCAAAGATTCTCACAGAGCTCTTTCAGACATCCTGGTAGTGTGACGTCAAGCAGTCTGCAAGAGCAACACGACTGACACGAGCACACACGTGCAGAGCGTGCAACAGATTTTTCTACGAGAGACAGCTAACAGGGAGACCAGTTCTACGCGTAATTCTGGTTTTCGAAAAGAAACGGAGAGCAGGACGGAACTTCCGACCGACGTGAAGAGCTGAGAAACTGACAGCTCGTAAATAACGCCGCTGACCATAAAAGTATGCAACAGAATATTCCATTTAGGAACGGGTACAATTAACTCCGATTCTTTCTACGTTACCGTGTTTAGCCATTCTCGGTGTTAGAACGCCGAGTATTTTCCGAATTTCCTTATCGAAAATCTAGTGCCCCCGTTTAAAAAATTTCCGTATTTGAGAATTAAGGAATTGGTGAACAAAGTGAACGTGGGCGTGAATTTCCTGAGTCTCTATCGGAATTTTCTGGAATAATTAGATCTGCCAGAGACTCAGGAAAAAGAGAAGGGTTGACACGACCCTGTCGAATCATCGAAACACGGCTCATTCTCTGGAAGGGAAAAATTGAAGCAACAGCTGGCGATGTACCGGCTCGTCACGTGACAATTATTATAGGGGCACCGTATAGTTTGGATTACGAGGCCGGGGTCGATTCGTATGCAGTGTGACACGTTAGAGAAAGATCTTTTTTTTTCGGCCGAAAATATTAGACGGATTTGGGTTATCTAGTGTTACGACAGCTGCGAGCTGCTTGCTTTGGACGATGGCCAACTGTAGAGTGGAATGAAGGATTAGGAAAATTATTGTGATGAATTTTGGCGATGACGGATGATACGACAGGAGGAAAAACAAGAAGCGTGTAAGAGAAAATGTAGAAATGTTAAGATATAAATAAATCGGAGAGGCCACACGCGTTTGTTGGAAGAGGTCGCATTTCTCTAGCGAAGGAATTGCTCCATTACGATCAGAACTAAGAAAAGACGTTCACTTTTCATGGATCTAAGCGGATTGCAAAGCGGATTACGCTTAAAAAGTGCCATCATCCAATTGTCGCGTCGGAGAATTCCCTCGAATGGATAGCTAATTTGTAGAGGCTTACTTTTCATCGTCAGGGTGTAACGGTCCGCGATTCACCACACCCTTCGGGGTCAATTAGGCGTCCTCGAGTTGGGGGTATAATACCTGCATCGTATTACACCCCACGTCAGAGACCTCGGTGAGAAAAGGTGGCCGGTGGTGCAAAGTAGACACGATCTGCGAACAATAATTGGATTTTCCTTGCCGGAGGAACTGCAAAATGGCAAATTTCTTCACCACGGAAGATTCTATCTTCGTGTACAATTAAATTAACGAGACAGGCTCTGATTCAACGCATTGCACAAATTAAGATTATCGAGTATAACACACTAAGCTGCTACTTAGATCATGCTATTGTCTTAAACTCCTACATAGTCGTATCTTAAATTATACGGAATTATAAAAGAAATTTAATACAATCGTTGCCAACAGGAAATTCTAACATAGATATCTTCTTTTCGTATGAAGTATAGTCATTTCAGATTGAAACATCGTTTGCGACGTAGGAAACATTTTCAAAAGGAAATTGTAGAGATGGAACTAGAATCTGTACGGCAATTGGACACGAGCGACAATTAATCTTGAAAGGAAAGAGTTACGAAGTCGTGAGTAGCATCTCGAAGGGTTGGTCCTTTCAATATCGAGGGATGAAATCGACGTAATGGCGGTGCAACCCTTTGACCAGATGTGCGGTACAATAGTCGTCACGAAAAGTCCAATGACAATGTTATCTCGATCTACTTTCTTTCATGGGGTCATGTCAGAGATTGAGTCGTCAGCATCGGGGATGCTGGTTGTTGGGGTTGTTCGAGATCGAACGATAACCGAGGCACTCGATTCTTTGCCTTCTTTTTGCTCCTAATTCATTTCAATAATTCGATAAACATCACAGATTACAAAATTTTAGACATCCGAAAAACATATCCGTCAATTTACAAAATCTGTGCAGAAATTATCCGACAAAAATTGAGAGTTTAACTTTGTAAAGATTTTTAAATAAAAACAGCGAGAGGTTCGTCATCCAAGAGTTAAAGATGTTTCGAAGCAACCGAAGCGCATCATTGAACAGTCTTTTGCTCGAGGTTGAAAGGGTTTGTTCGTACGAACAGGATAATAAATTGCTGTTCGTTTTTGACTGGACGCTTAAGGTATCGGCACAAAAAGCAGTGGTTTGGCTTCCGGGGAAAAAAGCAAACAATCAGGGCTAAGCTACCCTCGGAACTTTTTCTTGTCCGCGTAGAGTCAATAGGAGAGAGGATATTTTGGTCACTAATTCCGTGCCTAAACGTAGGGTAGCCATGAGAGGAACCGGTCTTCTACTACGGTGCGGTACGAGTTCCTCGAGAAGTCCTCTGCTCTCGTCCTTGGCTTCTTCGATTCGATTTCCATCGATGTTTGCACAGCTCCGCAATGTTTTACTGTCCGTATGCAAAAAGGCTAACCGAGAGAAACAAGAGGGAGACAAAACGATGGACGCAGAGAGGGTTGGAAAAACGAATCAGGTTTACGAGTCGATGGTTCGAGGATTCTCTTGGAACTCCTTGCGAGGATGCAGAAGAAGACGAGCGACAGAAAATCGTAATGATCGACAAAAGGCTCGGAAGGCACCATGGCGTGCAGTCACGTAGACAAGGCGAGTTTTCGCACCCCTTTCTCACGCGACACCTCGCGTTCTTCGGAGGATCCATCATTGTGGACCCCATGAGGTCCTCTCAGGGGTTCGTCCATCGCTGACCCGTAGCTTCTTCTTTTACGGGAAATCTATTTCTCTATGTATCTGGATTCCGTTTACTCGCATCGCACTTACCTACGATCAGCTACCCTCGATTAATCACTTAAATCGCAATTACTCGACTTCGACGTACGAAGAGAAAATCTATTAAAATACTGAGTCAGAATTTGATGCTTCCATTTATGAGTACGATTTAATTGCCGTCAATCAAGAATATGTTGACTCATCCACTTTAATACGGTAATCGGAAATTGTGATATAATAGATATACCGTGGTCAAAAGTTAAATACACATATATACAAAACATAGCGATGTTTGAACAGTCTTATTATTAATGATGAACTAATGATTATCACGTACGAATCCTATCGATCATCGTCGTTAATAATACGGTTTTCT
Source organism: Megachile ligniseca (assembly GCA_945859555.1). Taxonomy (NCBI): domain Eukaryota; kingdom Metazoa; phylum Arthropoda; class Insecta; order Hymenoptera; family Megachilidae; genus Megachile; species Megachile ligniseca. The sequence goes on from OX243787.1 coordinate 10,348,467, forward strand.
CGTTCGACAAATTTTGTGTTTGATCGAATAATTTCATTATAAAAGTATAAATTTGTATAACAAAGTCTTTGTCCTGGTATTGCCAACAAATTCGCCTGATTCATAGGACGAGCAACCTGATGCTTTTGAACACAGAATGGCCTTCTACTTACACATCTATTGTCATGATAATATTGATCACGCGAACATAAACCTACCTGAGCAGCGATATTTTTGCTACTTTATCGGTGTAATTTCGTAACGGTACAGCAGGGGCAGCGTTGACCCATTGGATTCGAAGAAATTCGACTCGAATCGCAACCCTTGGACCGGGCTACCCGGTCGAAAAAGCTTGGAGTCTTGATTTATGAGAGCCGGCATCAATTGTCTGCAACTATGTGGCTACCCCTTTAACGCCGCTTTCGTCACTCCCTCCGAGTGTGTTCAATCGTACGATACCTGAGGGTAGAACAGCTTGAAACGTACGATTCTACGGGTTACTTCCGTCTCCGATATACGTGTTTGCCCGAGGGAGACGCTTTACCTCTTGGGAATACGTTGACGATATATTTTTCGCTTTTTTGCATCTACATTGTTTCACCTTGAAGATAATTTTATTAGCTTGACAAATTCATGACCTCCATATTATTCGATAAATAAGAATTTTTGTTTCGAGTAAACATTTTTGACTATTTACGACGACACCTCAAATACCAAGACTAATGCGTGTCGTCGACGAATTATATCGTATCGAAAATCGATAACATCGTTAACTTAACAAACCTGTTGCTCGGTATTAGCCGCGAACGCGATAAAGGCTGCGTCCATGGATGCAAGGAAATCTGCCGTTGAAACCTAATCGATTTCCATGCAGCCTAGTTACTCGCAACGGTTGCTCTAATGATCATAGTAATAGCCTTCTAAACTGGCAATACGTATGCAAAGAGGTAGAATGGTGAGCCGTACAGTGCGAAAGTCAGTTAATTTTAACCCCGCTGTGAGCTGTTGCTGCAGCCAGCAGCCCGCTGTTTGTATGGAAATTTACCGGTCGGAAAATGACCGTGTCGAAAGGCTCTAGGAACAGGGGCTTCTTCGTTGGTACTACGTACTTTCGCTTTGCTTTCTTCCCAGTAATTTGTCGAGCAAATTATCGGGACCAGCGATCGTGTCAAAGTGTTTAGAAAGGGTTGTGGCCAACGGTCACGGTTACGTATGCAAAATAGATTTTTGTTAATGAACGTTAAGCTTACTGTATACTATGGACGGATATAGTCGCTCGATACGAAGACCTCATGAAATATTAGGAAGAGTATGGACATCTTAAACTCTCGGTTTGTCAGCGGCAACTCGCTGCTGGAAGTTCGTTATTGGATCGATAATCAGAGAACTGCGTTTCCGCCCTGTTGGAAAACGACGATACGCGGTGCACGTGGTTTGTGATTGTTTATGGAATGGTATTCAGCGTTGGGGTTGACACGGCGGTTTCCTTCGAGCAGGAACATTTGCTTTGCGGCGAGAAGCCGACATCTGTCAAACGTTCCTACGCTTTTTTCTTTCAGATTCTACTTTCCCGACTCCTGAACGAGCACCAAAGTACTCTCGAGCTGTTGGTTCGAGTCAAGAGAGGAGGAGGGCTTTTCTTTTCCTCTCGATCGATCGTGTGACCCGGCCGATTCGCTCTTTTTTTCTTTCCTTCCTCTCGCGCACAATTCGAGCGCATTATGCCGACGAAACAATGGCACAAAGGTCCTGCAGGGCTCGCGCGTCGAGCACAGGATCTCGGCGAACAGCTGGCACGATTTTTACTGAAATTTTTACAGTATCCGTGCGTTCAGGAATTGTTGAAATACTCCAAATATAATACCGGCATTTTATTAATTACCGAACGAGTCGACATTCTCTCGAACGAACAGAGTTTCTGTAAATCGTACGTTGAAATTTCTTGCACCCTTCGAATCGATAAGATCAGCCTTCGATTAACATCTGCCCAATATTTTCGCGTCAAGTCATTTGTCATACGGTCACGGTGCATTCAGCCACCGTTCGTTGCGAAAGCTTTGTCGTGCCAGAAGAATAAGAACGATTCATTTTTCCAGCATCGATGAGATTCGACGATTATATTAAAGACGCTCGGTAGCTCAGCATGGGACACGCCGTGGGCTAAACTTCAACTACATGGGGGTGTGGAACATGCGGGCACGTAATTCGAAACTTTTCAACGACACCCGTCGGTTTTCCCTTTGAAAGCTTGCCATTCGTTTCCTCGGTTCCTTCCGTTGTCGAACGATCGATCAAACTTTTATGTGGATCCATTATTAACCCTCCCATTTTGACCCAGCTACAGAAATAAATCTACAGTCTCTTGCGGTGAGAATGTGAACTTGTGCGTTGAAACGTACCGCTTGAACCGCTGTCGATTATGCAACGTAACGCAGTTATTCGGCTCTAATTAAGGAAGTAAACGAGTTATTGTTCCCGTGGATGAGAACGTTAATGGTCGAGGAAAGAAAAGGCGGTGCCTATAGATTGCTGCTAGCCTGGTCGGTTAGAAACATGAAATTCGTAGCTGTGGTCACGTGTGCTATTTCGCTAGTAATTGCGATTACTAATTCATAGTTAATGACCACTTACCTCGTGTTGGAAACCATGGATGGACAACTGTGGCCACGGGGGTACGTGAACCTGCAAATCGCGTGCATACACTAATATCTAGCCAACTTCCTGTACTTCTAAATCTCCAAATTTCCAATGACTGCTACGTACGATATCCAAATTCTCTGATCCCCGATTGAATACGAATGGAGAAGCAAGAGGAGATCCTGAGAATGTCAGGACCCTTCGAACTCGATAATTTCTAGGGTAAACAGTAGCATTGTCCTCCGTTTCGTGTGTCCTTCGTCGATAGGGATGCCAGGACCCTCTTCGATCATCGATCATTTCTTCGTAGCAGAATAAACGATGCCATAACGGTTGCACTTCCTCGTCCTCGTTCTTCATCGTTGAATCCTTACGAACTCCTGAATCGAACGTCTGCTAATAACGACATCGTGGCTAGTCATCGTCAACGTTAGGACCTTTTTTGTTCCGTCCACAAAATTTGTTCGACCAAAAGGACAGTGGCAAATCGATATCCTTTCTGCTCACCTTTCTTCTTTCCCCTAAGTGTGCGCTGTTTGCGCGCTGGCTCCTTTCTTTCCGCCACGTCATTTTCTTCACTTTCGACCCGACGTTTCTGAATCCCCGACACGTTCCCGACACAGAAGGGTAACTGAATGTTTACCCGTGAGTCATCGTCTATTCACGGCCCTCCTTTCTCCTGGCAACGATAAAAATTCACGGTATAAATAGATAAGGGCAATTAATCGCGCTGAAACCGCGCATCAACTTGTGGCGGAAAGTGCCTTTGATTTTCCAAGTGTCTCGTGTCGATGCTTGTACACGCTTGAAATTTAAATGGAGATTCTTTCATCTTTTCTTGGTTCAAGTTCGACAAAAATTAAGGTTCTCCCAGGTTCTAACATCGATCTTCGGTATAAATATAGAACTCGTATTTCTGCCCATCGTTCCATACACGAAATTCAGAAGGTAATTAGCGAAAATCCTCGCGGGGTAAGGTAGAAAGAGAGAAAAGAAGTATCGACAAATTGATAGGACTCCCTGGAAAAGTGAACATTCCCACGGCATTCCTCGGTTCGTTTGCGAGGAAATTTCGCGTTCAATTAAGCAAGTTTCGCGCTACTGGTAGACGTTTGAACCGAATGTAGCTGGAGGGACGAGAGAAACCGACGAGGAAACACGTGTCGTTCCATGAATGCTTCTTCTGTCTTCTCGTATCCGTTACTCTTGCTCTCGTCTCCTCTTTTCTTCTTTCTTTTTCTACTATCTCCTCGACGCCCACGAATCGCGTCGTCTCGAACAAAGTGCGAGGAGAAAAAATATGGAGCGCAAGATCAAACGAAGCGGACGAGAATTCGAGACGGTGTTCCGGGAGAACGATAATTGCGTTACGTTGAATTACTGATAGCGATGCAAACGGCTTGTGGGAAACAGCATCGGAGTATTTTCTGGTAGAATATTCTGTAACGTTTCTGACTGTGAAAAATTCGTTAACGTTCAAAATTTGTTCGAATCCGCGGATATAGAAATTTACCGACGATTTCTTCAGCAGAAGTTGCAGCAGAATAACCTTTTAACGAGACGAAAGTTTCAGCAAAGTACTTTTGTTTAATCACCGTCACGGCCGATAGGTTTACTGCAATTTCTCGGTTGATTATCACTCTCGATTGTTCGTCCTCATTGTGAAGCTTTTCTAACAATAGCCTTTGTCCTTCGTCGAACAATCCTCGGTTATTTACGAAGAATTTTCCGTTTTACCCGACCGATCGATAAAAAATATAAATGAAAACTCGGGAAAAGAAAGCAAGGTGTCTCACGCAGGAAGAAGCTCAGGAAATAATTTCGTGTCATTGTGTCGGAGACGGATACGTGAACAGGGGATGAAGAAAGAAACGATAATAAATGACTAGCAGCGAAGATGAACGCATGATTTACATGAGAAGATTGATGAACAGGGTAGAGAAGGGGATGTTTGGCCAGTTTGCTTTCCAGCCCTTTTACTCGCATATTTTAATCTTCGAATCTCGGGAGTATTATTTTTTTTATTGTTCGATAAAAAGCCGAGCCACCGGAGAGACGGTGAGGATTAGAATCGGAACGAGTCTTCAAATAATTAATGAACGTGGTGTGCCAGTTTCATCGACGAAGGAATAATGAATTCTTAAACGAATCCTCCGGTAGAATACATTATCATATTTAGGTTCGAAACGTTCGAGTTGCAATATCGTAAGCGGCTCATTCCTGAAGTGACCCATGAAAATCGTAGAAATCCGGAATAAGAGAGTCCTGGACGAGAAAGGAACTTCCTCCGATGGTGGGGAAGATGAAACGATCTTTCCGGACGACCGGATTCTCTGCGAGGAGTCTTCCCCTCTAAAGCCTCTCTTTTTGACTTTCTCTCTTCGCCACCTATTGTGTCCCGATCGTGAAAAGTCAAAACTTACCGTTGGGTCCATAGTTGTGGAAATTTATCCGTTGTAAACGTTCGGACGAATAGCGAAGAATGACCTTTAGTGATCCGTAAGAAATTCTATATTTCATGTTTAAATCGGAAACCGATAATTACTGTTAACTTTGATAACGCGTTATTTAAAGCGTGACAGGAGGAAGGAACAGCCCAGTAAAAAAACGAAGACATTCGTTACAGTGACAGGGTTCAAGGGTACAAAACGTTTTGGTATCCCGTACAAGAAGTACGGTGCAAACACGGCCGAGCAAAAAACGCTCCCTCATAAGCGTTCCTAACGGGTTCGCCATGTAATTACTACTAACGAACCGTTTGTTTCGCCCGACGAGACATACCGCCACTCGCAGGTACGTCTCGAGTCCACGGGAACCCGACGTAAAAGCACCGAATTGCGCACTTTCGTCGAAAATAGAAGCTCTCGTAATTAATTGGTGATATCGATATTTCCGTAAATTAACTCCATAAATCTCGACGATGTATGGCAAAAAATGTGAAAGAAAGCTACGAATTTTAATCCCTAATTACAGTCATGCATTCGATGATTAATAACATCGTAATATTACGTAACTAACAACGTAATCCTTTATGATTTATTTGGTGTGCGTTGGAACGATTTGTTAGTTAGAAGAGTACGTTTAAATTTCATATGCCAGCAAGTCGCGGTAGCACGCAATAACGGTGACCGTTTTTCCATCAACGTCGTTTTATCTTCCACGGACTCGACTCGCATGACGACTGTCAATGCACACGATTCCCACCTCCGCTTCCTGGTTCCTCGCGGAGCTTCCGGTCTCGTGACAGGCCGTCCTGGTCCACCGCTCGTTCCGTCCCAACATTACAGGTTTGTCACTTTCACGTCGCGTTTCACCTCCACGAGATTTCCTTCCTCGTGAACTACCGACCACTGTACTTACTGGCGTTTCATATGTAACGATAGTCTCGGCGTATACTGTTATGGCAGACATTCGTGCATAAAAATACTATTAATTTAAAGGAAAAACTTTTTGCCCTTAATCCGTTTAGAAATTGGAAAAAAAAATTGAAAGTCTCGTCACGAGATAGATTCATTCTACCGGAAGCTTTTTTCTCATTCAAATCTTGGTCCTCCGGAATAAAAGGCTTCGCGGCAATGCATAAAAAAGAGATAAGGATGTAAGGCTGCGTGGAAAATCGAGGGTGTTCCCGTTGATGATCCCGGTGAATAAATAATTCATGGTGTTTGCAAGGACACGACCGTGGAGGAAGGAAAAAAGCGTGACGCTCAAGGTGGGCCGCTACCCTGTTTGACCAGGATGACGTTCCAGGACTGACAGGAGGCAAAAGAGCGTGAAGAAACGAGGTGAAAAATGGACGACTGTTAAAGCAGGATTTTCGATGTTGACCGAGGCAACGGAAAAACGGGGTTCCTGTCGGAGGTGCGGAAGTAAAAGGAACCGCTTATTTCATTTTTCAACCGTGATCTTCGTGGGATCTTTGCGTATCTCTCTCTTACATCGGTTATCTCGGCGATTGATCGATCGAGCAAATTGTTAAATGCAATTCATGAGGGATTCGCGGAGCATGAAGATACGCTTCCTAGTTCCTCTCGAGTATAAAAATTTAGAATTTTTAATACGCTTTACGAGGCACACACGATTTCCGAAGACGCGGGAACGGAGTTAAGATTTGAACGGTAGTCGGTAGCGAAGCGTTTCGTAGGGAACGAGCTAACGGTATCGATTTCAAGCTAGGTGGAACGAAAGAGTCACCCGGTATACGTGACAGTCGTGCGTTATCCTAGGATCTGAGAAAATAAACGGTTTCCTGAGTGAAACGTGCCATTGCGGTGCGGGCCAGCCACACACGGACAGACAAAACACGCGACGACGAACAACGTTAAGCTTCTTCCACGCAGAACCGATGTCTTCATAAATATTCATTCGTTTGCTCGATCAAAATTCGTGAACGGATAAAGGGATTCACGTTGGATGAACATCGCGATGAAAGAAAATTCTGTTTCATTCAGTACTTCTTTCATCGTAAACTTCTTTTTGCTTCCGTGCGATCCCTCTTTGGCAATTTATTAGATACGTTTCGTTGCTCAGTTTTTTTCGAGAACAGAAGCTTCAGTTACCCAATAATACAAGAACGTTGACACGATCGAGAATTGACCGACGAATTTTTCGGTTCGTCCTAGATAAATAAGGCCACTCTCGTCGAAGAACTTTCGGATCGACAGGATGCGGGTCCTAAAGAGAATCGTTTTATTTATGAGGCGTTCACACGACCGAACGTCCACGACATCTCGGACGTAATGGACCGTGAGAGAAAGAAACAGGACGGTGTCCCTCCTTCAGGATTCTTCAATTTTGAACACGTTTCTAGTCACCGAACGAGAGTGTACACTTTCTCGGTCGGTAGACTCCCAAAAACGAGTGTTCTCGAGCAGAAAATACGATTTACACGGCAAACAGATGTTTCGTTTGGTCCCAAACTAACCAGTCGGTTGGCTTCGAATGTACAAATGCAATTTCACCTGGACGCGCGTAACCGTTGTTTGCAATTAACGCGATACGTTGGCGCCTAAAAAATTAATTCCACGCTTGTCCCAACCGGGTGTAATTATGATTCACGCGTTTCGTAATTCCCTTCGTGGAAAATCTCACGAGGTGGCTACCGTTGTAATTGTCTACGACCGACCCTGAAAAGAATAGCGCGTGATTCACCGTTGCAAAAATGCTTCGAAACAAACGATTCGGAACCGGCACTCTATACGATTTATTCGTGGTACGTTAGTCCAGAGCATTCGTTTATATAAAAACAAACGTGTGTGCATCCTTAGAACGCTATAACCCTACATCTAGATCCCTAAACTCATATCCCTGTATCTGTAAATCTCTGTATTCGTAGTTTGTCGCAATGGTATTCTTCTTTGATAGCAATTAACGTGTAATTGTTACGTTATAACTCGTGTCGCTTAGATAAATAATTTCAAATTGTCACGTATATCACGATCGCCTTGTGTTCGCATGTCACCGACACGCTGCATATTTTGCGCCGAATAATTTATGCAAGCGTCGCGTGCCGATTTCCACAGGTACAAGGATCGACGAACCGCGAAGAACGAGTACAAAGAATTTATGTTGCGATTTTTAATTGGCACTTTCTCGACCGACTGGAAACTGGTCTCGCCGCTCAGACGTGTTAAGGACATCAACCGGAATTGGGATCACAACGGGAATACAATTTCTTCGCTGTCTTTCGATTCCTGCATATTTATTTTTATAATCTCCCTCGCTGGCTATTCTCGATAATACCAAATTCTGGGACAAATTCGACTCGGAGAAACTAAGCCACAATGTTCGGTTTATTCGAGTGCAATATCTGCGAATAGTTACGCAATTTTGGGAACGGTTGCATAATTCCAAGTAATTCACTTATCAGAGAGAATAATCTAACCGAGAATGCATTAACCCACTAATTCCCAGAGGTTGCAAGTTTTCAAGTAGCGAACCTTGCAATCTTTCGCGAATAGCTAAAGTAAATAATTTCGAATATTAATAGATGAATACGTAGTAAAAGCAATTTAATTCGTTGATTATCAAATTAAGCAAAGAGAGAGTTTTCACGGTGAGCGATATAGCGTTACAAAAGGTTGCCATTGAAGGTGTCGTGGCGAATGCTATGTTTAGCACGGTTGGATCGATGCGAATATAGAAACGATCGCAGGGTATTCGAACACCATCAGCTGGTTTCCGTGGAAACCAGGTGGGGGCGTGTGTCGTAGGTCGTTCGGTGTGGAACAGTCGGCCCACAGGGTCTATCTATATGGGCAAACACGCGGAAGGAATGCAGGTGAAGGACCTCGAATAGGAGTCAAGCAGTCCTTGTACGCCAATTTGCTTCGCTCGCGTGCTATTAGGCCCAGGAATCCTAGGAATCCGGTCGATCGCGTCCTTCCGATACCACGTTCCGACTGCGAACGTCCTTTGCCTTCGATAAGGAATTCCTTGGAGAAAGTTAATGGACTGTACTTAGCGGCTTGTTCCACTCACTTCGTATGCATCTTTCTAGCTCGTTGTTCGACGCAATAGACAAGATAATGCTGTTTCGTGGTGATGCATAAAAGTTCATTTCTTACGGTTAATTCGTTCTGACGAGTATAATCGTACGAGCATAGAATTCCTCTGTCTCGTGGCAGAGATTCGAACGGCTATTTCTATCTTGGACTAAAATAGTGAATGCTCGTCACCGAGAACACGTAGGCGTGTTTAGATGCCATTTTCATCGCTAATCGTACGAACGAATCGAGACAACGATGAAGGAAGAGACTATGGGGTGTCCACCACCCTTAACTCCCACGCCATCCGGCCGAGTGACGTCAACTTTTTAGTTACACAAGCTTGCGCGATTCGTCTGCTTTCGGTCGTAACGTCAATGTTCGAGTTTAATCATTTAAACCGCTATTGTCACGCATTCCATAACCACGCGATGAGTCGTTACGCGTTAAATTCCTCTTCGTTGGATCCCTACGCGTCGAATCTCTACGCACAAGATCGTCACGCGTTACATTTCTATACGTTGAATTCCTAAGCGTTGAATCTCTGTGCATTAGGTCGCCACGCGTTAAATCCCAAAAGCGTTGAATTTCTATGTATTACACTGCCAAGCGTTAGATCCCTCCGCGTAGAATCTCTGCACAAAACTCCCACGCGATGAATCCCCACGGATTACATCTCTACTCGAAATATAGAAATAACCTCTATAGTCGTCTGCCCACACAAGGATTAAATTCGTCACGCACACTTTATCAACTGGACCGAACGTAAACCAAGGCAAATGTCACTCGATGGTCGAACAGGATTGACTGACGCTATAAGTAGATGTAAATTATGCACGTTTAACTGGGTGCTTTTAATTAGATCTAGACTAAAGGTCATTGCGTGTATCCGCAATTACGACCTACCGCCTGATCAATATAATCGGATTGAATGGAACTCGGGGTCTGATTGATGCTCGTTAGAACCCTAATTTTGTCTGTCTGTTACAGGCGAGCTGTACGTGGAGGACCTGGGCGAGAGAAGGATCGTTTCCATCAGAATGGGTTGGCTTTGGGTCGAGGGTACTCCGATGAGGTTACCATTGAGGGCGTTGAACTTACGCCAAGCACCACCCAGTTTGTGTCAACCTCACGCTCTGGCCCTCGGTTTCATGCTGAGCAATTCGCAGAATCGCACCCTCGCCACTTTTTGGGTAAATCCGACGTTTCTTTCGCATCTAAAATAAAGCTCGACGCGTATACGTAACTTGGATTCGGGTTAGTTCGAGAATTTCTGTCGAATTCTCGAAATAGCTCTAAACGCAAGACGAAGAAAAATTGCCACGGGAAATGATTGGGTTATGTATTGCATAGCAGTTGAAGGGTTAAGTAACAGTCGTTAAAGACACGAGCTATCGCGACTGAAAACGAGGAAGAAATGGTGAAATGCTGAACGGAGAGGGAGGAGACAGAATAATCCGCTGCAACACGCAATGTAATTGCATGTAAATGGCCTTTATCTCCAGCACGATCCGTTTCCTTGCCCGTAAACACTTTCTCGCTTCGGTCGGCTTCGGAGAGCTCCCGTTTTACTTACAACGAAATGCAATTTCTAATTACGGTCTAGCTACGTCGCCATTCGATTTCTATCAGGTTATACAATCTTACTGGCCTAGACTCCGCCAAAAATATCGATTTGTACGACTTTCTCCATCCAGCTTTGCATTAATACGAATCTCGGTTGAACAAGGTTCGAAAAGAAATCGTGAAACGATACGGTACTATCTTCGGAAATGTTAAATTGATAAGAAATTGACGGATATTCGCACGAAGGTCGACGAATAAGATAAAATGAAACGCGAAGGACGCGTAGGAATGACGTAAGTTGGATCCGTCCGAGGCAAGGATGGTAATAAGGTCAGTAGGCAAGGTCAAAATCCGCCGTCGCGATCTCGACGATTAACGAACGCGTGGGAGATCCGTGCGCCGTTCTCCCATGACCCACCATTGTCAAGGAGTCCCACCATCCTCCTTTCCTGGCGAACGAGTTCCTTCGCCACCGTTGGCTTAGTCATTCAAAGGACGTCCGTGCGGTCATCTCGTTACATCTTGATGGAGCCTACGTCGAGTCGCTTTCCTTGGACATCCTAGTAATTGCTCGTCATTCATCCAACTATCCTTAATCCCACAGTTAATCGACGGTTACGACTATTCGAAATAAACGTTTCAGCTTTTAACATTTTAATAGTTAAAACTATGTACCATGATAAGAGCATCGTAACAATGAAATATTATATGCCCAAAGCTTATGTTAACGTATTTTCCTGTTAACAGACCGACACGGAGCCAATCTACTGGTCCTGGGTGAGGGCGATCGCAGCTGAGTTGGTCAGACAAACGCCCTTTCGAGCGCAGCGTTGCCTGAACTTCTTAGAGATCCTAACCATCTGTCCAAGAGGTCCAGTTCCATTGCCCGACAGCCCTACAGAGTCCAGGAGACGTTCTCGAAGCGAATTGCGTTGTTGGCCGAGCGATTCACCGATCGATAAGGACACTAGAACGGCCACCATCCTCGAGGAATCCCGGCGAAGAGCGAGGAGCGAGTTGAGGGGGTGGTCCAGCAGTAACTCGAGCGACGAGGATCTTCTCGGCGATTTTCGTGGAATACCGACGATAATAACGAAGGATCAGCCGATAAGGACCTGGGGGTGCAGCGAGAGCAGCGAAGGCAGCGACGATAGTCTTCCTTGGGGTGGAGTGTGTCGTTCCAGCGTGGACTCCGTGGACTCTACGGTATCCATTCCTGAGCCGGAGACCAGAGAGCAGAGGATTCAAAGATACAAGGAAGCTAGACGAAGAGAAAACGAGGCCAGGAGTAGGAGAGTCCTAGAGGAGGACGCCAGAAGACGGAAGGCGAGAGCCGAAGAGAACAACAATGATATCCTGAAGACCTACGGTTCCGGCAGATCCAGGAGCAGAATATACGCTGGCAACGACAACGACGATTATTGTATATCGTTGCTGAAGAAAGAGAACAACTCTTACGATTCGTCGAGACTGAAGAACGAGAAGAACATCAACAACAGATTACCGCCCGTAAAACCGCACGAGACCTCGTCGGTGAGGTTCGAGGACGATCACAGGAACGAGGACGACGACAAGAATAACAATAGCCCCAAACACACCAATAACGCGAGCCCTGGGATACTTCGAACGGATATCACCGAGAGGAGGAGCAGAGCCAGAGAGAGGAGAAGCGTCCGAGAAAAGGGGCTGCTGCAAGCGCAGCAGCTGACGAATACCACCGTCGAAACTCTTCAGGAACGCAAGGAACGTCTGGCTCAGTTATCGTCCAGGATACCGGTTGCTCGTCAACTGTGTCTGAACTCCATCAAATCTGAAAACTGTAACTCACCCATTTTACCAAGGTCGTCGACCTCTCTGTCGGTCCTGACCGAACCACCCTGCGAAGAAGACGTAGCCAGACTACTAGAACGATGTCAGAGGGTGGATCACTACGTGCCAGTTCGAGAGAAGCTAACGTTGTTCGAATCTCTGTCGAGATTAGGCGGTCGACTAGCGAGGAGCACAGAAGATCTGGGTCGAACCTCGTCGAAACCGAGTCCCAGAGGAAAACAACGCGCCAGATCTCTTCACGATCTGAACAGAGGAGTGAGGGCTGTTCCTGTCAGGGAGATGTGTCGATTCTTCGAGGGCGACGTGGAGCAAGATCCGAGTCAAAAGTCCCTTAGCAAAACGAGGTTCAGTGATCCTGTGACACCCACGAGGAACAATTGGAAGGACACTTCGAGTACGAAGGGCAACGAGGCACCTTGCGTTAGGTCGTCTACTAGAAAGAAACACTACTTGAAGTAGTTTAGAGCATTTAAAGGATCAAATCTTTCTTCGGTTGTATCCTGGTGATCTGTTGTCCCTTCAAGGGAGTTGCTAGCTTTCGAAAGCCGGTCTTTCAGAAAAATATCGAGTCGAAATACAGCAGGATGTCCCAAAACTTTGGAAATTCACCGCGTTCTTTCAGATTCGTCTCGTGTAGAGGTCAGGAGTTTCTTCCCGGGGGGAATGCGCTAATATACTACTTTGTGGAATTTGAGAGCATAAACTCCTGTTGCTCCTGTAAAGCCCCGGGAGCAAACTTCTGAGCTGCGCACGGTATTTGAAGAGTAGCTAAACGGGATCAATGTTTATCAACGGTTTAGCCTCGAACACGCTCCGTTGACCGCGACGAATCGTCACACTCGTGTCGGGAGAAAGTCGCTGCCCGGAGCAGCCTTTTTGCTCTTCAGGATCCGAACTGTGCTCGATTCTCGCCGCGACCGTAACGTTCCGTTCGACTATCGATACGAGCAGCCACGACGACGCGTTTACGGAAAAAACGAAACCAGATAATTAAAGATCAAAATAACTTTTTTCTTTATTACGTGGGCAAAGAATGCGTTAAATTAAAATATAAGAGAGAGAGGATAGGAGAGACCGTGTGCAACTCGAAGAAGATTTTTCGATGTTTTTGTTCGTTTCATTTTTAATTCGTTCGTTACGGGCAATTCAAACGACGATTGATCCGCTAGACGATCAATATTTATAATTGTTAATTTTGTACATAAAAAAATTGTATTTGTTTGCAATCGTTGGCGAGTACCTGAGTTTGCGATTCATTGATCGCGAGGGAGTTGTAAATAATTTCGAATATCCGTCTCTACGCGCAAACTAATGTCGACTTCCGTTCGCTTCCAATCGGGACGATCATTTCCGTTCGTGTTTTTCCCCTGCTCTCTCGTTCCTCTTTTTTTCGATGGGTTCAATTGGGTCGTGCGAACGATTCTTCAACCATAAATACACGCCGTGTCTCGCAACTTGGTTGTTCGTACGATTTAATTATAATGAAACAAAGAACGACGGTGTTTATGCAACGAACAATTATTAATTTCATTTGTTTGGAAGCGGCGAGAGTAGCGACTTTATCGATTATCGATATCCACGAATCGTTGAATTAGTGCCAAAAAATGTTACGTTTTCTCGAGGAACAGAAAGAAAAGCGAATAATTTTTGTACATACTTATTTCTTTTAGGATTAAATTGTTCATACGAGAAAGAAGAAAATAACTTCGTTGTTTCGTGTTTCGTGTCTTCAATGTTTGAGATCGCGGAAGAGATGACCGATAGAGAGTTGCTTTTTCTGCGATCTACAAAATGATTATTTATTTATATATGTATAGAAACGTGTTAGCGATAGTCGCGTTAGGTTGATTCTATGAGAATCGATGATATTGATCGTGAACGACAATTTTGTTGTACGGTAAATTAATCTAGAACGAAGCGTCGCCTTCGCAAATCAAAGATTCACCCGTTTATTTTCGTATTTTCTCGATGGGGTTACTCGCGTATTCCGTAGAAAGGTATATAAGATTTGCGATTTCGTGTGCTTTGTGTATAAACCTGTAAACTAGACGAAAGTATAATGGGAAGAACGTTAGTACGATGATCGATGACGGGAATGATTATTTAAACTTATGGCGAATTGATCGAGCCTTCTTGGCTAACGCTAGAACGATCGGTATCGAATTTACGTTTAGCTACTTTTCTACTGGAAATAGATAACGGACGATGAATTAATTAAATCCACGCGAACGAAAGCACTTCAATTAAAAGATTGGTTATTTTAAAGGCTTTGATCGTTCTAGCGTTAAAGATTACACGTTTGAAGAATTTCTAGCTGTTCAACTAGTTAATTTAAAAGAACTGTTTAATTAATTGGAGAAACATGAGCGAAGGAAATAATTGCACATATATCGGGGATATATCAGAAAGGAAAGAATCGAAAGATTATAGGCGAAAAGTGTAACCGACCAGCAAGGTTCGATCGAGACGTCGATGCAAGCCGACGACCGCGTTACAGGGTGAATGGTGGAACAACCCCTTGCACTCGGATATCTTATCCTTTAAGATACATTCTTTCTCTTGCCAATAAATGGAAGGCTATTCTGTGCACGCACAAGAGAAGCACGTGGTGCTGGCACAGGTCGATGAACAAGCCTGTCTGTAAAAAATGAAGCGATTCCGAGCGGTTGGACAAGCGAACGTGAGAAGTCATCCAAGCGCAGAGGGTTGCCCTGTCAAGCGGGTGAAAAAATGGAAAAACTCGAGTCCGGAGTAGATGAAGAAGACGTTGTTGCTCCTCTTCTGCGGAAACCCTGTAAAACCGGTCGATCGCCAAAGAGTCCTCTAGTCCCCCGGTCGGAGAAATCCGAAAAGGTTATAATATACACGTGTATCCCTCTTGATCGTGTGTTAACCCCTTGCGTGTACCGTCAGATAAAATTCACAGCTACGTATGTAAATACTGTTCGATTATAACGCGATTAAAAATTTAATCGTGTCGCGATCATTAAAACGAACCGCGTTTGCTCTCGTGATTCTTTGGTCATTGCCATCGCGTAAGGGGTTAAACGTAACAACAACCCCTTTGAACTTTGTAATCAGACACACAATCTATCGGTGTTCTACGGTAACCATACATATACACGTACACGTACATATACGAACACGTACACACATAGTCCGACAGATTTGTATTTTACGTTTGTTGTAATAAAAAGAAGGGACGAATAATGGCCGTTACATAAAAGTGATTGTCGTTAGAAAGTTCAACGAAAAGGCCTTGGCCAATCTCATGCCGTCTCTGTTTTTACTCCGACTGCATGTACGCGTACCCCCTCCTCTTTGCCGCGTACGCTCTTTTATTTCTTTTACACGAACGCCCACGCGATGATTTTCCTTTTCCCGTCCACGATTTTCGCCTCGCTCCTATGAAATCTACGCGTCCGAGCACGCGCTAACTCGCGCCGCTAATTAGCGCGCGTTTTCGTAAGATCGCGAGCAGAGATTAACGAATGAACTTTAGAAAAGGAGAGGAGACGCTTGTGCAACTATGCAACACCGTGAAATTATGTTATGGGGAGTGCTACCGCTGTTCTCTTAGCCCACGAGAAAGTGGACCGATTACCGTTCGCACCGTGCTGTTTTTATTTAATTGCCTGCTAAATAATTGTAACACGAATCGGTACGTACACGTCGCTGCTTTAAAATATAACCCCTTTCTTGAAAATACACGTACATACGTATGTGTATGTCGACAGTTTTCATTTTGAACAAAATTTTTAAATTTTTGATCTTCTTTGAAAAAATTTGAGTACCTATCGATTAACTGGATCCCGGTAATGGAAATTAGAAGGAGATTTTCATTCATGCCGAAAACGAAGCGTATTAACCCATGCACGAGCCAGACAGCCTCGACCATTAATAAAATTGAACGAATTTATGGTCACGAAGGTCGTAGTTTTTTTCTGGTCGAATGCAGAGTGTCCTCCATCACGGACCTCGTCGTTACATTACTCTCGTTTATTTGGTTTTGCCCGTGAACTCGTTCTTGCGTTTTGCAGGATCGTCAACTTCGCGTTTCGCGTGTAATTTTCATTCCACTCACGGTGGAATACGGCTGAAAAATAGAATGTTCTCGCGGAGAATCGACCAAAGGACTACTATAATTTATACTATAATTTATTTGCCGGCTTTAATGAAGTTAAATATTGCGATAAATTTAACGATGTCGTTAAGCAGACTCGAGAGTCTGGTTAATGGTTTGAGTACGGTTTATCTGAACATCGAGTTGGATCGTAAAAAGGTTCCCGAGGAGCTTCTGCGAGACCTAAAGTAGATTCGAAGAGGATAAGAAAACGCGCCTCGTGAAATGTGAACTGAAGTATCACGATCGTAACAGCTATTTATTATGATTCATATTTCTCGCATCAGAGAAGTAAGTAGGCTGTTGCGAAGACTTTTAATTAAATTAACGACTATTATTGGAGCTTTCTGGTCATCAATCATCGCGCGCTGTTATATTTTTCAATTGCTCTAATATCAATCCTTTGATATATATAGTCAAGTCGATTAATTCTTTGGCACACGGTCGTATAACGCGTGGCAATTTAAACGATAAAACTGGGGATCCAACGCGCAAGGACTTGATACGTAGAAATTTAGCTTGCGGAGATCCAGCACGTAGAAATCTAATGCATGGTAATTCAACTCGTGACGACAACGCGTACCAATAGGACCGATCAAACACAAGTTCAAATCTTCGAAGGAATAAAAATCGAGCGTCGAGAGTTCGTTGACCATACGGAACCGCGTTTCTTGCTGGCGTAAAGGATTTTTTCATATCGTTATCCGGAGCTCTTTCTTCTCTTTCGACGAGTGTCGATAAAGCGTGTCAGGTGTGACGCGTTAAAACAGCCGACGTAGACTCAAAGGTAGCTGGTAAGCTTGCTGTGTCCAGCATGCGCGGTTTCACGTTGGGCGTTGAAGAAACGCGGCTAATCGAGTGACTGGCCTTGATAGTTGCCGGTATACTAACCACGAAACAGGTACACGTACTGCATAAACACGTTGCGCTCGTGATTCCCTGATCTATCGATTGATAGCTTGGCTAGCTTTTCAAATGAACTTACTGCGAACGAAATCGAGTCGAGTCTCCTACCGTCGCACTATTTACTCGTTATTTATCTGATCGCTAACTAGAGTGAACTGGTAGCTTGGAAACGGTTGTTTGGAACGTTGATGAAGTACTTGCTACGATGACTTTTGCTTCTGTTATTGCGAGGGAAGTAGACATTTCCGCCTACATTTCTCAAAATATACCTCACTCTTAGAAAACGTAGGGCTCGAAAAATGTGTGGTTGATATTTAGATTAATAGTTTACCATTTTTCTTTTCAAGTATTATATTTGCGAGGACGTAAAAGAAAATCACAAAATATCTTAATTACCGACGAAAGATCTGGAAGATTATGGCATGCAATGAAACTTCGTACCCCCTTTTCAAATATCATACAATATTAAAAGAATCTGTCGTCGGAGATCACTTGAAGTCCTCTGAGAGTTCGTTAATTATTAACAATCGCTGTTGTAAATGTACAGCAGCTACTCCATCTGGTGCATAAAATGGAACGCAAAGCCTACGGTGCACATCGCCTTTTTTTTCGAAAGCCATGCACGTTTTATCCATTGGGTCGAGGAAGAAAGAAACATCGCCATCTAGTATAAAATTTCTGAAGAATAATCGTCTCTGGTCAAGAATCGATACATGTTTGACTTATGAATATTTAAAAAGCTATCCATGTTCGGTGAAAACGTGGACAATGAAAGTAGACTAATTAACCATGCAGTTATTTAGTAATGTCATTGCTGCTAAAAATAATCGTCTGCAACTTATATAAACACTTTAGAGCTTTTGCATTCGATGCACACGAACGCATGCATCGGGTCTTAAAGATAACCGAAGCAAAACCGAAGAACATCGATGTAACATATTTCAGATATTTGAATGCATTTATGCAATCAGTAAACCTTGATAAATCAATTACTCGTTGTTTGTATTAGATTTCCATATAAAATATCAAGTTTCTTACAAGTACTGCATAGGCAATCGTAGATCGACGTTTCGAGAACGTAAATCGGTGTAAAAATGCGCAATTTGTGATGTGCCGATGAAAACGTAAGAAATGCAAAAATTAAATACAAAAGTGAAGTATATCCAAGGATTGAGCTTGACTTTAGGTAGACGTGCATATATAAGTCGTTGAAGATGAATAATTGAAGGAGTTTGCCAGAAACGTGAGTAATCGCGGTCGAAGATTTCGTGCTCGAATAACGTAAACAAGATTTGAAAGCGGGAATCGCGCAGTCCATTCAAAAGTGGCATAGACCGATCCAATAATATCTTGAAAAGAGCAGACCGTGAGGACCCCGACCGACGATAATAGACCCGGTTCTATTCGCGCCTAGTTCTCGGTATTTACACGACAATATTATTCGCCAGTCGCGAACACAGAGAAGACAAGAACAACACAGTGAAAGAGATACAAAGCGAGAGAGAAAGGGTAAAGTACTCGTATTAGAGGAGAACGAGTTAGGTTAAAGTCGATCGCTTTCAGTACGCGACGAGACATCTTTCGGTGTGGTTCTCTACCAATTCGCGTACGATTTCGTTCGTCGTTTTGTTGCCGTTTCCTTTTTCGACAGTCAAGTCCCGGCTACGCAATAAAAACGGTGGCACCGGTGCGTTCGACGATACACGACGACACATAAGTAAATAAGAAATCGGCTTCTTACCAGCCGTTCGCTATGAACGAGAGGGATCTTCAATTAGCCAAAACGATGGTGGATCTGGAACTGGACGACAACGCGCCGAAAAAGACGCCCGTCTCCAAAATGTTGGATAAACATCAAACGTTCAGGTAAAACAATATTCTTCGTTCTTCTTTCCGCGTAATTGTATAAAGTACCGTATAAATTATTCCTTGCATTATTTAAGAAAGAAGTTTCCTCGTAAACGATCGTGACGCGTTTTCATACGATCGAGAAAACGATCGTTGGAATCGATAGGTCGTTCGTGCGGTTATTCAACTTAGTTCCGCTCACGGAATTCCGTTTTGAATTGCAATAACCATGCGCGTCGTTGGAATATATGTATATATTATTCGCTTTTGATATTGTGTTGGGCCGTTGTTCGATGTGCAATTAATAGGAACGCTTTTTCTGAAAATAAATTGGCAAAGCAGCTCGTGTAGTTGCTTCGACTCGTTGAACGCGACAGGCAGACATCGATGTGGTCGTTTTAAAAATAAATCGGTGTTCATTGATCGAAACGATTCCAAGATTCATAGGTCGTCTTTTTCTATGAATATGAACAAGAATTATCCTTGAAGAATAATGTGTAAAAGTCAAGGACATACATAGTGACGTTTCATAGTATCGATTGAAGAGTATTAGGTCACCGGGTGCTCGCGGTTCTATCCTCAAGTGCGATGGTGGTGTAATGGTCAGCATAGTTGCCTTCCAAGCAGTTGATCCGGGTTCGATTCCCGGCCATCGCACATGTTTTTTATTTTTCATTTTTTTCTCAAAATTTGTTCGTCAAACATTTTATATAAATTCTAATACTTTTGTAGGACACATATTTTGTTTATAATTTTTTCCTAGTAAATATTCTAATTTCGCATCCTTCCCAGATAGTAATAAAAGATGACAGTTGTAATTTATCGAACAAGATAATTAACTACGAGTTTTAGGACGATGACATACTAATTACGATCACAAAATTAGATCGAAACCCCTCGCTGAAATGAATTGACAATCTAGGCCAAGGCTGGAATAGAACCTTGCCTTGTTCTTACTTGTAACAATACCCTCTCTCTTTTGGAATAGTACGTTCAAAAATGAAATAGCATAGTAATAACTCTCTTCAACCACTATATTTCCATACACTGCTATTATATTACAACAATTAGTTATATCTAAGCGCATTAACTATTCAGAACCAAACGCCTTACACATTGCAATTTCTACTAACCGAAAGACAACTTCTAAACGAAAAAATTTCAGCAATAAAATCAAGGATATCTTTTGCAATTACGTCATGAAGATCAATATTTTAGCTGCATACAATTATAGACGTATTAAACATTGCACTCTAATCTCTGAATTTATAAAAGTTCTCGTTTACAATCGGCGTGAAGATTTTAACAATAATTGATTTCAGACAACGTTCATAGATATTATAAAAAATATAGACACGCTCGGTACTACATTTAATAATTTCTTCACTGATTTATTCTTTTTTCTCTTGAAGCAACACACGGTGCGAGTTAACAGTCGACTACATCGAGATGGTGGAGCCGCGAAGGTAACGCAGTTTTCTACTTTCTTAGCATCTCCTGTAACTGGCGCCATCACAGCATGAGAAAAATTTTGTTGTTTGTCGTTTTGTCTGACAGAGTGTGCACGTTTACTCGAAGTGTGTCTATATCGGTAACCTTTTGAATTCTTTTCTCGCCAAGTTTGATTTGCATTTTGTTTCTCTCTTTTCTCCGGCAGATGAAATAGTGTTCGTTATAGACACACTTTCCGCTCGTTTTGTTTGTGAGTGCAGCACAATGTTACGTTAATCTATGTGCACAGTCATGCATGTATCAGTTATTTATTTTACTTTAGAAATCGATGTGCAGAATCCAGTAAACCTCGTAGATGTTCTTCGTTGCTTCTCACGTACATTCGCGTTAAATTTGTATCATTGGTTGTTCAAGGTAGAAATTTGAGGACTTTAGAAACGATATGAAATCGAATAGAAGTAACTGATAGCTTGCAGCTAATTTCATTAAACCTCCCCGTAGGATATCGAGGTCGTCTGAAACAATTTACATTCTCGATACCATGTAGATTTAAATAAAATTTACACTGTATCTACATATTTACGTAGTCCAGTAAATAACCTAAGTTGAGACTTACTAACTACCATTAATAGTGAAAGGGTTAAATTGTACCGGTGACGTCTGTTAACGAGTTGCATGGCAAATATTCAGCTTCGATCGTTCTCGATTCATCAAACATTCTAAACAGTGAATTTTTCATAACTGTCAGGCGTATGTTGAAAAAGAAACTAGCTTTCGTTTCAGCATGTTGCGACTGAACCTTGAGCCTTAGAAAGAACTTTCTCGCCGGTGTAAGTACATTCGAATGTTCGGGTTGAAGCTGTAAAATTTCGAATATTTCAACTATTCGAACGACTGGAATTTTTCAATGAAAATTCTTTGTCCGAATATTCAAAGTTGTAGTCATTTATCATTTTCAAGATAGTAACACGTCATTGGCATCATCAAAGACAATAATAATAGTTCTTCTATTCTCGATGAGTAAGCAAAATTTCTATGTTATCTATTCACTTCTTGTTCTCGCTGATTACTAGTATGCAAAAATTTGTGCACTTACGAAAATTTACTGGGATGGTTATTTGCATGCGAATATTTTTGAAGAAAATTTAGAGCACGAACCGAAACTTGTTCCCGCACTTATCAACGCTGAAACGATAGCAGTAGTGTCTCGTTTTGATAAATGAAACCTAAAATAAAAATAACGCGAGCAATACTATCCTTGTGACGCACTTAAACGATTTGTACAAGATCTTTGATCACCGCGCTCGGCGCCACTACCACTTATTCTTGAATTAAACAAGGCCAGTACGATATGGTGAGTCGCGTTTATTTAACAAATTTTCTCAAAGCCACGAGTATACCTTGTTTGCTACTGATAATAGCATCATCGTTGCAAAGTATCGTGACAATTATCTCCTCTGAAACTATTCTTCTAACTACATATAACGCGTGATGATTTAACGTGTACATAGTTCCTAATGTTATATTTAATTAAATAGTTCCTATTGAAATCTCATTAACCTTTGGTATCTGAATCAGACACGTGATTAGAAGTGCTATTCACCTACGATCATGATAAACGCTTCCATGAATATATCGTAGATGTCTCCACGGAAAATAATAGTGAGGATGTTACAGTGGCCTAATGAGAATGATACCATTGTATCGAAAGCACGAGTGTGAAAACGTCACGAAAGTATAACTGAGGACGTTGTACGATTAACTGAAAGTTGTTTTCAAAGTGTATCGCGTGTTTTCAACGAAGACTAGATAAGGGTGGACGTGACTGATCGCTCGGGAAGAATGAAATCCAGAAATCAATCAGAGTGATGGCGATGATGATGCTGATGAGCGAGTAGAACGGATCGTCTCGTGTTCGTAACGTTTGGGTTATCACGGAGGTTTCTTCTTATCGCTGGAAATTTTTCTTTTCCTTCTTTCTTCGACTATACATCGCTGATGGATCAAAATGTACATACTGGCTGTCAGAGCGTTTCAGTATAGTGGTGATCGGTATATAGTGATGCAACGTGGTGGAAGTATCCTCAGTAGGGCGGTTTTGCTCAAGAGAAATTCAAACGTCAGTAAGATTATCAGGTACAGTGAGATCGCGTACAACGCGTGTTTTGTGTATCGTTGATCGCGGAATTTGTAACGCGAACACGAAATATTTCCTGATAAAATTCAACATCCAATTATCATCATAACAAACTGACGTTTGTAATAGGCGTTCAAAAGCTGAAGCAGTCAGTGCATTCAACTTTCAAGATGAGATATTAATATCTTGTACTATAGTTTCTTTTAAAGCTACATTTGAAGCTACTGATCATAGTCACGTAATACAAGTAGCGATAACACCAGTTTCCGTTTACTACGCAAATTTTACAATTAAAATGTTTTTTGCACAGTGCAGCGAATTTTCTCATTTTAAGTTGCAGAATTTATTAAACTGCTTGAATCAAAATTTATGTTGACTTCTGTCAAGATAAAGAATGACTGTATGTTAATTTATGCACCATTATTTCCTTATTTTTAACTTAAAAGATACATATTTTAGTATTGAAATGGCCGAAATGTGAATGCACTGCTTCAATTATGATAGCAGGTAATTTTCGATGGTACCTTTTTTTATTCTATCAGCATTCTACCACAAGGTAATATCA
This sequence comes from Megachile ligniseca, assembly GCA_945859555.1. Lineage (NCBI taxonomy): Eukaryota > Metazoa > Arthropoda > Insecta > Hymenoptera > Megachilidae > Megachile > Megachile ligniseca. Next base: position 10,371,995 of record OX243787.1, read on the forward strand.
ACGAAGATGACTTTCTGTACCTACTAAATCGATCGGTTTCACTGCTTCTAAAAGATATAATTTCATTAGATTGTTTAGAAAATAGTGTTTGTTCGATTAAATCGATAGAATTAATTTTTCGAGACAAAAAAAAGTCTGCACTGCCCGGGAATCGAACCCGGGTCGCAAGAATGGGAATCTTGCATGATACCACTACACCAGCAGTGCTGCTTGCACATTTTACTTTACGTTTGGAAATATAAGCCTCGTGTATCTATAAATACGCCTATTGTATTGTGTATACAAACATGGCTGATTCAAAATAACAATATTAATATTAACAAGAGCTATTCGTTCATTCGTTGTGTCGTATACAAAAGGAAAATCTCACACGTTTTCCTATGCTAAATAAATAATACATTTTTATGCGAAAACGTGGTAATTTGACGAATTTTCAAAAACATACAAAAGTCCATGAATACATGTACAATAATAAATTGATAGCATATAAAAGGTTAACGATACGTTTATATGTTTCTATGTTTAATGTTTTGTATGCATCGAAATGATTTAGGAAAAACTGTACCATATATCATACTAGCCATTACACCATCATCATACGTAATAGTACTTTCTATCCGATCCTTTAAGACGCGTTTCCTATGACACACTTTCACATTACTTTGAACCAATGTCATCTGTTACACATTTGTATAATTTTCCACTTTCCAGTTTTGCCATTGCAATTGAATGGGAGAAACGTGGTATTCGGTAGCAAACGTACATTTTATTTCCAACCGTGAGCACCAGATTCCCGGTTTCTATCGTGCAAAACGCGTTTACAGAAGGACACAGCCTCGTTGTTAACCGCAACATCGTCCTTAAACCACACGCTTTATAGGCGTTTATGGGAAAGTGTCTCATTTCATAGAACGCATAGTACAAATTTCTCCATGCATTTTATTAGCATGCGTTAGATTTCGCGTTGTATCGCCATTGGCGCACATGAAAGTCCATTTAAAAGTAGCAATGTAGCAAGAGTCTACATCGTTTTGCCAATGCGAACAATTTTTTGCTCCTATATCCCCGTCAGTGGCAATATAACGAGGGTCTACTGTATGCACATAACCGTACGGCCCTGGACAGGCGCCTGTTTCACCGCGGGATATTTCGGTTTGCTCGTCGTTTCATCGGTTTTGCAACCGAATGCCGGCGGCCGCAATAAATTTTGATCACTTTCATACCATAATTGCATTACGTGCAACTGGTTTACAGTTATGCCTTACGACCTGCTCGTTATATATACACTTCTCGCAGAATGTATCACTGTTTATTATGCAATCGAAGAGGCGTCGAGTTGTGTTTGGGAAAAATACATAAATAATTTTTTTTTCAATGAAAGAGCCATGGTATACTTGGAGTTCGTATCGAAATGTAGCATTCTGTGAAAGAACGCTTACAGGAAAAGAAAAAGAAAAGGCAGTTTTGATAAAATAAGGAAAGTGGAAACATTACATTATACACTCAGCGTTGGCACGAATGAAAAGAATGAAATTCCTTGGTGTCCCGGAAGAAACAATAAAAATGGGTCAAGCCCGATATTGTTTGATATGCCGTTAGAGCTGTTGTAAGGTTTCTTTGCAAACGAACCAGTTAATCGTTCGTTCGCCTTTCATTGTCGCTTTCACCGATTAGGAGTTTGCCTGCATAGGGTGAAGACTTCCAGCAACAATGAGAACAGGCGTCTACGACTTCTTTCTTCGATGGAACAAAAGAACGTAATACAAAGACTAAATCGAACGTGTCTTGCCGAAAGTGATGTGAAAACCGAAATCAATTTATAAAAGTGTAATTTTTACTTGACACTTTAATAAACTTTGAACCGCGTTGCACGCTTAATAAGCAATAAATAGGCTGCAGTACGCATATAAAATGTGTAAATTTTCCAACGTAACAGCGAGCGAAACTGCGACGCGAGTGAGATTTGCAAGTTGCAAAAATATTTAAACGACACAACGAGGCAAAGCGTGTTTGCGGTCACGGTTGAACACTTTCATCATCGCTTCCTCGACACTTTTTCTTTTTTTTATGGGGCACACTGTGAGATAGTAGACGGGGACTGGTGGGGAGAGGCGTGAGTTAGAAAGCCCTAAGTGCCTTTCAGAGGCTGCAGCCGGTAAAATCGTTCCTCAGTGAACTCTGAGCGGTCGTCGATCGCGGTTCTCTCGTCGTTTCGTGTCCATCGAGGACTTCGAATCCCCAACGCCTCGTTTTCGTGACTTTTCGCGATCATTTTGCACCCAAAAGAACGTTTCTCTTCCTCCTCGTCCCCATGGGCGAACTTTTCTCCGACTCGAAACGACTCGATCCCAAATTTTATTCTTTAAATCGTGACACGGTACTTTTTAACTAAAATTTCGTCCTTGTAAGTATGCTTTCTCTATTTAAAAATAATTCGAATCGTTTAAACACGTACAATTGTTAAATTATGTCGCCGAATTGTCCTACTTTTCGTGGAAGACAATGGTTGACCATCAACGAAGAAGTAATAAATTTCTAGCTGTAATCGGGGTGATTTTATGTGACGATGGCGATCGCGAAGCAAACTGGAACGATAACGGGATATTGTTAGCATTGGAAACTCTGATTCGACTGTTCTAGTTACCTTTCTTTTTTGCTTGATAATATTGACGTCGAAATTGCATTTACCATACGCTTAACAGAATAGTAAGGCACAGAGTTTACATAATCCACGAACGTTTTATGAACCTCACGCTCGCAGTCGTCCGATAAGATAAAGTGCAAAGGGGAGGCTATACCAATTATAAAAACGATATATTGCTTCGTTTGTCACGAGGTGAAATTCTCAAAGTCTACGGAAAGTGGGTCACAAACTCGCGCTAAAGTCAAACGGAATTAATACGAATAGAGCATTATAAAGCGATTTCCACGATTCAACGACAGAAAGAGAAACTCGCGAGTGATAATTGTAAATTTCGTTAATGTCAAAAGCGTTCTAGTAAGCCCGTTCAACGCGCGTAATAAGGTGTATCGCGAATATATGATCGTTGTACGGATTACGCAGCACTTTCTACATTTCGTTCGTATCTACTTTTCGAAACGCTTTTCCTTTTCTCTGTGTCGTATACGAGCTAGAAATTTATTATTTCCCCTCGCGCAAAAGAGAGAAAGAAAGCGCGCGCGTCTCTTGGAGCGTTTGAAAATGCCGCGCGAAGATCACACGTCACGTGATCGTCAGCTGCTTCGGATTAGCGAAATCGAGGTGGTGCCGTTCATTTCCTATCAAAGCTTTTCAAACAAAGTTCGAACCGTGACGCAATATAACGATTAATAAAATAGAGATTCCAAAAGAGAAATTTTGTCGAACGTTTTTAGTGTCGGAACATGTGCGCGTGTTTGTCGATAGTTCGTTGCATCGAACACGTGTTGCATCCAGGCGGCTCGCAGCTGTAGCAGTTGCGTACACCGATGTAAACGAACGTTCAAAAATGCGTAATAACGTGGACGAATGCACGGGAAGCTGTTGACAGAATTCAAAGAGGGAGAATGATTATGGGAGAATGGAAATGACGAGGGAAAAGCCACGACGACGAAGCGTGAGCGAAATGCTCGACTGGCGATGCATCGTCAGGAATAAAGGGAATGCAGCTGTAGACGATGCCTGCACGGATGTCCCTTTCCTCGAGGATTACGACACAGATCCGGAAATGCGTCGACGGAAACGTTCCGGCACATGGCCGTGAGTAAACGAATTCAACAGCAGTTTTAAAAAACGCGACGGAATGCGTTCCGTACTTGATGCAACAGGCGATTTTATTTAAGTATACAGTTGCTTCTAAAATTCTATGAACGCTAGTCGTTTACTGATTACGATTCCTTCTAATTTCCTGACACCCTACAGTTCTGTAAATCAGGGATGGATACGTTTTCTTTTTTGGATAGGTTCGGGTATTAAATATTATTGACCAGCAGAGGCCAAGAATCACGGTCAATAGATATATTTGTCTGGTAGGAACTTCTGGTATACACGGATTGTTTACATCAGAGAAAGTGAGTAGGTTTCTTTTATTTTGTTTGGGAAAAGTGGACAATTTGCCAGGTGGTCTACTACTTATATTAATTACGGTTTTAATACCACTTATAAAATTATGTAGATCTATCGAGAAAGTCATTAGAATTTGCAACTTGTGTAATAGTATACATATATTAGCGACAAAAAAAGCAAAAGTCAAGCACCGCTTAAACACGATGAAAGAAAATAACAGGTTGATGACTCATGATAAAATCAGGATTAGAACCTGTAGTACTTACCGGAGAAGCTCGAGGTTGATCCTGAGAACCAGGAAATGTTTTCTCCGCAGGATATGACTCGTATCGCAGTTACAAAACTGAAAAAAGAAAGTAAATTAGTAGACGCATGTTTTGAAACAGAGGAAATGAAGCAATGAAGCGCGATAATGAGGATTCGCTTGGAAAGACACGAAAGGCAAATAGTATGAGACGAAAGCAGTACATATGGTCGTTCAATTTCGTAATTAAACTGGAACCGCGTAATCTGATTCCAATTCATGCGAAACAGGAGCGAAGTCGTTTGCTTACTCAACACCTACTACCTCGAGGACACTTTTGCGCGCCTAGCAAACCGACAATCATTGTTTTAAATACTTTGAAAAACAGAAAAACTTCTTAATAACATAATCAAACGTTTCCAATTTCGTGTGCCCCGATTTACCGAGATATTTGAACGGAAAGTGCCAAACAATCATTTCATTTTCGTTGAAATTTTGACGCATATGTGAGCTTGTCGAAGGCCTCTCTCTAAAGGTCCAAGAATCGATTCTTGACAGAATAATTGATTAAATAATTTCGATGCTTTTAGGAGAAATATCTGTGACCCAATACTAGTAATTTATATAAACAATAGGCGCCTCTATTGTTAATTCATAAGAATATTTGGTTAATTCGGTCTTGTCTCGCCAGTGTCCGGTCCAAAATCGCAAGTTGCGTAAAAGAAACTTAAATAAAATCAGTAAAAAATAGATGCCGACACGCACTCGAGCGAAATCGATTGGTCGTCGATGTCAGAGCATGCGTGCAGTGCCCGCTGGGCGTCGGGATGCTAATGTCGTGTCCCGCCCAGCCTGCTCCTAAAATTCAGCCTACGATTCCCCGATATCGAGCTGTTCTGTTCCTTCTAATACGCTCCGATTGTCGTGTATCGTTCTTTTTATGTTTTATCGAAGAAAGACTCACGATAACGCGTACGTTCGGTGAAGTGGTTCACGTGGATGAAGCTGAATTAAGGTAGGACACGTGTTGGTTAACCTCAATCTTTGATCGTGAACGCGGGTTACGATACTGCACCGCTGTTTACACGGTGCATTATTTATGTAACGCGTTGGTGAAGCGGCTGTGAAAGTGTGAAACGTTTTATTTATAGACATATTGGTCACGGTGCTTCAAAATTCGTAATATTGCAGTAAAGTGTTGCTTATCGTAGATGGAGCAGACGAACATCATGGATCTCGTTAGGTTAAATTTGATTGTATGTTAAGTACGAGCATTGTTAATCAAAAATATGCACATGGTGAAGTGATTTGCAAGTGTCCGGTAAACTAGTGGGGATTCGTGATTTGCTCCGTACAGAACTGTTTGATTTGTTATTCAAATTGGCAACTCTCGTAAAAAGAGCAAGTGATTTATAAACCTTTCTTTCTCGGGTTCAAAGTACAATATATGGTAACGTATACGCTTCTAGCCAACATTAATCCAAGAATCTTTTATACTCTTAAGATACATTCATTTTGTTTGTATTACAGCTGGTTTGAACTAGATTAACATCGTAGGAGGTTTCGGGTTAAATTCGAAGCAGCATATTAATACTCTGATGAGCAATGTCAATTGGTGATTTCGAAGTTTCTGCAAAATTACATGTTAATAAAATCCTGCATCGTTCAGATATAATTTGCTAAGAAAATTGCAAAGAACGCAGTTCCATCTCTGATGTACTGAAAAAGTTGTATAAATTGAAAAGTTATTTCGAGAAAATTTTGGACCTGCGATGAGTCATAGTTTGAAAAATGTGGAGTTTTGAGCAGAATTCTTATACGAAAGAAGCTCGCGTAACCGAGAGAGTTAGAAAGCAATATTCAATTTGTCGTAGGTTATGCTCCGCAGGATTCGAGGAGACTCTATAATGGCAGGAAGCGAATGACGTTTTAGGTCGATGGTAGACTGGTTGAACGTTCATGTTCGTACACGCATACGGGTCACGCTAGCCGGCTATTTACCTGTGCACGTGTACAAAGAGGCCGGTACCTGTTCGAATCGCGAACGTTACGGTGGGAGTTGTTTTTTGTTGCTCCTTTCTTCGAGAGCGAGAACGCGTTCACCTTTCGCTGGTACATTCCATTTTACCCGGTTGTTGCACGGAACACCCGATGGGCCCATGGGTTCCCTTGGGTTTCGCCGATGGCGCCCCCATATTGCCGTTATACACAGGTTCGCTGGAATTTCAGAAATTCGCTTCGATGCAATCGATTGCCGAACCGGACGTACCCACCGATTCGTTCTCTCCTTAACGGATATTCGATGGTGCAACGGAGAAAGAAAATCGAGCAACAAATTCTTTTTCCTTTCTTTTTTCCAACCGTTTGCTTAAGGGGCTCGAATCACCGTTTAAGGGATACTACTTTGCATGGAAAAGATGTCGAGATATCTTTTCATAAAATCTTTTTCCCTCTCTTTCTTTGGATTTCTCAATCGATCGAGAGAAAGTCGTCGGATAGTTGGTTCGAGTGAAATCAAAAGAAAAAGTTACCTAACGATTTCGGGAGGATTATCAAACACTTCTTTCTACGGGGTGTTGAAAAATTTTGTGACCTAATTTTTGAAAACATGTCATGTATGAAACGATATTCCATCCAATGTTCGGAAGAAATGAACAGATATTTCATTTTTACATTTGTCAAGATTTAGATATGCCAGAAGAATCTAAAGTGTTACACGAAGATTATGTTTCTAAATTTTTACGAGTTTTGTACTCGTGTATATTGCAATTAATTTTCCCTACTTTCTCAACAACATGCGTATTTGACGAATCACTTTGTCCTTGAAACAGTTAAAAGGAAGAGGACCAACAGTTAGCTCGATAAGATATGATATAATCATAGACGGTTACGTAATATGTATCGGCGTTAGCGTCGACAAGAACCCATGTACTTTACAGTGTACCGACGTATCCATAGGAAGAATCCCATAATCGTCGGCTACCTGAGGTCTGTTCTTCATTCTGCGTGCAGCCACCTTGCGATTCGGTCCTTTCTAAAGGCTTCTACTCTTGTCTCTCGAGCAACGTGTCCATTTCAGTGGAACACTTGAAATCCGTGCAAGGTTTCACCCATATAAGGAGCGTTTATTTATTTAATTCGATAAACGGTGAACAGTTGTAGTGGAGTGAACGTGTATACTGTGCGCGAAAGTGAGTTTCTTCGGTGTTGAACGTGCGAGAAGATCGAGAGAAAACTAATTGCACAGTATAATCATCATCGTCGTTGAGGTCGAGCATTGGTTTGTTTCAAGATTAACATGAATAATTCATAAACGATGCTTATAAGCTCGCACATTCTTTCAAGTGGGAAGCAAGGTTCAAGGTTAACGAATTACTGCTCCGAATCTCCTATTGTTGATAAATACCATCGCTTTAATGTCAACGTTTGAAATTAGAAAGTGTGAAGATAATTTTATGCTACACGTACCTCTGAGAGTGAAATTGAATTAACATTTTTTACATATTCCAATGTCATTGAATTCTATTACCAAACGATTATTCGTCGCAACTTGTAATTTGCAAATTTTTTAATTAATTATAACTACGCTGCAAGAATCTTGGATTGGTATAGTGTAAATATCGAAACACCGCAGTGACGAAAAATAGAGTATAAAAGAGTTTTAACGAGAAATTGAATTCTTGTTCGATACCAAAAATTCAAATTACGCAACTTTAAAGATTTGACTTGGGAGTAAAAACATTGCAGCTATAAAATATTAACGTGACAAAGAAGCGATGAAAAAGCAAACTGTGAGTGAATTGCAGTGCAAAGTTGCAATCACGTGCCCTTGGAAGCGAATCTAACCATTTCTGAGAAGTTACGTTAGTAGGAAGGACATCGTTAATTTCACATTAAAATAGACCTTCGAATTTTAATGATCAGTTCCGTACAAAAGAAGAGACGCGTTCTGCAATCTTTTAAAAATCCTCCGAGCTTGGTATCAAACCACTAGGAAAAAATTTGCTATCGTTGGATTCTTGAGTCTTGAAGTGATTGCAATTTGTTCGATTAAATGATATAAGATTATTCCAAGTATTACGTATCAAACAAAAGCCCCTTGTTGCAATTTTACGTCGAAATTGCAATTCTGTTCAACATGACAGTTACAAACAACTGATACAATTGCTATTCGATTTCAAGACTGAAAGCAACGATTATAAAAAGATGACGGACCAAGTATCGCCTTTGCTGGAAGTCACAACCAATGGCCACGTCGATATTAATCGAGATATCCTCGAGAATGGATACAACAAAATGTCGATGGAAAATATTCCTCGGAACAGAGTACTCAGGTAGAAAATTTTCTTTCGATCATGTGTTGAAGGAAAAATTAATCGCTTAATATATTCAAACACGTTTGTGCGATTTTTTCAAACAAATCTATAGTCGTATGGATAATCGGAATAATTAGCTGTCCTGAAACTATTGGTATTTCAATTTTTGTTTATCACGTTTTACGTCAATCTGACCAGAGACACCGATGACTTTGCAAATGTGTGCACTTTGTATTCAGTTTAACGGGTATCGAGTTGTACTCGCTTCGTTTAATGACGTTCAATGAATGACTTTCCCAGTCAAATGTATACAGTTCCCATGTATCAAGACCGACACTCTGATCACGTGCAACGCACGTAGTACGAAGGAATTTGTAGAATTTTTCTGAAACTCAAATGACACCGGCGCAAAACGATGTATATTGTAATTTAATTATGGTTGCTGCGGTCACTTTGTGAGATACCGACGTAATCACTGTTATGGCGCGTTGCAAATTAATTTGCACGCGCCGGCTGCAACGTCGCTAAACGCATTTTCTGCCGATTATTATATTCCGCGTAGCTTATTCTGGTTTTTACGATAACTCGAATCTCCTACCGTTTTCTGGAAACACAAGAGGGACGCGTGAATAAGTATTACGATGAAAGAAAGTTCCGGTTAACAGTTTTTTACTGTTCCAAATCCTGTTACGCTTTCGATGTTTGACCTTAGTGAAAATATTAGAAATTTTCGCAACAAGTGTAAACGGTATTTAACACATTCGCTTATCAATATTATTGTCACTTGGTAATGATATTTGTATTCAGATATTTGTCCACATTTGAATGACACCTAACAATAGTGATCTTGCTTTTAAACATTCATGAAGATTTGACTTTTGGTCGGTAATTAACGTCACAAGCATTTATGCATTTCCATTTCATATACGTGTTTAATTGTAAAGGTACTCGTCAATTTCTGTTTACGTCATACAACACAAGAAAATAAATGCACATATTTTAATTATTTTCGCTCAATGACCTAAGTTATTCAACCTTCGATCCTTTAAGATTTTTCTGCCAATGGACCAATTTTGTTGAATTCGCTAATAAATTTTGTAAGCGTTCGATTCGTGAACAAAATTTATTCGATTTTTGAGCGAATGCACGGATACTCGAATAATCTATCTAATTATTTAATTTGTCGTGTTCACAGGCGAACAAGAAGTTTGAACGCACCTAGTCCAATACAACAATTCGGGCCATGCGGACGCATCATGAAAAATTCCGCGATGGTCATGTGAGTATAAACCGCAATTTTCTTCTCTTTTCCAAGTTTCATCTAATTCCGAATGGTTTCTAACTTTAGTAGCGGCTAGTTGCACCGAAGTCGGTAGAAAGTTACGTCGAATCGTTACGGAATCTTAGGTTTTTTCCTGCTTTAATTAGGCAGTCAGTTTTCTTGGCGTAGCACAAACTCGGGTAACGAAGGAAAGCGTGTTATTTCGTAAAGAAAAAAGTATGTTACGCGCGGGTATGGCGTCTTGACCCAATTATCCGTGACAATGACTTCTTAAGTGAACCTAAGCGTTGTTTTGTCGGCGCGAAGTAGAAAGCGGTTCTATAAATCGTGCATTCAGCGGAACATTTCGGTGAAGTTGCGAAATACGATGGAAAATAAATGCGTGCATTGAAGAGATCTGGATATCTTGTTAGAATAAATCACAATGAACCAAGAAGCAATAACAGACAATCAGCTTGTTGGAAGACTCTCTATTATTGATGCGTAATTGTTGTCACATAAATGTTAAAACGTATTTCGTGTTACATAATACGGGCAAAAAAAAAAAACGTAAGAAAAGATAGACTCATTAAAGATTTGTAATTCGATGAGATCTCGAGCGTGTAGGATGCTACGTATGTACGTACGCGTAAGCGTCAATCACATACGAAACAGGTGCACGTGAATCACTATTACACGAATTGCCTCGCACATTCTATGCACATGCAAATGAATCTCGTGGCAATCTTTCGTGTGCATTATGACTCGTGCGCGCTTGCGCGACCGTCCGATTGTTTACCGTTAAAAAACGTAGTGCCGCGTTCGATTCACGTTCAGTGCGAGTACGACTCTCAATCCGGTACCACGTCATGGTAGGAACAATCAGGTAAGTCATTTGGACGCTTTGATAACCGTGCATATCTTCGAATAAATCAGTGACACCTCCGATCATACGGTTCTTCGATATTAGGAACGACTTCAAATTTCGATACGGAAAATTAGCCAAAAATTTAGAAAACCAAAATCGGCAAAATCGAGAATTAAGGAATATTCATAGCTTACAGCGCGAAAATCAGGAAAATAAAAAATTAAGAATAGACCGACATTTAAAAAATGGAAGATTTAAAATTTTAGAAAATTTTTATAGAGAACAGTTGATAGTAAATGCACATTAGAGAAATCCAAAATGTAAAAGAAGAAAGTTAGAAGCGGAAATCTTTAAATAAGTATTTAGAAAATAAGAATTACAGCATATAGTCTAGAACGAGTTTCCTACGATTTAACTGTCCTGTGAAAAAGAACATGTAACTCGTGCAGTTCAACGTACTTTGTTGCAAAAGGAGCGGTGGCGATTCAATGGTAATCATCGACGAGAATATGCGGTACTTTTTGATGTAACGTATTTTTTAAAGGTCTAGGAGCTAGTTTCCAGAAGTTATAAGATAGCTGGTCATTTGCCAAGCACGTTGTTAAGATATTTCTTAAAATAATTAATTCTTATCGGTATTACGATATTTCCTTACCAAATAAAAAATCACGTAATACATTATCGAGATAAACTGTTTCTGCATTAATATCGATTACTAAAGAATGCACATTCTGATTAAAAATTACCATAATCAATTCTGTTATCTGTTGATTCTCTGACTCGCATAACCTTAGCGACCCTTATTCAATGTTAACTTTCTTAATCGTTTACCTTTGTACTTGAGTGGCGGTCGTCAAGGGAGACGCGTTATTTTCTATAAATGTTTAATCAGTCTGATTAACAAGTATTTCAATTTAAAATAACCATGGGTACCCCTGAACAGTTATGTTATTTTTTAAGACCCGACATCGGTTCAGTTTACCCTTGGACGCGGATAGATTCCTATCAGTCGGAGCACACAAGCTTTGTTTATTCCGCGTCATTAATATTCATTAATTTAATGACGCATTTCGCGACGATGTCAAAGGCAAAATTTCTCGATAATTTCCTTGGAGTTTCCCACCAAATTCGGTAAAGACGAATGAGTAGTTCGCGGTTTTGATCCATCGTCAATATTCACAAACCGGACTTCGATTGGAGGAAATACATTTCTTATATCTTTTTTATTTTGTGTTGATTATAGGACCATACAGGACCCAGCCTCTCAGAGGTTAACTTGGTACAAACCGCCTCTCACTGTTTTGGTCATCAAGAAAGTCCGTGATTCGTCGGTTTTGCCACCGTTCGTTCAATTAGTCACATGGCTAATAGAAGTGAGTACTAATTTACTTGTTTATTTATTTAAACAAAAATAATCAGACCATTACGAAATTAAATATCTATTGCATCGAGCTAAGTCGTAGTATATTTGAAAACATGTTCCTCTTTTGTAGTTCTACAATTAAAATTGATCATTTTTCTCCTGCGACAAAATTCTGATGCAGACTAGAAAGAATCGAGAAACTTGCAAAAAGCCGCTAGTCTTCTGTGATACAAGAATAGGTTCTAGAATTTCCACCTTTTTGAAAAACTTTATTCAGGTACTTATTCTAAAAGCATCGCAGTTTAATATAGCATAAGAAAAAAGGCTTGAATTTAAGATCCTCGAGAAAAATTTTCTAGTATTTCTACCATCGATTTAATGCCTGAGAATTTTAATTGCTCGCATTTAGTTATACAAAACGACTGGATTTTAAATTATAATTACCGAACGATACGGAAACAAAAAAGTATGCGTTGAATTATTCGAATTGTATTATACTTTGATCGACCAGATCATAGCCCGCAGTGTCTATAATGTTTACAATCGCCGCGATTATTTTTCAATCTATCGATTCGTATCACGTGACTTTGGAATGTTTTTTAGACATATTTTATCAGCGATGACTCGGCGTATCGTGTTCTCTCTTGCTTCCAAACGTAAACGTTGCGTGCTGTATTTTTTTTTATTAAGTTCAACGGTCTAAATGTTCCCGTCCGATTTTAGGAAAAACGGATGGTAGTATTTGTCGAAGCATCCGTCCTAGAAGATCCAGCTCTAGCTGGGAACTCCAGATTCCAAGAGGTTCGAGATAGGTTGCAGACCTTCAGGGACGGAACGGACGATCTTCAGGTGATTATTACTTTTCGTGTACTTTGCCTTGATCTGAATTGTCTAACAATTAAAAGTTTTCTATGGTCCACATTCGCTCCTATGGTCGATTAATTTTATTTTCCAGGATCGAATCGACTTCATCGTTTGTCTAGGAGGCGACGGAACTCTGTTGTACGCTAGTTTATTGTTCCAACAATCGGTGCCACCAGTTATGGCGTTTCATCTTGGTTCCTTAGGATTCCTAACGCCCTTCGAGTTCGACAATTTTCAGGAGCAAGTGACAACCGTATTAGAAGGTGAGTAATTTTCAAACCGTTTTACGCCAACTGAGGTATAATACGATCGCGTCCTTCGAAAGTGTTATCCCCTTTCTTCCCGTCGATAGTGCCATATTACAGCCAAACAGCGTGGCTTATCGCACGACGGTTCTCTTTGAACGAGAGATTGAAGACACGACTAATAACTCATGCCTGCCTTCACCATTTATCACTTATCGATTACAACTATATGTTTGCAATTCATTTTAAAAGTGTACGCATGTCGTCTCCTTCAGTGTTTTAGTTATTATCGAATCTCTAGAGTTCCGCTCCGTTCTGGCTATTATAATATTTAATATTTGAAACGGAAACGATATTATCAGCCTAAAGTTCAAGTGACTTTCGAACGCACCCAATGTTTTCCGAATAAACTATGCGCTTACTCTGGGATTAACAAACGTACGATGACGTATGTGTATATAGAGGAAGATTTCCAAATTCCATCCACCTCATCATCTGCCAAACGAGCTAATTTTGAAGCTACGAAAACCTATTTTGCTCAACGCACGCCCCAAACAGAGTTAAAATTACTCTTCGCTACCTTGCCCCTAACAAAGCGAAATAATACTAATTTGTTCACAGTCCAATACTGGAAACTACATATTTCCCATCCTATCTCCTAAAAATCCAAATAAGCTAAAGACTTCCAACAAGGCGAAATCCTAAAATGAACACCTCCCTCTCAAAATGTCCCATCAAGGACCCGAAGCCATGCCTCTTATAAAGGTAGTGGTCTTCCAAGAGCAACGACAATGCTCTAAAAAAAGTCGGGGTTATAAATCTGACAAACATTGGCCTTGTCTTCAGGTCACGCGGCCTTGACCCTGAGGAGTCGACTGAGATGTATCATCATGAGGAAAGGGGAGGAGAACAAAGACGCAAAACCGCCAACAAATCTGCTGGTGCTGAACGAGGTCGTGGTCGATCGAGGCCCGTCCCCGTACCTCTCGAATATCGACCTCTTCATCGACGGGAAACACGTGACCAGTGTACAGGGTGATGGCCTGATCGTGAGCACGCCAACAGGGTCTACGGCGTACGCGGTCGCGGCTGGAGCTAGCATGATTCATCCTTCGGTACCTGCCATCATGATCACGCCGATCTGCCCTCACTCTTTGTCCTTCAGGCCGATTGTCGTGCCCGCCGGCGTCGAACTGAAGGTATTTCCGAATTTTTTCGCCGTACAAATGAATCGATACCTTTTACGGGCAACGCGACTCCCAATAAGGGACGCACTTTACGGACATCGTGCTGACCGTAGGATAAATTGACTCGAATCGCGCGAAAAATAGAATCGGCAAATGCAGAAACTTCGTGCAAAGTTTTGGAGAAGTTCTAACACTTCTGTAGATTAATAATTAATCGAGGATGCCTACTGTAGAAGTCTATAAACCGGGTGTAAAGCGAGGTGGATTGTGAGAAATTTTATACGACTTTGTAGAATCTTCGCGTATCGTTTATCGATAAATGAATGAAACGCGAAGATAGTAGGTCTTAGAATTTATCGAACGGTCCAGTAAGCAATACAGCATTTCCGTGTGGGTCAGTAGAAGCGCCTTATCACGATGGATCAGGATTTCTGGTTCGAGACGTTGCCCCATAGAAGGAAACTTGGTCTGGATGGATGTCGGCCGCATTCTCAGACCATGCGCCATTCTTGGTTATTTAAAAAAAAAAAGAATGTCGAGTTTCGTGCAAATGTTTAAAGTATTTTCCGTCCAAATGGTCGATCGAAAATTTATTTCTTTTTCTTGTTGTCCATCGCAGATTTCTGTTTCGCCCGACAGCAGGAACACCTCGTGGGTGTCCTTCGACGGTAGAAACAGGCAGGAACTGTTCCACGGCGACAGGTAATTCATTCTTTGTCAGATTTGTCTAATGGTTTGCGTTTCTCGCGATTATTGCAGATCATGGCGAACAACAATGCCCGCAGCACAGCTTACGTCTCCTTCGATGGTCGAAATCAACAAGAGCTACGGGTGGGGGACAGGTCTGTCCTGATATTTCGTAAAAGACTCTGCTTTAGTCTTCTCTTATCTGTTTTCACCGCAATCGTATACTGTATTGTTACGATTCATTATTCATTTGTTTCCTATTTCGATATTCATCTCTCTGTACTTTGAAATACTTCTATGAATTTCGAATCTCTAAAAAGGATCAGGTCTGTTCATTCTTCGTCTAGAAACGAGACGTTGGCTGTACTGTTGATACTCTTCTGCAAGATTCATTCGACGAATAAAGGAACGCACTCTATCGTTGGATTTTCAATGCATCGCCATGCATTGCGTGTGGCCACGCATTATACTATCACGTGTGCTGTCCCTTTACTCGTTGAAGAATCCTCATACTTCATTTTATCACAATTATCATGTTTCAATAGTCAATAATTTTATATTGGAAACTGTTGAATTAATAATTGCGTATGTTTTTCAGCTTAAGGGTGACGACGTCGAAATATCCAGTACCCAGTATTTGTGCAGCAGACCAAATCACCGACTGGTTTGACTCTCTGGCCGAGTGTTTACACTGGAACGTTCGCAAGAAGCAAAAACACTTGGACGAATTGAGCGATTTGACGCATTCGTCCAGCAACGACACATTAGACTCTTTGGACCGCGATAGCTAGGCCAGGTGAACGAGTCACTATGTCAAAACGAGCAATTTCGGGCCAATTTCGATTAATGTTAGGGTCTGATCGCAACAATCAGTGACTCGTTTGAATGCACGATTACTGCCAATTTTGGACACGATACAAACAAGAATTCAACCTGTGTTCTATTTGTACAGATAGAAGAGAACGAACTGATTAAAACATAGTCGGTTCAAAAGACTAAACAATTAGCACAAATCGTTCGAGTCACGTTAGTGGTTGTGTTAAAATTCCGGGTGAATTGTTGAAGCGAGATCCTGGATACAATCGAGTATGTGTTCAGGAATAATTCAAGAATTTTAAATAGACTTCGACGAGAAAATAATCGATTTTCTACGAAGATGTTCGTAGAATTGTAACGAGAGACACAGTGCATCGAAACACACAACGGAAGAGATAAACGAAACTGTATAGTGTTTTGTCTAACGCATAATGGTGCAGTAATCTTTGTACGTGTTTCAACGATATCTTTTCTTCTTTCGTTATTCGACAAAATATTTCTGTTGACTATTGAAATTAATACGTCGATTACAACGATTAGAAATTAAAAATTGGGTATAAATGTGAAAGGGATATTAACAATTTAAAGCGCTGAAAAATTATTGTATTAAATTCTTGTCAGACTATGACAAGAATTAAAATATTGATCACAGGTGCAACAAAAAATTGCATTGAAAATGCAATTTCTATGCCGTTGCGCGCTTCATACTTATTTATTACACATTTGTGATTCCTGATGCATTTCAAACCACCAAGTTAAAAATTGTATCCGCCATGTGGGTACAAATCCTATTCACCTTTTTCAATTAATTGTAATGAACAATGCACACGAGCATCTTGATGTCAACAATTTTGTTTCTTTTAAACAATGAAAACGATTTAATTCATTTGTTCATTCTGTTGTAAATGTTGATTGTACTTTCCTATTGCTGAATTTTGTAATAAAAGTCATTTTTGTACAGAAATGATTGTTTTAACGCAACAAATAACAGAGTGAATCATTTAAGAAACATAAAACCGTTCAAATATATTTACGAATAAGCATTTACAAGCTACGACAGAATATGATAATATATTAAATCGAATGAATATGACAGTAATAAGAGCATAGCTAAATACCGTTACATAATAACAAAAAATGATTAAAAATGGATTCAGGAATGAATAAGTAAGGAAATATGGAAAAATATATTGCAACTTAGCATTTGACATATGCGATATAATTCTACTAAGTTATATTGCAGTAAATATAACTTATTTTCTTCGAAAAAGAAACATAAAGAACTATGTACATATCATAAAAAGAATCAAGATTAAACTTAAAATGCATTTATTTTTGCGCAACCAGAAAATTAAATATACATTATATACAACGATTGTGTAAAATTTGCAAAAACATTGTCTCTTTCGATAGACAATAACTACATATAATAGTAAGTAGCATAACTTTTTGGATGGACCACTAAAGTATAAGAGCACCACAATAAGTAGTACTTTGTATGTTCATAATATTTGATGGAGATACAATGTCTGGGCATGGGTCCATCCAGAATATAATAACAAACAGAACCTCTGAAGGTTCTAAATTGTTCGACTAACACGAAACATAAATATCTATCCCTAAACTTTTACATTTGGTTACATCAGTCATGGGTATGACTTGTATACACGTGTGTATAATTATCCACGTACATGTGCATACAGGTCAAAATGAATATTCTAATCCATTTATCGATCTACTGATTAATTTTTCACTGGTATGTACATTGTTAAATGATTTAACAGTTAAATGTAAACGATATTAATTTAACTTACATAACTGGAAAATGATGCGTACCGGCAAGCCACACGCAATTCGTCCGCGTCACGAAAAACAATACAAAAACAATAAGATACCACTTAACCACTACTCTACTTAAATAACAACGAGATTCGTTTTCCAATTAACAATTAAAACACAGTCTATAAAACGATTTTTAACGCGATCGTACACTTTTTCACAGGAGCGTCGACAAAACCAATTTGCGCGCGGAACCAATTCCACTAATAATGGCGCGCTTTTCAATTGTTCCTGCGCAGTAGGCGTTTGCGCACATAAACAATAGAGATACGCCACTTATTAAAATCTTTTATATAAAATTATAAAAAGGAATTAATTTCGATATATCGATTAGATTAATAGGTATAGTTATGTTTGAACAACAATATAAAAATTATTTTTTTCATTTTCAATGTTAATTAGAAAATACGATTATGATCGATCTACAAAGGCACGCTGGTCATTAAACATATGTACCTAGACTCTCTATGAAAATATATGTTTCATGGCCTGTACCTTTGAATCGAATCGTCGCGTCGCGTCGCTCGATTCTTGCGAGAATTTTTGTTGTGTTTTTGCCGCGAATAAAGTGCACTTGTTACGATCGTCCGTTTTATTGGCACGCGACTGTTTTTTCCTAAGTTTTAATACCTGCAGTTCACGTACGTCTCTGGTTTGTCGTTTACGATGCGAACGTAACGAGCACAGGCTCTGATGAAGAGTGCAGGTACTCGCTGGTCTGTAAAAGAAGGAAAGATAGCCGTAAGTACCATTCACACTACTTCGTATTAAAAAAAAAAAGAACAATCGCAATCAATCCTTCGTTATTTTGAGATCAGATAAAAGTGTTCGAAATGCTACATTTTGCTTAAACTGAAATTGACAATTAACCTAAATCGAAAAAGTAGTTTTCCAATCGTATTGTTAGACAGATTGGTATCGATATCTGATCTCGATATAATTGATTTCATTTCAATTCAAAATTATGATCAAACCACAAAGCATCGGCAAATGAAATGAACTAATCGTACGAAAAAAAAATCGCGTTTTAGCACTGTCTATTCCATTCATATCTGTTATGTCACACATTGTTAAGTGTCACACGAAGATGCACAAGCAGACAATCCAAATCGGAGTTAGTATTGTTAGAGCACACACTCACATGCCTTCTGATCCGAATCTTGGTCGGCGCAGGACGGTTGTTCAATGTACAAAGCCGGCTTCAGCGGTCGGCCATCTTGGTCCTCTACTTGGACTGCCAGGCCATGATTGCTTCCGCTTCCGTGAGAGTTTCTTGGATTCAATCTCCAAAACCGAAGACCCTGCCTCACATCTAACGCTAGATGAGTACCCCTCGAGGTAAGTGGCGTTACAACAGAATCCATTAAACGTTTTTTCGCTGGAAGAATGAGAAAGTGTTAAACTAATGGGACTTGGACTTTTCATCGGTGGGATTTAAAAACTCGGTAAAGAAATTTACATCTATGCCTCTTCAAAGACTTGGTATAATAGTACACCGATATCCTGATCTTTTTTTCATCTTCTTCTTCCTCGTCCAACGTACTTTCAGTCGAAGACGTCAGGTTCTCCTGTGGCAATTTATATATTCTCAATTTGGCGGCAACCACGTGGTCACCGGAAGTCAGGTTCAGCTGGAAGTGCATGTTCATGGAAAACGGGTCCGTCCAGGCATCCTGGTCGGTATTCCGTGGTATCTGACCTGTTCGAACGCACCCAACTTTCAAATTCGATTCGCGCAATTATCGCATAGAACCGCGTGAATAATTAAGGAATTAATTCGAGCGACTCACAGGTTGGCGAAAACATGGTCAGCCTTTGGCGTTGAACCTGATTGGTATTGCTGGTGAGGTTAAACCTTCCGGTCAAAGCCAAAACTCGCGACTTAATGTCTTCGATGGCCTTTTCACCCTGGCTGCACAGACACATAAAATTTCGTAAGGTAACAGCGATAAAAATCCAAATAGGTATTGAAAAAACACGACACTCGACAGGCTTTCAACGTATTCCGAATAAAATCGTGAGGTTGCGTGCGTGTAATTTGATAGAATGTTAGCACAGGGTGAAGAAAAGGAATTTAAAAGACAGAGATGGTAATAGAATTTCCATTTGAACTCTAAGAAATTTTCACTTCGAGACGCGTCCCAACTCTTCCGGGTGGCAAGTCAGGCCAATGGACGGTGGTCAGTGACCTACAGAGCCCACAGTGTGGGTCAGAGATATTTATTATACGTTCTAGACACTGACTAGACAGCCGTCGGGGGCATTGATACCCTGATCACCTCGTCTTCCCGTCTAGAAGCCACTCGCTAATGTATTCTCGACGCGTCTCGAATCCTGGTCCCTTTGGATTAAACAAATTTATTTCTTTACGCTTACGATTCGACGCTGACGACTCGAAGCTAATAATTCAACGCTGTCGAATCAGCGTCGAAGACTAGACGCTAAGAATTCAACGCTGACGAATCGGCGCTAAGAATTCGACTCCGAAGACCAGACGCTGACACACAACATAACAATTCTCCTGTTTCCTTATAGGTCGTTTACAAGAAACGATCAGTGATCAGGTGATGTCGCAAGATCGCGTAACGAAAGCACTTTAAATTGTCAGAAAAATCTGCGAGGAAAAGAAGAGGTAACATCTCTTCACCGAGTCGAACACACGTAGACGAAGTTTTGAGTGCAGCCAATGGCACGTCAACGACCTCGTTGCTAGTGAACGAACAACCGGAAGCGCTTTTCCTAAACAATGAAGCAATCGTAAAGACGATGCGTCTGCAGTAACGAGGAAACGTGAAAGAATTTTGGCCTAGCCTTGTCGAATTTGTCCCATTTCTCAGAGGCGGAAGGGACAAGAGGTATGGTGACTAGGCTTCACCAAACGAAATCTTGCCACGAAATCTCTGAACGATCTTGTATTCGATTCTAGACATGCTCGTTAATCTAGCCGCGTCCAAGTCACGCATTCTACGGTGTCTCGTTGCGTACGTGTCACGTCTGTTTGCCGTCTGGGAAAGGGAAGGACTCGGGTGTCTGGAGGCCGTTGCATCATGAGAATGAATCCAGTGATCCTTCCTGAGTACCGTATTAAGAAAATTGACTGCGTTACACGCCGGTTTTGTAACAGGCTACGAACGAACACATTCGGTCCGGCATACAACACGTGGGAAACTGGATAGGATGAGTCACTTAACCGTTCGAGTGCCACGGTTGCTCGATGGAATGCGATTGAAAAGCGACTACGAGTCCTTTCCTCGTCATTTTCTTTTCGTTGTTTGTTACTTCTCCATGACAAAGGAAATTTGAACATTGTGAATTGGCGAGCGCGTTAGACTTCTTTATGGAAAGCGGTGATGTAACTAATGTTCCGTGTAACTCAAGTTTTCACCCTATATTTATCCCTAGTCTAAAAAATCTACGTTGGTCTCGAGAGTAAAAGATCGAAGATCGACATACCTATTAAGATTCGAAATAAATAAGTTCGTGAAAATATTTTTGAAAAAAATTACAATTCGTACGAGGGGATATTTAAGAAAAGAGTAAATTGGGACACGCGTTTATCGATATGTTTCACGTTGAAGAATTCGATAGGGAAAAATCCACGCGGAGCAAATTGCTGCATGTGGGGGTCGAAAATCAGGAAAACGTTTAGCATATCGTGATTGGCGTTCACCGCTGAACGGTAAAACGGTCTGATTGGCGACCGCCAAAAAATGCACGTTGCATCGTCTGGAGGTGAAGTGGGGAACGACTGGCGAAAACTTCCTCCTCTCTCTTCGTTGTGCGCCTCGCATCATCTTCGTCGGCATAGGAAGAGAGACGCATAGACAAGGTCAGCGCATTAAATTGAAATGTGTTACATAACCTCGTAAGAGAGCAGTCCTAACTGCAGTCTGACTAGACACCCGGTGATTACGGGGGTGCTCAACCTAAGCCAACATCTTTGCCATGATTTGTCGTCGTGCATTTGCAAAATTCTCATTTTTCTCCCCTCTTTAATTCGGGACTGATCTGTATTACTGTCGTCGGACAACAGAAGCAATTTCTATGAAGCAACTGCGCTTTTTACCACATTCTTTTTCAACTTTAACAAGACATTAGATTGTAGTGTGTCAGGTTCTCGCAGAAGAACCGGAGCAACGAACATTATGGAATTGCACCAGCCCGAAGTAATTCTTCGGGCTTAAAGACGGGAGAAGGAATCTCGATGCAGAACTAGAGGAGTACTGAAATGCTCCGTTTCACTTCCCTGATTTCTATGTTCTTTAACATGAAATATCACAATTGTATCGCTTCGTTACATCTTTTTCAAATCGCAACGTGGTGTTAGGATAAAAGGAAAAACAAATTTTGGTCCATCGCGTACAGCCGAGCATCCAGGCGTTCTATGAAAAAACGAAATCAGCAGCGCTCCACGGTAGTAAGACGAAAGAAGATCCATAGATCGCGTAGAAGTGCTCGAGGAAGAGTTCGAAACGGCGAACACACCGGAGGAGTACTCTCGGCAGGCTACGCCAGTGCCAACACGAATGCATTTACGCGTCTAGACTGAATAAAATAAAAGAAACGCCTTCGCACCCGCGCGAGGAGGGGCTGAGGTAGAGAAGAAGGAGAGCGATTTAAAAACATAGCTGGGGACCACGGCGGAATTTCCACCGTGCGTCCATCCTATGCTCCTTCGATCGTTTTTCTATGTAACAAATATTTAGATCATTCTCGTGAGTCACGGATCTGAACGCGGATCACCTTCGCAACGTAGGCTGCGATTTATTTTTTTAACCGGTTGTGGGATAAGTAGTCGAAGAAGCGGACGTTGGTCAGTGCGCGAACCGTAGAAATTTCACTGGCATTTCAACGATTCTTCGCGGTTTCGTCACGATATTTTTACGGGCCATCGAGATATTTTTACGTGGCGAGGGCAACGATTCGTCGAGAACGTCTTTGTCGTCAAGTATTCGCGTGCACGAGTTTGTCGCGAGTTACGTGGCTGGAAAACTGCGTTTTCCTCGACGCGATTAAGGGAGTGCAAAAGAACAGGAGTAACACGATGCGTTACCGTTTCTTTTTTTTCGTGCGAACACAACACAGCTCGTTGTTATCGCGAGAAATCTTGTCCCATGCAGTACAGGCAATGAGATAACACGGCGAAGAATGTATTTTGAGATTATGCAAGCCAAGCCAGAAAGAAAGCAGCCGTCCGACCGAGAGGGAAAGGGGTCTACAAAGCAAAAATGTGTAATCAATTCTACATTGGTTTGATCGGCACACCGATTCCCTTACCCGTAGTGCCTGTTGCAGCTCTTACCTGTCGAAACTTGAAGTTAGGTTTCCTCTAAAATACACAAAAAGCACATGTTGTAGAAACTAATCTGGCGTTTGTTGTATTGCAAAGCGAGACACAGAGATGAACAACATTTAATACGACGATAATGATCTTTCGTGGTACACGGAGAAAAAGATCGAAATTGAGCCTGTGCCAAAGTTCTGCCGGTCTGTGGTTTCATCGTTACCAACGAATTATTCGTTAAAGATCAACTTGTTCAGAACGGAAGCAAAGACTCAATAAATCCGTAAAACATCTGGAGTACTTACCCTCGTCGATAGTCGAGAGCCGCTTGGAGATACGTGGACAGATTAGCGAAAGGAAGATTATTGATGGACGCGTTACTGTTGGTCATGAAGAGTTTGACAGAATCAGTCGCATCGTTCTGATACTCCGCAGTGTCGTTCTCGCTGTCTTCCGTGTTCCAGCGTGGTCGGGAATCGTGACTGGAATCCTCGTAGTCGGACGTTTCGTTTCCCTCCGTGTTCTCGAAATCGAGGGAGTCCACGAATTCGGGTATTACCCTGTAAACGTCATCTTCGACCCACTCGAGTCCCTCGTACTCGCTAATCTTCTTGTTTCCAACAACTTTTTCTTCGGTTCGCGAATCGTTGGTCTGTACAGGTACACTCATTTTTTCTTCGAGGACTTTTTTCGTAGTTTCCTCGGGAACGGTCTTCTCCGTCGTGCTGCTGGTGCTCGACGTCGAAGATGACGTAGTACTCGAGTAAACGTTGTTGGGATAGTTACCTTTGACGTTGTTCAAATTGTTCAGTTGATAAACCACAGGCAGGCTGTTAGCGTCAGTAACAGTAGAAGATAACGTTGCCGGTGTTGACGTCTGAAAGGAATCGCTGTGGTTCTTCGAAGTGGTGTGCTTCATCGTGGAAGAAACTCGATGCTTGGACGTTTTCGAGCGATTCTTGCCGGTTTCGTCGGAACCGGAGCTAGAATCGAACTCGGAATCGTCGTAGCGAATCTTGAAGACCACGTGAGGTTCCATCGCTTTGTCGAAATCACGATGAAGATTCTTCGCGATCTCCAGTTCCTTGGAAGCTTTGGTGGTCTCTTCGTAGTCGAAGGATGCCGCCTCTGACCAGGATGGCTGGAATTCCACGTTAGAGGGCAAATTCTCGTAATCGAGGATCGCTTGTCGATTGTACGCCTCGAAGTCGAAGTCTTTGTACAAGGATTTATCCGCGTGACGATTCTTTTTACCTTCGCGTTTCGTCTCTCCGAAAACGAGCTTCTTCGAAGCTGAACGATCCATGGAATTCTTGTCCTTGTATTTACTCTTTTTTTCGCCATCCCCGTAGTGCGCTTTCGCCCAAGATTTCGTGCTTTCTTTCTTTCTCGATTCTTCCTCCTTCTTTTTACCCAGTTCCCTCTCGCGGATCTCTAGAATCTCATCCAGGGTGTAGTTCAAGCTCTTCAGTAGCAACATGTCACCCGTGCTTAGATCACCGGTAATGATCTTGAGGATAGCTTTCTCCAGCATCTTCTCCAGCCTCCTCTCGCTGAAGGGTATCGATCCTTTGGGATTCTCAAAGTTCGGAATTCTCCTGTCTTGTCCACCTTCCGGCAAAATTACGTTCTCGTCGTACCTTATCACCTGTTCCCCCTTCTTTCTGTTGTCCACGTGGACGCCGCGATGGTGATGGTGACACCAACCACTGTTCACGAGAGAAGTTGCTAAAAGGAACGCGACCAACCCGACGAACCCCATCGTAACGAACTATGAACGTTATCTTCGATTTTCTTCGAGTCTGTTCCCGAAAACTCTCACTCGATCGATCCGATTTTCTGTGAAGATTCAGCGACAGCAAAAATGGTACGCACGGACGCACTGTTATCGGTCGGTCGAGTTCTCCATTCTTCGCGTCGAACGTCTCGCACTGAACCCCCTTAACGATACCCGATTAAAAGTGCGTTTTTTTTCTGAAGCCGCAACGAGCGACGACGATGGGAAATCAGAAGGTAAATGACGAGACGATTCACACGGAAGACGATGACGCGCGTGTACGAACAAGTGTCGAAGAAACTGATGTCTGGTCCGGTGATCAGACAGCGGTCGCGGACTAGTCTAATCGCATCAGGAAGGCGCGATATATGTAAGTGGGGAAAGAAGTTCGTGGCATGCGTGTGCACAGGCTGAGCAGTAAGTATCAACTGAGCGGAGCTGGCCTGCTCACGGGCATAATTCTGTCTGTCTACTCACTAATTCCGAGACAAGCACGAAGCCGCGAGAGGAGACGCGCCGGTGTTACTACGATCGCTCCTTTTTTTTTCTTTTCTTTTCGTTTCGTTTCTTTTACTCTCCTCTCCTCTCCTCGGCGTTTCTTCTTCCTTTCTCTTTCTCTCCGTTGCTCTTGCTCCACCCGCTTCGCGCGCGCGTAATCCCTTTCCCTCGCTCGCCGAAATCCCGCGGACGACTCCCTCTCTCTCTGTCTTTACGACGCTTTATCGTTCGTCCGTTTCTTCGTTCGTCCGCTCGACGCTTTTTCGCGCCGCAATATCGTGTGTAGGCCGATCGGAACCGCGTGCTTTTTCGTACCTCGTTGCAGCGACCGCTTTGCCGCCTTTCGAACCCGCCCGCCCGCCCGTTACACTCTTCTCGATTACTCACCGATCCTAGCTTTTTCTTTGTCTCCTTCTCGTTTTCGATCGAGCCTCTTCAATCGAGAGAGCTTTTTTCGACCGTCCCCTCGGACTCGAGCTATTCAGAACGACATCTAAAGTTTCGAGTACGGAATCGATGTCGCAGGATCGGACGAGAGTAGGAAGACGAACGACGAAGAGACGCGCGAACAGGCATGTTGTATTCGGCTGTTCGTTTCAGGGGCAACCGCATACGACTTTATAGGGTGTCTCCCTCTCCGCCGTCTAGACGAATCGAAAGATATGATCTTTGAATCATAATGTATCGCTTTTAATAAATGCAGCCTCCGCGTGCGTGCGTGAAAATACTATGCGTGGCAACGCACATCGACGTCCGGGGCCGAAAAAGAAGAAACCAGCGGCGAACGAGCGCGAGACGAAGAAAGAAGAGGAGAGACCGAGCTGGAGGAGGAAAATACACGCGAACGAGAGAACGTAATCGGCGTCGCGCGCGTGGAAATCCGCGCCGTGAGAACTTTCCGATATATATCTGTTATCGGACGATTCCTTTCCGTCTCGTCCCGGCTGTAACATTCAGCCAAACTTAGACCCGTAACGCGCGAGAGAAAGGAAAACGGGGAGACCCGAGCGTTCGACGCGATCGTAAATTCGTCGCGTTTCCAGGTCGGGCGCGACGCAAATTGCGGTGACGCGTCGAATCTGAAAATTAGGTTAAAGGATTCGGGTTCTCTGAACCTGTCTATCGGTGCCCGAATACCGACCGTCTGCCGTTTTAAATAAAAAATCGTTGCCGATACGCGATAATGCGTCGGGACTGGATTTACGGGGAACACTCGACGAGATTCTTCTGCCAGCCTAAGTGGCTGTCTATTCTCAGACTTGGAGGGGTTAATTCGTTCTTTTTTTTCCCCCTTTCTTTATCGACGCATCCTTCGTCGAGTTATCGTTCACCGTATCTTTGTTGTTTTCTGTCATTTTTCGAAACAGGACTAACAGGTTTGTAACTGTATGAGTCCATGACTTTTTATCGTGTCGTGACACAGTCGTGATGCAACCTGCAGTTCAGACACAACTGTTTGACTAGTTTTTTCGCGGAACTTAAAAATTAATCATTTTCGTCTTATCGATGATTCCATTGCTCCCGAGGCGTCGATCACCGATGACCTCCGCAACGATTATCGTCGTCGTGGCCGGCAGCCACTGTCCAAGCTAGCACCGATTCGGAAACGAATTTTCACCGTGAGATGCTCGCTCGAAAGCCGCGCCACCGTTCAGAGGGTAAATTTAGCAGAGAGCAATTTCGAGCGATCTTTCTGGAGTCGAATGGTCCGTGTGGTGCAGGGTCAAGCGAGACAGGGGAACGATTTCACGGTAAACAAATCGACCAACCCGTCAGGGCAGGGAGGACCACTTTATTGCACCCTCTTGGATGCAACGGCCGTTTCTGCGCGTGCAGCTCCAGCGCGAAAAGTAGATACGCGTGCACGCGCTTCAACGTCGAAAGAAAGAGGATGCAATTTGATCCGTCGAGAGAAACAAAGAGGAAAGCTGTCTCTTCTCAAGAGGTCGAATCTCGACGATGCAACACAGCTATGTCTGACGTCACCTCCGAATCCTCCGTCGCGATTCGGACGTACGGACAGACAATCTGGCGTCTAGACGTACCGAAATAAATAACACGGGGCCTTGCCTCCCCATCAAACTGTTGTTTGCACTCGTAACACTCATCCGTCGTCCTTGCCGGGACCCCCTTTCCTGGGACCAGGGATGAGGAATAGAACGTAACTGTCTCGCGATCGTATCACTGTGGGACAATGCTATTAACCCTTTGCCTCGCTGTACGACACGCGACAAACGCGTAGCGATAAAACGCGTGGGTTTGCTCGACGCGAGATAAACGTTTCCGAGGACCCGATCAAATTATTCGCGCGAACTTTCTTTTGCGTCGGAGTCGACGATTGTTCGGAGAACATGACCGCATCGAATCGAAACAAAGTTCGATGACTCCGTAAGGATACGAAGCGCGATTTTCCCGGTATGCGGCTAGCTTCGCGCGAAACCGTCGGGAACGCATTTTTGGTGAAAATTGAACGCAACGCGGTGACGCCTACGTCTGGCAAATTATCAGCTTTTTCGTTCGTTTTCGTCGATTGGAATCGTACCTTGCGAGCAAGAAAAAAAAGTAGACAGAGAAGACAGACAGACACCGAGAGAATAAGAGACGAAAAAGAATGAGTGGCCTGGTCGAGGGCTGCTCGAAGAGACGCAGAAAAGGAGGAGAAAAAATGGAAATGGTGCAATTTGCATGACTCGGACACCATCTCTCCCTCCCCCGCCTCGTTGAAGGCAGACGGCAATCGAGATAAGGCGTACCTGGAATCCGGCAGGAGAGAATTCTCCAGGTACCGCCTTCTCGATCCTCTTCGTGTTCGTTTCGTCGAAGCGAAATTTGAATTTCGGATCGGGTATTGCGTAATCGCACGCCTACGCATAGGTGCACTCGTTTCGGTTGTATCGCGTTACCACCAGATCGTTTGAAATCGAAAACACCGTGTCGACTAGGTAATCGGACACGGAATCCCTTGTTATTCCTGCATTTTTACGCCGACACACGGATAAAATATTCCACCTTTCGAGCGCGTTTAAAACACGATTTGGTATCTAACAGCGCTTTCTGATATGTCGATTTGACCGGTGCTGTTACATGATTCATAATTACAGACTGCTTTAGAAAGAGAAACGACGGTCTCGCTTCTCATACGCGGATGGTTCTGGACTTCGTTACGCGGTCAAAACCAACTTCGAGGTTGGTCGAAATATTTTTCATTTTGAAATCGTAGCGTGGAAGTCTCCTACGTCGCCATTTTCCCCAGAGACCGGACCACTAACGAGCACGGTTAT
Source organism: Megachile ligniseca (assembly GCA_945859555.1). Lineage (NCBI taxonomy): Eukaryota > Metazoa > Arthropoda > Insecta > Hymenoptera > Megachilidae > Megachile > Megachile ligniseca. Next base: position 10,400,570 of record OX243787.1, read on the forward strand.
CCTTTCGTATAAGAACAGAAGGTTTTCACTACTGGCTATAATTATAATAATCCTCGAGTATTAAGATAAGCGGCGAGTCCTCCGTTCGGAAATCATATATTATTACATGCTGTTTTAATGGAAAAGGAGAGATAAAGGGAATTCGCTGCAATCGCGCGCGTGTCCAACTTGCAAGATTCATTTTCAACAGGCTACTAAGCTTTCGGAAGATGATCGCCTCGGTCTCGATAAAAAAGACATCGGAACTAACGCAAAGTGGACGAGAAAAGACGGAATCCGAGCATCTCCGGCATCGAGAGGATAGTCGCGTGCTACGACCAAGACTATGGATCAGATTCGTCGCATTCCGATGGAACGCGAGCAAGAAAGAATCGAAGAGGACAAGGAACACCGGTGTCCAGCTTAAATGCGTGTTACTTTGTACCGATCCGAAAAGAATACAGTCGTCGGTCCAACAGCGGCGGGTCTAATTAAAAGTGCATTAAATCATTGTGCGCACATGGTTTAAATTAAGGTAACCCGCCATAAATTGTCCAAGAATATCGATAGGACGAATACTTTTATTTACAGTTGGTCAACGACGACGCGTACTCTGCGAAGCTCTAATTAGAAATGCATTAAATTGCCAACGCGCGTGATTTAACGTCTCTTTTTCCATGAAATTTGCCACCGTTTATTTATCGTATCGTGGCACGTTCGATTTCGAGCACGTGCCAAAATAAGTTATTAGCGAGCGATAAATCAGTGTATTAGAAACATCCGAGTTAAATTTGCTTATCAAATTATCCGTAATTTGACTGTCGAGTCCAACAGATGCATTTTTACGAATATCCGCAGAATCCACGTGCCGTTCGGTGATAGTTACGGCATCAGGAGGCAAGATGAGCCGCGACGAAACAAGAGGAACAGGAAGAGGCAGAGCATCGTCTGCGGATCGTTCTTCAATTTTCTTCGGTTCTCGTGTATCCAAAGACGCTCTCGGACGAACACGGCCCCATCCTCTGGTTTACTGTTTCCACCGTGAACAGCAACTACGCATTTCCGCCCCTTGAATTCCTCTGTGGGAATCGCGTTATTCCTTGGATCGGATACGATATCTTCGAACGAATGAAATGCATCAGGAGATGCACACGAGATGCGCTATTATCCGACTCCCGAACGGAGGAGACAGCCTCGAGCTAACTTGACGCGTTATTTAGAACTCGAAGGGTCTGGCGAAATATGCGTACGGTTTAGTTTTTAGCTACAAAAATTGTGACAAATTTTTTTGTCGTATAATACTCACCGAGAAGATAAAAGCATTGTAAAGTGCAATCAATTTTAGTCAACGTCAACGTACAGTCAATCTTATGTAGATGATAGATATTTTATTATCGATTGATATTTACAATCAATTTGAATCGGAGGTAAAATGTTTCAATCGAAGGAAACAAATCGTGTATACCGGAAATTTTTGTGAACCGTGAACGCTATTTATTCGACGGTTTTCTAGACGGAGTAACATGACATGGTATGAAGAGAACGAGCCTGGGTAACGCCGATGTTTATCCACAAGTTATACTCTTTGGATTTCGCTATTCTCATCGGGTTTGGCCGCGTGCCAGGGACCTAAAACTGGCTTGCTTAACTTCTACTACGTAGATCAGGAAAATAGAGGAGGTGTGCAGAATTATCAAGGCCGTAGACAGTAGGAGTGCTACGAGATCGTTTCGAAAAATGCAAATTGCGTCTTCGACTCTATAAACTATGTACACGCTCGTCTTTCGCGCGATTTTACGTAGAACTTCGTTGAATTTTCAAGATAGTTTCTATTTCGTGTTCTTCCAATAACATCGAAGGTTTTCGCATGCTTTCAAACGCTTTTCCTGGAAGTGTTGCAACGCCTCGGAAAGCTCGATTGAAAATAACCTCGAGATTGAAATCGATGGAGAAAACGGTGGATTCGGATCAAGGACAATCGACTCGTTTCATCGCGTTCGCTTCCGTTCCTCTTGATCCTAGGCTCGAATAGTAAACGATGCGATTTCGCCCGCTGTATAAGCACGCCGAGTCTAGGAAATCAAATTTCCACCGGTTGGGCGTCGGATAGCGATTCCTTTTTACGAAATTTCTACTACGTGCTTCGCGATGAAACTGCACCCGTCGCGTCTCGAAGAGATAACGCGTCCTCCTCATCTTCCCGATCCAGTTGTATTCGACGCTGTATCTTCGTTGAACGAATTCGGCATGTTTTTCTACAAGATAACTGTTTCTACCTTGACTGGCATTATACTCTTCTGCAGCCCGAACAAGAATATCAAGGATAGGAACATTACTTTTTTATCGAACGGTGAATATTTATAGGAGCCAGATATTAGTTACGTGACATTCGACACAAAAGGTTTTATAGAACTTTGAAGTTAATGTCATTTGAATTGCAAGATCAAAGTCTTCGTTTGGAGAAGACCTTCGATCGGTCCACGTGCGACGAAAATCTTCAGATTCGATCTCCACGTGCAGACAAACAAACCATAATCACGTCACTTTACATAATTTGATTGAAATCTGGGACCGTGTCGAGAGTAAAAAACGAGGGCTCGGAATCAATGACATTCTGACCTCGTCTACGGCCCCGAGCATTTACGACTTTTTTCTAAATAAACAGGTGAAAGTTCCGACACGCGTAAGCGCAAATATATTCGATGAGTCGACTAGCCTCGACGCAGTTCTCAATGAGTTGTATCATTCTCGCTTCTTCGTTGCTTTTCTGTCGGATCTCTAAAACAATTAGGTACGTACTTTTTCTCTTTATCGCAACGCCTTCCCAGGTGTATCGACGCAATCGTGGCTGAAAACGCAGACGACAATTATTTTTATCGTCTAGGAAACGCGTCTCGTAATTTCCTCGCGTGCAGTCAATTACACGGAATCTCGTGGAATCTTCTCCGGCGGGTAATTCTTCGCTGTTTAACTAACTGGTGAGCAGATATCGCTGATTACGAGACTGGCTTTCCGGTTTGCTTCTCCAGTTTCCACGATCCGGCCGCTTCCAGACGCCAGACCGATTAACGAACGACGCGAGCGCAACGGGGAGAATTTTTATGGGGCACGTCGTCTCGGAGAGAAAGTATTCGGTGTGCTTGTGCCATGGTGTTCGACCTGTTGATTTGCACTCGGCTCGTTCGACGTCGTCGTCGCGATCCGTTACGACGACGCATCGTCACGCGGATTCCTGTCAACTACACTTGGCTAGCCAACAATCTTTGCTTCGATTCGATAAATTAATCCTTTAGGTTCGAGATTCGTTCGGTGAAACTGGAATTAACCCCTCGGACGTGAACTTCATCTTTCGGAATACGAATTAACCCTTTAGCACGACGTTTATTCTTCAGAATATAAACTAAATCTATAATTAAAAACAATTTTTCAATGAAATTTATATGTAACAAACACATTTACAATCGTAATGGATGTTTACAATCAAGTAGATTAAACGTTTATGGCGGTCGTAAACTACTGAATGTACAATTCGCGAGTAATGTTCGATTGTTAAACTTTCTTCGAAGAAACTGAATCAGAGCACTGCACCAAAGCGTGAAATCGCGATAAGTGACGTAATTTCATTGTCTTATCAGTAAACAGATGGAAAATCCGTGACAATCACCGTGTTTGACCCTCTGTTATGCATTCCACGAGTTCATTCAATTTATGTTTGATCACGTGAAACGAGGTCAATTGTAAAATCCTGTGTTTGAAGTACATCATTGCCTCCCCATGGGGTTCCCCCTTTACTGTCAAAGTATAGTCGAATAGCAATGATCTAACACAAAACTCCAGTTGTACGTGCAAACTGGCCTGTCTTAATGTGCGCGATACTCTCGTACGATATCGATGTAGCGATATTCGTGTTCTAATCGATTTCAGTGTAGTTTCTTTCTTGATTCAAAACGCGTCGTTGAAACTTTCGCTGCCGCTAGTGGCGTTTTCAAAGAAGAGTTCTTCGGTATATCGTGGTGATCGATAGGAATCATTTTAACACGGACAGTACGATATTTTGACAACGAAATAGGTTACACATATTTCAAATTCGATCCGTGTTTTAGACGAGAGCCATAATCTTATCACCGCGTTATCTTCTACCTGCGTGAATGATACGATAAATTAGTCTCGGTTCTGTAGGAGTAATTGTTGTTTCTTTTTATTAATTGACGGCCAGCATGAGTGCACCGTACCAGTGAGGAAAAACCATTGACGAGGAGCACACGTTTCCGTTTTCTCTGAAGAGAGAAACATGTCTGCATTTGCGAACTCAGCATACGAGGTACATTTTGTCTATTTATTTTACCTATGCTTTCTTGATAGACTAAATTTGTTTGAAGCAATTGTGAAGTTAAATATCGAATTGTACACTTTTCTAATAATATCGTTTTCTATTTGTTTCGTTGCCCACGATTTCTTGCTAAAGTTGATCAAAGCTCAAGGATAATTCAGTCTTATTAAGGCATTTATCGGTAATTGGTCGATTCTTTTTAGCAAAGTTACATTGCATTTTGCAGAACAATGAGCTCGATATATTGGAGGCTGGGCATCGAGCAGACGGCTCGTTGAAAAACAAGGTATGTTATGATTCTTTGTAATTGCAATTAAGAAGTGTTATCTGACAACGATCGAGGAAAAATTCCAAGATACTAATTGAAAGCTTACGACACATGCCTGCATATGCGTCCTTCGATTCACCTTGGCTATATCTCGGATATTAAATTTGTAATATTTTCCCAAAATTCTTGTTTATAGGAAATAGAATCTAATAAGAAATCACGCAATTGTTTGACAACAGGATACGAAGCGCTGGATCATTTCCTCTCGACACATCAGAGAGCTTTCAAAGTATTCCTTCTGACCTTGATTAACGTTCTAATATTAATCTACTTCATCTTCGCCACGCTTTACTGGAGAAACAACAGTAGGTTGACGTAATTTCTAAACATTCTTTACTTGATCGTTATCTTAACATACATTTTTCTACAGATTTCGAGGATGGGTACAATTGGTGCCACGGCTATGGTATGCTGATCATCCTTTTCGCGTTCACATACGGTGGAATACTTTATCATTTCGTTGTAAAACGGTTTCTCGGACAAACGTTCGTCTTATGCAGTCGACCATTCCGTTATCGCATCAGAAGTTTCCGAAATAGAAAGTGAGATCATTTATTGTCCCTACAGATCTCGGTTTCACTAACATTATTAACACTAACATTAATAATGTAGACGGTTCATTGATCGTTTTCCACAGATATGGCGACGTCGTTATCCAAACAACGATTTACACGTGTATATTCGGGGCAATTATTGTCTTCCTTATTTTTGACACTGTCGGTTCGAGGGAGAGACTTTTGAGCTTAATCGGTATCGTTATTTTGCTAAGCTGCGGACGGATATTTTCGAAATATCCTGATCGAGTAAGTAAACTTATGATGTTAATCATTCCCTGAACATTTCAAGTTCCGTAGTCAATTAATTTTTAAAAATGCTTTTTCCGAACATAAATATCTCCTCGAAAGCTTAATCGAATGGGAGAGTCGAGACTGCTGCAGTTTTTTGAATGTCAAATCCCAGAGAGCACTTTACAATTTCAAGCAGTTCATCGGCCACAAATATATTGAACTGTTCAAATATGTATCCATCCAGATAAATATTTCATCGTTGCAATATTGCAAATATTACAAGTCACCCATTTTACTTTCAAGCTGAAATAACTGTACATCAGAAAGTCTTATGGCAACGCGAAAGTCGTTGAAATATCTGGGTCGAGATATTTATTATGTATTTTAGATCAAATGGAGGCCAGTTTTGAGCGGATTAACCCTACAGTTCGTGTTTGGTTTGATAACGATTCGATGGAAAGTTGGTCGTATCATTTTCCAGTGCATCTCCGACAAAGTAGCAGCGTTTTTGGACTTTGCTAGCAGCGGTATAAGTTTCGTTTTCTCCCAGTGGGCGCTGGACCAAAACATCTTCGCATTTGCGGTGAATCTTCCACTTTACTGCTGCAACGTCGAAAATAATGAATGTCTTTACCGACCAATTATCCTGATTTTCAGTCGCTGTCCGTAATCTATTATTTCAGTTTCATCATTCAGATACTTTACTATTTGGGTGTCATGCAATGGATAATTTTAAAGTTGGGTCGCTTTCTTCAAAGTATCACGGGAGCCTCGATCTGCGAATCGGTGGTCTGCGCTTCCAACACCTTCATTGGAATGGTGAGAGATATCTAACCATGAAGAAAGTTTCGTATTACTTTGAATTTTATTCGAACTCTATAATCTGATTTGATTTCAGTCAGAATCTCCATTGGTAATTAAACCTTATCTCAATAAATTAACCACTTCCGAAATTCATACTGTTATGTGCGTTGGTTTCGGTACAGTCTCAGGTGAATAAATACGAGATTTTAGCGTAATAAATCATTTAATCGATTCAATCAACAGACACATGTTAATCTTGGCTGAAATTCAGGGACCGTATTAGCTGCGTATATTAAATTTGGTGCGAATCCGGCTCACTTAATCACGGCAACGTTGATGGCTGTACCTGCGGCTCTCTGTTTCTCCAAGCTAATTTATCCGGAAACTGAAGAGATTATGGTCACCGGGGATAACGTTCATTTAGAAAAATCGTAAGTTACGCGACACGAGAATTATCGGCCATGAATTAATATGTATGAATTGTTTCAGACAAGATTCTAGTTTAATGGATGCCGCCACCAAAGGTGCCATGGCAGCGATACCTTTAGTTATGGGTATAATCGCCAATATAATAGCGTTCGTGTCGTTTATCGCGCTACTAAATTCCTTACTCTCTTGGCTGTGCTCTTTAATAGGTTACGAGAGCATAACTTTCGAAGTAAGTGCAAGGATACTGGTGTAACTAGAATTTGTGTCTAGGATACGGGTCAAATCCCCTATCTTCTCTCCCGCTACGTGAGGAGGACTAGTCCATATTTTCGAACAGCCAAGCACGCCTTGGATCCCACTTAATTACGCTAATGCATATTGTTCTTTTCAGTGGATTTTGTCGAGGATATTCATGCCTCTGAGTTGGATAATGGGTGTACCGTGGGATAAGTGCGAGTATGTGGGGACTCTGATCGGTCTGAAGACCGTGGTTAACGAGTTCGTCGCTTATCAGAAGCTAGGAGAATTTAAGAAAGAGAACAAAATTTTTGGTAGAACCGAGGCTATCGCAACGTTTGCGATCTGTGGATTTGCGAATCCCGGTTCCGTGGGAATCATGCTCAGTATACTGACTTCATTAGCTCCTGATACGAGGGAGAAAGTAACTAACACTGTCATGAGAGCTTTCCTGGCTGGATGCGCTGTGTGTTTCCTCACAGCCAGCACCGCTGGTAAGAACCTAGCTACGATTGCAGCGCTCTAAACTGTTTTACTGATCGAGCAATCTTCTTTTTCAGGGCTACTAATGGACGATGAATTTGTTCTTGGCGCAACGAATTCGACATCTCCGACAAACACAACTGCCAGTTAACTACATAATCATTGTAAACATTTAAAGAAGCCGTGACATGTCATCAGTATTTGTAAATAAGTAGGGTTAATGAAAGAAACCATATAATTTTGTTAAACTTTCTTGATACTATTTATACAATACTGTATTTATAAAATGAACATATAATACGATTGGAATTATCGATACACGAGTCCATACCCACGGGACATTAAATGCGACGAGAAAACTAATACGTATAATAAAATATAGAGAACTTAAGCTAGTGCGGTTTGTACGTTTTCGGTGAATAAATATAAAATCGTGTATAGAATAAGTAACCGAATATCACAAAACACCGATAAGATTATTATTGCAAGTACGAAATTATCGTATATCACATTTTGAACCCGGAATGTCTGGGTGCCTTTTCGAGTAGCTTAAAGAAGCAACAGTGCAATATCATTTAATTATTCCCTAGCTATATCTTCATGGTAAACTATGAAGTTGATGCACTTCGTAGAGATTGTGTGTACGGTTGAACACATCAGCAGTTACCTCTAACATTTTTGGCAAGACGTCGACGTTTCTTTGGACGTTGACACCGCAAACCTAAAATGAGATTAACGTACATGCTAGCTCAGAATATGTATGGGATAACATTATTTACCTTTTTAAATAAAAGTTCTCTAGTGGGCATTGTATACATGGCAACAACTGCCGCTTTCCTAATCACCCATGGATGATGTTTAGCTAATGTCTTATTGTAAGCATCCTGACAACAGCTGGAGGTCTTATCGCTATCTGATAATTCACCTAATTGTCTTAAAAATTCTCTAATAAAATCTGGAAATTTACACAGTGTCGTTACACAAGATGTAGTGAACTTGGACAGAAAATTTTGTGTATAATACATATACCTAAGCCTCTGTGTAGTCGCAACAGAGTACGAGCACCATTAGTATGGTCTCCTTTTTCCAAGAGCTTATTTTCTTTTTCGTATTCTATCATAGACTTCACTGTCATATAATTTTGATCATTCTTGCTTACTAGCTCAATCAGAATTTCAATTTTCTGCTTCAGATCGGAGGACACAAAGCCAAACACACTGCCCATCAACTGAAAGAATCTGTAACAAACAGATGGTAGAATACAACAGTTTCCATGATTCGCAAACTAACTTTTAATACATTACTCAAACACAAACTACACGTTTAATGACAGTACACCAGGTATACATCAATGAAACATTTCTAGTTTATAATGTGAAAGAGTCAGATAGCAAGAAACAATTAAACCGTTTAGTTTCTTATTATTTGAAGGTTATGTATACAATGGAAACAGATATTTCGTTACTTACTTATAAAGCTCATTATAGGCATCCAGATAGGCTTTGAGATCAACATCATCATCCTGCAGGAGAGCTCGGTCAAAGTGATCATGGACTAGCCTTAAATCAAAATATGGCAATTCTGAACCTTCCGCCATTTTCACGTCGCCGAATCGAACCTTGAGGTTGATCAAATTGTTTGCCACGCAGGTACACCAGCCACGTTATGCGATCAAAGGTAATATGCTTATCTACCTACAGCTAATGATAACAGTTCCTTTCAATAAAAGAAACAAAGATAATCTAAAATAATCATATCGACCTAATATCACTAATTCGGTTTAAAAAAATACTATAGTACATATGGCTGTATAGGCAATCAAGGCTTATCAGCGTTGATAAGTATTACAACTGTTAATTAATTATTAAACAGTTTATATAATATACATTGTGAGGCAATTATTTGTATTTCATTATAATCAAAGAATATCCTACGATTTAATTTCAAGAATTATTCATTTTTTGAAGAAAATTTCTTGTATTGGTAATTTCACCGTTTGTCGTTGGATGGCGCTGATGGTATCGTTTTTTAAAACGCGCGCCAATAGGAAATTAAAAAACGTATAAAAAGGGGTTTCCACAATATTATTATACGCTATGAATTATGAAACTATAGATCTTTGGCACTTTGAGATTTTTAAATCTTTGAACTTTAGAATTTCAGAATCTCGAACTTTAACACTTTAAGGTTTCCAAAGTTTGAAATTTCGAAACTAAGATTTTATTTTTGGGAAAGAATTGTCTCGGACCGTAAACATTTGGACTGCCCTAGACTAGGAAGGGTCTAAGGAAATGATGGGTAATTTCACAAGAAAATTAAGCTTATGTTGAGAATATAGTAACATTCTTTTTTTGTATATTGAATCGATCGATTTCAGCTTCTGCAGAAGTTTCCACACGCGTTCGTGTCGTATCGTTGTACGCGGTCTCTTTGTTCTCTGCAGGACAGCATAATTTAATTTAAACTGAATGGCCGTTAAACATTCCAAACTTGTCTTTCACCTTGTACTCGCCGATTAATTAAAGCAATCTAAACGTGATTGCATGCTCGACCGCATATTCATTCGCGCGAATTCATTGACGTCGAAAACAACAAAAGCGAATGGTACCATTCCATTGCATGTCCATGAAAATTGTCGCTCCATCATTTCATAAGGAAAGTCCTACGACCATGAACTCTAGGAAAGTTAGTACCGGCCGGTTCATAATGACTCATTGCGTCATTGCTGACGCTTAGAACAATGGTAGGCGAACAAAGAGTTTGAAAAATCTTGCTGACACATGGATACAGAGCCGGTAACTGGTGTCCCTGGGGGCGTTAAATAATTCACCGCAGCTGGGACCGAGGGTTAGGTAAGAGGCGAAGGTTGTGGGAGGGCGAAGGAGGCGAAGGTTGAAGGACCGATCAAATATTCACATCTACTTCAACGCGGATGGAGCTAAGCAGCGTCGAGCACGTAAACGTAACCGAGAGAAGAAGAATCTGCGAAGTCAAGTCCAATTGTCTGATACGTGTTCCGAAACTACTCTTTATGTAGGTTAAGAAGAAGGAACGATAAATGGATTCGGTGAAAGCGACGGTTCGTATTCGGAACCATCATAACTTGTCTCACCTTTTTCTCCTTTTTCCTTTTTTTACGATAGTTACCAATATTCGGTCAAGCGATCTCACGGGGACCAAGTTGAACGACCAATCACGATGAGCAACGTAAAAATGCGTCACTAGGGTGTTGTAATGTTGCTCGTACGATCTTGTCGATTGCGATTTCGCCAATGGTTCATATTTGTCGATTTATCTTTGGGGTCCACTGTTATTGCCTTCGTACAATTGCACTTGATAATGACCCCGTTGACACGTCGGACATATTTCAAGCTAACATAATTTCTTTTTTAATTGTTAATCTCGGAAGTTATCTTTTTTATCAATCTTCTGGTGGTTAATTCCTGATTAATTTACTTATTGTCCCGTCCCGTTCAGCTCGTTACCCTTTAAAAGAAAATTGATCTTTCTGCGAGTAGAGTTTGGCTAGAACCGAAGGGCTCGGGAAAGAATTGGTCAACGAGGCGTGCTTCGCTCCTAATCATCATTCTAATTATCTCGGTAACCCAATCCAGTGTTCGTGTCGCGTCTTGGCTTCCCGCCTTTCGTTCCCTCTCGAACTTCTCGATTCTCTCGTCTCGATTCCTACACCCTGCCTAGCAAATTTTCTACCCTATCAAGCGGTTCGTCTTCTCCTCGCCTCTACCTCTGTTCCTTTCTCTGTCCTTCGTTTCACCAATCTATCTCGTCTCCTTTCTTCGAAGTCTAACTGCGGGATTGACGACAACCGCCCATCTAAGTTTAACAATTAACGGCTGAAAAATAAATTAATTGGAAACTAACGCCTCGTGTCAGACACACGAGGCCTAGTATCGAGCTTTGGATACAATAAGAGGGTTCTTGGAGATCTTATTCGAGGTCTGTGAAACGTGGATGAAGTATTCTTTAAAACGAAGGGAAATCAATTCCTGTTATCGACAGCATAAATATTCTAAAAATGTTTGCAAAAGAAGTTTGTAGAAGGTCGTCCTTGACGCGACAAACCACGTGCACGATATTTCAGACTATTTTTATGAAATGCCAAGCCACTGTGACTGTACGACACCCATTCAACCACCCTTACGAATCTTTTCTTTCCTTCGACTCGTCCTTTTGTCCCGGTTGTCAGGGTTGACAGAAAGTGCAAGCATCTGGGATGAGGTGTTTGTCATATGTCGATAGGCGTCAGCGTTGACACAGTCTGTGAGCGTGAAACGGAAGTGGCGTTTGGGGGCGGCGACGATTGAAGGGTTTGAAGGGAAAGACAGATAAATATTTGAGGAATTTGTCGTCGCGGAAGGCGACGACATCGGGAGACTTATCGCCTGTTTACCAGCCTCGTAAAAAAGGATTTCAGTCAATCCATGTACACAAAACTCGTGAGGGTGAATGTCGGTAAAAATAAGGGGTTGTCCGTTTAATTATCGTGAGAAAACACCAACTTTTTTCTATACGACTAGAATCTCGTATAGTCTCGCGTTATATTGCAAGTAAACATTTTTTACAATTTTTCACTTGCGCAACTTTGTGTTCTGTAAGGATAAAATATGAAACTATTCCGGCTGAAAATTTGGAATTGTAATAGGAACACAGTTAGGGGGAACATCGGATGTAACGGATAGCGAAAAACTCAGGTAGCTGAAGTAAAACCAGCCCGCCAGGGAAGTTCATTAATGGATTAAGAGTAGCCGATCGATACGATTAGAGTGACGCGTACGAGCAACGACGCGTATCGAAACTTAACCCAATTGCCGATCAATTTTTGTATCGCAGACGCACGGGAACGTTTTGATTTATGGAAAAACACGGAAGTCGTGTAAATGTTCGTACGCGGTAGCTGACATTATCGGGAGAGATAAATAAATCTGGATTATCAAGGATTTCCTCGAGGCTAGAAGGCGTGTACAGGGGCAGTGTAAACGGTTTGACGCGATAAAAAAATAATAATAAAAGAAGAACGCGTGCAGGCTGATCTGTCGAACAAAGTCGATGAATGCTGACAGAAACGCTGATGAAGGACTGAAAACGGTACTGTCTGCAATGTACTTTGTTCGTATCGAAGTAGAAATAAATTATAAATGATTTATCGATTATAATAAATGTATCGATAATCCAACTTACTTGAAACTAGGTAACACTGATAAGGTATAATATACAATTAACGTTTGGTACAGATTCGTTATCATTATTTGCATTTTATCTTGTTCTTTTGTTGGGAACAGTTTATCTCGTTTTTGCAAAGTACTTGTTTGCTGATAAAAAAAATCTGAAGATCGAAATCTGAGTTACAACGTTGCGATAATTAATCTTCAGGATTACGGTACAACTTATCGCTTGTAATTCGATAATCTTGGTCCCGTATCTACTCTAGCTAGATACGGGCAGACTACTTTTCTATCGATCGTACAGATTGATATGAGCACCGCGTAACGTGTGGCCCTTTAGACGTCGTATGGAGGTTGAATTTTAAAACTACCCCCTAGAGAGAAACGGCAAGTTGGCGAGGCCCGTCTGTTTGAATCAGACTGCTACACACGCGGGACACGGTGTTGCGTAAAGGAGTACAAATCCCCGGGGACCACGCGTCGATACCTATTTCCGTCCGGTATCGACGAGCTGACGTTCAACTCGAGCCATACGTGGGAACACCTTTCAACACGATATAGGGGAGTAATACGCAAATCAAGTACACAATTAACCCTTAATCTCGGTCAGATTCGATGACACGAATGCACTGCAAGATCGCATTTACGATATACCCATTTGAACGACGTAATCGTTAGGTAGCCATTTACGCTAAACTCGAAGGTATAAATTGATACGCCGCAAATGTCATTTTGCGATACTTCGAACGAGTATTAAATTTTTCTTAACACCCGAAATCTTTTGGTCGTAGTTCGACATCGTCGGCTAGCCTGTGCTCATTTGCTTGGAGGATGGAAGTCTTCGTCGTCGTTGTCGTTGCTTGGTGACCTCGTAGATTAAAGACGAACGGCAAGTACGACGGTCCCAGGCGACCCTTTATGTTCAGCCACGTTTCCACGCTGCTTGAACTATATAGAAAGCACAAGAGGGAGAGGTCCAAGGGAAAGGGGACGTCGAGCCAGAAGATAGGAAAGCGACGGCTGGATGGAAGGAAGCAAGGTGGTAAGACTCACGGCAGGATGGCGGTTGGTTGGAGGTTTCAAGGTGGAGCTCGACCCGCTGTCGTGGCTCTAATAAGCTACCCCCAAACCTCGTTCCACCTTACGACCCTTACATCCCTTTACGGGCACACCGGGCATCTTGCAATTTGATAAACTGTCATCGATAGAACACCTTATTTCTGTCGTCTTCCTTTTCGGACCTTCGTTCCCCATCAAACACGTAAGTTGTCCAAACAGTTATCTATTTCGTTTTATTTTTTATCTATTTACCGAGGAATCACCTGTTTGTTTAGAAAAACAAGAGTTTGCGAGGGGTTTCGGTTTCTTCAAATTTGCTGGTTGAGTTCATCTTCACAGAAGTCTTCCCATTTCCATGCAAATCGGTTGGCCATAATTCCAGCGAGAGGCAGTTGGGAAAAAATTAGAGGAATCTGTAGTTAGTTCCAGACTGATGGTTACATCTGTTGTCAGGGACAATTTCATTATCAGTGATAGCCTCGTATCGCGAATTGTTCCAGGCTTACCCGATGCGACTATATCGATCTTTAGAGCCAGTGGACTGAACTGTACTCGATGGAGCAGAAGGGCAGCTGCGGCACAGGACCTTGAAGGCCAGCGAGTAGACCCCAACCTCTTGGGAAATGATACCACTTTGCAAGGAGCGAATGGAAATGACCCTAGGATCGCCTCCGGTTCGCTTCTCTCTTGGGTCGTTCTTGGTCAGAGACGATGACGATTGCGAGGGACAGGGTAACGAAACTACCCTGATTAAGGAGCGGTCGCATTCCGATGATACCCTTAACCCCATAACTTTCCATGTGTGGCGTCTCGATTCTTTATAATTGCGCAACGAAGACCTCGAACGAAGATCGTAGCACCGAGATCATCTTCCGGTCTTAAGCTATCGTAAGTTCACTTTTACAATTCGTAACATTAAAAATTAGTAGATATAATTATTGACCTATCGCGCGAATTTCGCGACAAGTTTCGAACATTTACGTGCGAGTATTCATTAAGAGCACATGCTGTGCACAGGCAGGGGATACCGGAGACTGTTCTCGTAACCAGGGTAATCGGAGGTTGCTCAGAAACGGTGAGAAAGTTAGGTGAAGTTGGAGCGGGTGTAGGGTGTACACCCCTCGTGTGACGAGTCGTTTCTTGACACTAACAGACCCTCGTCTCTCTGTTGCTTGTGTCCAAGACATTACCGTTGTCTGAGAGACATTTTCATCGTTGATCATCATGGTTACTCTTCCTGCTAATGAACTCACGTTCGTCATTACTTCTCTGTTTAAGATAATTATTCCTTCACTCTTCATTTTCAACATTTTATTACAATATTTTGTTTCGTATTATTTTTTATATCTGGTATCTCGAATGTTGTTTTTCGTAAAATTGATCAGAGATAGACAATAGTGCAGAGTAAAATAGGACACTGAACTCTCCGCATGGTAGGATTAACGCGATCAAGGGGTTCGAATGGGAAAATTGTGTCTCCGTCACGTGGCTCAGCGCACAGATTCTGTCGGCAAAAAGTTCTTTTAATTATACTAAGTAACGTTTTTCGTGGACGCGTCCTCGAAGATCGCGCTGGTCATAATATTTAATCACTACCCGTTTCTTCTCCCCATTCTCTGCAAGAAGTTTCTTCGTTCAGGGACGGAAATGAATCGTCCTCGTTACGAAAAGAGTTTCCTAGATCTTTCTGTTTCGTTTCAACAGAAAATATTTCAGTTTTTTCTTAGACGATTTTCACAATCGATATTCACTTTCTGTGGCTCGATTACCGATCGAGTCAGTTGGATTTTATCGGTTCAACGAGCCGAGAAACTTGTCAGCGAGCTCGACAATAGATTATCAGGCGTTTCGAGAGCTCGAACCCTTCCGATCTTAAAGATTACGAAACAAACAAGAGCGCGAAGCCGGCAAATGGGGTGACGATGCAGGGGTGGAACACTGCTAACCCCTCAGACTTCACCCCTGCCGATGCTTTCTCGGGAGACAACGATTTTCCGTAATAAGCTGCCTATAGAATCGATTATTTCTTGGAAAATTTCTAACGGAAAGATCATCCCTACGTGTCTCAACACGCACTATGCCATCGCGCGTAACATGACATAAGTGTTATATCACCGTACAAAAATGAAACATTACACCATGAAGTCGAACTATGAAAACCGATCTGTTTGCCCAACTTATCTAATGCACAGGATTTCGTGGCACCGTGTTTCAACGGTACCAAACGATTTCCGTCGAGAAGAAAATTGCCAAAGGAGAATGTTGCAGGGATGCGAGGGGACTCATTTTTCGATAGGGATTGCAACCGAGACGGTACCGTACGAACAAGAAGAGGGAAAAGAGGAAGGAAGAAGAAGGACGCGTCGCCGCGCCGCGGAGAAAATAAGAAAGCAAATTACCTAGCAGTCACCTACCCCTTGGGGTGAGGTGTCGATATGACATGTAGGGAGACAAGGGACCTACGACTGGCAACCCCTGGGGTTTATTACAAGGGTGGAATCAAATACACCGGGTGTCAAAAAATGAAACGCCACCCCACCGCGTTCTTTCTGCACCCTCACCTCGACTGGAGGGTGCTGGGATGAGGTCACGGTAAGTTACGGGATGGTAGGAGGGGTTGCTAGTTGTAACCGAGTCGGATTCGGACGATTCTTCGCGGGACGAGGGGTTGCAGATGCCTTCTTCTTTATGAATCACTGTCTGTAGGTTCTCCGGGAAAGTGTATATCGATAGTCCTGATATTCGATAAGATTAAAGGTGAAGATTGATAAGGTATTATGTAGTAATGTAATGCAATTCTTATTTTTATTGTTACAAGAGGTACTAGGATACTCCAGTTTGTATTGAATATATTACAAAAGACAGGAAAGTTGTTTTCAAAGTCCCTGTTCGTGGAATTGTTTTACGAGTAGCATCGATGATCAGACGATGCAGTTTCTCGCTGAGAAACGCGATGTCCGCTGGTGAGAAGCCCCGATTACGCGTCTGGCTGCTAATCTGATTTCAGCCACCTCCAGACCAACAACTCCTTAGCTCTACTCCTTTGGTTTCTCTCGACAATCTTGTTACGTAGGATAGACGGGGAGTTGGAAGCGTGGAATCTTGTGCCGATGATACTTACACGTGATCCCCTGGTTGATATATACATATAACTCATTGCAGACACGATTTTTTCGACACAAAATTCTCGCACAATCTTTTCTTCGTTCTTATTTTCCTTTGTTGGTTAAGACTTCAAATTCTGATAAATAGTTATACAATAAATATTAGAGAAATTAATCGTACGGTATTGTATAAGAGAAGCTTCAGTTATTTTTTACGGTAATGCCTATATCTGACACATTAATTTAGGAGTAGTAAAGATGCATTTTAGTTTTTAAAAACAGTACACTGTAATTTGATCAACGATCAATTAATGACTTATAAAATATTAGCTATCGATCTGCTATAGTTGCACGGTGATTAGCACGACAGTATGTAAGTATGTAATTTAACAGTATCCTGTGGCCCTCGTGTTATCGAAGGCGTTAATGGGTTCGATCCAATGGCGATCAACGATAAAAAGGTTGAACCTGTTCGAGGTTCACCAAGACCGTCATCGTCCGCAAGCATCGTGTCGGTGGTGCAACCGTTTGGAAGCGGCGTAAAGCCAGCCACCGTGTTCCCTGGCATCCTCCACAGTGAGGGTGACAGGGGGGTGGTGGACGGTAGGGGACAAAACTCACCCTAAGAAGCCTTTAAGAACGTCAAGGCGGCGGGCAACGTTGGTGGGGTATAAAAGTAGCCGCATGCGCAAACTCGTGAAAAACTGCGACCCGCCTCCGGCGCCGCCTCCAGCCCCTTTACACCCCCGCGACGATCCTCTCACCTAGACACCCGCACCCCCTTAGACCTTCCCCCCTCAAGACGCGGTCGTCTTGGAGGACGAGCAGCGGCCTTTTTCGACAATTGGCCCCGGCTAACACGTGCTAACCGTGTGTGATTACCTTCGCTACGAAAACGCGACACCCTTCTTCCGCTAACCACCCCCCTCCTCGGTATCCGTTCACCCTGAGCCAGAGACGTTCCGTGGCCGCGAAAATCAAAGTGCCATCCAACGCTGAAGAAGACCGAGAACCAAGAATCGTCGGGATAACAGATTTTCCTTAAACGTGAAACGAGTTTGTCGTTCCAGTTGGCTCAGGATGGAATTGGCAAAGAAACGAAGGACAGTTTGGTGAACGAAGGTTGTGCGCGAGTCATCGATCGCGATCGATTGCGAAATTTCTTCTATTCTGTTCGATCAGTCAGTGTTATTTCGTTTACTTTCTGTTCGTTTATTGAGATCGAGGGGGTGGTCAAGTGAGGGTGAGTTAAAATCTTCGTACCAAACTTCTCCACTCTTTTGTCCAAATAAGTAACGTCAAGTTTCCTTTTCCTTCCAACGACTCTATGTTCATTCCTCGATCAGAGTTCCTATTTTTAATCCATTTCATCCGCGAATGGTAGGTAAGGTGTTAACAGAGCGGGACCGAACAAGTAAGAGTAAGACGCAATCTTCGCGACCAACTTTTCTCTTCTTTCATATCAAGAGACAATGTTGTTCTTCTTCTGAGTTTCGTTTTCGTTTCAATGATTTTACGTTCGTTCGTTAAAAGGGGTAGGGGTGGTGGAAGAGGATAACTCGAAAATCTTAGCGTTAATCTTTCCCCTTGTTTTGCAGCGGTAGAATATCAAGTTATTTTTGTTTCAATGATTTTGCGTTGATTTTTCGAAAGGGAGGAGGCAAAGTGAGGGGGTGGATGCGAGGACGTGTGAGCACCAATTATTTCTTGCCAGGCAGCACGGGAACAACGAGCAGCGTTGATCTAATTGGTCGCCAGTAGGTAATTGTTCGGTGTCGATAATTGGGCCAATTAATTTGTACGGAAAAGTGCGTCGATAATCGTCCAGCATTCACCGCCGCGATACCGATTATGTGGACCGTGTCAGATGCGGGTTATAGAATATCGTTACCGTGAAAAAGGCCGAGAAACGAAACGAGAAAAACGGAAAATAAGAGAAAATAGTGAAACGCGGATCGTGATCCCGTCGAAACGCGAACACCGGTCGCGTAATCGAATATATTTTTCTTTTAATTGAAAAATATCGTCGCCTACCGTTTCGGCCGGTAATTTTATGGCGACAGGATTTAATTACATGAAATCGCGTCAAACTGTACGATATAATTAAATACCTGTTTTTCCGTGAAAAACTGACGCACCACGGAACACTGTCGGGCACGTTTTTATTGAAATATTCGAAACCTGTTAAATATCTAGCTTCATCCACCTCTCTCCACTTCATCGAGTCGTTGTATTTGGAATATTTGATTTCGTTTTCCGCGATTTTCGCATTCCTTCGCCACGACGAGTCGTCTTAATTCTTTCTATTTTCTGTTCAAACCATAACCACGCCAAGAAATCTCTTTAACCCTTTCGCAAGGAAATTTATTTTGACAAACATCGAATATCCAAGTTGTAGGGGGTTAATATTCAGCTTTGAAGTAGTCGTACCGAGATTTATACGTTCGCAGGGTGCACGTAAGAAAGGAACGCGTCGTAGTGTGTCGAAAACGGGGGCAGAAAAATGGAAGGGCACAAAATAAAAAGAGACGATGTATCACCCGAGGGTCCGATGTATGACGAAATGCATCTCGGGAACTCGACGTTTAGGGACGCGGAGGCGTTGCATTGTTACTCGTTGGGGTGTAGGATTATATGGGGTGGTCTCTGTCGTACAGGGATCCTCGTAACTTGCTACAGATCCGTCATGATCGATAGTCTTCTATCGTTTGTCGGAAGAGAAACTCTGTACCATATATTTCGTATTTTGTTCTTCGTCTGTAAAGTCCAAACTACTCTTTGTGTTTTTCTTCGCACTCTCCCTACAACTTTGAAATGTATTACACAGTACAATTAACGAGATCATCCATTTTTATTTATACATATAGTAACGTTTCATTTATGCAATCTTTTTTCTGTTCGTTAATAATTTAATTAACAATGCAACCGAGTAGGTTTCGTGCTCGTACTAATTTCGAAGTTTCATTAGCCGTCTGGTCGCGTTCGCATCTCCGAACCGTTTAATCTCGGCGACGTTTCGCAATAACGATAATTGTGACCACTTGAAGAAGAGATTCAAGCCCCGAGCAATCCTGGAAAGGTTGGTCGTAGCCGTTGGATGCGTTCAGCAGCCGACAACACGTATGACGCTGACATTAAGACAAAGTCTTGTTCCCCTTCTTTCTCCGGTTTTCTATTTCGGATCTCTCTGTTCAGCCGTCGTCGGTTCCTCGTTGCACCCTTGTGCACCCTCGCAAAGACCCCCGAGCATCGCCGAACAACCCCCTCGGTTGTTCCTCGCTGCTAAAACGCAACTACACGAGGGACCTTTCTGCCGTCTTTGTTTTCCCTTTCTTCAGCAGTGTCGTTTTGCAGTCTCGCGCGGGGAGGTCGTTGTACGACGGAAGCGGCTAGAACTCGACGAGGAAACAAAGGAAAAAGGACAATCGAAACGGTGGCAAGCTCGTTATCGGTGTACCGAGTAACCGCAACCTGGAGATCGTCCACTAATTACTATAGATCCTTCTCTTTTTTCCCGCATCGTGGAAATTGCGGTGGAACACGTGCGCGTTAACCCTCGAACGTGCCGGGTCAATCGTGACGTGGACCTACGAAACGACTTCTTCTTCTTCCACGAAGTGTTTTCCGCGCATAGAACGAATAATACGTTCAAGTTATCGACGCGATGAATCGAGATTCTTCGCTCAAGGTTCATTCACGAGCCGAGTCAAAATATCAACAAACCTGACTCGCAACATTCTTCGGAACATCGGCAGTGGGGACAGAGGAATTAGTACGTCGCAGAGAAGCAACGGGTTCAGACGCTCGATCGGTTTTAGTAAACACGGAATTCAGTGTTTCGAAGTGAACATGAAGAGTGTCAATGAACGTACGGATCATAATCGTTGGCAGTGTTGGTTCGAGTTTCTCGCAGTGCGGTGTGGAAAGGTCTGACGCTTCGACTCGCCGATACTCTCGAGTCGTCGAGTACTTGTTCGGTAAAGTTGATAAAATTTTGTTGGAATTTCGAGCGTCACCCAAATATGGGTGACGTGGAAATAAAAGTGTTATCGGTGAATCGGTGATTAGAAATCGAAACAGGGTGCATCGTCCCGTCTCGAAAAGACATTCTCTGGCGTGTGATCGAGTAGTTGGCGATCAGCAACAGCAGCAGCCGATAGTAGCATCAGGATATCGCGGAAGAGGGTGCAGCGGGAGAGAGAGATTTTTCCCCACCGCTTGGAAAAACCAACCCCCACCAAGTCGCTTAGTACGGGCAGGCGGCGGTGGCGGCGGCGTGGAAGAGAGGCACGGAGGGGTAGGTTAGCCAGGGTGGTCTCGGTGGTGGCTGGGGGCGGCAGCCTCAAAAATACACCGCAACCACACCGCGCGGCTCCACCGCAGAAGCCGCCATCTTCCACCGGCGAACCGAAACGAGACCGCGCGAGTTAAACACCCTATCCTACTTCCCCGTGGAAGTTGCCGCTGCCACCCGCCGAACTAACAGCCACCAAGAAGTGTCTTCGCTTCTTCTGACCCGGGACTGAAAAGCGTTGTCAACCAACCGGACGCGAGAAAATTTCGATTTTCCTTCGCGTTTTCGCCGGATGTCCGCTTCAAACGATACCTCGTCGTCCCGCTCGGATCGGATTCGAAGATACCATGCGTGCCCGTGCGGTGATTCGATTCAGTGCTGTTCCTTGAATTACCGAGAATAATAATGTGCGTATGTGGTATTCGTGTCGCGGTCGGAGCTGGCTTCGAGGATTCCCGGTCGCGGAATTAACACCTGTTAGATGCTCGACCGCAAGTGCTGACGTGATATTAGTGGCGGGTAATTTCGATCGAATTCGTCGGAGCGAGGATAGTCGGAGGTTCGGGGATCACGGTCGACTAAGAAAAAACGTCAGGAGAGTGGGCTAACCGATCAAAGAAACGAGGGGTCGGTTCCAATACGATTCCAATAAAACGAATTTTCTCCGCGACTTGGCAATCGAGACGAAGAAGAATTTGCAAACGGATGCTCTCTTACCTCGGCACTGTCGCGGGATAACGAAGTAAGGATCAAAGGATCCTAGGGACCACGCGGAAGCTGCCGCGTGTCCTCCGAACAAACCAACCGTGTTATGGTTCCGTTAATTCCTCGTTGTCGAACAAGCCGCTCGATTCGAGAAGGTTAACAGTTTGCGGACAAATGATCGAAAGGATTAATCGATTAAGAAGCAGTGCTGTGATCGAGTGAAAAAGAAAAGAAAATTGAGTCGAATCGTTCGCAGCAGCTTGCCGGCGAGGAGGATATTTCGAGGAAAGCGTCCGATGATTCTGTTCTCATGACGAATCCTTTACGAGATGCACGCCCCGAGGATCGGCCTCCAGGCTTAGACTATCCTGACCCCAGATTGGTTCGTAACGGTCATCAGGATCATCAAGGAAACTCGGTGCATCAGATCGGTGGCGGGAGAATACGACGAACGAGAACCTCGTCCTCGAGGAGAAGAATGCACTTGACCAACGAGGTCCCTCCGCAAGGATCCACAGGAGCAAATAATCTGCCAGATTATGCTCTCACCGCGGATCTACTCGCTGAAAGAACTCTGGACGGGCTGTTCGCGGAACATCCCGGAGAACTGGTGCGGACAGGTGAGATATTGCACGATTTTTTACTATTTGCTATAGTTCAAAAACGCTGTCATTTTGCTCTATAAATTATACGCAACGTCTGTTTAAATTCCCTTTTTAATGCGCGTAGTTTTCAAAAATATTTATTTCGTAACGAAAGATTTTGTACTTTCGTAGTTGTAGTTATTCAAAAAAATGTAACTGTGACAGTTGAACTGCACAGTGTGTGCATCAATTTTGGATTAGGATGAATGTCGATCGAACGAGTTATCAATATTTAGTTTTCGGATAACGGTTTGTTTCAATGAAGATTTATTTATGGTAGGATCCCCGCACGTGGTTTGTACGGTGCTACCAGCACACTGGAGGTCGAACAAGACCCTTCCGGTAGCGTTTAAGGTGGTAGCCTTAGGCGAGGTCGGTGATGGGACCCTGGTGACAGTTCGTGCTGGCAACGACGAAAATTGCTGCGCGGAATTGCGAAATTCTACGGCCGTGATGAAGAACCAGGTAGCGAAATTCAACGATCTCAGGTTCGTCGGACGAAGCGGACGGGGTGAGTCCGTTTTTAATATCTTTGTTACCTCTCGCTATTCCGTACTCTCTATGTAAATGTTAATCAGGGATCGCAAAGTTAATTCTTTCCAATTTTTACCGTTTAATTTTGAAGTTGAAACTACTGAATTTTTGCATAAATGTAGCGCAATCCGCGATCCGACAATTACCGCGATTTAAAATTTTCGACTTGAAACCGCTTCGATCAATTAGGGGTACGTTCGCGAAGGGACGATCGAAAAAAAGAAAAATTCGATCAGCGCGACTGGTAGCGAGAAAAGAAGCTTTCTCAGAGGCGTCTTAAATCATTCAACAGTCGGTACATTAAGGCGGTGGGCCGACTGATGGCCTCGTTTTTCCTCGGACAAGAAAGACGAACCAGCTGGCCCCTTCGTTTCATCCTCATTTTTAATTCAGCCGGCAAATACGACGACTCCGATATCTCGGGTTGGTCGTCGTCGAGATTTTTTAATTTCCCGCCTCCGCGTTTCAATAATTCAGCTCGCGCGACGAAAAAGAGTAGGGAAAGGAAAAAGATCAATGGGCCCTAGCTTCGCTGAATAATGCGACCTAATAATCGATGCCATTACGAACGCTCCGCGTAAACGCTCGAACTAGGACTTAGAAGAAAGAGAAAGCTCCCTCTTCCCCTTGTTCTTTCCCTGACCTAAGAGGGTGGCAAGGATCGAGAGATACGAGTAACGAGGCGTCCTTTAATTCCTTTAATTCGGCCGGGTTGCAACGACGTCCCTTCTCTTGCTTAGACTCGTCCTTCTTCCTTCGATCCCGAAGCGTACAACTTTCGTGGAGAGAAAACGCTGTGACGAACGTGACGTTGGTGGCGGTGGTAGTAGTATTCTGTTAACGAGGGGGGTTGGTCGACTTGTTTATGGCAAATTGGAAAAGGAAATTGAGGGTCTGGGCCGATATCG
This sequence comes from Megachile ligniseca, assembly GCA_945859555.1. Taxonomy (NCBI): domain Eukaryota; kingdom Metazoa; phylum Arthropoda; class Insecta; order Hymenoptera; family Megachilidae; genus Megachile; species Megachile ligniseca. Next base: position 10,424,379 of record OX243787.1, read on the forward strand.
ACGCTCTTCCTTCGAACGAACTCGATGAAGACACGGGGTCGAATCTTAAACGGTAGTGGTTTAAATGCCAGCTTTTTTTACGGATCACCCTCCTGACTCGCGCGTAAATTTTCAAATATTTTCAAAGCTTTACCCCATCGAGAGGTAGCTCACTTTGCTCGATTAAGTTGTTTCGCCGCGTCACTTTTGCCAAACTCGAAGGATGAATTTTTTAAATTATTTTCTAAACGAGCTTTTGAGTATTTGTACCATTCTGTTCGAACAAGAGTTCAAATAAGTAACCAACTTTAAAGTAAGATGATCGTGGCAATGAAATTAAAAAATTGCATCGAATCGAATAGCTGTCTGCAGTTTCGAAAACAAAATTATTGCACGGGGAACAGTATCGCGATTTCCATTCCTAAACCCAGGATAAATTCGCAATTTACCACGGACCGGTTCGAGAGAAACACCGTCAGGAGGAAATATTTCCGGCAGATTGGAATATCGGCGTTTCCCGGACACGCGGAAAACAATCTTGCATGATCCGTCACCCTCATAGAGATTCTAGAGGCAAATCGTTGCGTACGGTTGGTAGTTAGGGGCTGCCCGTAATACAGTAATGAGGGCTTACTGCCATGGAAACCAAAGCCGCTTACAGCCAACCACTCTACTCCCAAACCACCCCCCTCTGCCACCCACTCACCACCCTCTCTCACCGTCCTATTCTCTGATTCCCTATGTATCCGCGATATCCTCCTCATCCGACGAGTTTCGCGAAAAAATTGTGAAAACCGTTCACGAACCTCTATTGTTTCTCTACACTTCGTTTAAAACGACGATCGTCAGGGTCACTTTTAACTTGGCTACTCTGTGGTATAGTCCATCCTTTTCAAAAACTACGTTTAAAGAAATTTTTGTTTCGTGTACTTGATATCTTTCTAACAGATTTTTTTGACCGTATCGTGAGAACGTCTGAATTGCTGAACGAATACTCGATTCAACGAAGTTTCAGTATAACAATAAGCGAAATCGGCCGATAAAGAAAGATTCGCCGGATGATTCGAAAGGCGTTAAAAATGATCGAGAGAACAGGCGGAAGCGAGGGCAACAGGCTCATTTCAATTTTTCGAGCAACGCACTCGTCGTTTATCTCGACTAAAAATCATTCCTCATCCGCATTCGCAATATTAAATTGGCATGGCGAAGCCCGCGAGCGAGCATGGAACAAATATTTGCCCCAAAATGGTCAGTGAGCGCGGGCCGCGTACAAAATAACGGAGGCGAAAAAAAACGGGGGAAAAATGTACACGGAATCCGTATATGAAGCGGACTGGCCAACGACTCGTCTCCGTGGTATTATGCGCGATACACGACGTGACTCGTTCGCAAACATCATAAATTTTCGATTTATTTAGCAAATCTGTTTGCACGGCCCCGTAGATGATACCGATTGGTCGTGTTATCGGTGATCGGCGGCGAGAGATCGTGAATCGTTGCGTGCTTGAAAAAACGCGCCCCGGAAAATATTCAATACGATTGATATCGTGAAACGTCGGAAAAACGGCTTTCTACGGTCAAGTATTAAGTGCACATCAAATTATCGATTTATTGTTCATACTGAAAATTTTGGTGAACATTTTATGCAGGTATTTTCAGTAAACCTCAAACTCTAATTTGATGCGCTATAAGTGCTACTTTGCGATAGTTTTATGTTATCCTATTGTCCCAGCATTTAGAGATTTTGAAATCGATCATCGGGTATATGATCATTTTCACTAAACTCGAAGCTTCAAATTAGTATAATATTAGTGACATTTTACGGAAGGGTGTCATGAAATCGTCTGTCGTTTCATTGAGACGGTTATCTGGCAACTAGTCAAATTTTACGAAAGATATAATCGGACTAATAGTCGAAGGCCAAGAGCGTACGCAAGGGGCTAAACTGATGTCAATGTGTCGAATGCTCTCTCAAGCGTGCAGTCTCGAAAAGTCTTAAAAACCGTTGCAGCAGAGGAATAGTTGTCGCAGAGAAATGGGTCTTCCATCTGAGAGTAGGTTTCATCCGGATCTCTCGCGGAAAGTCGCGAAACAAAAGGGTGGTCTCGCGAGGGGTCAGAGGGGATATTATCATAGCGGCGCAGAGGCGTATATCACTCGGCCACCCCTTTCGCTTCCGACAGGGATTAGCGCGAAACTCCCTCCGTCTCTCTCTGTTGCTCTTCCTGCACGTGTCTAGGAGTCGAGACGCGAGTTAGCACGCTCGTATGTAGCGTTCGGCTGCGCTGAAACCGGTGGCCAGCTAGGGGCGTAAAAACGACGGACATAAATACCGGAGTTACCTGTGTTTTATGACGTGCTCGGAGGCGGCAGGAGAACGCGAGAATCCCGAGGCAAAGCTCCAACTATCGACAGCCAGATCCTGACCGATGTCCTCGCCCAATGGATTCCCTTTCTCGCCCTCTCTCTTCACCTGCGTTTCAAACCCTGTGATTCACGCGATTCTCTTCTTCTTTTTCGGATCTTGATCTTCGATGAACGATCTGCTATGTTACCTCCCCTTTTGATCATAAGTTTGTATAACGTTTCTGCCATGTTTATGGCGATTGCCAGCGCGAAAACGTCTCGCGACTCTGTTTTAATACAAAGTGCTCAATGAAACATGAGATCTGCTTCAAGGATCGATTCAACGAAAAATTGTCATACAACAATAAACGTATTTAGATAGTTAGGATTTAACGGAAGGCATCGAGTACAACCGTTTCTTATTAGAAAAGTCATTGTCTGCGAGACATAAGAAGAGTTCCCAGATGAATAACGATTACAAGAAGAAGAGGAGAAGGAGGATAAACACGAGGGTGGCGGAACGAAAAGCCGGAGCCACGTTTATGGCTAATCGAAGCAACGATGGCGAGCGAGAAAAGTTTGCATGCAGGAGACGGGTACACGGTTGTCGACATCGAGTCGAGGATTCATCGGAGCGAGCACAGTGCACGGTTAAAAAGGGCCAGGAAAAAACGTGGAGAGCGTGGAATTAGCATATGTAAAAAGAAACAGAGCGGCCAGGCACGTAGGACGAGCGGAGACCAGCGGGAAAAATAATGTTTAATCGGTAGAAAATCTCGGTGCAGTCATCCGCCATAGAACTTTTCTCTCTCTTTCTCGTTCCGTGCCTCTTTGCCCGCTCGCCCTCTTGCGCGATCCTTTACTTGAGAGAGGGTTGGATTTTTTAATTTTTAATTGGGAAAAAAACGTCGTCGAGGCGGTCGACGAAATCCACCGAGTTGTCCCTGGATTTCAACGACGTGTCTCTTGTTCCTCTCGCAAATCTGTCGATTTCTTGTAACCAAACAAACGACACCCTTTCATTTTTACCTTCGTTATCGCGTTAAAATTTAATTTAATCAGCAAAGAAGGAGGCGTATCGTTACAGGCCACTTTTTCAGAGAATTCACAGGGAATAGATCCGCGATTAATTAGAACACATAAAACGATGTTTTGAGAGTACACGAAATCGAACTTTGGCAAGGAGGATCGCAACAGCTGTTTCAGGGCTGCAACGCGGGGCTGAGTTCTGGAGCTATAAAAAAGAACGTCGACCCTCTTCAACGTCGACGGGTCTTTACGACTTATTAAATCATTTCCACGCATTTTTAAGTCTCGAAGTATTCAGGGATGAAACCGAAAGTTGAAAGAAAAAACGTTGCTTCCTTTTCGCCGTCTTTACAAATCAATCGCGAATATTTTCTTACACTTTTTTAAAAGTAGAACGTTCCATATTCACCGGAGATTCTATAATTACCTCGACCCGTTTCTCTCGTATCTTGAATAAATAATGAAGGGAAAAAGTGGCACGCAAGGTAAGATTACCGAGAACGAAAATTTGTAGTCGGTATTAGGCACGAGCGTCCATAAAAGTGTACACGAGCCTCGCTCCACAACCGATTCGGCCAGTCAAAACGTCAGAATCTTAAAACACGACAAACACCCTGAAATAACGATCCAAGCCACCCTCGGCTACGAGCTTCGCCGGCAAACAGGGGAGTTTTTAACGCTGCATGATCCCTGGGCAAACTTAGGGTGTACGCGAGCGTTCTCGTGTCTTCTCGCGGTGTGCAAATCCTTGTCGTCGCAAATGGGCGCGGGCTATCGCGAGCCCATAAACGCGCCACCATTATGCTCCTGCTTTTTCGTGGAAATCCACTCTCTTCATCCCAGCGAAGTCCTGAAAAAAAGTATTTACTTCCCCAGGGAATTTTCTCAAGATTCGGTAATTACAATCTTGCAAAGAACGAGAATGGACGACGTTAAAAATCCGACAGATCTTTTAAAAAGAATTGTTCTACGTAGTAGGAGTTTCATTGTGTATTCGCAGGAAATTAATTTCGAAAAAACGTAAAAGTTTTTGGACAGTGTCGTAATAGTAAAGAGCGGATTGAGCGGATTGAGAAATTATGCGAGAAGCAAGAGTGTATGAAGGGTCGCAGATTGATGCGCGCAAAGCCGCCGTTTAACACGCAACGAATTACGATTTCGGCAAGCGTAGACAGGTGGAGGGCAGCAGACCTCAAGGGGGAGGATCGTTCTTCCAGCGAGTTACACATAATGCCTCATAAACACCCTCAAAACGCTTGCCATCACCCTCGATTCGTACCGCCACCGCCATCACGAATCTGACACCGCACCGGCAATAAACTTTGGCCTCGTTAGTTCTTCGTTTCCACCCTCGAAATCTCTATTCCATTTTCTGCTTTTTCTTTTTCTCTTCCCATCAATTTCCAATGTGACAAACAACGGCAATGTGTTTTCAAGATGATAAGACTCATAGAAGATACAGCACATGTCATTCTGTTACTTTAGTAAAATGAGCATAATAAAGCGGGGTATGCCAATATGTAGTGATGGGAGTATTAGATTTTTAATATATCATGGATGCATTCGAAAGAAAAAGCAGTCCATTGTTCGAGCACTAATTAAAATCTTTCAAAGGGTAGAAGCAGCAATTTTTGTTGAAGGGGCAAAATACGATAAAAGAGCGTCGTTTCCTAGGTGACGTTCAAGTGCTAGGCTGAATATTTCGCTGGACGACGGCGGTAAGCCGGTTAAATGTCGTGGTTCACCGTAAAAACCCGGTCGTTTACCGTCCAAGCCACGCCAGTATGAAATAAAACTACGCAACCGCGTGCACACACGCATCCCGACCCCATTATAAGCCGTATAACTTCATGGTCGTAGCGCGAGAACACGCTAAGTGCCAGCCTATATTTCTCCTCGCTTTCTACTCCCTTTCCGCGACAAATTCCTTGCTTCCATCCTACGATGTGTCGTTGGAATATTCTCAATAGTCGAGGAAGTTTCATTTTTACATAGCGTTTAATTTTGTGCTGCTTTCTTTCTATACGATACTCTTTCTTCGTAATAGAATACAATGTCTGGAAGTTTGTCTAAACATTTTGCGATTTCAAATTCAAATTGAACATCCCCCAATTCAATAGCTCCGAATTTAACGCCCTCAAATCCGATACCTTCGCACGCAATGTCCCTAAATTCGATATAGTTCTAAAAATCATCCCCCAATTTACAACTCCATCCTTGAACATAAATAAATTCTCCCGCGTACAAAACCGTTCCGATCGAGACAACAAATCGATGAAAAACTGTTGTTGGAGAAAACAGGAGGGAGACAATCTTCCGAGAGAATTTCTTCTGTCTGGGTGTAAACATCCCTAACGCGAACCACCCCTGTGCATTGGCCGTTTAGTAGGCACTTCCCGTTGCTCTTTCGCGAGAAACGCGGCCAACTGTTCGCGAGAGCGAGCCGAACAGCAATGCCAAAGCGCGGAGGGTGCGTTCGCTGGAAACAAAACACAAATGTGCCGGAAGTAAGGGGTGAACGAGTGGCGCCGCTGCGTCGATGTTTGGCCCGAATCGGCCGGAATATGTTAATGTCGGGGGAGGCACGCTAAACGCGAACCCACCCCTACAAATATACGCGATCGCTTGTTACGCGCGATTTCGTTCTTCCACCTTTCGAGATCGATCTATTGAGCTGTTTCTCGCGAACTTTTGTCGAGATGCTTCCTGTCGCGGTCGAGTCGATCTCGCAGCAATATGCTTACGATCTCGGAAGAATATCGATTCACTCGAAGAATATCGTTTCAAATTGTTTCCGACAGAAAATTCTTCAAACACTTGCCAAGGATAGAATTTTTTCTTTTCGATGTCGTGATTTTGTAATAAAATACTTTGTGTGCATATCTTACGGTTTTGGGGTATGGTGATATTGGTTTTGCAAATGGTACAATTTAATTGGGTATTCGTAACACTTCAACAGGGTAGAAAACACTTGATCCTCTCGTTTTACCGCCAGGTGATAATTTCGTTCGCTTCACCTCCATCTAACCCGTTATTTTCTTTTCAGGAAAGAGTTTTACGCTAACGATCATGCTGCAGACGTCACCGCCTCAAATAGCCACCCTGTCCAAGGCGATTAAGGTCACCGTGGATGGACCCAGGGAGCCCAGGTCCAAGACAAGTGAGTTTTACAGGATTTTACCAACAGTAGGTAACTCTCCGTGCAACGATTTCGTCATTTAGTTTGTTCCTTCTATTCGATCAGAGCATTCGTATACCGGATAAACGTTTTATAAAATTGGTCCGGCTTCGTCGTGTAACCACAAATTTTTCATTTTTGTACTGATTGTTTAAGAATAAAATATTTCCATTTGTTCGTTATAAGATCATTTCTAGGGTAAGTACACCGGTCCTCGTGTTTTAAATTATGCTATCATCTAGCATGTAGACTACTTTTTACGTGAAATAACAGTCATCAATGTCAGGTTATCAGTGACCGAACTGAAGGTTTCAATTAGAAAAATAACTTCGCTACGTCTGACCAAACACATCCCTTACCACTGTGACAGTTAGCGTACGACAAATGTCAATCACCGACAATAGAAAAAATTTGCATCAGTTTAGAATCCTCGTTATGTTACAGGACACCAGGCGTTCCATCCTTTCCATTTCGGACCCAGGCCGTTCCCTTTCGGCCACCCTCAGGATCCCCTGGGATTCAAACTGTCCGGTAAGTGTCTGACGATCGAACACGCGTTTCCCCGTCGGTGTCTACCTGTTTCGACGGAGCACACCTTCGTGTTCCTAGGAACGTCTCCGCTTCGACGGATAACTAAGTTTGCAACCCTGTAGCTTCCCTTGGCACCGGTGTCGCGTAAGGCGAGACTGTTCCTTTCAACGGGGCGCGTTGCTCTCCTCTCGGCTGGCTTCGCGGCTACGGAGGGTGTCAAAATTGAGCGTCGGCAGGCACCGAGTCAAAATTGAGTTTTGCCACCGGGCGTCTAAGTGGAGAGGACTCTGATTAAGCCCCGGGAGCTGGCTCTCTCCGCCTTTTCGTTTGTCGACACCGCGCGCTAGCTCGTCGCCAAAACTTTGCGACTTGTGTTCTCCGTCGTTTGACGAACAACTTCCTGTGCCGTAGCTTCCAGCTCAAATTCTTGATCCTTCTTGAGAAGTAACGCGAGCTGCTTCAGGCAGTACTCCTTCAACTTCCTTCCGATACGTGGCGAAGATTCTTTTCAGTTCCATGGTATTTTTGTTCGAAATGCAGCTAGAAGGATGTTAGATAAGAAATCGTTCGATAATTCGAAACCCGTTTTAAAAGCTCGAGGTTTCTTCGAATGGAATATATCGAGGAATCAAAATGTACAAAGAATTGGGTAGAGAGACGATCGCTGTGGATTCGATGTTTTCCTAAATCGTCTGTTTTCATTAAATTACCGAGGCAAAGCCGAGCGATTGCCCGAGTGTTTTTCGTTGGCGGCGCATCGACGGGCAAGTTTGGGGGCGCGGATTTCAATTCGAATTCGTTCGAAGCTCGAAATTTTGATGGGACTAACCCCCCGAGCGGCGAGGGTCGGCTACTGATACTGGTGCACCGACAGTGTATTGTTTCGGCATGATAAGCGGCTTAACGGAGCTTCACTCTCTGCTACCACCCCCTCTCGGCCCCTCTCACCCCCTCAGGGGATGGTGTGGAGTTCTGCCGTCGATTTCTCGTCCCCCTTCCATCGTCCACACCACCATCACCATCGCCACCGCCACCACCACCCCCGTGGGGTCTACTCAATCAAGGACCAACGGTGCCGCGCCCGGTTTCTCTCGACTTCTCTCTTCTTTCCTTCAGATTTCCATCGTAATTTCAGCTAACGAGGACGGACGCAACAATTTCCAAGCCCGGCTTGCATAAAATTGTTCCACGGCAATCGGGAGCGGAAGTGTCGCAGCCCCGTGTCGTAACGCGGCTGTGCTGCTCGGCTAAATTGAATTACCGTGAAACGCGACTTTTCTGTCTCTCTTCTTCTTCGAACGCGTCGCGACGAAACTTTGACGCGTTGAATATTTTGCGGAGAGGACGCGTGGATCGCTTTCGCGCTTCCAACGAGATTCCTGTGCGCTCCAATTATTCGATTTTATGATTTTCCGTTTAGATTCTTCTTGGTTTCTTAGCAACTCGTTTAAAGCGCGACAGAAAGAAAAAGTTTATCGATGGAAAAGTTTGCCGAGACGTAATTGTGGTCTTATGGTTCCGAGGAAGGGGAGGCGTCGTTTACAAATACTTTGACAATTATTGGATTTTCCTATTGCCCCGAACGCGTTACAAACCCTTCGGAGCCGGGTCAGTAGGACCTAAAGCTATAAACCGCGTGCAATAATGTTCTAACGATCGGACGTATAAATTTTTAGGCGAAATAGCGTTGTACATTAAAGATTAATATCTAAATATACAGTTTGAAGTTTAAAACGTAAGAATAAAATAGAGGTTAAAAGTTCCTTCCAAAAGTGTGTTGCAGACGTAATCTGTCAGAAAGGTAGTAAATATATTCTTTGAAGAATTTTAAATCGAAAGTGGGTCACGTGTACTTAGTTCGCGAATAACATCCCCCGCGTATCGATCGGTTTATTCGCGGCAATGTCCGCCACTTTTTCAACCCTTTCGTTGGTAGTTCGACGAGCAGCGCACAGGTTGCGCCTCTGTCCAGTTCGCCGGTTGTCGAGGGGTCAGTTGGTCACCTTTTACCCGCACCGTGGGGGTGGTGTATCGTCGCTCGGATAAAGATGCGTTACGGGAGCTGGTTTATTAGATATCTACGCGGAGGGTTGATAAGAAAAGGAGAACGGTGCGAGACGGCTGGCTACCCGAACAGGGGTTGTTAAGGTGCCCATTGAGGTGTAACTAGGGGGATGTTATTAAATTTCGTTCGGGTCTAGCTCGAGGGGAGGCTCGAATTTTATGGTCTCCCCGAGGACGTGAACGCTCGAAGTCCGGTACATTCGTTGTCTTTCTTCCCTTTGAGAACACTCTCCTCCTTACGACGATGTCTCAAACGCCATCAGTTTGGTCAGCAGATTCCTAATTGGCTTGGTTATCTGTTTCGATCGCTTTCTATCGAACAGAGAAAGGAATGGGGGGTTGATTAAATGCCGCTCTTCCGAGAACAATGGTCATAACACTTGATACCTGATCAAGTTAATATAGTTTTAATGCTGCCTAGAACTTTCTTTAATTCTTTTCTCTCGGTTATTCGATTATGCTGAATCAATGCGGTGGTCGTCGATAATTTCGTATTTAACTTGTTAGGAACACAATCATTTCATTTCCTCCTTTCGTATTTTTAAACTACATATTTTCTCGCTTGAATTCCTGCTACATTTCCTGTTAATATTTATCGGAACACAATTGAAGTTTTTTCGGTTTTCTCGAGTGTAATTATTATACAAAGAATACAATGAATGTATTGCCGTTTTAAGGTTCAATTATTCAAGAATTCTTGCAAAAATGAACGTTTCGCGATGTGAGCATCCTTCGAGTTAAAAATTGACAGCGCGATTACGTTGTTCCACATTTCGAAGATTCAATTTACGCGCACTTTTCACGAAAGAAGATTCGTCGAAAAGAAAAGAAGCAAGAGTGACGTGTCGAGGCAAGAAGAAAATTAATGTATTCGGTGAATGGCAACACGCGAAAGATCTTCGCTGAGATTGTCCAAGAAGGAAAACACCCTGATCATGTGCCTCCCGAGAGGCCGTCTTTGTCAGTCTACCTAAGGGGATGAAAAATCGCGAGCCTTTGGATTCGAGTTAACGAGAACAGCTCGCGCAGCTCGATTCCTAGCCCACTTTACCTCCCAGCCCCCTCTGTTCACCCTCCAGTGTCAATTAACCGCGTAGCAGGGGTTGGGCTGGCACCGGAAAAATCGCAACCCCTGTTTCAATAAGGTGGCCTTTACCTCATTTGGGGGAGATTGTTAGGAACGTTCAGTTTAAAACTGTCGCGCTCGTTTTACAGTAGATTCGCGAGCTTTCTTTAAAGAGGAGCTACTTTTCTTTATTTTTGCCGTCTTTTGTTTCGAAATTAGAGCTGTAGCTGTGGCACATGTAAGGAACGATTGTACTGCTGAAAAGGTTAATTGCGTCATTTGGATGTTACAGAAAAACGAACAGTCCATTAAATAAATTTTAATATAATATAATATAACTTCTCATTAGTATATTCAATCTTTTCTTCGAAGAAAATTGTAAACTGGAGAGAGGACATTTGTAATATCAGTTCTCAGAGGAGAACGAAGGAAGATTTTTACTAATTACAAACACAGGCTGCGAGACGAGAAAAGGCATTGAATCAAGAAGTGTCGGTTTTCAGGGATTCGGTTCCTGGAAGTCGTCCTTAAAAGGTCCTTTCACGTACACGGAAAACCAAGTAACCCTTGACGAGTGCGGTGCCGGATCCTTAAAGGTTCCCTTTTTAAGGGTTGTCCACCCCTGCGTCAAATCACGGCGGATCCTTTAAATTCGCGTCACATTTCACCCTCCTGCGTGTCTTGCAAGGGTGTCCCCGGGTGTCCCGTCTTTTAATCAGGCCCGGTGACCAGGACCTTTCGACGTAGGCGACGGTAACTAATGATACCTTTCGCCATTCTTCTTCATCCCCTTACTCGTATCGTCTTCTCTCTTCTGATGCCAGAATCCTTAAACTTCCAGGAATTGATTCCTAATTTCTTTGTAAACGAGCATTTTTTAAATATACCATCTTCGACAAAGCATTCGCAAAATTAGACGCGTCCACAGAGAACGCGTTAAAGTTCTTCATCGATGAAAGTATCGACTTTCTAATCTCCAGAAGAAACTTTTCTCGACTCGTAGAAACTTGTCAATCTGCAGCGTACGCAATCGTGTAGCGAGCACCGAGGAGAAAGAAAAAATCCATGATATACATGACCAAAGACGCCGGAGAGGTATCGTACAATGAACGTTTCGAAAAGTTCGTCGTTTTTATCAGCGCGTCCGTAACTTCAAAGAGGATGCAAGCGTAAATATAAGAGAAGGAGGAAACAGAGTAGCGGCAGGAGGAAGAACAGGAGTGGGTGGGCAGAGGAGAAGGGATGAAACGTGGTGGTACGAGAGGTGGCGAGAGAGACAGCAATTTTCTCGTCCTTTCTCGAAATATCTCCTCGCAGAGCTTAGATCGGTACCAGGGACCTTTCCAGGGTGGCATTTTAGGGGTTGCTGCGACGCGATAATGAGAACGGGCGCAAAGGGTGGGTGTGCAAAGACATCCGACCGACGGTAGCGAGAGGCTAGGACGTGAGAAAGGAGGATGAGGGTCGGCACCGAGGAGGTTGCGGGGGTTAGAGAAGAAGCTGAAAAGAGGGGAGGGTGTGCAAGCTCCACAAGGGTTAATGCCTTAGCAGTAAGAAGGGCGTTTTAACTCCTGTTTTGCATAGATTTGAATAGATAAGGAGGACAGGAAAATACGCGAATTAATTTATTATGTATCTCTGGCTGGCCTGGCGGGGGAATTTTAAGCGAGCAACCTGAACGAACCGGCTTTACTCTTTACTTTTCGGCCCCGGACGTCAGCCTTTAGCCCAACGTCTTTAAACAACCCTTAAGTTTCTCCACCGTCGGCTCTTCGCTTCCTCTCTTCCTCCACTTCTTTCTCTCTCTCTCCCTCTTTTTCTCTTTTCTGACAAGCGTAACTCCTTCCCTTACGGCTCGAAAGCGTCTAGTATGTATATTGTTCCATGTTAACTGCTATTAAGACTTTCTATAAATTTTTCTCACGGGATCAACATTTTCATGTTACGTGTAGAATTAATATTTTTGTTCAAATATTACCGTATTATAGGGACTTTTCATCGTTACGTCGATTATTTCAACGTTGAACAAAATGTATGTAGTTTTTCGTTGACGTCTGACATATCGTAGAGTCGTACTACTTGCTGTACCTTCAGCGAAAAGGATCGTTTCGTTTTTCTATTTATTCTTCTACCGATTATCAATTGCGGTACGATGGCAAAAGTTAATTAATCGCGATGATACACACTCGAGTTTAGTTATCGAACAGAACAAATATCGAGAGGAAATGTAAACTTAAGCCAAATGTGGCGCGTGGTTGAAACGGCTAGGGCACATTTTGAACACGCTGCTCGATAATACATCATCCCTTAAAGCTTCGGTACCCCAGTAGAAGTACACATAAAGGCAACTAACCCTAGGCCCGTAACGTTTAAGCTTAACATTTCTCACCCCTTAAAGGGTAGCGGCTCCTTGAACCCTTTCAGCTCTACGCCTGAGCTCTTCCGTCTCTTTCTCTCCGACTCTTTCACAGATCTCGCCAGGCTTCTCCCCTCATTAGTCTTCATTTGTTTTCGGAATTATCGCCCACCGCCCTCCCCCGTCCTGGCACGCGAGTACCGTTTCCAAGAGGGTGCCAGGCGTTTTGGGGGTTTATTAAATTGAAAGTATGTTACGAGCTGTTTGAAATAGATACGCGCCGCTGTCAAATACCGAAACTTCTGAATTTGCCAGCCTGCTGTTTTATTAATTACTAATTGCGGTATCCGGTCTTTGTCTGGCATTATATTAGATATAATATATTTAATAATATAAAATTTGGAAAAGTAATTAGAAGCCTCGTTTCGGAGAATCGAATATTAATTGTCGAACGCACAGTCTTTGGTATGAAAAGAAATATCGAGCGGGGATTTTCTCCGAGAACACATCACTTATGGTGCAACGGGTCCAGGGAAACCCTTGGCCTCCTTAAGCTCGCAGGCAGGGTAGCTTTCGCCTCTTATCGTTTTCTTAATCCTCTCATAAAATAGCTGCAGCTACAAGTTCTCTCTCTCTCTCTGTCCTCTCTGTTCGTCTCTTTTTCTCTCTACCCTTGCGAGTTTCCAGCTGGGCTGCTGCTGTTCCACGACGATGTGGTAGAACGCGAGATAGTGGTGTCCTCTCTGGCAAGCTCGGCTTAAAGAGAGCTTAAAAATCACCCCTTCGACCCCTACCGAGCTTTTTACATCCCTACCAACGGGTGTCTGGCGACTGGTGGGGATACTCGATGGTCCAATCGTCGTGTTCGCAAGCACGATGCGCCACGCCCACGTTCCAGTGACCAGACAACCCTCCCCACCAGCTCGAAAGCTTCCCCTATTTGCCACTCCGACAAGATCCCCACCCTTCAAGTCGGTGGCTTCGGAGCTTTCACGGAATTTTTAAACTGCCCTGCACAGATGACGGTATAATCTGCTATTGATCAAGGTGTTTCGAAAAACCGATACTATACCGTTGACTACGGGCTTCGTTTCAACCCCTTCCACCCTACAACCTCTCGTTCGACGAACTTTAATTCCTTTTCTCGCGGTTTTGTCATTTCCTTGCTCGATGCTCTTGCTTCGATTATTTTCCTCCTAGAGTCTCGATGGAATTTTCTCTTTTTCTTTCGCTCGGATTGTTCGCTCGTTTTCCTTTTGTGCTCGAAAATGGAGGATGAGCAACGTAATCGCGTTCAAATAGATTAATTCCTCCGTTATCGTGAATTTAATTGCATGCCTGCATCTACACACGCATACGCGAACATTGTCTATGGTCGCGTGGTATCGGCTACCATTGAAAAAAAGGTAATCGATCGTTTCTCTATTCTCTATTGGATAAATTTAACTGTCCATCCACGTCAAACGCTCGCTACGTCAAAGGGAAACGTTTCTGTAGCTCTATCTGTCATCGAGTGATCGCTTATCCGTCCGACATACAACATTTCCAGATCTTCAGAGAACGTTTCTATTTTTCCCTTCGTACCAACTTGTTTGGTCATTTATTACGATCGTTTCCAGGCATCCATCGCCGGTTTCGCGCTTGACATTTTTCCCAGATTTTATTTAATATCCTTTGATTCTTTCTTGTTATCTCGATTTCCCACTCTTTAGAACAGTTTTATTCTCTAAAAGATTCTCTAAACAATATTTACTCTGGACATGATCTATTATCATATATTAATATTTCATTCTCCACCTTATATGATCGATATTTTGACGAATATAGAATCTATTTTTGTGTAACGGTTCAAAAATTTAACGTTTCACAGTAACAGCCGCGTTGAAACTCTAATTATTGTTCGCCTAAATAATTAACACCGTTAGCGAGAAGTTCTCTCTTTACTTCCTTAACGTATTATTCGATAAGAGTAGATTTCGCTTAACGAAACGTCGGCCACCGGTGTCCGCCGCATCAGTCAACGCGTTAAGGGTTAGATTTGCCCACCCAAGGTCCAGCAGTCCCGTATCGATCCTACCAATTTCTCGGAAGATACTGACCAAGAAGCCGAAAGACTGACAGACATAATTTCAGAGATCCTTTCGATTGCACAGGCTTGCAACACCTGAGTCTGGAGCAAGGAGCAAGTCAAGGGTGGGGTGGATTACCCCGAGGTTCTCTGCCACCCCATTGTCTTCCACCACCTCCTGGTCACCACTCGCATACACATCCTCCAACAGCTGGTGCGTCGGCCTTCAATCCCTTCCACCATAGTATGGAGCAAAGATCCCCTAGATTACCTGGACCTAACACCGGTAAGGATTCAAACACTTTTGTCCGACGCTATCACGAAATGACATCCTTCGGATCGAGATCTGTTTAATGTTACCGAGTTGGATTTTTCGAAGCGATCTTTAAAATGCAGTCGATCGAAGAGCTTGTTAATTTCATCGGAATTGAAAGGATGTCAGAATCGAATTGCCGCGTCGGAGGATAGTTAAGTCTCTGGCGACGAACTGGAGTTCACTGGTTAATGGGTTTCTTAAAGAGTCGTCCAGGAACGATTTGGTTCCAATCAGCGTTTCCGTGAGGGTAGTGACACCGACGACGTCACCTGGTAATCCCGGACCTGGACTGCTCACGACGGCCACCGTCGCGGCGCCAACACCACCTGCCGAACCCACCACGACCACCACGACGCCCACTCCTTCTGGACATCATTCTCACTTCCAAGGTACCGAAGTTAATCAATTTAGAAGCGTTGGCACGGGTCGAAGTAATTCTGCTTAATCTATCTCTACCAACTTTAGTTGGCACCGTCGTGTTGACAATAATTCTAACGACAGGTCTTCATCTTCTGGGAGCTACAGGGTCCATCTTCGGCTCGATATTCGCACCGCTGCTGCCGCAATCGTCCTGGCTGTACAATCCTCTCTATCACACGCAGCAGTACGCCTTGGAGCCCGAATGGCACGCTCTAGCGTTGAGATTGGCGCAGCAACGATTGCAGAGGCCCGATCAAGCCAGGCTGGAAGAAGCGAGGAAACTTCGAAGTCGCAGCAACAGCCCGGAAATCGATTTGAAAGAAGAGAAACAGAGAGACGACGAACAGGATCCGTTTCCCAGATCCGGTTTGGATAGTCCCGATGGAAGTATAGAGGTCGACGACAGGAACGAACACGACGGAAATCGAGATCGCGCGAGGAGCGACGAATCTCTTCAGGAACAGGACTCGCCGAGGATCTCGCCGGTTAGAAGCGATCTCGAAGACGTCACCACGGATGTCACGTTTCAGGATGCTTCCGTTCATCTGCGACCCAGCATGGAGAACTCGAACGATCAAGAAACGTTCAACGACGAGCAGATTTCGCGACGAGACTTGGCGGTCAAAATCCGTCTCGAAGGAACCGTGGATCTGAGCACTAAGCGGGGACAGGACAAGGAAAACATGGGTCAGGATTTGACCACCAGGAAGAAGGACGACGACAGCGAAGTCGAGAGAGAAGGAGTCCGAGCGAGGAGAGAGACGAGCCCTAAACCCAGACAGGTCTGGAGACCGTACTAAAGGACAAAATTAACCGGCTCAAAGGATTTCTGAACGCAGGAATCTCCTGGAAGATATCCGGTTGTAAATTTGCCCAAGTCTCGATCAGTTTACGTTAGAATTCGTATCGGGTCCACGGAGAATACGGAATTTCTCGACTTGTTCCGACCGAATGTACTAGTCAGGAGCCAACCGTGAGAAATACTTGGTCCTTCGAACAGGAACTGTCAAGGACTCGAGGACTAACCAGGGTTTACGTTCGTATAGCTTGTAAATATAAGCGGCGTCCAATTATCACTTAGGTTAATGTCTCGCGTACGTGTTAAACGCTATCCATTGTCTTGGAGTGAGATGTAGCGATTTTGTTGAACGATCCTGATCGTGCTCGCCGTGCTGCGGGGTTGATCGTGCGATAGGGATCGTTTAAACGAAACCTCGTGTCGTTGTAAATATCGCAGGATTAAGGATACAAAGTACCAGCTGAGTCACGTTCTCGAAGAGCTGCTCCTTTTTCTTTTTGGCTGTTTTTACGAGGAACATTAATCGATCATCGGCAGCGTGCGCGACAGGGAGTAGAGCGTAATAACTTAGACCTGTTGACGTTCCGTGTTAAACGTGACTGGCTTGGAAAAAGAAATATCTTTCACTGTTTAAGTACCGTCATCAAATAAAGTAATATCATCCGTTCCATGAATGATCATCTTCTTACGCAGCGTGCATTCGGTCATCCTCGAGGAAGGCGCAGTTGATCTTCGACTAGTAAGTACAAAATTGCTTACGTTCATTTATATATTCTTACTTTTATATTCGACATGTTATTAACGCTTTGACAACCAGTGTCACGTATTCATTGTGATATTTACATTAATTGTAAAGAGAGATTATTCAAAAATCTTGTTCACAGTTGATCATAGTTTAAGATAATCATTTTTAAATTATTAGCCATGGACATTATGTATTAGAAAAATTTTTGTTATTATTGAATGATTTCTAAATTGTTACCAACCATCGCAATACTTTGTATGTATCGATAACCCCAGAGTCAGTAGGAGTTTATGTAATTGATAAGGGTAGTAATCTCCCGACATACACAATAGTCATCGGAACGTTAAAGGAATTTTGACAAAAATTTCATTCTTTTTTTCGGACGGATTTTTCAAAACGATCGATCGATAGTTTCCCGCGACGGGAAGAGAGAGATAGAAATGTTTGAGCGCGATTCGCAAAATGCAAAATCGTCCCAGGGAAGTCGCGAACTAACCCAACCTAATCCGGACAGACGAGATGCAGCAGATTCAATAATTCGCCGCGATTGCAATCGGGCGGGATGCACCGCACGCAAAAACGGCCAGGCCCGATATCCGGTCGGTGAAAAGGTCCGCGTGATTGATGGGATACACAAAGCATCTCTCTTCCCTCTGTTCCCTCGAAAAGCGATCGGTTGTGTTACTATCAGCATACCAGCCGTCACGTCTCTGAAATCGAGATAAAAAGACCGCAAAACAATTTTCTACATTATTTTCCGATGCGCCGCCCGATCAAATGAGCAATAATGCCCGGTACACCGCATCTCCATGAATCTTTCAAACGATGCATTCACGCGTGGACCTCATCCCCTTTCGCCGCCTCTCTTCTCGTGTGCACGAACGCGTTCATCGATGGAAACGTGTCCCGTCAACTCTGCTAATTACGACACTGGTAAATATTCGCGCTTGTTCTGCGACGTGAAAAAAAAGAGTTTGTTCGGACAGGCTGGAATGATCGCTGAAAGCGAGAGTAGATTAACGATTCGAATTTTATTTCTGGCTATTTGCAAAATTGTTGCTCGGTTTAAAGGTTAACAGAGAGGGGATGGAATTTCATAATTTTACCTAAATTTCCGAGCATTTGGGAAATTCTTGATCATTACTAAAATTAATAAGATGGTTGCAATCTCTTAATGCTATAGGCTAGGAGAATAGCCTATGAATCACTAGTTGAAATTATACGATATTTTTGACCAGGAAAAATTAATAGTTGAAATAATTGAAGAACACTCACCTCGATTTCTAACATTTCAAGGGGATTAATTAAAAATTAATATAAATACAAAACACAGAGTTATCGCGAGATACTCGCCGATCGATCGATAGATCCCAAAAGCTGCACCGAAAATACGATTCATCACCCTTAAAGACAAAAACCAGCAGTCCCTTCACCCTCCTGAAAAAAAGAAAGAAAGAACCGTACAAACGTGTCCCAACGATCACTGCGGTCCTTTTTTCGGCGAAACCCGTACACGTCCATGCTGGTCGGGTTATCGCAACAAACTACCCCAATGACGACACGATTAAAATTTCACGGGGGTTGCGTGGCTCGGGCGTGTTCTCTCTCGGAACAAACCGTCTCTCTGTATGATCCCTCTCTCCACCGTGACTGCTCCCGTCCATCGAGCCACCCCAGACCACCTTTTGACCCCCTCTCGTTCACGAAGAGCCACCTCCTGCCCCCCTCATCCCCGTCGGGTGATTGGTACGCGACCGCAGCCACCCCCGCTTTTTAATACACCCGCGCCTGCATACTCTACACCCGTAACCGGTGAGCTGCTCCCGTCTACAGGGTGTTTCATCCAACTGGAGCTACTTCTACCCCTCGTCTCGTGATTCTTTTAACTCTTCGGAAACGGTAAACTTTGCAAATTATAGTTACAACCGATTAACAAGGGACTGAAATACGTATTATCTTCTTTATCGTTTCATTTTGTTTTATAATTTTCCTCTCTTCCAACTCTTTCTAGTATGCTGAACGTTTCTTACTTAAAAATCGGAACAACTAATTTTAGATTTTATAGGTTCTGGTGAAAGTTGAACTAGCCAGCTCCGACCGGAGGTTAAAAGTAGCCGTTGTCCAAGTCGCATGAGACACCCTGTACATCAGAGGGTGCATCCGACTCCTCTCCGCGATCCCCTGCTCCACCCTCTCTCTTCTCTATCATCCTCTTCTCGCTTCGTCACAAAACTTTCTCTCTCCCTTTCCGTTGCGCTGTTTGGCCTGGTCCTGGTCTCGTTCCACGTCAACGTCAACGGTGCACGCCGAGTGATTCATCGATCGAACACGTATTCGTGTCCCCGGCTCGTTCATCCCCCCAAAATAGCGACAAAGACTGGCCAGCTCTCCTGTAGCGGTGGTGCAGGTCGTATGAAGCCATGGACGAAACCGCCGCCACGGCGTCGGGCACAGAAGCCAGAGAGACGGAAAATGCATTTCCACCAGAGGGATGATTGGGGCCGTTCTTTCAATCGCGTGCGGCCGCATCGCGGCTCCCGTTCTCTTTTTCACCGAATCGCGAATGGAATCGTTTCCCGGGGGTGGTTTTCGGCCTTCGCGATGCAGGGATTCATTTTCGACCCTGCACGCGACTATCCTTCTTCTCTAAACTGTGTCACCTCGCCGCTACGTCTCGCGAAAACTGTCGAGAGCGTTTCTTAGCGGTCTCTGCGAGAGTGATTTTATTCGCGGACGTAAACGCACCCTAGGACAGGGTGTACGCGAACGCTCGTTTCCGCAGGCTCGATCGATGGATCGATTTCGTTCAGTTTTGTGTATCTTGATTTTTGGATGGAACAGAATTGCAGGTGATTGCGCGAAAATGGAGGACAGTAGGGGATCGATAATACTTGATTAGGGGGGTTAACCCTTTTGTTGCGGCGTCTATTGTGCGATAGTTGCAAATGGATCGCTGGAACCTGATGAATATTCGTTTGTCGCTAATCTCGATACCTACGGGATAAATTTGTCCCCTATTGTAGCCTGGCATCGATGGCGCGGTGGCAAGGAACTTTGCGCGAAGAAAATAAATTTAGTCGCAAAAAGGATCGAATGAAAATATGGACGAGGAGGATGAGGGGCAGACGTTGAAGGCTGGAAAGAGAAAATAACTCTGGCGTGAATAAATGATAGGATCCAAAACAAAAAAGACGTTTGCCAGCATCTCCAGTTAGCTAGTCCGTGAGGAGAAGCTTCGAGGTATCCTTTAATACTTTTTGTCCTTGTAACCGGCCACCACTCCCTACAGAACCGTCCGCCTTGCCCTGCCAGAAGGGTGTGTGTTCTTTTTATTTTTTTTCCCTGCCAGCCTCTCGCAGTCGAGCACTTTAGATAATAAGGCCAGGACGCTCGGCACGGGCGAAAGGGTAAATTGGGTATTCGTCCGAGGAATTATCTCTCTAATTTCTTTAACGTACCAGTCTCTCACCTTCCTCTTATGTACGCGTGTAATTTCCATCGTCGCGGATCGGAAGCCTGCTCGAAGCCCATCAGGACTCTTGGGGGATGAAAGGGTTCATCTATCTGATGGAAGAGATCAGAAGATGTCGAGGTCGCGCCAAATTATTTCTCGATTCTTCTTCCCCTCTACTCTTTCATCGGCTGCACATGTCTCGCAAGTTATGAAAGTCTTAACCCGCATTATCAGATACGGGCGTGAGTTCTCGTGGTCAGGTTAAAAGGTGCAGCTTTTGTATTGTCGCTTTTAATGGTTTCAACGTTTTACGCCTTCATTTTGTTCGTATTCCACTATTTTACGAAGGTTCTTGGAAATGTAGACTCGTAGAATCTGAAGTTTCTCGAAGGATCCTTGGAAGGATTAATGGAATATCCGTTCGGGAAGGTATCACGGAAGCGTGACACGTTGGGGGTTGATGCTAATAATAATAAACGATCGCCGATATAGAGAGTGGGATGAGGTGGGCGATGTAATTCGTACAAATGATAGTTCACGGCTATCGGGTCGTAGAGGGTAGAGAAGCTCGTATACATCGTAATGGCCCTGAAATTAGATCCCACCCTTGGCGCGGGTCCGAGTTCGACAAATTCGGTTAGGTCGATGAAAAATGAATCGCTGTTACCGCCGGCCTTTCTCCTCCATCGGCTTGGTCGGTTTGCATCTTCGATTTTTATCGGCGGACGCCGACCGGGGCTTTAATTTATCGACATATAATTTATCGGGGGTGGCGGGATCTGGTGTTTCTCGAGAAAAGGATAAAACTTTATGCATCGTTACCATCGGCTACAATTAACAACTGACTCTTTCAAAGCCTCTACGTACTTTCTGATTTCCTAATCAAATTTAAATGTTTGTAAAAAATTATTCGTGTTTATTATATTCGACTCTTGAACAATAACCACTCTCGTCTAACATCAATTAGTTAATTATTTGCGGACAAAGTTGTTAATACAAAGTTGTCGTAAATGAAATTGTAAAGTCAGGAGTGTGATGTAATTAAGGGCTCATTTTTTAATCGAAATTTGTTGGATTAAATTCATATCGTGTTCGTACAAATAATTTAATATCGAAATTAATTCTTGGCCGCGACACCAGTGATATCTTGTTACTGATTTGAGGTCAAATTATTAACCTTTCGACGTTGGCTGACTATTTCTGCTTTATATTACTTGTTCGATATCATATTTCTTACGTTTTGTTATCAAATGTACACAAATTATAGTTTGTTTCTCGGACAATTGATTTTACGACCAGTTGTACGCATATTATTCGGTAATGTCTGACTAATTTCAACTTGTACTACTGTCAGGGCTTTATTTTGCGGTTATACTACTTGCCGCAGTCGTAACATTCGTTGACTGTCAAGGGACCAAAAACGTACATTCGTGTCGAGTCAACGATAGTTCTCTCGACCTTCTCGATGTCGTAGAAGAATTTCTTCGTCGCGTATTAATCCATACGCAGGAATAACTATAAGAGCGAGAGGGGTTTGTTTCACGCATAGCCCGGAGCGTTCGTTATATTATGTTTGCCGTTGGTGTTTACAACTGCTCGTAGCCCGGATGACAATCTCGGATGAAGGGTGGCTCGACGATAAGACAGACGCGTATTTGTTTCCAGGTCGACTGCTGGCAACGTTTGACGGAACGAGGTATCGAATGACGTGCCAACATTCTCGAAACCGTCTTGTAATCTCGACCAATTTCCGTTTCAAACGAAATCAATTTGGTGTTCCAGCAAATTTTCATTTTCCAACCTTTAGACTATGCTTTCAAATATTATTTTTGCCAGACCTGATCCTTTACATTTAGAATTTTATGCAGAATTTTTACAGTCGATGTAATAAATCAAAGTTAAGGGTAAATAATTATTGCGAAGAAACATCGTGTCTGAATGGAATCGAACCTCGAAGACGCAATCGATGAGCGTAGAAAGGAAGAGGAGCACGGCACGCAACACAGCGGCAAACTTTGCCAAAGACAATATAAAAGTTAGGAGGGTCTCGCAGGATTGGAAGTCGTAAATATCATCTGCTAAATAAAGCTTCATCCTCGAGTAGGATTCAAGCGGCGGTGAAAACCCCTTTGCACCAGAGGGGCAGAGGGGATGAGAGTGAATCGGAGACAAAGGCTCGTAACGTTCGCTGACATTAAGGTATTGAAAGAAAGGGAGAAGGGTGCTGTAAACGGTGTCTCTGTTCACCCTTGCGTCGCCCTACCGCAAACGATCAACGCTTCTGATCATCCTGCCGACGAAGGAAGTCGCGTTGACGTCTTAACTGCAATACAACGTTAGAAAGTCCACTCTTTCTTCGATTTGCAACACTATTTGCTAATCTCTCTTGGAATAACTCGGTAATTCACAAGAGGCAACAGCAAGGATCGCTGATAACTTAAAACGTTTCTCCCGCGTAACCACGTACGGTTGTTGCTGATACCGGTACCAAATAATTCCTGTCGGGCAATAAAAATTTCTCCGCGCAACATTTTCCGGATCCGGCGAACACCAGGTCGAAAGTTTAGGGGTCCCATCATGCCTGAAGTGTTTCAGGGCTCTGTTCAGGATGTAGGTGGCACGACAAAGCAGAGATGAAAGAGCGTTCAGCCCCTTTCCGTTGGCATTCAAATGTGGCCTTTCTGACCATGCAACCCCATATCTCCCGCATCCTTTCCCCCAGAAAGCAGCGTCGACTCGCTCGAGCGGCTACAACCGACCAAGACACAAGCCCATCCAGTACGCCAAACAAATGACGCTTGAAACAAACGAAAGACGACGGCGTTTGTCTTTTGTTCGTGCTGGCACGCAAGGAATTCGTCCTCTCGCCCCCTTCTATCTAGCATCCTAGGGTAGAGCAGGACGGAATAAAAAAATATCACCGTCGGATTTTTGTCTCGGTTAGCCAAACGATTCTGCTTAATGGCTTGCGCAAAGCTTTCGAGGGGTCCATCTTCCCGCGGAAGATCGCGTTCCTTGGATGGTGTACCCCCTGGTGCGCGACTTTCAATTTTCGACACAGGCACGAGAAGCCATCCGCAAATTTGTGTGCTCAAATATTCGACGAAGAATTAGAACGAAGCGGAACTTGCAACGGATAAAACATTTGCACGGACTAACGAAAAATATTTGGCAAGACACATAAAATGGTATGGAGGAGTAAGAAGAAAGAGGAGACGATAGGATGGAAGTAAAAGAGCAATCGAAGCCGAAAGGGGGTTTCTTTCATCAGAAAATAATTAAGGTTTTCTATGGAGATGATGGATTCGGTGGACCTGCCGTTCGCTCAGTCAACGTCAGAGGTTGACAATAGGTTCAATGGATGGAGGGCTCCTTTATTTAAAGTAGCTTTGTGTTCTCTCCGATCTCTTCCTCCCCCTTCGTCCAGCTTGTGCAGTTCGAATCTGGATCGTCCATTCTACCCCCCTGAAGAATCGAATTTCTTTAACGGCGGCTTCGCCAAGTTAATGAAAAAACGGTGATGCGGCAAGGAAGAGTCAACTGAAAAATTTCCTCGGCGTTGATCCCGAATGAAACGCGTTCCAGAAGCTCGGTGCTTAGAATCCTGTTATGAGTTTACGAATATCTTTTTCGCAACAAACGAAAGAAGTTGTATTATCGTTTACAAAAACCATGAAAGAGCATCGGGACGTCGCGTTTGAACCCTTAACGTAAGAAAATCAATTTCCAAAAGCCATCGAAGTAAAATCGAAGCGCGGTAGAAGGCGGCTTCTTGGCGTGTCTGTCGCTTAAACGGAACGAAAACAAAGAAGATCGTTTAACGATATTGTCAGAGTAAGCCCCTGGAGGGCCAGCCACGGTTCCTCCGAGGCGAGCTTGAGGGGAACCAGAGGCGGATGTTGGGTGTTGGGTGTCGTCCCGTTCGCCCGGCTGGTATTATTCCGAACCATTTGTCACTCGGGCAACCCGACAACCCCTTTCGTTTCTCCGACACCCTCTCGCGAATACCTCCTCCCCAACTCTCGCGCGTTTTTATAGCCACGAATCGTCGCAATATGCCGACAAGGGGCTTACGTTACTCAGCCGGCTGGAACTCGAGGACAGATTAAGAGGGTGCTCGAGAACGTTTTTTTTCCTTCTTTCGCTGCTGTCTTGGTCGCCATCCTTCGGATAGTCGAACGGATTAAGCTCGACTAATCCAGATCTCGCGATGGTCCACGAGAGGCTGGAACAATCCTGCGTCGTACGCCCGAAGGGTTTCGTGGAAAGAAGGATAATTAATTCTCGGGTCTGGAGGGAAACGTCTTGACGGAAACGGAACGGGTTAAGTCGTCCATAGGCTGTGCTGGACTTTTGTCGCGGATACGGGACTTTATGGGAAGAAGGATAGATGGGTGGGAGTGGTTTTTGCAATAGAGGGTAGTTCGTTACGAATTGCTGGGCTGTTGAAAGCGTAGGAAGGGCGTCGAGGGTGAGCTAAGGAGAATCTAGGAAAGCGTAGAAAGGGTTCTAATCTTGAGATTGAAATATTGAATTTAATCCCAATTATAGTATCTCGTAATACATCGTTCTTGCTAGTTTTCTCGGGACGAATTGCTACGGTAAAGCAGCAAATGTTGTCGTATCCTGGCGGGTCCAAGAACAGGACGATGAAATCTCTCGGTGGGATATTTTGCAGGCTGAAAAAGAATTCGCGTAACGCGCTGAGCGGGCAGCAAGGCGTGCGCGAAATCGCGGATCTAATCTGCTAAAAGTCTGCTTAATTATGAGCGGTAGAAACGCGCCAGAGGGTGACAAGGGATGGCGAGGAGGGAAAGCGGTTCGCTTCTGTTTTCGGACTTTTCCATTAGCCGAATGAATCGTTAGTCTTTTGTTGACTTTTATTGGGGGACGTTGGCTGGCTTGGTCCTGTTGGAACACGGTTTATCCGGACGATCCGCTTGATTCGCACTGTCCGCTTTCGATTAACGCCCGAATCCGTTTCTTTCGCGATTCGGCTAACCGTTGCGTCTTCGAACGTAAGATAATCTACACTCTGTACGTAGAACTATTCGCTCTGTCATACGAAGTACCGAAGTTGTTAAGTCGCATAAAAACTGTTGGAACACTTTGTCGACGCGAAGGAAACCTCAAGTATCCTGAATGGCGTTTGATATTTGATCGAGTAACACGCACGCGATTATCCCTCTACCCCCGTTTAATATAAAATCACTTTAAACATGTCCATCCAGAAGAGGGACGTCGAAACGAGGGTACAAACGATTCTCTGATAGCCGATCGAAGACTCATCCCGAAGAGGGAAGGTTTGCGGATAATTCAAAAGGGACGAGATTCACGGAAAGTAGAAAAAAGTCTGAAAGGTTGACGCGAGTCAAGGCATCGGCCTGTTCCGGTAGCGCGGCTCCGTCCGATCGGCTAGAGGGTTAATTTTCTGGTCAGTTGGTCGCTTCTGGCTCTCCAGGGTTATAGCGGCGATCTCGAGGCCCGTAACAACCCCTACTTTACCCCCTACATAAATATCCGGAATTAGCCATTTCTCCTGACCTCTCTCTCTCTTTCTACCCTCTCCTGTACCGGTCTCACCCTCGCGTAACCCTCCCCCATTGCCCTATCGTTCGCCTGTCCGTCTCTGTTTCTCCGTCGGTCAGGCAGCCGGTTGTCGGGCGGAGTCTACGATCACTTGACCGATTAAGGACCGAGGCAGAGGGCTTCGATTCGAGTAGTCGGTCCGTTACGCGGGGGTCGTGAGTGGATTGACGTAATTGAGGAGAAAACACGACGCGAGCCGTCATGTCGCGGAATATTCGAGCCGCCCTCGCACCCTCTGCACCCTTTCGTCCGCGATTAATCAGCCACCATCGTTGGCGCCACCCATCTATGCTCCCTATAACTTCATTTTCGATCATCCTTAACGATGTTTCCTTCTGTTCATACTCGACGGTGAGAAGACGCTCCTAGAGCGTACTACGTTCCTTCGGTCAAGAATACTATTTTCGTTCGTCCGAGTCGACGAGTACCGCTATCCGTTAATAGCGTAGCAGCAACAGTTGCCAGACGATTCGCGAATCGAAGCACGGCTCCGTAGCTGCCGTTGGATTACGGGGGGAAGAAAAATGATCAAGGAAACGGATTCGTGATGGAGAAGGCTGGCAACTTCCGGTGTGATCCCTCGAGCAGCGTCACGGAACGAGAGGGATTTGGGCGCGAATCAAGGGCCAGAAGTGACTGGTGCTGGGCTGGATCGCTTCATCTCGTTTTTACTCACTCTGGATTAAACAAAAGCCAAAGCTCCTTAAACTGCGGTCTCAGCTAAGCTGGATACATGCGAGGGTCCCGGGGACCCAGCCTCGCTCTTTTATCTGGATCGCGTGATCCTCTTTACTCCTTATGAACTTCAACGTAACAACAGCTCGATCCGACTGAAAGCCCTGGGGACATTTATGTTTCGTTTACTTCGCGAAAAGCGTGGCCGTACTCGACCTCCTGTCTCCTTTGTTGTATTCTAGTTATATGCACAGCATTTCTGTTCAATTCTCTTGACGGTTCGCGATTGCCTGCAACGTTCCGAGTTAACGCTTTGTATTTTATCGTGTTTGCGCGTAACTTTTGGAAGATCAAGTATCTTCTCGACGCGGTAAGGGACAAGGAAGACGGTGGACAACGAAACGGTTCATTCCGGAGGGTGACGAATCGAGCAAAGAAGAGTTGGCGAGGTTTTTCTCCTAATACGAATTCCGTCAGTTCCTCGCTCGTGAATCATCGCGATATC
Organism: Megachile ligniseca; assembly: GCA_945859555.1. Taxonomy (NCBI): domain Eukaryota; kingdom Metazoa; phylum Arthropoda; class Insecta; order Hymenoptera; family Megachilidae; genus Megachile; species Megachile ligniseca. Next base: position 10,451,499 of record OX243787.1, read on the forward strand.
TGTCTCTTAACGCCGCCTATGAATACAATATCGAATGGTAAGAAGAGGGGTGGGCAGACCGGATGGGATGAAGTCGGAATTGCCGATAAAAACGAGCCAGCGAAACAGCCATCGAGTGCTTTCCTTCATTTCCCCTTTTCGAACGTCATCTCGTCGCTGTCCAGAAGACCGTATCTTTCGCGAGGGAATGATAAATCCGTTTTTATTTTACCGTTCGAACCGCTTTCCGATTCGAAGAGACGCTCGAAATTTTGGAACGGGATAAATATCGAGGATGAGATTAAATTCGATGTCCGTGATTCGAAATTTTTTGTCGCAATCGAAATCCTTTCGAATCGGAAGAAAGCCGGAGACGGGTTACGGCGGACCCGTGTGGGAAAATCCAAGTCGAGGCAGCGGATCCTGGAACCCTCCCAACAAGACGAAAAGTTCTTCTTCTCCTGAGGCACACGGGATCGAGATCGGGATCGGGATCAGTTACGGAGAGGTCGAAGAAGGACTGATCCTGTATTTGAATACGAGACTCTCGGAGGACTACATGCATTTTAACTACCGTCCAGATGCCGTGGCTCTCACGCTGCCCCGTCGCCCAGCCATCGTCAAGTTTCTAAACTATCGTTACTTGGACCAAGGGTGGAGGGCTCGTGAATTCTAAAGACATTCCTCGGCTTTCGCTCTCTCCCTCTCTTTCTCTCTCCACTTCGCGATACTCAAATATCCTTCGATCATCGTTAAATGCATCCGCATCTAGAAGTATACTGGAAATTTTAACAGATAATCGTAAGTCCGGACAATGAATTTACATATACTATAAGCTCTCGATTCCTCCGTGGAGCCAAAGTCACGGTTCTTAACCGTTGAAATCCCACAGCTGTGCTCCATCAACCTCCGCGATATCTCGGGCTGACAAAAAAAGAATCAGCCCTAACGGGATTAACGCGTCTCGGGCGAATCAATCGGATCTCGCCACAATCGATTGGACGACGGAGTCGATGACAGGGTGTCGATAAAACGACTCGACTCGCAGCAGCTTGCCAGGCATCTTATCTAGCAGCCAGCGTGAACACGCCACTCCGAACAGATATACACGCGAGCTACGAATACGAAAGAGAAAGACGGGGACAGAGATAGAGAGGGTTAAGGGTGGGTTGGCTCGAAAGGAGAAGGAAACGCGAGAGAGCGAACGAGACGGAGAAGTCGGGGTGGAATGTGGGGGTGGGGATCGGTGTTGTAGCCGAGTGGGTACCACCAGAGGTGGGTCTGGTTGGCCGCGGCGTCGGCGGCGTCGGCGGCGGCAGCGGCGGCGTCGGCTGTCTTGGACAAAATCAATACTGTGGCCACCCATCCCTTGCCACCCCTTTTGCCTCATCCCGCCACCTTACCGCCCAAATCCACCCACCAGCCCACCTAAGGTTGTGGAGTAAGTCGGAGAAGGTGGTGGAGGTGGAGAGAACTGGCGGACGGTATGGTGGTGTGGGCTTGGCTGCAGATGCCGCGTAATTACCACCCTCAAGACACGTGTGGCGCTCGCGCATCCCCCTCTACCCGCTTTCCAACACGGTCCAAGCCAGGGATCGGTGTGTCGACGATGCTGAGGCTGCTGATGGTGGTGAATACTGGTGTCGGATGGCCGGTTCGCTCTTTATTAAAAGTATAACTCCCGATATCCTCCCCATCACCATTGATCGTGGCTTTTTCTTACTTGCCTTACCCTTTTTTCTTTCGCCCTTTTTGCTTTTGCTTCTCTTTACACCGCACTTGTTTTTTTCTTACTCTTCCTCTCGGAGATTCTCCGTACGTCGTTTTAAGATTCTCACATTTTCGCTTGTTTATTCTTTCCCGTTACATCAGACTTTACAGAGGTCTTCGGAAGATGCCGAAAGTTAACGCGCACGAAGGTCGTTAGATTGCCTTATTATCTTCACCCTCGTGTTCCGTCTTTTTTTAGTTGCCGGTAGCAGTGTCCTCTTGGTAGGATCTGTTCGAGGTGTTCTATTCTCGTGTTTTTGCTTGTCACGTCCGATACTGCCTAGAGGTGTTCGTTGCGAAGATCGTCGGTCTCTCGGAAATTTTTCTGTCCCCGTCACTTACTTTAGAAAGCGAATACAAAAAAAGCGTTTTATCGTAAATCGGTCGTTGGCAGTGGGGGATGAGAATCGGTGGATTTTCTTTCGAAGAAGCATCCGAAAATCGCAGGCACGAGCATTTCCCCGACGCGCCCTAATAAATTAGCATTCTCGTTCTAACAAGGTCCAGACTTCATCCCTCAGGGGGTTACACCGAGGACTATCTACAACATACCACCCTTGCCGGACATAGCGAGCATAGCCAGACCCCTTCCATGATTCCGCAGCACGCCAGCCCGGAAACTACCCTTATTAATATTATAAGACAAACCATAGAAGAGGGGGTGAGGTGGATCCAGGGAACATTGTACGTATGTAAATAACCGAAATGTTTGCACGTTGATTCGGCGGTATTCTCAAAATATCTCTCTCTTTCTGTTTCGAGGTATGGAAATTGTGAAAAAATATCTCCACGAGCATGCAAACAAATTGTTCGCCGTTCGAGAGAGAAAGAATTCCCTCCTTGGATGTTCGCGTTGCCGTTGGGGTCGTAATAAAGATTTGTCATCGTGTTGGGACACTTTTAGTGGACAGTGGGAAATGGTATTCTCGTTCGATGCGTATTTCCATTCTGACGAGACGGAAGAAAGGCTTGTTCCTCGGTTGAGGAACGCGGCGTTCAACCCCTAAATCAAGCAAACAACCCCCTGAAAACAGCCGAGGTCGAGCAGTTACGCAGCCGGCTGGTCATTTGCGGTCCCGACAATGCCCGGGATTACCATGTCGCGATTCTTTCGACTCTCTGTCGCCCAACTTTTCACTCGAACGTTGTTTTCAACATTTGCGTAATCGTTATTAAAAATATCGCGATTCCGTGGCCTTCGCCCTAGCGAACTTGAAGATTTACGCGTTGTTTGCCTTTAGCGGGTTATCGTTTAGAAAGCAAGTACATCGTTGTAGTACAAGATACTATGAGAAAAGTTTAAAGGCGAAAATATTTTGTATCGTAGGAAATAGACGAAACGTTAATCGAACATATTTGTAGAAAAAGTGGAGAGTCGAGTTTTGCAGGAATCAGAAAGCTTTTATGGACGTTTAGTCGTATGGAAGGGAAACACGAAGGAAGCGTTTCCTTAAAACGAAACCAGCGCACGTATTCGACTAATCATACCGCCATTTCCTTTAATATCCGCAGATGGCCGCCCTACCGAGTCTTAGGGACTTCCGGTGAGATTATGCCGTCGCCGAGAGTCTCGCATCCGCCGCCTAAATGTTTCAACCCCTATGCTTTCGGCTTAGAGCAATCTTTAACAGAAATATTTAACTTTCCCTTCTAAAAAAAGAACAATTATGTACGGAAATTATGTTTGCGAATTCGAGGAAATTTTTCATTTAAATCTTGTACTTTTAAATATCGGGAGAAAAGCTGCAGAAAATTTGCGAGAAAATAATTGCGTTTACGATATCAAGATGTAGAAGTAAGTTAAATCGAACGATCGCGACGCGAAGCGTTTTTCGAACACCATAGATTCGGGATGAGACCATTTCGTCACGGACATTACTTCCGCCATTAGTGGCGACTATTTCACAGCAATAGGCTTTTTATTCGCTTAACACGATCCACGCACTGGCGTCCGGCATAGGCTAGATATCGATAGTCCGAGCCAGTTTTAATGACGTGCGTGTGCTGCAAGAGATTTGGCCAATAAAGGGTAGATCGAAAGGGTGCTACATTTAAATGAAAATGTCCACAAGGTATTCCTACGTTCGTCCCTGTCTACCTTTCCAAATAACTTTGCATCCGTTTGTTAGCGTCGATGCCTATCGAATTCGATTTTCTAAACAAAAATTAGACGATTAGATTTCGATAACGCGAAATTGTCGGAATAAATTGTTTGAATTTGAAAGTGTCGCCGGAAGCTTGTTCGATTCGCCGGTTGATCGACCGCCACAACGAAACTTTTAATCGAGACGTACACACGGAATATTTCCGTTCCATTGTCCACTCGCGAAGTTTGCTCTCTCGTTTATCGCTCGTGAAACTCGGACGTATAATCGAAATAGTATCGTTCGGTATATTAAAAAGTTACAATAGTTCGTGTCTTGTTAGAAGTTCTGTATGTGACCGCGAATTAAACAACTTATTCGATTTATTCGCAGGGAAACGTAGGAGCGATACGAATTGAAAATTGAAAAACGTAATGTTGGCATAAACTCGCAGTGGAAGAGGAGGGTTACGTTTAACGAGTGGGCGCGCGAAAGAAGGTGGAAACGAGTTGTCGCCGCGGTAAGCATGCGGGGTCGAATGTGGCACGGTAGTCCTGCGACACGCTGGATAGCATTCTGGTCGAGTATGTAGGGTGGTCTCAGTCGTGGTGGTCCGCGTAGCGGGATAAGGATTTATAGTTTAATATCTCGACCGGCTGGGTCGTCGTCACATTTTCAAGCCCCGAGAGAAACTATCCACACACGAGCAAGAGAAGCAGCCACCCTCTCGGTGAGCCACCCCTTTTACGGATTCTCCTAGGCTCCACACAACCATTCGATTCTCGGCTTTCTCCGTGTCTCCTTGCTGTTTGACCGAGCAAAGCTGCGCCAAGGATCACCGTAGCCAGGATTCCGAGGAAGATTTGTTTCGGTTTGATGGGGCCGTTTAGACGTGTAAATGCGCTCGTTAGATTGGAAACGCGTGCTAGGGATAGATGTTCCATCACGTTCCGGAGAAAGAGAGGTCGAGAGAGAAGAGCTTGCTCGGGAAAGAATGGGTTGTACGGGGGTTAAAAAAGAAAGAGAAACGAGCTGGAAGGCGGTTTATTGGAACCTTGGCGCTATAAAGGGCCGCATAGATAGCGTGGATATCTGAAATCGTGTTTTTCGGATCGACGAATAAAACAGAGGTTGATGTTATTGCCGTGACGATAGTTGTGGATCGTGGTTTTATAATTATTCTCACCTTTTCTACTCGCAATTATCCGCTTATAACCCGTAGAAAATCGTAACAGTTTCTAAAATATTTCCTTCTAAGGATGCAACCGTTTTTAGAAAGATTCAGTAGTACAGGTCAGCCATTTCTGCTACCGTATCGTTGCACTTTCCTTAAATTAGAAACAACTCAATTTTGGCAGGTATATCGTACAGAAATAAATGATATTTCGTCTTTAGAATACTTTCCTGCAAGGATAAATCTATGAAGAAATTCAGTAGCGCAAGTCAACCATTTCGTCCCCGGTAATCGTTTCGTTCGCATTAGAGCGGTATTAAAAATTGAAACCGTAATGAAAGTTCTACACGGGAAATCGATATTTTATTTCGAAGATATTTCGTCGTAAGAAAGTGTTTATTAAAGAATTCAGTAGTACGAATCAATAGTATCTTCTACTAGATGATCTCGTAGATTTTCCGTTAAGTCGAACGGAAAATCGGTGAAGGATCAGAAATTGTACGATGACAGGTAATAAGTTGGGTCGTCTTAGGTGTCGCGTAGGTAACGCGGTATCGTCTCTTTGTCGAACAAAGTCGTCCAGAAGGTTTGACCTCCTCGAGCGTGTCGTTTCATAGCCAAAGGTGTATCGTTACTTGGTGGCGCTTTGAGCCAGTGGCAAGGGGTTGGAAAAGGCCGACACAAGCGGCGGAGATGCAAAGGGGGTTGCTCTTAGCCGCGTTAATGCCTTGAGAGGGGAGCGTTAATTAATAATTGCTAGAGGGTGCCATCGGTCCCTTAGGAGGGACGACGACAGAGATAGACCGAAAGACGAGGATCATACGTTCTCGAAACCGCTTCTGATAGCTCGAGATCAACGATCGTTATCGATCTTTTTTCTCTTCTTCTCCAAGAAATGTCCCCGCTATCGTTTCGCTTTTTTTTATCGACTTTCGTATCAAAGTCCCATTTTATATCGTTTCGTACTACTTAGAAAATTGGAAAATTATAGAATTAGCTTGTTTCGCCCATTCAGAACGTAGCGAGCTTGTAAATGCACGGTAGTAAATTTTGAAGAGGACACTGTTCAAATCGGAGAGAAGGTCCTGCAGGATATTTTTTCACGGGACCAGGGGGTTCGTCCACAAGGATCACGAGTGCTGGTCAGGTACTCGCGATGTACTTGGGGAATACGCGTGGTCCTAAATCAGGGTTGATATCCTCGAAACAATTCGACCCTCCGAGGATGGTGTCCGGCAGCAGGCACTGGCTTGGCCGGGTAGCACGGAAGAAGATTTAATTAAGCCGGAGCCGATTTATCTCCCTGACAGCTAACCCCATCCTTTCCACCCTGTCTTCCTTCTCTTTCGAATTCTCGGCCTCTCAAACCCACGACACGTTCTAGGTGCTTGGTCCTAGCAAAGGGTGAAACCCTTTCGCCCGGATCACGACTAGAAGCGTGCATGTAAGAGCTGCTGTTTTCGCACCGTACGGATCCACTGATTTTTACCATTTTCCATTCTTCCTTCGACAATAATTTTGTCACACTTTTATCGAGTCTCTATCTTGTCAACTTTCTATTCCGAGTCTCGAAGATTTCGAAGAATTTTTCGTCGATACGTTCCGAGCAATCGAAACGATTTCCAACAAGTATTTTCGCTCGATTTTGGACCTTTAGTTCGGCGACGCGTCGACGAATTAATTACGGAAGATAGAAAGCGATTGATATAATTGTTTAGAGTATAATGCTAAGTAATCGTGGGCTCGAGACAGCAACAGTCTTCCTTCAATCTCGCATTCCGCGATATCTATTTTCCGTCGTGTCAAACTAACCTACAGGAAATCCCCGATGTTCAGGAACGTACACCGACGCTCCGTGCATCGCAAACTGTTGAGGGAAGCTAATTCACCCATAGAGATCTCAATAACGCGTTTTCGTGATAATACATCTCATCCTGCAGCGTTTCCATTCAACAATTCGAGCCTCCTCTCGTCGCGAACCTTCGATTTCGATCATTTGACCCGTCGCTTCGAGTCGTTCTAATTGCGCTGCGTGTTCCGTTGCACCTATCTCGTTTCATAACGTCCATAAGAAAGCGATGCTCGAACTTTGCATAATAGATATCGTAATTTCGCGGACCTCGATGTATCGTAAATGCCTAAACATCCGTGTATTAATTTTCCATATTTCCGAGTAAATAGGTATTAAAGTTAGAGGTCGAAATCTGCGAAAGAAACGTCGTGGTCTCGATAACCGCGGAATAGAAGTCGAAAGGATGTTCGTACAACAGGAAGCGAAGAAACGTATAGACTAGAGAGCGATTAAAAATTCCGTCTGGCCTCTGGTAGCGCTACGTGCTCGAGTCCCCGGTGTGTAACATCTGCCGAGGTAGAAAAAGGAAAAGCAACGCGGGTCTCCGAGGCGGAAAGAGGAGATCCACGATTCCGTTCGTCTTTCTCTCGCTCCTTCGGAGGTTCGAAAGGAACGAGGAGCGGTTCCTCATCCCCTTGGACCGGAGCTTTACCCGCTACTCACCCCGCCGGCAAGCGTTGCCGCTCGGAAAGAGAGGTTACACGGGGGTGGAAGAGAGAGACGACCCCCGCCCCTTTACGGGTCTGCCGGTGGTGGCGGCGGTGTCGTATCTTGGCCTCCGTGGCGCGCCGCTCTATCGACGTACAGCCACCCTCGGCTCACCTTCTCTACCGAGCTTTCCTTGTCTTCCCCGACACGACCCACCGCCCTCCGCACCCCCTCGAGCTTCGCTTCGCTTCGTTGCTCGTTCCACGACTATCTAGCCACCTTTACGCCACCCTGGCTGCACCCTCTTGTAACTCGCGATCACCGAGATACGCTTCGTGCACGACTTCCTCGGGCCTAAAACTCCCGTGATACTGACCTCCTGAACGAGAGATCTCGCGCCGATAGATATTATCGTGCCGATGCCTGGTTTGCCGAATTAGCCTGCTAGCTGTTCTCGTGTCCCGTCCGTGGTTTTCGATCGTGGGATGCCGAGAGGTGTGTACGAGGTTTGTTTTGGGCCGATCGACTTGGCTGATGTTTGGCTGGCTCGGTTATCGACGCGACGGTCCATCGAGGAGATCGCTAGTTAGGCGATTCGATCGTTGCCGACCCTCTACTTCGGACGCACGGTGTTTATACAAAAATTCCATTCGAAGGAAGTTTTCGTCCATCCCGAAAACCCCTCTGTATCCTATGTTCTCGTTTACATTCGGCAGGAACTTGCGAAGAAAGTTTCGGTTAGCTGCGGAAACGATGGTCCGGTCCAAAACAATTTGGCGTTTTCGCGCGTAACGGAATTGCGCTCATTTTTATACGCGATAAAAGTTTATCACGCGTTGGATTATACCAGCGTTTCTACCGCATTCGCGTTTGAACTTGTCAAATAATTTTTTCCTTCATCCGAACGTACCGCTGTTTGTTTCTTGATATAGATTACAGAGGGGATATTATCGTAGCGAAGTTTGTTTAAAAATGTATAGGCAATTAGGGTGGTATGGATCGCGGTAGGGAGCAATCAAGCGGTGCAAACAGGAAATTTTTCCGACGGCCGCGTATTTCAGGTGCATAGCTGGGACGCGTGAACAGATGCACGCAGAATTACGCGCCTGGCCGCATATGTATATATAGATGCACGCACGCATATACATGGCGTATGTCGCAGATGGAGTCGGGTAAGCTGGTGAGTATCGGTATTCGGTTAATTATGGTCCCCCATCGAGGCTGCATGAATTCTTGACGCGGGGGGTGTTGCAACACTCCGTGCCATGCGCGCCTGTCATATCCCCAGCAACATTGCTACCAACGTCACGCGCCCATAGGTACGACAGGATCGTATCCTGACGCGATCAGCTTAATTTCGAATCACGCCCTCCTACTACATACGCGCGAAAGGATCTTAACACGATCGTGATCTGCTTCGAGGCATCCTTCGATTTCCCTTTCGACGCCTACGAACACTTGTTTACGATATGTCTGGTACGTTATTTTTCCGCTAACTACGCCGACGAATTCTTACGAGCAAAGTTTCCGATATGGCTCCACGGTAATAAATCGAATAGTTGATTCATAGTTTGCAGGTATTGGTAATTTCGGATTTAACGTGTCTCGTCCACGTTCGTCGGACAAGTTGGAACGGAACTTAATAATTTGATCGAGTCCGTGGATCCGATTCGTGATACCAGGCCAGAAATGAGATCGTCCGGTGAGGTGGTTTTCGTGAAAAATACCGCTCGTTTTACAGGCGGTAGAAGCAAGGCTACGCTATCAGGGGTTGGGGGTTGTATTTAATTAAACCTCCACGGGCTGCCTGATCGAGCATCAATACCCAGTGGTTCTCCGACTTATCGAATCACAGTCGGACGTTGATTGTATAATCAGTTTGTTAAATTATTTATTTCGCTTTTGCTCGTTCTCCGCTATCGTTTATCCGACTCGCTTTTTCGTTCGACAAATTGAAACTGCTATCGCGTTCTAGACGAAACGAAAGTTTAGATTTTAGCAGGTGAAACGGGATGTTCGGTCGTTCGACGAACGGTTTAAACGAGATACCGAACGACAGAACGGAGTTTACGATGAATATTTCTGACAAGAATGAACGTTTCGTTCTGCGAGGCAACCGAAGCTTCGAGATTAAAGGCTGGCCGGAAACACCGACCGCCGAAACGCGGAAAGACTGCGGATGCAGCTTGCAGCGAGAAAATTAATTGCTCTGCACTTCTGCGGTCACGAATTACGACCGATGCGTATCCATTTCTCGTGCACGTTGATGCACGAAGATTTGTTCGTCCGATTCAAAGCATCGGCCAGAGCCACGAGTATATCTCCAACGAGGTACTTCGACCACTCCGAACCATCAAATTCTCTGCGATATCTTTAACCTCGTTTCCTAACTTCAAACGCGATGTTTATCGCGTAATAAACTTGGAACTCCTAATATTTAGTAAATTGGACTATTAATCGTTGATAAAAATAACAGTTTGTTCGGGGTAAGCTGTTAACAACCTAGTAGGCTCAGTAGAAAAATCGACGGATAGTCAGACGCGTTACAGAATAGAATTCTTCGATACTGTTAGGGAGGCTTGCGTAAATCCACCTAATCTCTCGTAACTCGCGAGTGTTATTTTTCATACTTGACGTATTTTACGTGTTCCGAACGTGTCGTATCGATCAGTCTGATATTGAACTTCAGCGTAGATTATCGTACGCGTAATCAACGATGGAAGAAGAAGGATTCAGTTGCAAAACTGTATCGTAAGAATGTTTGTAACGGGAGGGGATGTTCGCGAGGATTTCGATCAGATCAGTCTGGATTACCATCCTGAATGAGAACCAAGCACGAGAATCCCTGTCGGTGGGATGTACGGAGGTTTGCGAAGCCTTATTAGCGATTTAGGGTGATTCGCCCCTTGTAGTATTGACTCGAGACCGGCTGCCTCTGGGAATTAAAAATCGCTAAATTCGGTTACACAGCCAAGCGCGTTTCGTTTCATCTCGCAGCCCCTGTCTCAGGAGCAGGACCAGGCCAATCGCTCGGTGAATTTGATCGAATTAAAAGCTCCACCCCGGAAAGAATGGGTGTCGAACGATCAAGTGGCTAAACGCGACGCTTCCGTTGGAATTCGGTTCGTCACCGACACGTTTAACGAGTGGAACAGCCTCCCGATATATCTAGGTGTTTCTTCCACGATCGATTTGTCTTATTTGCAACTTACGAGAAATACTTTGACGGGCTATTTCTCGGAAATTGGCCGATTGAACGGAGAAATACGGGTGGAAGGAGGAAGAAAGAAGGGATGGGAAGAGCGTCACGGTGCATAAGCGCGACACTTTGTTCTGCAAGCAGGCTAATGACAATTTAAATGCATGGAATTAACGTAGCCGAAGCGGGAAACGCGCAGGCAGGCACGCGACAGCCAAATAATATCGTTTCATCCCCTATGGGACGCGCGTCGATTCGGCTAACTAGAAACTTGCCCCCGGACTCGACCGCGACGGTTCACCGACAAAAAATAATCTCGAACGGCCGCCAGCCGAATCGACACCCGCGCAGATTTTTTCCACCCCCGCCCGCTCTCGATCGATAATCGACGAGCGACGATAAAAACACGCGGCCGAAAAAAATAGCGCGACTCTCGTTTCGACGAACTTTCAAATTTAAACAGCGATCCCGGAATGCGCTCGGTTGTTTCTATATAACGTTGAAATCGGCGAAAAGACAAGGTCGATATCTTGCACCTTCGAAACACCTTTCCCCTCCGTCTCGTCGTTACCCGATCCCGGTGTCGGTGATCAGCGTGTTCGGAAGGCGGCGAAAAAGAAAGCTGCGAAACCCATGAAGAATGGCGACACTCAATCACGCGAAAGACAACCGCCTGGGAGGCGAGCGTCCGAAACAATACGAAACAAACGGCCCCCGGGGGCGGATATTAGTTTTTCGATTCCTCGAGCCCCGATCGACGACTCAGCCGCCGCCAAACCCCCGATCCCTCGACCAACCCCCGATGTTATTTTTCTCAGTCATATTCCCAGCTGCGCATTTATCACTTTTAAACGAGCCTCGAGTAGTCCTTCTCTCTCTTCTCTTCGTCTTCGAACCGTGTCCTTCGTTTCTTTTCTCTCTCGCGACCCCTTCGATTTTACGATCTTCGTTCCTTCTTTTTTTTTTTCGTAATGGAACGTTGGATGCACAAAAAAAAAGGAACGAGCAGAAGGGGTCATAGTGGAGACAGGCTCTCTCGAGCAGTACCTCCGAGGGCCATAATTCTGCCACACAGAATTTCACCCCCATAGTGATGGCGGTGGTCGGTGTCTCCGCGTTCGTTCGTTGTTTCGTTTCTACGTTCTTTACTGCCCATCGGGGTAGGGTTACGTTGTTCTTTGTGCACGTTTCCTGTTTTCTACCGTGCTCCGACTCGCCCAATGGGAGAACGCGACGATAAGGAGGAACCTCGATGAATTATCGAGCTGTTATTTTTCCGAGTAAATTTCTACGAATAATTCAGAATCGTCTCGAACACTTTGCTAATCTACCTTTGCCCACGCGACGTTTCGACTGCATCGCGAAACTAAAGTACTTGTTTATCCTTTAAACCGTATCGCGAGTGCAGTTCGATAAAATACTCGAATACACAAATCTTCGACTGGTGAACCTCGGACAGATCTTGAGACATATATATATAGAGAAAACAGTAGCGTGTAAGCTGGTGGCAGAGGGCGGGAGACAGGGCCGTATACTTGAGGGGCGCATAACTCATTCCCTGAGGCCAACGTCAGTGATGTACAGCGGTTGTGGGACAGCCGGGAGGACGAGGTTTATCGGGTGGAGACGGTGGCAAGGGTGAATCAGCCCTTAATAAGCCAAAGTGCACGCGAGTTGCGAGCAAAAGAGAAGATAGGGAACGCGGATAGATTTACGGCCGACGATGCCGTTGTTCGAGAGCTCGTCTTTTTGATCCGATCAACAGCTTTTTTGCCCAAGTTAGTACATTTATCTGTTACTTGTGTTGCCGTCGATACGATACATTCTCGAACACCGGCATTTGGGAAACATTTGGTCGAGATCGGTTGATCGATACCGACCTAATCAGAGCTAATACGTAGACGAATTGTTAGACTAGTTAACGAGATGAATTAGAGAAAGTCGTAACTGGAGGATAATGGAACCGGTGGCTATTTCTCTGATGAATCGTTACGTTTGATCCGAGATTAAAAGGACTAGAACGCGACAGTAAAATTTAATGCCAACACGGAAGATCCTGAACGTAGTCTTGAAATCAAGGGATCACCGTGTTTGTCGGGGACGGTCACTTATTAATGCGGGCGCAGGGCCAAAGTAATTCCCTAGGCAGGGTTCAGCTTAGAAAGGACTTAGCCAATATTTGAATCCTCCCGCTAATACCTATCACGTACTTAGAAACTGCCCTCGTTGCAGAACAAACTTTCACGGTGACAGTGATCCTCGATTTGCCAACGTTTTAGAATCGATCCTATCGTTTTTAACGTTCCGAGATTATATCCAGGAATAATTTCGTTTCAATATCGTTTCGATATTAATACTTGTACCTCATATATGTAATTGTAATTAGATAGTACTTAACTTATAAATATTTCTCTTGTTTGCGAAACAGGAACATGGGAAAGCAGAGGTGAAATTATACATTGGACGAATGAGAGACACGAAAGTTATTCGTGTCGTCTTAACACGAGCGATGAAACCTTCAGTTGCTGTCCAGACTTTGAAGAGGTAAGACGTCTAATTTCTTTCTTATTTCTATATTTTCCGCCTTTGTAGCTCGATTACTGTTTCCCCTTCTTCTTCGTGCCTTCTTTAACTTACCTTTTACGATCGTAATAGTATCGCACAATATTTATCAATATATTGCACATCTTGCAGTATGCACTATCCTTGTTTAAAAGATTTTACTTGTAAATTCTGATGCAATATTTTTTATAACTTTCCGTTACATGCATTTTTTAATTACTTTTGCTTCTCGGAAGTATATTAACATTCTCCTCATTAATTCATTTGCAATTTTTATGTTACAGAACTCGTGGGAACGACTTCCGGAAATACAAATGGCCACACAGGAACGAACTACCAGGATGCAACATCGATTCGTGCAATATAACATCGCTTGAACATTACAAAAATAATTAAATATAATTAGTTGTATACGATATATATTTATATTCTGATAAATTGTTACATGTATGCAATGTATATATTTTGAAAAATAATAAATAAAATAGTTCATATCAGATTACAATTTGTACTATTCATTACAAAACCTTCTTCTGATACCTCTTCCTTTCTCTTTTTCATCCCAAAAGAACATTAAACAACTCATAAAAAAAAAAGAAAAAAAAAAAGATGGACGCAAAAAAAAAATGTGTAAAAACTCACTGCGCCAATTACTAAAAAACGACAGCTCTAAAATTCATCGAATTCTGCCAGTTGAAAAAAATAATATAAAAATGATCGGACTTTACAAATATACCGTCTGAAAAATTTGGTATCAGGAGAACATAATATACGAGAGGAGGTGGCACGAAAATTTTTCGAAGCGAGAATCTGGATTCTGAAATTTGGTATTCGAACATAATTGGCGAGAAGGCGACACGAAAAGTTTTCCATTCGAAAATCCGAATTTTTGAGTATGGTATCAGGAGAACATGAGCTGCGAAGAGGTATTCGTGCCACCTCCTCGCAACTTATGTTCTCCTGATACAAAATTTCAAAAATCCAGATTTTCGATTCAAAAATCCGGATTTTGAAGTTTGGTATCAGGAGAACATGAGCTACCAAGAGGTATTCGTGCCACCTCCTCGCAACTCATGTTCTCCTGATACCAAATTCCAAAATCCAGATTTTCGGTTCAAAAATTCGGATTTTTGGAGTTTGGTATCAGGAGAACATAACATACGAGGAGGTGGCACGGAGGTATTTCGAATCGAAAATCTGGATTTTGAGTTTTGGTATCAGGAGAACATAATATGCGAGGAGGTGGCACAAATGCCACTTCTTGGAATTCTGATGACGTCATTTCTAGGAACTATCGGAGAAAAATTGTAAAATCGAGTTGCCGATTTTGAGTTTTGGTATCAGGAGAACATAATATGCGAGGAGGTGGCACGAATGCCACTTCTTGGAATTCTGATGACGTCATTTCCAAGAATTTTCGAGGATGGTTTGCGAAATTTGTCGCCGATTCTGAGTTTTGGTATCAGGAGAACATAAGTTGCGAGGAGGTGGCACGAAAATTTTTCGAATCGAAAGTCCGGATTCCGAAATTTTGGTATCAGGAGCACATGACATCTGAGGAGGTGGCACAGAGGTTCCTCGGGATGACTTGCAATTTTTTACATTCCCTCAATGTAATTTTGTGGTATTTTGGATTTTTCGGATTTTTACAGTTTTACAGTATTTAATCTTTTTTTTTGTATCTTTTTCATTGTTTTTTTTGTTTTGACTTTCTCATTTTTCGAAATTTTACAGTTTTACGCTATTTAATCTATTTTTTTTTTTTCATTTTTTTCATTTTTTTCGTTTTTTTTTGTTCTGAAACATACGTGCAATGTTTCTGTACACTATTTGTCGCTTTTTTAATGGAATTTTTTGGGATTGTGGTATGTGGGAGGATGTTGAATGAATAGAAGTGTCATATATCTTTTTTGTAATGTTTATTGAAGTCTTGCAATAGGTACAAGTCACAATAATGTTACAAGTTCATCTCGTAAGTTATAAATAATATATGTTTATAATAAAAAACTTCTCAGGACTCCTCTTCTGTTAGCTGAAGACTCCTCTTCTTTTTATAGCAGTTGGAAGCTGTGGAAATCTGTCCTGGATATCGCTGTATCCCTTATGTTACCTAAACACACAAAAATTACGATTATTATACTAGAACATTTAAATAGTAATTAATTTTACCGTAGGTATATGCTACAGTTACTACATACAGAATATAATTATATATTACTGTATATTTATACAAAGTTAAAAAATAAGAGTAATAATTCTATTAGCATTCGGAATGCAAATGAAATTAAAAGTCAATGATAAAAAAAAAATAATACAATGGGAAGAAAGTATTCTCTAAGGGTGCTTCCCCTTCGAGCGCCGAACACAGACTGCGATCTAAGACTACTAATCCTATCCGATATAAAGGCTATCACTTTATGGTACAATATGCAATTAATGTTAATAAAAATACAAAATTTTGTCGACTGTCAAACGTATCTGTGCCCGTTGTCCTTCGTCGTCCTCCGTCAGTTTATCCTTGAAGCGTCAACTGATTAAGAAGTTAAAAACAGGAAAGACGTGGGTGGCCACGCGAGGACGAGGGATGTTCTTGTTAAAAGCGATTCGTCGAAGATCTCCCTTGGCCAACATAATCACCGATAATAGTCGGTCCGCTTCTAAAAACGGGAAAACTTTCCTTCCATCCCCTGGTCGGTTCACCTTCCAAGACGTTGGAGGGGCTTCCTCGGCTGAGAAGTTGGTTTACCACCCCCGGGGGTGGTTAGCGGGTCTAGTTAAGGGGCGTCTTAATTACCCACCGTAATGAACACCTTGTCGTAAAAACTTGCGCCGGTTTAATTATTTCAGAGCAGCCTCCCTTGCCGATCTCCTTGCTCGGTTACCCTCGTTTTTAGGGGGTTGTTGTTCCACACCACCCTCCGAAGCTAAACGAAACTGACAACAACAGCCGAAGATTTCTTTCTCGATTAGCACGCACTTTAGTCCTCTCCAAAACGTGTCCTTTTAATCTGCACACTCCTGAAAATCACGGAAAACGAATTATCAATTATATTTCCATGACCATATAAATTTGACAATTGTCGAATCGCTCGTAGATACATAATTTCCACCCCCGTTAAATTGCCACGTATAATTTTGCCCTCGAACAATGCACAATCGTTGCGCCCTCATTTTCAATTATTTCCACAGCAGATTAATTAGAAGATATTGTGGGAGCACGCCACGCGAGGGGTGTATTTTCTGTCGCGACGAAAAGTGCGAAGGAAAAAATCGATGTCCACGATCGACCCCGTAACATTTCCAAGCCGAACACGGTGCTAAGGTCATCGAGGTGCAGGCGAGGAAAACGCAATAAAGGCGCGTGCCCATCTACGACGGCGTCGAATCCAATTACACCCCCGTCCCGCGACACTGTCGGGGATGGCAATACTTTTTAAGGGGTGCGTTTGCAACGAGAGAACACGGAAAAGGCCCGTACAACCGGGTATTGCGGCACGGTTTGTCGTCTCTCGCTTCTATAAATTCGCGGGAATTAAACGAAAGAATGCGGTCTGCCTCGACGTACGACCGGGCCACCCCTGCCCGACCCCTTAGCCCTTCCTCCGTCTCGCTCGCTTAAAAGCACCGCGTAGTCGGATTTTTTCTCTCGCTCGCGGCTCATTTTTGGGGGCTCGTTGGATTTTTAATTAAGGCCGCGGCGGTGACTCCCACGCCAAGAATGCACGGTATCGTGCGAGGTATTTTGCCGAAAAACCACCCCCGTGACCCTCGTCCATGCAACTGCTACGTCGGACTGGCCTCCTCCTCGGTCAGCGTTATTTAATAACCACCAGTTCGATCGTAGCCGATCCGCGTTCTACCTTCTTTCCTATTCTCGACTATTGACTTTTCTCGAAAGCAACCTCATTTTTGCGGCGATTCCTATCGTTCCACGTCTCTCCTTTTTATTACATTATTGTTCGCCGTTTAAAGAGAACTATCCGACTCGATCGTTGCAAATATCTTTCGAACTATCGATAATACCGACAAATATTTTAACCTGGAAGCGGAGGTCTTTACAAAAGAGATATTTTATTATATTTCGAAAAAACTGCAAAGAACTTTTTCACCGAGAAGGCGTACGATACAGTAAGAAAGAAAGTCGAAGAAGAGAAGCATATTCGCAACCCCTAGAATTAAATATTTAAAAGCGCATCTGAAATATGTCGATTGTGGAACATAAACACGAGGGTGTTCGAGGACTGGTTGCCTCTTAGGGCCACCATAGCGCGACTCGGATGATTTATTCCTCGCGTTACATCCTGACCTGGGAATTTATCTTGGCTGTGACTTCCCTCAAAGGGTGGCTCGTACCGAATTAGAATTCTCCAAGTTGTACCTACCAATAAAATTTCAGCTACGTAACGAGCCTCGATATCGTCCTATCCGCTCGATATCGATCGATTCGAAAATACCGAGCAAGAGCCGAAGATAATAAAGACAGTCCAAGAACCGGCAAACTTTCCAGCGACCGCGGCGCGACTTTCTAATTAGAAAAGCTACCCCGCAGACGAGGGGTGGGTTGTCAGAAATTCCGGGAAAGGAGCAGACAGGCTTCTTCGAGAATTATGCGCCAACGTTCGACCCCACGGCACTGTAAATCCACCGGTAATGTACACACATGAGACCAAGGGTGGCGGTGCAACCCTCGCGGTCCTCCCCAAGCCGCGCCGCGATCGACCCTCTTAAACGCGAATTTGATATACGTAAATCTGCCGGCCGGTTTCCATAAATCAAAACCAACCCCTCGCTAGCTGCTATGGACTGCAGAGCTCGACTGAGAATAAAGAGAACGGGGCCGTGGGAGGGGGTGTGCAGTCACCCCCCTGGAACGGTAGACTCGAGAACATCCGCTCGACATCTTCTTTCTTAAAAATTGATTCCTCGCTGCCTCTTTGATCCTCCTTGGGACACGATGGAGCTACTCCTAGGGGTCGCAGAATGTTTCTCACCCCTGTAGCCGGAAACTTGTTGGTATTGTTTGCCGGAATTGACGAGTTTATTGTGCTTCGATTGTTCCAGTCATTTCGATACACTGGCGAACGTCTCTTTAGAAATAAAGAGAACAGAGTAATTTGTCTCGGGGCGAAATTAAAACGGAACGAAAGGTGTTTCTATTATTAGGTATTATGTCCATAGAAGAGATTAATTCGGCTTAAAATTTGGCCAAGTAAATGGTGGAATTAAAAGTGTACGTTCCCGTAGAAATTGACAAGGTCCGATATTAATCAATGCTTAGAGAATGATGGGAAAATACGGCCATTAGATTTTCGCTTTTTACCCGGACAGGCTAGCCAAGATAATTCTCGCTCTCCTCAGATGTTCACTTCAATCTTTCGAGGAATATTTGAAGAGGCCAGATCAAAGCGTGTCTGGTCAATTTCATCAACATTTGAATACGATCTCTTTCTCTCTCTCTGTCGCGTTTCTTCCGCTATCTCTTGCTCGCCGGAGCCAACGAAACAACCCCAGCCTTTTGGATCTCTTTGCACGAACTGCGAAAAGAGCCAAGAGAAACGAGTCGAGAGAAGCTGGCAGACAGAGCGAAAGAGAGAAACGGCGAGACGGAGAGAGCGAAAGAGGATGGGGGATGAGAACTTTTGAAAAGTGTTGGGTAAAATGAGAAGCGTTAGACGAATGCGCCGATAACGTGGAACTCGAACATTCCGAAAGACATCCCCCGACTGACGCGATGCTCTTTTCGACTGCTTCCACCAACTTTCAAACGGAGGATTCTTCCAGTGAAATTCTATTTTACGAATTCGGGCCTTTGCCACGATCGAATGAAACGTCTTCCTTTGCCCTCGATACGATTAGCCGCTCGACCAAATGTATAATTAATTAACCAGCGACCTAAACTGGAATACAGAGCAACCGGATTTGGATTTGGTTCTGATACGGGATCGAGAAAGGATTGCAAGCGATTTCCTGCGGTATCCTTTGTCGAATAACGAACTGTAGATCGTGCACGCGTTCGATATTTTTATCAACGTTTCTCTAATTCTCGATAGGAATTTTACAGAGATTTTAGAGCCAAAAATTTGAAACGCACCCCCGAAGACAAGAATAATAGCAGAAGTTAAAAGATTGCAGGAATCGTGAAAGGTCGTACCGAGTTTAAAAGTTTCAGAAAGGTAAAACGAGATAACGCTGACCGAGTGTAGTGTTCTAGGAATTAAAATAGAGAAAGCACGGGGAGTCGGTGAGATTCGCATAAATTTAGCCACGTCTGGGGATACAGCATCGAGGAGGGTAGCCGGGTGCGGCGCGATCAAAGCGTAATTTTAATTAGGCAGATTATACGGAAAGATAAAAATTATTAAAATTATTGCCTTAATGAAAGGGAACCTTCGCCTGGTTTACGGAGGGACGCGTAATTAAACGTCGGGAGTAGCTTCCCCTGGCGAGGGTTGTTTCGTTACCAGCCCCACGGACCAACGGCTAATATAACATAGTGCTCGATTAAAAACCTACAATTCCTATTTATTAATTCTTCTGCCGGTTTATCGATCTTCTTTTCAACTCCTTCTAAACATACCCGACTGTCGTTATTATTTATAGATAATAAATTTACCTTAAAACGATAAATCCATTAGCACAAGTCACACTGAATTTCGATTTGAAACGAGAAAATTATTATTACAAAATTATTTCCATCGCGCGTCGAACTAAAACTTCATACTAAACACAGGACAATTCGAAGCAGAGTAAATTTCTCGCGAAGCAACTAGTCTTAGCCGATCGTCGTGCAACTCGCGACGTAACTAGAAGGGTGGTAGGTGCGAAAGTCTGGTGACATCTCCGTCGCATTCTTAAACGGTGTTCTCGCGAACAGGTCGAGATGAGCCAATGGAAGGTCGATAAGAGGGCCGCCCCCTGCTGATGGCAGATCAGCCCGCAAACCGCAAGGTGCCACCACACCCCCAAAAACCATCCCTGGCACCCCCGCGGCCAATGATCGGGCCTAGCCACCCCCAGGACCACAAACCAACCGCAAGACGATGCGCAGAACCGCCTCGTTCACGCACGTACCGCGCATTCCGACCGCAAAACAAAATGGTGCCCAGAAGGGTGTTAAGATTTTCCAGCGCGTCTACCACCGAAGAACTATGTCCCTGGTTACCGTGGACTCGGCCAGAGCTTTTGTACAGTGTTGGTAACGAGGATGCAAGCGGTATAATAGCTGCGTCGGTGGGTGCTATGGTACATGTAAACGAAAATTAGAGGTAACGAAAGAGAGAAAAGATTACGGTGTGCTAGGTTGGATTGGAGGTGATGCGAAACCTAACAATTTTCGGTCAAGATAGGACGCCTGAGTTCACGCTTCATTTCGAGTCAAGACAGAAAGAATAAGCGATTCGTTTTCTGATTACTAATCACCCCTGTCGAAGTTTATGTCTTATCGGGGCAGAACTAAATTACAAGTTTCCATTTAATTTAATCTTGTTGTCGAACTACCTTTGCCATATTTTGACGAGTCTGACTCGTGAATTTGGAGTTCAAGTGCAATTATTTGACTGACAAATAAATCATAGAGCAAGGAGTTAACGATTAATTCGATCCACGAAGAAATCCAAAAACATTGCCAGCTGTGGAGCAAGGTGCAAATAAATGTAAAAACAAGGGAAATTGTAGCGATAATCGTCGCCGAGAGCATCCGCGAGAGCAAAATCAGCAAAAGGTGCGGACGAACGTGACGGAGAGGAACCGTCGTCAGCTCGTGGATCGACTAGAATTTTTCTGGGTGAGTTCTCATGAGTGTTGGCACCTCGGAGAGGTGGGCGAGCTAGCGGGTAGCAGGCTGGGGTTCTGAGGTACCCCAGCGTGGCCGTTGCGGCAGCGGCTGGGGGATCCCGCGCACCCGCGGTGAGAGAACAGCCGAAAGGGGTGGCTGCGAGGATGTCATGGTATGAGGGCGAGAAGGAGCCCGGTGGGAGGAGGGATTTTGAAAGAGGGTCGGTGGTCGAGGTGGAGACGTGGAGGTGGAGACGACGAAGGAGAAGCAGCTTCGTGGAGGAAAAGCTGGCGCGGGCCGAAGGGGTGAGCAAAAGTGAGGAGAAGGAGGCAGTGGATCCGGGGGTGGGTTGCCTAGCTACCGGCGAGACCCGGCCAAGATACTCTCAGATCTCTCTCTGTACTGTTTTAGGTCCGCTTCGCATATTTTGCCATCGGGTTTGACCATGTTCTTTCGGCAAGTCAAACTTGGCCAACAACGTCCGAAAGAAAATTATGAAAAATATTGGAAAATACTGTGTCGTCTTACACGCGGTGGCGAAGAAAACTTCGGATACGCGGACGAACTAATAACTTGACGAGATTTGGCGACCCTCCTGTTATTAATCGAAATCCTCGCAGCTTTAAATATTATTCAAGAATTATAACAGAATTTATAATTGAACGAGAAGATGGCCAAGTATCTGATTATTAACACGAGAATAAATATTTTATCACGTTTGTCGGAGAGACATAGTCATCGTTACACTATTAACGTTAGTTTTGATTAACGTAATAGGCGGTTTATGAACGGAGGGCTGATGAATATGAATCTGGACATGTGTCATACCGCATATGGCTGTTTCTACTGTGCCAGTCAACGTAGTAACGCGTCGAGCGGCACGGCGCGAATGAACACGCGTAGTCGGCCACTTAACGATAAGCCATCGAGAAGAGACGTCGAGTCAATTTTTTTATTAAATTTTC
Source organism: Megachile ligniseca (assembly GCA_945859555.1). NCBI lineage: Eukaryota > Metazoa > Arthropoda > Insecta > Hymenoptera > Megachilidae > Megachile > Megachile ligniseca. The sequence goes on from OX243787.1 coordinate 10,473,506, forward strand.
AGTTTCTCTCGATATCGGGTTATTCTTAATTTATAATATCGGTTTTCGAAGGAATGTTATACCTCGACTATTCTTAAAATCCTGTGGGGCAACGCGATGAAGTAAATGTCGATAAAACGAAATAAAAGTCGATTGAACAGTTGAGCGAACGTTCTCCGAATGGAGCGAGGATAACAAGGCATCGAAGATGACGAGGGAAATTAATTTCCTTCCTCCGACAAGCACGGTGCTCTTTACACCGGAGGAAATCTTCTTCTCGTATTTGCATAGGCAATGGGAAATAAAAAATTGAACATCAATCCAAGGTAGGTGGGGAAGAAAAGGAAGTCACGACGAGTAGGAGGAAAATAATTGGGAGCACTTTTGAAGCCCAGGCGAGGGAAACTCTCGAGTGTCTGGCCCTTCGTGAAATCCCATGTATTTTTTTTTCCCTCCCCGATGCAAATTTCGCGTCAATTCTTACCATGTTTCTTAACTGAACCGCTTAACCCCAACCCTCTTATATAATATTCTCTCGATAAATAATTATATTGCAGACTACCCTTTAACTTCAATGTCTATCCATTTCTAAATTCGACACGCTGCTTTTATAATATGTTTGTAATAAAACTTTATAACACTGTATACGCTAATTTTGTAATAAAAATCATTATGGAATATGTACGTTTGAATCAAGCCAGGAGAGGAATGGGAATGAAAAGGTAGTCTTTCTTTTTCAAAACGCGATACCGGTGTCGCCCTCAAGCGAGCAAGACGGCAAAGACATTTAAGAAGACTCACCCTCTTTCTTCTCTCTACCCTTAAGAAAGTAGTTTCCACCCTCGTGGTAAGGCAGCTCGCGAGCGAGTCGGTAAAGAGTAATCTGAAACGAATATTTTTAAAAACTTCAGCAATTTTTTCCAACTATAGGCCAAGTCTACAATTTTTAAACACTTTAAATTTCACTGAGAAATGAAAATAGCTGATACTACTTAGAAAAAGAACAGGAAGGGAAATTAATATTCCGAACACTTTCTTCTTGTTTCCTTAATAATGAAATATTAAACGATTAATACGGAGTAAGGATGGAAGAAGAAACGAAGGAGTTCAAATATTTTACCATTCGAACGGTCTAAGAATCGTGCAAAAGAAGCGAAAGAATACCAAAGACTCGTCGGTAAGAAAGGAAAAGAATAAGACGACTTTCTTAAAGAAGTGGCGCCTCCTTTTAAGAAGTCTCTGGTACTTCTGTTCGCCGCTAAGAAAAGATGGCGCCTATGCCGAAGAAAACCACCAGCTAATTTTCTTCGACCCCCCGAAAAACGTCCCACCTACGCTTCTCCAAACAAAACAGCCACTTTTTAACGATGAAAATAATTAAAACGATACTTCGAGACGTTTTTACCGTAAAGTTCGCAGCGAATTTACCACGATTTAAATCCAAGAGCGAGCGTAAACGCGGAACCTTCACCCTCGGTGGGTGAAACTCTTTTTTTCCGGGTTCACCCTCTTTTCCAGCTACCCCATGGAACGGGGATGTTCCAACAGTAGGAAGAACAAAGGATAGGCTGACGGTCGGTTAATTTAATCTAAGCAAACATCATATAGATGGTAGGTGAATGTGTAGCGCAGGATAGAAGCAACGTTGAAGGAGGGTTGGAACTCGCTGGAAGACGGAGGGTGGAACGGGGGTGGAAGAGGAGCAGGAGGTGGTTGCAGACTCTGAATCTAGATACATACGTAAGTACAAGAGTATTCAAGATGGTGCCGAGGAACGATGTTTAGCATGTAGATGAAGATCTTGGTAATCAAGGGTTGCAGCCCCGCGGGCGTACTTCGTCAAGTCTTACTTATTTCTGGCCTTCGTCATGCAATCCGCGATCCGTCAGTCTCTCACCCTCGCTTCCAACCCTTTAGAGATTCTCATAAATTCCGTAAGAGAAATTTTGGAGACTTCGTTTTCGAGTATACCTTCCTTATCAACGTTTCTCCAAGATCCTTACGAATACATAAATGTAACAAGATTTTTAACTTGGAAAATGAAGACAGAAATAACATTCAGAAATATCCGTAAAAAATTTCTAAACTTGACCTATTTATGGACACTCTCGAGTTGCCTAGGAAATTTCGGTGATCGATTTCGACTGAACTTTGGAGCGACTGTTCGGTATGCGGAGGGGGTGAAAAAAGCGCGAACGAAAAATGCCCCAGAGCCCCACATACCACGCGGATCGAACACGCAACACGAGCGTACGCGCAGGAAAATCTTCCCCCTTTTTTCCTCTTTGTTTCTCGTTCCCTTTCGATCCTCTCTCACCTTGTGCACGCATAGAGTGCACGTGGCGTTCACCGTAAACGTTCGTTCGGCTTGGCAAGCCAGAAACGAAAGGGGTTGAGGGAGGTGAACAGGGTGAGCCTTGGTCGTTACACGCACCGGTCACTGCCACCCCCGTTGGCTATCGCCAGCACAAGCCCCCATGCAAAATCACCCTTTGTCCCGGTCTCGATAGGAAATTACTTTTTGTCCGTCGATTACGGGGTGAATTTTCGGACAACGAGACCCGATCATTTCGAACGAGATACGGCTTTGGTTCCAGATAGTCGCGAGAAGGGGTGTCTCGGGGTTTCGTTAACCGACCACCAGCGTTCTACGAATAAATCGCACGGCCAAGTAACGTTAACTCGCTAACGATTACCATTTACGAATTCCTTCTTTCATTTCCTACTTCTCGTGCGCGTCTCTCCGTCTTTATGCATCTTTGTTTTAATTCTTCGGTACAAGTCACTTGTACGGTGGAAAAGATAAAAACGAAAGTGTCGAATCTGGCTACAAAGGCTCGATATGTTACCTTGAAGTTACACGCATGGCGGTTTTAAAAACTGATGCACAGAATTCTTTTCAGAGATACCTGGCCGAAACAATGGCGAAGTACGCGTTTCCTCGAGAGAAAAGAAGCACGACTAATCTGAATTTACAGCGAAAAAGTTCCTCGACCGTCGTATAACGAAATAAAAGCTGGACGCACCAGAACAGGAAGCGACCATTCTTCCCTCCAGAAGAGAACAATGAACCGTTCTCGCGATCGTTCTTTGTCGAACGGTCGATTTACGAGACCGCGTCTCCAAGAAAACAGAAGTACGAGGAAAAATCGAGAGGCTGTCTCGATGACACGGTTGAATTTACCGACAATTGGTAATGCGGCTCGACTGCAGCACAATAAATCGGTATGGCCAACTGGTCGAGCCAACGAGCCGTGTCCCTCGTTGCAACCAATTCTCCTCTCCCTCTCTCTCTCTCTCTCTCTCTCTCTCTCGCTCTGTATTCGCGCAAGAGACACCGCAGAGAGGGAAGAAGAATGGATCGGTCGACGGAAAGAGAGAGAAAAGGCTGGGACACGCGGAGAGGGATGAAAAGCGAGAAGGGGTGAAAGAGGGACGCAGACTATCCCGACGTTTACCGCACGCTATTCTTCATACTCCATTATCCGTGCTCCGCTCCACTCTGCTCCATTATGCTGGCAACGCGTATAAACGAGGAGTCGCGCGGTTCCAAGCGCCACCGTCGTGTCCATCGGACGACTACCTTCGCGAAACACCGATAAACACCGCCCAGTGTGCTGCCCAGTTTGCCACCGACACGTGACAAAAACCTCACCTTTTTACCGACTCGCCGAAAAGGGTTGCTGACGCACGACACCGAGTTACAGCTTGGGGATCCTGACAGGGATGCTTTCGATCTTCTGTTTCCGTGAGATATTTCAAAATGGTACTAGGTTCCGCTCGAATAAGAGTAAAACGCCTAGAAACAACGACAAATTCGTATTGACTGTTCGATAGCAAAGAGTGATTGATCTGGAAATGCTAGCAAATTACCGTGTAGAGATTCGGAAAAAGATCGAACGATTAAAGAGAAGGAAAGTTGTGCTATTTCCGCGTAATGGGTTCCTAAACGTTTCCATCCGAATTCTCCAAGTTGAATCGGAAAACATCGATCGATGCCAAAGGGGTTGGTAATCAGCGAATTATTCAGGAAACTAAAACACGTCCACCGGGGAAATTTAATCTCGAGGATTGCTAATATCGAGCAACCGAAGCTCTGAAACGGTAAATTCGAAACGCGAATTCGTTAGCCGCTTACAGAGGCGGCGGTGGAGGAACCAGAAGGCAGAGTCTTCTCTCGGAGGTCTACGTTTAATTAAATCTTTTGCGAATTTACATACACGCAGTTACGTTGGTAAGGATCCTTTGGAACACGACGGCTTTTGGGGAGAGAAGCTTTGTAGAGATTCGTATCGTTACCTGTGCAACCCTTTTACCTGACTGAAACGCGTCATTAAAGAGACCGATCTTATGTACTTTTTACGGACCGTGTAACGTCGATCCCTCGTTGTTCAGGAGACCACACTTTCGAACACCTTACCGGCAACCGTAAAGCGATTAACCCCTTTGGTTGTCAACTTTCTCGAACGAACGTCTCAATTATATTTTTTACCCTTTCATTATTCGGAAGGTATCGGAAGGGACCATAGGACTTGGAAAAATACAATTCTTTCTGACTTGATAACTTATAGGACAGAAAAGTATACTACAAATATAGACATCGAATTGTGAGTTCGAACGAAAAAATAAAGCAACGTGATAATGTGTCTTATTACGTACGTCTAATTCCACTGCAGCCCTTCACCTGTTAATCGATCTATAAAAATCTACTAGTACTTAAACAGAAAAACAACCTGAAACAGAAAATGTAACTACGCAAACAACGAACAAAACGATTGACTATAAAGAAAGAAATAATGCAGAAAACCAATATGGACCGGCAAAAACCATCAGCACTCGATCGTATTTTGAAATACACTTTTATTTCGACTAAGTTAAAAACTACGATAACAATAGGTCGGTAGATATGTATATCGGAAATTATTCTTTTGGGGGAGGCGCAGAATGTTAATCGTCGGCGGTAGAAAAAAACAACGATTAAATCACCACCGACGCGTTCAATCGTATCACGCCGTAGGACACTGTTACGCAAATTTCGGTTTTTGGTTTCGGTTTCGTTTTACCGGAAGAATTTCGATGTGAAAGCGTACCGTCGCGGCATGCTTCTCTTTCGTTGAATCTTGACAAGTTTTTCCTCGTCCCTCGTTCGCGAGAGACGCTTCTTTTTATCGTCGACTCGACCGAAACGCGATCCTGTCCGCACAATTCTCTTTAACAAATTTCCACGTTTTTAACTCGGCGAGAATCGCAACACCGAATCACGCTCGGACGATATTGCACGAGCCCGCAGTCGAATCGATCCACGTTATACTATGAAAACATAATCGAAAGAAATCGAACTTGTACCGACTGTATCGTGAACGTCTTATGTTCTTCAAGTTACTTCAAGTTAATTTTAGTTGGAAAGCAAAATAATTTAAAGGATCGTGTTCTCGAACACTTTAGATCGTATAGTCGCCAACAAATATTAACAAGAAAAGCGTTTCGGTCAGAAATAAAGTCATCGGAGCGACCGATCCTATAATTATTTTGACCAGTCTATGATCTTCGCTTAGTTACGTTTTATGATCCTTCTCGTCGAATTTAATAGAACGTATCTAATTTGATAAGAACTTATATAATCGTAGCAGAAATGATTTTGAAACTTAAGTCGCAAGCACCATCATCGAGCACCGTCGATACAGTCGATACAGTTGGTTACGTTTCTCGTAGTCTGTCGCCAGTGATGAATGACCCGACGAAACGACAATGCTCTATCTATGTACAGTGTTTATATACATCATCGACATCGTCACCATCACCGTACCAGCACCAGCACGTTCACACCAGTCTCACTCATTCGCGTCCATTCAAAAAATCCCGTTTGCTCCGTTGCTTAATTACAAATCAACCCACTCTAGAGATTCGTTGAGACACAACCAGCGGAAAGATCGATCGATCGTGATTAACCTTCACCACCGAACCTGCACCGTGACTGTCATTTTTCGAAATCGTTAATGCCCACTAAAAGTAGCTAGTTTCGTATCGAGCCAGCACAATTCACCGATCACAGTTTTGCTCGTCGACGATCGATTCGTCGTTGTTCGTTTAAAAAAGATGACGATACTCTACGACAGAGGCTCGTTCGACGAAATTCCTAGGAGAGGACCTTTGTCTCAATAAGGCCTCCACACGTTATTGTCCGGTCTGACTTCTCCCTCTCTGACGCTGCAACTGTCCGTCACCGTTCTCTGTTCGGGGCTCTCGGAATTTTGAAACTGGTTGCCGTACAGCTGAGAGTACAGGATGCTGGGAAGCACACCGGACGTCGGGAAGTAGTTGCCATAATTCTGTCCAAAGGCTTGTTCCTCGTGCACGGGACTCTCCGTGGTGCTGGAGTCCGTCGACAGGGATCTGGGTGACATGTAGTCCTGGTACCTCTGAATCGATGTTCCGGACATCAGGCTGCTCAATGGATCCAGCGGATCCGACTGACCCGTCGTCGTCGAGTCTGGGACCACTGTCGTTTGCAAAAGAGAAACCAGCTTTTCTGTGTTAATTTTGTACTCGCCGAGGAACAGGGTTGGATATCGATCACCAGGAGAATCACCTCCAAAATTCCTATAATCTTAACAAGGAAAACTCTCGCAATATCTAAATTTCTCGAGAAAATCATTTGTCAATTTACTCGTCATTTCTACACAAATAGTCTATACAGAAATAAATTACTTATTTCGAGTCTGAAACGGTGAACAATAAATCTAAGCACGCACAATTGCAAACACAACCATGAGACGACTTAGAACTGCTATTCTCAAAACTAACGCTGTTTTTCAGTAGTAAAGATCGATATTTACGAAACGGGTATTCAAACGTACACGCGATACGAATTAAAATTAGTAACGATTGGACAGTTTTTTACGAACAAAGTAATTGAAAAGTTTGGATACGATGGACAACGTAAGATTACGCGAACTCTCTAGTTTTTAACGACGTTTGTTTCGCGTCGATACGTCCGTCCGTTCCCGAGATATCGTCGTTCGAAGAGGAGCATAATTTTTAATGTTTTATCGAGTCCGTCCTCGTCGCGCTCGCAGCCCGTCACTGAACATCCGCGTCAGGCACGTGACTTGGTCATTGAGTAACGCCGAATCAGCAGGTTTTTTACTATCACTATCGTGCGTACGCGCTTCCTGCAAAAAAATATAGGTCACGGTGTTCCCGCGCATCCTGCGACCCATTCATCGAGCCCGCGCTGCGCACCACTTTGAGCGCTGCCGCTTTAAACTCTCGTATCTTGGGAACCGATTCACGTATCAACTCGAAACAAAATGTCTCGCTCGGAGCACACCCTCCCCTAACTCTCGATATATTCGGTGCTAAACTTGTTCGGTCTTTCCGAGCGAATTTCGGGGTCAAAGTTAACGCTACTTCGGTACTGTACTCCGACTAATTGTCTTCTCGTTCTATTCAAGAATTTTTACATTCAAATTGGACAAGTTAATAAACTTGCGTAATAAGGTAAAAATTTTCAAGAGTAGCAAACGTTGCTTTCGCGGGACGTTGAAAGGGGAAACTAGAAACAACTAATCGAGAAAGGAGGCAGGAAAAGCGACAAGACTTACGGGAAGATACCGCTGAGAACGCATCCTGCTGTGCCGTGGATCCCGCACCGGTACCGGAAGTGACAGTGGATTCCGCTGTGGAATCGGGCGCCGTCGGTGTGTTCATAGACGCGGTGCCCGCGAAAGACGCCAATGACGATGACGGCGGGGGTGGTGGTGGAGGTGGAGGTGGCGGTGGCGGGGGTGGGAACGACGCCTGTGCCGCGCACGACGACAAAGGCCCAGGAAGGTAACCGGCGTAACCAGCCGTGCTCCCGTATCCCCATGAATTACTTGCAGCCAGACCAAACTGGGACATGTCTGAAGAGATTGTGCTCGTTTGTGCATCAACATCGCAATCCTTTTATTCTTTCGTCAACGCGTGACCGCTCCAATTGTTGCAATTACAACCGAGACCGTAGTACGAAACGAGTATTATATTATTACTATGGAGCATAAAGTTTTGTGACTCTTTTCTTTCGTTTTTTCGATTTTCCAAAACAGCGTACGTCAAAGATAAAATTATTCAGCACAAGCAAGCTCGTGTAACTCAAGAACATCCTCCGCTCGGAGAACGTAAACCCAAAATCTGTTTGCATAAACAGAGCGAAGCGCAAGGACGATTACATGCCACAGCCAAACGTAAAAATGAATGCAACAGCACGAAAAGCGAGAAGCGAAGCCGAAGAACGAGAGAGAAATAAAGTCGCGTTATTACTCGATCCGAATCACTTTTACCGATGTACATACGCCATAATCGAGCTTCTTTTACACCCTTCGAGAGGTGGATTTATTTTTGCGGCGCATAGGCCGCATCCCCCGATAGATTTTCCAATGAGTTACGGGGTTGAAGGTAGAAAGGTCGAGAGCACGGTTTGCGAAGAGGGGTGCAGCCGGACAGAAAACGGAGGGAGGGCACGAGATCAAAGGGTTGGTCATCCCCGCGTAGCTCTGGCCAACTCAAATAACCGTGGCATCCCTCGAGCAGCGCCACTGGGCCGTCGTCGGCGACAGCCTAACCCTAAATAGTGCAAGCTAGCATGCTTTCAGCTCGTTCGTCTAATTTTCATCCTCCTGATATCGCGACGTAAGGAGAACCTTTGATTAACGCGACGCTAATTCGACGTCGACCCTCGATTAAAGCGAAACCGAACGATTGTCCGACCAAACAATTAACGCGTTTCGAGGAAAAATCCGGTATGACCCTCGCGCTGCTCATATTTTATCGGCGACGGATTACGAAATGTATTAATCAACTAACGATATTCCGATAGATACCGCGAAATTCGTGGCAAAGATGCTCCGGAGACCACCGTAACGTTCATCGGTAAAATCAAGACACGCGAAGGCGAATTATCGATGTCCGATGCGGTGAAAAAAAGTTAATAAAGGAAATACCAGGCATGCTTGATACTTTATCGGGGAATTTTCCGCGTCATCGCGTTCAGAACCGTCGGTGACTCATTAAATCTATTACCTCTCGAATATTTTCTCCGGTGGATCTCTATCGCGGAAAGATAATCAATGGCTAACGCGAAAACGAGTACTAACGCGGTAATTTCTCGCGAGAAAAAGCGCCGTTTCCATAAAAGACAGGACGTTGAGTCGTGCCGTAAACGAACGAGGAAACTGTAAGCGCAATGTTTCGGCTACGAATTCGCGAATCCGGTTGCAAACGTACAGCGAAAGCGGGGGTTAGGCAAGCATAAAACGACGTACCAACCCCCCTTCAACGAGCTCGCCGCTCTCGTGGCAACCCCTTTAATATAATATTTAATCTAGCTTTGAACAGGCTTGCGGTTTCCGCCTCTGGAGTCGAGAAGCTAGCTACCAAGCCTAAAGCCCTCCGCCTATATCCAACGGAGGCCAACAGTGTCTGCTTGGAAATATTCCCAGCTTCCGCGCTAGAGAAAACGCTTCTTACGATATCGGAAATGAAATTTCGTTTCCAGAACGGACATCGACCTCCTCGTGTCCCGTAAATTAATCCGATCGTAAAAATATGTCGTGCACGATGCATATTCAAAGCCGAAGAAACATAGCTATGCGACGTTCACCATGCAGAATAAGGCGATTTGGTACTTACTTTGACAGTTTCCAGGCATCGTGTGCCTGAACGAGGACAACGGATTTCGTGGCTGCAACGGATTCGATAACGGTTGAAGATTCGGCAAGGGTTGCAGAGGATCCACTAAAGGGGATGCGAAAAATGGTCCACCCCTCTGGGAAGCGAACGCGAACGCGTGGAATTGCTGTTGCTGCCCTAAAAGAGACAACACTGCGATCAACCGTGCGCCTGTCCACTGGACTTCCGGTACCCGCATCGAACAATTTTTTGCCAATTTTATCGAGCAAACTGTTTCGTGATTAACAACCGTTCGATCGTTTCGCGATCCGCGACCCCGAGATCAAGATTTAATCGTGGCCAGAATTCCACCGCTAATTTTATAAACGTCGTCCGATCGGCACGATTCGTTCTCCTCGAGTACCTCAAACCTCTCAAAAAGTCCACTAATTCTGGCAGTTTCGAAGGATCGACTTTTATTTCCCCAGGCAACCGGTTCCCTGTCGGACGCACCGAGTGTCCAGCTTCTCCTACGGCCGCATGCTGGCTAACGTTCACGAACGGTTGAAACTAAACGACGAACAGAGTGCAGAAACGGATAGAGAAAGAGAGGACGAGGGAAGAAGAGACACGTCGAGGCACCGATTCATTTTATTTCCCGGGTACGGTGTCGCCAACCCAATTAAAGACGTCCCAACAGGCGACCGTCCTATCTGACGAGGCTACCGTCCACCCCAGCAGTTGGTTAGGTTAGGTTAGGCCAGTCTGCCCCATACGTGGAGGTGGCTCGAGCTTCCCTACAACCCCCGTGAACCGTCGAAATCTACGAACCAACGCATACACCGACACGGAAGGCACACCGGAGACCGAAACCAGGAGGGACCGACGAGGAGGACGACGGAGAGAGGAGAGGAACTACTGCTGACCCCCCACCGTACCGATAATCCAATCGAAGCCCTAATTCGAACTCGGCAACCCGAAATTCCCGCCGGTTTGCTGAATAGGGTACGCTTGCTCGATCCTGGGCACACAATGGGGACGCGACGATGGAATACGGACCGGCAACCGAACTAACGAGATCAACCCGGTAAACGACCGGCGATTCCTACGTTTCGTACACGACCCTTCAAGAAATTTCGATGATTTCTCCTCTCGAACGCTCGAACGTCATCGAGAAACGCGTTCGTTAGCGCGAACCTACACTCGAACGAGCAAGTGTCCGATTTTAGAATAAGCAGAAGAACCAAGCAGAGATTTTCGGTGTCGAGCTCAGAAAGGACTCGGACTTTCTCCAGACTCGTTACTATCGATTTCATTGGACACCCCTTTACGCGTGCAGGGTGACTGCCAGGGAATTTCTCGAGAGTTACCAGCTGGCAACGACAGCTCCTCATTTCGTTCAGTCACCCCCAATCTACCCCGTCGACACACCGTAGACGCTATGTGGCCGGCCATTTTCGAGCTTTTCTAACAAAACCGGATCGTTCGGCGGCCCCCGATGGAAGCCCGGATTTCGGGGGTTTTCAACTTCCGCCAGAGGCGTCCGTGAGCTACGTCTCGAACATCTCTCTCGATCAATTTCCTTAGCCCTGCATCCTCTTTCTGCGGCGGCCACCTTTGGCTACGGGACGAGGGTAGAATGTGTAATGAATTGCTTGTTTAATTAATTACGACCCTCGAACGACGCCCGTTCCGTCGTTCTCGAGTTTGGATGAGCCACCGCCGTTCGATTCGACAACGGACCGCGTTCCTTCCGAGGCCCGTGTCTCCCTACCGAATACAATTCATACGATTGATTTATTGCTTGTTGTTTGGGAAAGAAAGGGTCGTAATTCACCGACTCCTCTCGTGTCGGAAAAAACGAGATACCGGAATAAGGGATCGCTCGTTCGTGTTAGGAAGAAATCAAACTCGAGCTTACTGGACATTGTACAAAAAAAAAAAATGCCAAATGTAATTTTTAAACGATCCATACTCGAAGACGCTTTGTTTTTGAGAGACGAGTTCTTCGAATAATCGTAGTGGAATAATTAGTTGTCGCGAGGCTCGGTTTCAGAGGATGTGAGCGTAATAAAATTAGGGAGCGTGTCAAAGACGAGGAAGCGGCCGGTTTAAAGAAACGCCGATCGACCACCCACAACTCGTAGCCCTTTCATCTTCTACCGCTTCCCTTCGGCAGTTCCTTTGGCGGGGAAAACATTTGTTTTCGTAGAAGATGTAACGCGCCGCACATTTTAAAATATCTTCCCCGTCTTTGAAATATCTTTCGCCCCGCGTTTATCGTTTTATCATTCTATAATCGATCATCGTTCGTATAAATCAAACTCGTTTCTATCTTCCGTCATATTGTACGGCGATCACGATAAACCATACGTGCACTTTCGTCGAACGTAAAGCGCACTTTGAAGTTCACGTATTCGGGTTATTTTACGATGAAAATTTCGTGGGTGGTCCGAACAGATGAGCGGATGTGGTTGCAATCTGCCAAGATCTATCTCTGCCGCGCGGACTGGCACAATGTATTAAACGAGATATTTTTGACGGATAAAGAGCACGACGAAATAGAGTCGTTAACTCCGAAATGATCGATAAATAATTCTTTGGACAAACTCGAAGGTGGAATTATGCAATTCGTCGGTAATGCGAAATTGTTCCTATGCAAATTGAGACGAATAGTCGATAATTATTCTGGAGCAAATCGAGAGAAATTTCTCTCCCGACAGAAAAACGGCCCCTGACATTTTCGACGAAACTTTCTTCGAATTATGAGACTCTAATCGATATAAACAAATGGCGTTTAAAACAGAATGCTTCGAGTAAATTTCCCAGCGTACAGACAGTAAATTTCGATCCTCCCCCGAAACACAATGGCAACGCGAACGAAGAGGGTATAGTTGCTGATTCGTGGAAAGCTCGCGTCGTCTAGGAAGCTTGCGACCCACGGAATAACCGGTGCACTCGGTAATTGTATGTTCGAGGCGATGGCGTAAGGGTAAGGAGAAACCGGTGGCCGGTTTCCGAGACACGAGCCGGCAAACTTTGTAGGCGTCGCACAATATCTCCGCGGCTAAACAGCCGCAGCCCTTTATCAATGTTATGGCGGCCGGCCGTGGTTATAAATAATGGCAATTGCGCGAAACTTAGCTTGGCGAGCTAACGGCCCACCGCACCGGCTCCGGGCCATTTCAAACTTGCGGCTTTGAATGCCTTCTGTCGACGATAACACCCGCACTCCACGATTTACTGGCTTAAGAAACACGAAAATATCGAAAGAATAATAGCTTATTCGGTAGACGATCAATTCCCAACGAACTAAATCCTGCTTACAGGTTTCTACTAATCGCAGGAACGAGAAATATGCAACGTTCGGTGTAGTAGTTTCTGTTCGCACCTTATCTATTTTTAACGAACGAATTTTAACCGATTATCGAACTTAGCGCTAAGAAAAGTATAATACAAATAATAAGTAAAAACAGTAATGCTTACAGTGATACTCACTGGTCTTGGATCGCGGTTCTCTCGGCCCATCGACGGTTACTTTGATCGCCTTGGTATAGGTAGCGACCTGTGGCGGCGTGGTGGACACGGTGATCGTCAACGTGAAACTCTTCCCTGAAACAGGACGTCGAGGAAAATGTTACTTAGATTTTTCGTCGGATCACCGTCGATTGAAACGGCGCCGGAAGTTCGCAAACGTGGTTAGCCGGCTGAAACTCGGTGGTAACCGAATTAACCGTCGGTAATGTATCGAGGGCGTCGTTGACGGTGACGGTGGCCAGCCAACGCGACCGAATCATGGGGGTTGACTGCGTTAAGTTATGTTAAAAAGCCTATTAAACGCGTTATCCCGAAAAACAGCCCTCGTTAACTGTATTTTCACGGATTTCGAGGTCGGTACCTTTCAAAGGAAATTCTAACCAAATTTTCCCCGCTTTATTGTACGCTTTACGTATCCTTTTTGTGTTTCGATATGCTCGACAATACGAGCGTACCTTTCGGATAGATCCGTCATCGATGAACGTCGACGATCGGCGCAGGAAGTTGCTTCGAAACGAAGAAAGGGATGTTTCGATGAAAGGCTCGTTAAAGAGGGGACAATGTTGCGCGAAAAAAAAAACGACGCCACGCAGAACACAGTGGTTGCACGCGCAGAGGTTCACCGCAATTCCGCGTACACCCTCTTTCACTCTTTCTCTCGTCCCCATCGTTTCTCACCCCGAGCGGATCGCTGATCGCGTGGCTTTCTCTATCTCGCCCTTTCTGATACAACGAACGTGTCGAAAAATGAACGGGTGTTGTGTTCGACGCGTTCGGATAATTTGTATCGCTCTGTCGAATCGATTGCCTCTTTTTTCGCACTTGCACTCTCAAAACAGGGGTGAAAACCAGAGAAATCGGACACGGTACAACGCGATATTACCAGTTTATGGCTTTTAAAAGCGATTAAACGTAAAATAACAAACGCGATCAACGCGTCGATCGTCGCACGGACGCTATAAGTAATGTTAAAAAGTTTACCAACTAGCTGTTAAAAATTTAAGCTGTAAAGGTAAATTGTAGGATCGAGGAAAAGTTATATTCTTGACAAATTTCGAGGCATGAAGGATCTACTGGTACTTCTAAACGAATCTTAACCTTTTGGACGTTTACGAGGTTAGAAAGAAAGAAACAAAAGGGAGCAAGCACGAAGGGGGCGGGGGAATAATGGCGAGTGTCGAGCGTGGCCACACGGTGGTTCACCACGCGAGCTTCTCGTTTTCCAGTAGGGGATCCCGTCAGTTTATCGCAAGTCACGGCATCCACCATGGTCTAACCTGGCAAACCTTTTCACCTATTGAGGGAGTTGGTGGTTCCACAGTTACCTACCTACACGTAGGTATCACCCTCGGTGCCAGTCGCCGTGGAACCATTAAAAGTCGTCCGAGTAGACCATCCCTTTTCTACCCTCGTGCTTTCCTCGCTTTTCTCCACGTAATTTTTGCCGAAAGCGACTCGTTCTCCGAATTCTGACATCTTGTCATTTTCCAGTTTAACCCTTCCTCTCCTACCGTTTCTTTCAGTTATTTAATTACCATTTCGTGCTGCCGTCTGTCGATGGCCCCCGCGACGAGTTAATAATACTTCGATTCTCGGATAATTAAAAGATACAACATTTTCGATGGCATCTATTTCGACCGGATAAAAGAGCAGAAATGGAACGATTTTATTTTTGTAATTTATACACATTATACAAATGATTTGTCGGGTAGGAAGAAACGCGGGCGCAGCGACGACAGTTCATCCTGACCATAATCAATTCGTTGTCAGCGCACAATAGCGCATTTGCGATTCGTTTGGGGAAAATTGAAATTAATTAATTGGCTCGACAACGGGCCAGCGACAGTCTACCCTGTGCATAGACCAGTGTGTACACGTGCCGATCCACATTTTCCCAGAGAATCGTATGCTAACGAGCATTATCAGGAAATCGATCTCGATTCACTTCCGGCGTTATCTCTATTTTCAGTCGCACCTGCTACCAAATCAATTCGTACTCTTAATGTTCATCGCATTTCCGCCCTGCGCATTGCTCATGAATCGTGTTCTTTTCGCCGTACTCTAGGATAGCATAAGATACCTAGGATAACGAAAGGACAGCTTAGGAAGAACCTAGGTAGAGTCAGAAAAATTCGGGACACGTTACACTACGATATGTTATAACTTTGACCGTATAGTTGTAATGCCATTTTTAACGTAGTACTATTTGTGTTTCATCGAATAATTGTAACTTTGACTCGGCAGGAAAGGTACAGCGATATTCGAGAGCGGACGATCCAACATTTTCGCGTGGAAACCACTCAAAAGTACTCATGGTTCGAGCAAAACCGAGCACGTTAGTCGAGAGCTTTGTAATATCGATGATAAGCTATGGCCTCGTTTCTGCACGTTCATCTGTAATGCCAGCTTCATCGTGGCAAAGTCTACCCCGAAGGTAGTGGATCGTTTCCACCCCCTTCAACCCTAAGCCCTATAACGAGATAGATCATTTAGGCGCTTATAGTTTCAGCCCGTGGCAGACGGGTATCCTTCAACTTTGCTCTCGCGACTAAATCTAAATCTAGCGACGGGATCGCGTTCAACCTTCCGAAATAATTTCTACGCTGATATATCTGCTCTCACGCATTAACGTTTGCAACTACGGAAATTATTCCTTCCTATAAACGAGGAATTTTCTTATTCTCTAAGCTGGCCCCGCACGAAGGACAATTTCGAATTTAAGAGCGAACCCTTCCGACACGTGCATACACAGAAATGTTTTCGAGTTCGACAAACGGGAGGATCATTAAGGATTCGCTAGAGTTCGGTTCCCAGAGAATATTCAAGAAGCCCAGGGAGTCGCAGGAATCCTGACGAGAGACACTTCTCTTACGTTCTTCATCCTAGCTTATGTTAATTCCACGCTCGACGAAAACAATTGAGAGCTAATCCCAGACAAATGACTGACGCGCTTCTAGGGGAGGGATCCACCCTTCACCCTCGGATAGAAAATTCAGGTATTTCATGATTTCCGAACGTTCTGGGCTCCCTCTTGCAACCCTAACTCTCTGTCCTCTTTCAATTTTGTTCGACCCTCTGCGTCGCGACGTATTCGATGGAACGTCCGTGCAAAATTCCTATTCGAGAATCGGCTTCAAATAAAATTATCGTATGGAACCATACGTATTTTTATCGAATCGAAAAGAAACATTCAGATATCGATATCACGCCGTATTCTTAACAGCGGCAGAAATAAGACGAAACTAATACAATAACAGTAAGTTCAGCAGAAACGTTTAAAACTAGGTCGCGAATAAGCTACAAATCTTGCAGAGAGCACGAATTCGAAAGACGAGGTAAGACAACCGACCTAATAACGTTAATTAAAATCTAACTGAAACCTCAATTAATATCAGCCCTGTTCCGAGGGGCGTCGCCTTCTTCGACCCGTGCCTCGTCCTTTTCTCGGGAACGAGCCCGTTCTCGACGAAGGAAAGTAAAGAGAGGAGGTTGCTAGCTAGAGTTGCGGACAAATAAAACCCATTACCCACTCCAAGACGTCGTCTTCTCCTCGAATCTACTCTCTTACACGGCAACCCCTGTGAAACGTCCAATTTCGACCCCCTCCTACACGTCGCAACCTACCAACACTTTTCTCAAAGGAACAAGGAAAAACAAGGGTGTCTCGAGACGTCCACGACCTACCCTTACTATAGCCGAATTCTTTGACGAACCTTCCCCGACGTCGTTTCACCCCAAGCAGCGTTTTCTTCCACGAGGTTGGTCTGTCAACCTCGAGATCAACGACTTTGCACAGTTTCGTGAATGAAGAAAGGGGAGGAAATGTCGTCGGGTAATTTCGAGTTTGACTGTTTGATACTCCGAGTTTCGCGGGACTTTGACGTCCTTAGAATTTCAATATGGGGCAAAGAAAATATAGAAGCGTTCGAAACTTCGAGAGACACGTGACACATGGCTTTTAAACGGGAGAAGAAGACTCACCTCTTCCGCTTCTTCCGACGAACCTCAAATCGTTGAACTTGGCAACTTGATTCTTCATCAGCGCGGTGGAATTTCTTAACTCGGCACAGCAGTTCTCGTCGTTGCCAGCACGAACGGTCACCAAAGTGCCATCGCCTACCTCGCCAAGGGCTACGACCTTGAACGCTACCGGAAGGGTCTTGTTCGACCTCCAGTGCGCTGGTAGAACGGTGCAGACCAAATGGGGTGAACCTGTAACACAATTTTGTCCACGTATATTACTTCAAGGTGCAACGATTAATACTTGGACTTCTAGCGACACCCGTTTCCTCATTTTCTCGTTTCATTTGAAACCTAACTATAGCGTACGAAATGTACAAAAATGTACCGGAGTATCTAACGACACTTGACAAATATTAATATGATCCCAAACACTTTGGTAATTGGAACATAGGAGAGGAGCAAGAGGAGAGAAGTGCTATCGATACTTGAATAATTTCTATCGATGCACAACTTCTGATTTTTCTTACAAACTAAATCTGCCTGTGACTCGATTAAAAATTACTACCGTTGCTAACTGTCGAAGAAAATGAAACGCGATTAAAGGAATTCGCACCTGTTCGGACCAGTTCTCCAGGATGCTCGCTTACAAAATCGCCGAGAGTCCTTTCCGCCAGGATATCGCTGGTCATCTTGGTGTAGGCATCGGTCAGAGGAGAAACGCCCGACTCCGGCGATGCGGCAGCGCCAGGAGTCGAGGCTTCTGTCAACTGCATTCTGCCACTGGCTTCACCGCTTCCGCTGCCGGAACTCGCTGTTCCACAGCTGGACTCGTTGCTGGACCCCCTCACCGTGCCAGCGTTACTTCCGGATACCGTGCTTCCTGTTTACCAATCTCTTTCCAAACACCTCCTTCTCCCTTGTCCTTAACAACTAATGGTCCAAGAAGACGTTAAGCCCGATCTCTTCGACTCGACAAATCTTCGAAAGGTCTTCTTACACTCTTAGCTAATGGAATTTCGGGAATCTTTCTTCCTAAGCATCTTCGTGGCTACGAAAAACGGTCCTCCCCCGAATCCACCTGTAACCGAGAAAAAATGGACAGTTGGTCAGAGGGTGCAAAAGGTAACGGATCCGACAGAACGGAAGAGCGACCTGTCCAACCGGAAGCAGGGTCAACAATTGATTCAGCTAGCCGTTAGGAAGGGTTGGTCCCAGGAGACGGTCCGAATGGCAGGCGACGGCACCCCGAGTTCCGTCGCCGACGCGACCAACCCTTCCGTAGCTTCTAATCCATTTAACGAGGGTTCGCAAGGTCCTTTATCTCGCGAGAGGAGCCATTTAACAAAGTCGGCGGTGGGTCGAAAACGGTCGGCTGATCGGGACGAGGTTGAACGGGAAGAGGAACGCGGAAGACGCGGAAACGGCGGAAAAGAGAAGGTTGACAGAGGCGGACAGAAACGATTCGCACACTTTTCAAGCGGGTCGGCCAGTGACGTCACCGTTCATTCAGTAATTTTTGCGCACGTCACCGGGGCTGACACACCGGATCCAGGTGGTGTTCCAGGAGGGGTTGGACCGTTCCGCGCCGTGGTGGGGACGGAAAAAATAGGGGAAAAAGAACGCCCGCCGGTAGCCAACCCCCCACACGGATATCCAACCAACCCCTACGCACGTACAACCGCCGCGTGTCAAAGTGCACGTGGTACCGTTACCACGTTGCGTTCCGTCAATGCCGGCCGCGTAACGCAGGATCGAAGATTCCCGCGAAGCCAGACGGGATCGGCTTTCAATCGGAAACTCGAAACGTTCGGACACTTGGACACGTACGCTGATCATTCGACCGCGTAAGCGTTTGATTGGAGAGTGCGAACGACGATCGACCAGCCGAATTCCTGTCAATTACCATTGATGACGGTCCCCGCTGATGTTCCTCGGATCGAACGTCCTGAACCGGGATTCCCAAGAGGAACTTTGATGACTTTCGAACGCGACCACGGGGTTTTCAGTCGTCGACGAAAGAAATTTTAGGGGGATCGAGCCTCGAGAAAGAACGCGGAACGACACGGCTACGGATAAGATTCTCGCTTAACTTCGCATTCAAATCTCTTACTGGGCGCGAGGCTGTTCGCACTTCCGGCGAAAATCTTCTCCCTCGCTTTGGAAACCTTATCACGGTTGCTTCGAAATCGATCGAAAGATCAAGATGACTCGCATTGGTTCTCTCGACAAACTTGTCGATTTTCTCCGAATAATTCACAAGATTCTGCGGATAAAACGATCAAGAGGTTCTCGATTTATCGTCCTCCGGCCGCGCAACTAGTCGGAGGATTTTTTACGAAAGGCATAGAATTCCACTGGAAAGGTGCACTCACTCGCAGTACGCGTTCACCATTGTAACCGACGGGCTACCGATGCCACTCGCAGACCGCACAAAATCACTCGGATCGAATGTTACTGTTCGGCGTCTCGAAGAAACCGGTTCGAACAAATCCTTTCGCTTCGTGTCACCGATTCGACGACGCGTCTCGCTCGTTTCTTTCACCAAAGTAACACATCGGAGTCTCGACACCGAGAAAATCCTTACGCGTGAGACGCTCGCGAGAAGCTCGTAACGTAGGTCCCGGAATCTTGCGGATTTACCGAGAAACCGAGAAGAGGTTTCGGTGTTTTGATGGGTCGAGGCAGTCTCTCGAAATATACCCGTTGGGGCCACTAACTATAATTTCGGCGGTTCGTGTGAGGCAACAGCCGTTGACGCACTGGTCCATGCCAACACACGCAGCATCCCTTTCCCCTTTCCTGGTTTCTCTCACACCCCTCTGTCACCCCACTCTTTCTCATCTGCTCCTCTCTCTCCTATCCTCGGTGTCTTTCTCCGTCGTTCACTTTGCCTCGCCGTTCTCTCTCTTTTCGTCCCTCGTTCTCGGCTCGGTTCGCTCCTCTTTCTCGCTCTCCTTCGTTCCTCTTTATCGCTTTATCTCCCACCGGACCGCTAACCCTCGCCTACCCTCTCTCTTTTCCCCCTGTTCGACCCTTTTGCGGTGTGGAGAGCTCGCGTGCGTCTGACGGACCACCCCGTCGCTCCGGGGCGGACCTCGGCTTTCGATCGATTTATCGAACGCGATTCACGCGCATTTTTTTCTTTTCATTCTTTTTAGTCGACTTCTTCTTTCGAGCGGCTCGAAATTCGCGGCTTCGGGAACATCTCGTAACGAGCGCGCCGTTTATGTTTAATTAGTCGCCGGACCAGGACGAAAGTTAATGAGGAGACGACATCGCGTGCGTCATCATTGTTCTCGCGTGTTTGCTGCCCGCCAATTGTTTACGCATCGATATGAACTCTCGAAGCGATTTAATATCGAGTGACGCCGACGATGCGCCGTGTTTCGAACGAGATCGGTCGAATCGTTGGTGTTTTTTGGCGCCTAATTGGCTGAAAGTGACTGGAACGCGGATGGCCGGAGGAACGATTGTTACGTGTTCGTTTCGTCTGAAACGAAACTGTTTCAGAGTACTCGTACATTCCACGCGTCGATGAAATTCAAATTTTACAAAGGAGAGAAAGATCTGTAATAACACGTATCCTTATGAAATTACTCCTTGCAAGATCGTTCCCGACCATTTGAACAATTACGTAGCATCGACATAATAATAAAGTTAACAACCTCGAATGGACTATTATCGGACATTTACAGATTTAATATCTCAAATACTATAAAAAAAACTGGCAGTATCTCTCGACAGAAGAGCGAAGCCGTATCAAAGAAATATGGAGAGGATTCGAACGAGAAGTTCATTGAAAAGCAAACGATGAAAGATCGGCGGATTAACGAGAGTTAGGGGAAGAATTGTATCGTAGATTCAGGAGGAAAGTATCGATCTTTCAAGCAGAAATCGGCGTGTCATCGTACGTGTGTTTGCCTGCCGGCAAGTCCGCGAACGGTCGGCTATCGTCAGGATATATTCGCACAGGAAATGGGTAGTTCGATTGTTTGCACGTTCGTACAAACAGTGCAGCTGCGAGGATGCGCTCGGCGGTTCTCTCTGTTTGATTTTCGAAAGTGAACCTCCCATTGTAACGTATGTCGGCACGGTTGTATACCGGCCAGATCTGTCTGCCGATTTCAATCGAATCGACGAAAGAATCGGAAGAATACTTGCAAGAAGCATCGACGAAAAATTACAGCCTTTGGTTCTTCTCGACTTTCAGATATCAGCACCGCAAAATGACAGTACGTAATTCAAACGCAATTAGATCTCGTATATGTATATTTTTACTGAATCAATCATACGGGCACAGAACCCATTCGTTGATCTCCGTGTTCGCTTTATAACAATTTGCTCCTCGACGTACCGAGATCCCTATGGTTTGGATAGACAGTTTACGCGACAGGAATTATTAGTCGTCTTGTCTTGTAAACGCGTTGTCAACCACAGTGACAATAGCCCTAACTAGCAAGACATAAAAGTATTAAAATAATATCGAATGATAACAAAATTCGAAAAACTGAACGTGCCCGTAAAATGCTTACGGTCGCGGATATCGGAGATAAATCATCGAACGATTGGAATTTCGCGAAAATGGAGGGAATAAATTTTCAGGAATGGAGGAATCGTTAGGCCTGGCGCCGCGGTAGCCCTGCAATCTGTCGTTTATTTGAATAACAGGAGGCAACGAGGTCCTGCGCGAATGAATCGCGAGCGAGCAGTTGAAGTAGCGGCGAACGATCGTCGACGAGACGGTGACAAACAGCGATACGCTGGAAACGTGGAAACTGGACGGCCGTCGTCGTATTGACAAACGACCTAACGCCCGTGTGGACCGTTGCGTTCGACGAGATTCGAATTATCTCTGTTCGAGCCTGTCAATGCAAATGCCATACCTACATTCAATTACCGCTCGTCACGCTCCGATCAGCGCGCGAACGGGTAACCGCGGAATATTCCCGCTAGGATTCTTTCCAATTCACCTTAACTCCTTGTTATTCGACAAAATATACGTGATCGACGATTTCGAAAAATTTAACAATTATACGGGATGGCGTAGAAGAGTAGAAATTGAAAGCAGCCAGAACCTTACACCTCGTGAATTTTTTCTGAAATCTCCAATGCCAATGATTGTATTAAAATTCTTCGAGTTTCTAAAAGAAATCTTTACAACAGTCCTCGTTTTATTTGAAAGACACTCGTCAATCGTTTCGAACGGGTCTATCAAAATCCTGAACAATCAACGACGAAGATCGTTACACGAAATTTGAGGCTGATCGGCACTCGGAGATAATCGGTCAACCGATTACCAGCGATTTCGCAGTCCATACGGATCGTTGGATCAACCCGAGACACCGCACGAGAAGCAAACAAGCGGCAGTAATTAATGGCTTCGCTATTGATTAATAATCATTACTCAGAAGCGTTCATGGAGAAGTCAAGTTCGTGTCTGTGCTTCATTAGCGAGTATCACCTTCTGAGTATCACTCCATTTACGATTTCTGATTCCGAAACGTTCGAACGTGTAACTTCCCGATCGATTGATCTCGAAGATTATTTTTAGCAGAGAATCGCTGAAGATATCTAAGCAAACACGGTACGTGCAAACTGTGGAAGTCGAGTGGATAATAACGAGACTAATGGAAACGCAATCCGGAGCACGTGTCGTTAAAGGAAGCGAACGGAATCACGCACCGCGGTGCGATTCACCGAAAAACCGCGTTACGCGGCAATCGATTACTCGTGAAACGAGTACTCGATCGAACGACACATGGAAAACGAACGATTGAAACGTGAAAGAAGAGCGCGCCGCGCTGTTTCTCGATATCGTCGCGTCTGACCAACGCCGTCTCGCTCCCCTTCGTATTCCAAACCATTATTTCCTACAAATCTCCTATTTCTGTCTAATCTCTTCAAAACTGAAATATCGGATTGTACGTTCCAATTAAAAAGTTAAATGATATTATCATTAACAAGCCTACAGTTACGATGGATGATCGGTGTATGTGGTCAGACACATTATAATACAGATGATTAATTTTTCTGACTCGTTTCTTAATTTGTCAGTGTTCGTTATCAATGGAATTTCTCTTTTGTTTCCTTCAAGTAATTAAATTGATGTAATCTGTAGTCCCGGTCACAACGACGGGCAATTCGTTAACAAAGTGTCTGACTATACACGTCCATTTTCACTGATTCTCAACAAGTTAATAAATGCTGTAAACGAAAGGGGACGATATCGAACAAACAAGTGATAGTTCGATGGAACAACTGATTTACATTTTCCTGTAACATTTCAACGTTGTACGAAAGTGTAATGATCTTTCTTCTTTTAAAGAAGCTTCGGTTTTAACTATTTACACGTGTATCCTGATCAACGCTTTCGTTGCTAGGAACATTTTTGGCCTATGTACTCTACATAACCGTGGCATCGTTGAATCCTATTTTGTCAGACATACCACATTCTACTTCAACGATGTCCTCGACACGTTCGTGATACCCGCACCGCGTCGGAAATTAATTATTAGGGTGGCAACTAAATCCGCGACCTCGAATTTCAAAGATCTGACGATTAACACTTTTCGATCGACAAAAAAAATCACTCGAATCGTTGTTCCGTTTATCTACGGTAGAATTCGGAGGGTTTTGGAGTCGAAACAAGTGGAAAGGTGGCGAATTTAGTTGGCAGACCTAAGGTAGGATCGAGTTGTTCCAGCTGTCGTAAGACGATCGAGAAGACACGATTATCCCAAAGACACTCTACCACGAGTCCACTGAACGTCATAAACTATCGGGGTGCATTCTTACCGATATTCAGTTAAAATCGTGAAATTACGAGCGGAAAACGCACAAACGAATAACAAGACGGAACAGCGACACGTGTCACGGGGCGCGTAACGCGGAAAAAAGGAAAAAAGCTCGGCTCGCGTACCATGCGGTGGAGAGCGGACGCGCGTGCTTCGAAACCGATTCGTCGGTACGCTCGATTGGACAACAATACACGAAGAACGGTACCGGGGCACGAGCAGAAGCAGCAACAACAGCACAGCACCACCAGCAACCGTGCCGCGTGAATACTACACCACCCCCTCCCTCCTCTCACACCCCCGACAGATGGTTTCTTCTTCTCTCTGTTCCACGGAGGGTAGTTTCAGTCTAACGACCACGAACGCCCCACTGCTCGTTGCAATTCTCTCCCCTCCGTGCCGTCGATGCGATCCCTTCCCGTGGCCAAACACCCCTACCACGTGCCACGACCACCCCTACCTCGTCGACGACGGGGGTCGTGCGTGGAACGAGTAGGGGCGCCCAACGACGGAACATGTGTAACACGCAGTCTTGATTACACGCGGCCTTGTAAAAATTATTATTATAGCCCGCGATCCTGTTACCCCTCTTCTCTTTCTCGTTCCAATTTTTTTTTTTTACTTTCGTTTTTTTTCCTTTTTCACGCTGCTTGCACACGCGTCACTTGACCTTTGATCCTTCGTGATCGTTTCAGTGTCACGGTGAACGGGATTCGACCGATTGTATTTTAATTTCAATCTCTGTCCAACTAACGAGACGCAATTTCAACGTTTCCAGCGAATTACGATAACAGTGTAACTAAATCCTTTGAGAGTGTACTTTCAGGGTTTTAATTTTAATTCCTGATATTGTGCCGGTTGCGACATTTCGTGCTCGTGCTACTTTCTCTAAAGAAAATGAAGGGTTGCATGTGCGATATTTTCTTTCGTTTCGCTATCTCTGTGGAATACGATTGAACAAACTTCCTTTATTGCTCTTTTTATCGGAAAGAAAAAGCAGCGATCTTTTTCATCGAAGGAAATTAATTCTTTCGTGCAACGTATGGAGATGGGATTGAATTTCCTTCGAACTCGTACTGATTTGATAAATAATATATAACACAGGCAGTTCCTTTTGTTTTATGTTTCCCTGATAATTTGTACGGTTGTTGCACAATTTCAAGCGGAATAATGATTGGTTTCATAAATGTATCTCGTTAAAGAAACATTAAAACCAGATCACAGCGTTGATCAATCGAAACCACGTTAATTCCTGTGCATCCGATGAAAGGCAAAAAAAAATATCAGAATACCGTTCCATGCCAGTTGTTCGATGCGGCCACCGTTTGTCTGCTTCAGCAGCTCATCAGCCGACCCATTATTCGAATTATATTCCATGCGAGATTAAATAAATAACGCCTGAACCGAATAGCCGATGCCGTCCAGGAAGCAAACCAGTTACAAAATATTCTACCGATTCTGGTTATCTTTCACAATTATGATACGCCGTATCTGTCTGCGCGCTGTTTCGAAAATAACTAAAAAATAGATGAAAGATTTGGCTGAATCGAGTGTGAGGGAATGAAATAAAAGGTGTCTCTGGGACACGCGGTTCCAAAGGCTCGATCCATGGGGCCAGTTTGCGACCGAGAGAGTACAAGCGGCTTCCCCGGTTTCTGGCCGAAGTGGGGCTAACCGCAGAATCGGAGGCAAGATGGCAAAAGTAAGTCGAGAGCCGAGAGGGGCGGCGCTGCGGCCTGGCCAGCCCACTGGCGCATCATCGTTCTTCTCTTTCAGATTCTGGGCTAACATCTTCCAAGAATCCACGGTAGCGAAAACATTAGACACCCTTTTCTCCTGTCATTCGTTCGTTTTCAAATTTCGACACATAATTGCTCGACTGGAATCTCACTGTTGTTCTCAGGGCAAAATTTTTAAAAAATGTATTTGTCGCTATTATGCTCTAGAAGAACAAAAAATCTGCTCTACTTGATACTGATCTATCCCTAACAAACGGTAATCTATGAGTTCGAATTTTAAAGAATCCGTAATCCATGAATCCGTTGATTAGGAAAATGAAGCGGGTGACTTGCAGATTGCGAGTGTCGAGCGGATAGAAATCCAAAAATCCTTTGAAATACCGGGTAAAAGGCCAGAATAAACATTTCCTGAACGGTTAGTAGCGATGTGGTGGGTGAGGAGGGTGCACAGGGTGAGCGGGTGATGCGGTTTCAGGGGGCGGAGGTTACCTCCAGACTAGCGGGGTGCGCCAGAAACGAACACACGCGAGACGTACGCGTGTCTGAGAAAGATGGATCCTCTCGAACGACTAAAAGTAGACGCGTAAAGTTCGTACGTCGTCCAGACACCGTGAATGGCGGCTGCTTCAAAGAGAACCGCGTATCGTTAAAGAAGTCTGTCTTACGTTTTACGCTCTTTCACCGACGAATCGACGACCAGTAGCATTTGGGGAGGCGGTGATAAGAAAATGATGGGACGTTCAATTTTTACGAGTACGCAAAACTTCAGCCTGCTTTACAACCAAGTATTGTTTATGCGAACCTGTTAATAAAGTTGAAATACAGTCTGTCTACACCGTTGTTCGAACTTTAAAAAATAATTTTGATATACGATGTAAAATTACGATCCTGGGCCCTTTGCAAACCTCTATCGTATAATACGAATATATGAATGATAAAAGCGACAGAATACATAAATTAAACTCGCAATACGAAACAAAAAACGCGTGCAAACTGGCGAAACATAAAAACTAATGAAATACAAAGGATATAATTTTAAAAAATCCGCTCGCGAGTAATTGCCAACAGCGCGGTCAAAATTCAGCAGTAAGTTACAACGTTGGACGTTCGTTCGCGAAGAAATAACGTAACCGGGTGTAAATTAGAGTTATGCTTTCCCAGCATCGTTTTTTAACGCATTTGAATGTTTTACCATAGATGGCATAAATAAAATCGTTTATATTCGAGCGCTCTTTCGTGCAGGACAGCCGGAAAACGAAACGTCTGTTCGAAGTCTGGCCCAGAGATGGCGGCACCGAGATACTTTTATCGCCTTTCGTTCGCGGGGGTGCAAAACCCCTTTTTCGATACGCGCCATTACTGACTCCCGATCGTATCATCGTAATAAACGGACAGAGAGCTTCGATGATTACGCATCGCTAACGCATCGAGTTCGCGTAGAAATTTTTAATCGATTATCATTACCGCGATTCTCCCCCAGGGGTTGATTCGACGAACCATAAATTCATAAGCATCTTTCTACCGTTGTAACAAACAAAGTAGGCTATAAACGCGCGATAACGTATCGTTTAAATGCTATTTCATTTATGAAAGCCTCGTTGCAGCGGTTCCGAGAATGAAGGAGGAATTTTCAATAAAATACTACAGAACGAAAACACGCGCGATACGAAACGACGTCGACGTCGATATTAAAACGAAATGCTAATTAATTTTTCTAAAACGCGATATCAGCCAAGCGTGAAACTACGGCTGCAATTATTGCACGAAATGAGGCCAGAACGAAATTAACCCGTTGGTAAACATCACCCTGGAGACAAAAGCCTGGTGACATACCGTGGGGATGAATTCATACGTCGAATCTCCGACAATTCTGCATTATAAATCTTTGCGAGAAATATTTCGATACGTTATTAATACGATCGAAAATGAACGTCGAATATTATTCGCGCACAAATGCAACGCATAGCGACGGAACGCACAGTGATCTTAAACCTCTACTTCGCGAAAACTAAGACAGAATTCCGAAGCATACGAACGACGAAAGAATCATCGAGCTCGGATGATTTATCGGTGTGTCAGACGATCATCATAATCATCCGCAAAAAAATCCGTGATCCTGACAGGGGGTACGGCAAACATCCCGCAAAACCTTAACCACCCGAATGGTACTGTTTTAATGTAATTCCAGGACCGGTTTGTCGCTCGGCCCATGCACGCATGTAACAGCGCGAGCGACAAACCCGTCGACCAGCTAGCGAGCGAAAAAGAGACAGCCGCCGAGAGAGAGAGGAAAACGAAAGAGGGTGAGGGTGAATAGTTGCGAACGGGGTGTGCGGCGGTGTACACACAGGTAAAGACAGAAAGAGAAGAATAACGCGCGTGGACGACGGTGGTCAGTCGGCGTGTAACGGAGAAAGATGAACGTCGAGAGGGGGTAGAAAGAGTAAAATTGGTGGTAGGGGGCGAGAGTGACAGAGAGGGTGCAGTGTTTTGTTCGCGCGCGATGGACGCGTCGCCATAGCGACCGGCGGTTGTTTATTATTGCGTCCAGCGGTCGTGTGGGGTGGCGTGGAAGAGAGCACGGGGTAGTTTACGCGACGAGGGGTGTACGCGGGGGTTGAAAAGGGTTAGGCGGCCGGGGAAGGACGGTAGGACGAGAGAGAGGAAAGAGTGGGAGAGGGTGGAACGGTGGTGTGCAACGAGGGAGTGGCGGCCGACCACACGAGGCCGAAAAACACACTCTCCGCCAAACCTACCCCCTTTTACACCCCCGTACACCACCTCCTCCCTCCCGTTGGTAATGAGAGTTCGATAAAGCGCCTTTACCAGTGCGTGACGTCAAGCGAGTTCTCTCTCTCTCCCCCTCCGTTTTTATCTCATTTTCTCGCTCTCGCTTATGCTCTCCTCTCCTTTCCCTCCTGCTCTCTCTCTCTCTCTCTCCCTCTCTGTCTACTCTTTTTATTTTTGGTTTTGCTTGTTCGTTGCCTTTTTTCGGTCGCCGTTAGCAGCGGCGAAGTCGCGGCGTGTGACAACAAACGAAACCTCGGAAAATTCGTTGGCGTGAGCGAGCGGGCAAGCGCTAGCACACATTTTTTTCGCGACGATAAAAACGTCGCGGTAGCTTGATGGGTATCATATTTTTTTCGGACCAGGGCCACAAATTTTTGCTGGCCGGTAGCGTTGACGCGACTCGAGCACTCTTCTCTGCCATGATCGTGTTGGATGCTCTAATTGCTTTCTGATCCCTCGTTTTTTTATTTTCCGTTAGAGTCTCGTTGAAAGATCAGTGCGACGGATTTGTCGTTTCTTTCACCCATTCGATTATCGATACTCTTTGATTATAGGAGTTCTTTTACAGTCGCCAAATCAACGCACAATCATCAATACCTGTATACGACGTTTAAAAAATCTCCACCACCTTGACCGAACAAGGGTTAACGATTGTCGGTGGTCAGCGAACAGAACGAAATCGTAATTAATCCTGAACTTCTTTTTACGCACCTGTTCGAATTGCTGTGACCCCGTATCCTGACCCTAGAAACTTAGAGCTCCCTTTGTACGGGACAGACGTTTAAGACGTGCGCTAATTAAGAACGGCATCTCACCACGCAGCTGCCATCCACGCCGGCGTTGCCCGGGAATTATTAAACGGCCACGAGGAAGCGACATAAGGTCGACGGGTAACCAGAAACAGCAGAGAACACGACTGCTAGAAACTTTGGACCCTGGGGAACCCGAATGCGCGTGAAAATGCTACCCCTTATGGCAATCTGTAGCAAAATTTCAACTCCCGTTACGCGGCGGGGAAAACTGATTAAATCCTTCAACTATTACCGACGATTTCTTTCTCCTACTCTCTGTGGGACTCTTCTTTCCAGATATTTAGCATAATAACTCGTTTAACTCGTTCTGAAATTTCTTATATTTAAGCGAAATTGTAAGTTCAGCGAGTGTAACTCTAATTACGAGCAGCGCCGAAAGTATCGCTCGATGTTAAAGACGCGGAAGCCAGCGAGTTTTTGCTAAGAACGTCTGCAGACGTGAAAGACGATTGGGCAGCGGAAGGCCGGAAGTCTATCAGCACCTCGGAATCTGTACCGTCAGCTCGACAACAATTCGCCCACGCGGAGAGCTTCGAGATTACGAGAGCGGAGCGAGGGTGAAACAGATAGAATCGTCGACGGAATCTAACCTCCGTCGACGTTTCGTTCAGAGGACGGTAAATTGCCTTCCATCGGTACGCTGCATCGTTAATCCTGAGCTAACATATTCGTACCAAAAATGATCCTATTAATTGCAACGGTGCACTCTAATGACCTTCACCTTAGCACCCCGATAAATTTTTTTTTTTTACAAGGAATTTGTAATATTCAGCGTCCAAACAATCGGATACAGTTTAAAATGCGTCTCGATGCAGTTCGTATAAAGAAACTGTTGAGAAATGAAGCGAAATTTCAGTGTTACGTGAATCGAATGCTATTTTAGAAAGGTTAGACACGGACATTAGGGCGATCGTTTACGTGGCAGGTCACGGAGCAAAACGCTGCTTCCTCCGAGCATTTTAGGGGCATCCGCTCACCTGCCTTCGCCCAGCGATAATTTACTCTTTTTTCGGTCACCGATTCGACCGGCCGGCAGCGCTAATTTACATTTACGAGCGAGATCGGCTAATTGCCGGTTAACCGGTTGGCCGAGCAACGACATACCTGGTCTGCAGTTTGTTGCCTTCCGATACAACTGTCGTTCGCCCGTGAGAACCGGCAAGAGGCTTCTTCGTTCCGTCAATTACCACCATTTTCTTTAAACGTTGTTCTCGTTACACGTTCCTCTGCAGCTTCTACCCTGCAAAAATAAAAGTAAAATTGGCCAAATTAGTGAAACGCTCTTGGAACCGGCTCTTTATACACGAACATTCGCAGCTTGTACGAACAATCCTATCGAAATGTTTCGCTGAAAATTAACGCTCAAAGTGTTAAGAGTTGTTATTAAGAATTCTTAACACGTTAAAACCACGTGATAAACGTATAACTTTGCTTTCATCTCATAGAGTCATAGAGGATTTAAGAAGCGGAGACAATGCAAGGAACGAATTGATTAGCAGTGTTGCAGCCAAAGGGAGGAAAAGAGAACGATCAGGCTATCGTCGAGCGAGAATTTTTCGGTAGCCTGCGAGTCGGAAAGATAGGAGAAGACAAACAACCGTGTGATATCGAGCCCGTGAAGACCACCAAAACGTAAACCGTGATACAGGCGCCAACGAACCAACTCGTCGCCGCAATGTGTTATCGTTGGTAAACGAGTTGCCCTGTCGCTCGCTATTCATCTCTAATTCTGTCGCAACCGGCTCTGCCGCTTTAGCAAGATGAAACTTTAATTTCGATCGGGCCGAACGGAAAAAACAAAAAAAAAACAATTATCCGTTCGCGAATGATCCGCGGCTCGTATCCTTTATTTATGACGTTGTTCGAGAACCGGTGTTGATTAATCGACCGAGCAGCATCATTTTTATTTACCGCTCGTGCATCACACGATACCTCTTGAGACCGATGTTTGACGTCAATTCTTTGCGTTATAATTTGTTTTTCCGAACGAAGACGAGAACAGGTTACAAATTACTTGTGTCTAAATATACCGTTGTAACGTTTCAAAAATTATTGCCAATCGTCGAGTGTAACCACTCGATCGATAACAGTTCGATCATAAAAATTTGATATAACGTGGCGAGTTCACGCGGGCCTCGTAAATTCAGCTCAACTAATTAACAACTTCAATGATTATGATATTATCGTGCAAAATTATTGCCGTTGTTTTAAACGGAAATATGAAAGTCGGAAAAAATATTTATCCGTTAAGCGATAGAAGGTTCTATGCTTACGGACAAAAAACTTCGATCTTTCGAAACTTGATAAATTTTCAAAAATTTTCAAAAATATACTGCCACAGGATAAAAAGTTAACAAAAGAACTCTAGTAAACTTATTAAAATGTTAAAAATGTTAACCTTTAGAAAGTTGCAAAGTATGGGTAAAAACGCGTAAGCTACGACGTCCATCAAACACCGTTTAAGAGCGCAAAGTTAATGAAAAGCTGACTGAAAATACTAAAATTTCAATGGTTAAAAGTTCACCGTTCCAGACCGATCTAAAAAATACGCTTTTTGAACGGAGCTCAAGGAACGAGCGAGCGACAAATGTAATTAAGGGTTCTTTCTCTGACTTCGAAATTATGGCAGACTCTCATTGAAGGCTGTGAGGGGATGATGAACATGGATCGGCATTTTCCAGCGTCGAACAGCGTGCTCTCGGTCTCGTGTACGCGTACACACTGGCCTCGGTTTGCACGTTAAAGCGAGGTCCAACGCGGTACCTGTCACGGTCCTCTGGCATCCCCGTTTCATCCCCTTTTCAACCCCCTCTCGTGCACCGTTTCCATCGTGGGTTCGCCGAGCGAACCACTCGGTTCGGTTTTTAGTTAATGCTCGCACCCATCACGCAGCCGACCACGCCGATGGACTTTAACCCATTATGGTTGCGTCTACATCGCGAGATACACTATTCGGGTATTTAAGGGATGACGACAAAACCTACAACCTAAATTAGCAATTTACAAAAGTCCCAATCTTTTTCGAATTATATCGCATTGCTCAGGAGTCTTTGACCTATCTTTAATATAACATGAAAAATTAGCTTAAACTTTATTAATCTATAATTTAACCATTTTGTCAAAGTACATAGAATCTGTACGACACTTCAAGATATATAGTGGACAGTTTTACGATCGATTTTTCAGCTCCCACCCCCGTAATACTTCATACGAGATGAGTCCGAAAGTAACATCCGTACTCTGAAAAACAAATATCAGCCACGAAAGGAACCCGTGGACAGCGAAACGACAGGCAGTCATTGTCGATAACCTTCCATTCCCAATTCATAACCGATCCGCGGACAAAAACCGGGAAGAGAACCAATCTCCGCGGGGCCACGAGTTAAAAAGGATGAAGAAAAAGAGTAGAAAAAACACGGGCAAACAACGTAGAGGACGTGGAACAAACAACGTTAGACAGGCTAGGACGAAAATCGTGT
Source organism: Megachile ligniseca (assembly GCA_945859555.1). Lineage (NCBI taxonomy): Eukaryota > Metazoa > Arthropoda > Insecta > Hymenoptera > Megachilidae > Megachile > Megachile ligniseca. The sequence continues at coordinate 10,506,247 of OX243787.1, forward strand.
CCCGCTGGTTGGCGAGTACTGCGTGCGAGAGTGAGAGAGAGTGAGAGAGAGTAAGAGAGAGTAAGAGAGAGAGTGAGGGCAGGAGGGTAGCGAGACAGAGAGGGGTGGTCAGGTTGATCGTCGGATCGCGGGATCCCGGTCGATCTAGCAGCGTTGGTCCTCCTCTGGAGAGACGGAAGTAGCCGTGAAAAATTTTCCCGTCGACGTGTGGTGGCCCGTGTACGAGGCTAACGCCGCGCATTTCGCGGTGTTCGGGGTGTCGGGGGTGGTTCACCAGAGAGTGTACCGCGGGTTGGGTCACGCTGGGATGAGTCGCGTCCACGCTGTGCTAGGCCGAGAGTGGAGTGGAATGGAGTGGAGCGGAGAGTGGAGTGGCGTTGCGAGTGGAGGAGGGCGGGAGTCGAAGCGAGAGGGTTGGCCAGCAACGAGGGTAAGGGTGACCGGACGGGGGTGAGGCGGTAGTGGTGGCAGTGGGTGGCCGAAGGTGAGGGTATTTGTTGGCGCGAGTGGCTAGCCAGTCGGATTACCACCGGCAGGGTGATTCGAGGGGGGTTCTTTGGGATGGCGAGGGGTGTGCGCGCGGCTCGCCGAGGGGTAGGGGGTTGCTATGGGTCCGCAATACACACACAGTGGCACTCGACGAAAAATGTAGCCAGAGAGCGACCGCCGCTGGAAAATTTACACGCATCACGAGGGCGATGGCTGAATGCCGAGGGTTAAAAGAGCATCGCTAATGGCCACCGCGTCGGTTATTTTGTGGATTTTTATAATACGACCGACCGAAGCCTGTGTGTCCATGTCCCTTCCCTCTGCTCCTCTCCTTCTATCTTTATCGGGTACAACGCACCGACCCGACACACAGTCGACTCCATCAGTTTTTCAATCCGGCTGATTTTCCTTCGTCACACCCCTCCTCGCTCTTCCTACCCTCTGCCGCTCTTCCACCGTATTTGCGTGGATGAAATTGAGCGATAATGAAGGGGCGATTCGATTTTCCTTGCGAACCGAGATGTGTCCAACATCGACCACTTTTTTCTTTCTTTCTTCCCGTCGATCGCGTATTCTTCTTTGATCAACGAAGACGCGTCCGAATTAATCGTTCCAGGTTCGCACGATACGAACTCGAGACGCTTTCGATAAAGACACGGATTCGTTGCGCGAAATGTTCGCGTAGCGAATGCCAATTAACGTTGCATATTTTATTCCCGGTTCGTCGCGAAACGCGCTTAATTGCCAGGGTAGAGAACGGAGAAATTACGAGAGTTAATCGAAGGTGGCCTCGGACCGCGAGAGAACATGGTTTACGTTACGCGCGAAGAAAACGTAACGCGTTAGTTCGAAACAATCGATAGTAAAAATGCAGGGAATTATTATCGCTTCTTTAGCAACAAGTGTCTGAAACTTGATTTGACGAGCGACGTTCGAGAGAGAATTTCGAATCGTAAATTCGTACGGAATTACGTGTTTCGATTTTATACAAAGATAATATTCCTCGTTTCGAGCGAATACATGGTCTACCGGGAATTCTAGAATCATCAAACAAACGAATTTAACTCTCCCGTTTAAAATGAAACCGTTTTATAAAGGTGAAATAAAATGACGAAATCCGTCTATCGATCGAAATTAAAAGGAGGTACGTATCGGACTCTTTCGCCGGCACGATAAATCCGGAGAGTGCAACATCCTCGAATCGGAGCGGACAGAAATTCTTGCGAGTTTTCACGGACGAGGAGAAACGAGTTCGAAATCCGTCGTGATCAAAGTCCATCCACTGGTCGGGATCCATTTAACGCGAGCGTGGATCCGCACTTCCTGACATTTAGCAGGTGAAACAACGGAGAACACGTATGCTGGTCCCCTCGGAGATGGCCGGCACACCCTCGTGCAGCGTAACGCTAACCCAGTGAAATAGATAGTCTCTCCAGGGCTGATATCGTGGCGGACACGAGCGAAGAGAAGAGACAGAATCACGAGGCGGCGGTGTGTGTGCGCGTTTACGTATAGGGGCGCGCGTGTGCGTGTACGCGAAGAGAGAGCAAGAGTACAGAGGCCGGCAGAATCCATCCATATATCGCGGGGCCAACAAACCGACCGAATCTCGACAGGACGAATGGGTAGGCCGCGTTTTCACCGTTGCCACTCCGCGCCAGTTTCCAGTAGGCTGCTCTATCTGTATTGGAGTGACCGTTTCGCGTGTGCGAGTATGTGTGGATGGGTATAGTTACCCGTAACGTGGCACACCGATCCGCCACACTGGCTACGACCAACGAAAGCTTCCAGAGAGAGAAAGAGGCGAAACGACGAGCGAGAAGCAGCGAAAAACAGAGAGGGATAGACGTGGTCAGATATAAAGAGATAAAGAGAAACGAGAGGGTAGAGAACGAGCGGGAGAGAGAGCAGATTATACTGGCAGTGCAGCTCGGCACTCCGCAAATTTTCAACCACCACCCACTCTCGACCTCACACCACCGCCCACGGTTCGCTAACCCCAACCCTTCCTCTATTCGAGCTCGTTTTTGCCGCGTCCACCGCCAGATCAATGGGGTTGCTAACACGGGTAGGTATATGTGTCCGTCCCCACCGCCCCTGGTCAGACCAGTACACCCCTCCCCTCGCCGTGCACCCTCTCGCTGAAACCGTCGACCAACCCTCCGGGCACCAACTACCCTTGCGATGCCTCTCCGCGACTCTGTACAGGGTGATTATAAAGTTTCCATGGACCGATGCTAAACGAATTGTCGAGGCGGTCGCGCGTTTCCGCGTGCACCGGCTACCACCTGCGACCACGGCCGAGTTTCTTCCTTGCACGAGTTTACAACGGAGAATCGGCAAGGTTGCGTTCGAGTTCTCGCTTCGGTTAATCCTCCAGTTTCCCGACGCTTCGAACGACCCCGCGACTCCGCGACTGATTTATCGTCCGGGAAAAGAGACCCTCGCGAAACGGTGATTTGTGGCTGACGCTTGCGGTTTACTTTCTGCGCGGACGTTTAATTATTTCTGTCTTCTCGACCTTTTGACGGATCGCCTCGCAACGATTTTAAATAACAATACTTTTTAAGTGTTTCCCACGCAAGGAAACATTGCATCAACGCGAAGATTAATAAGCAACAAAACTACGCATGACCGTACGTACGAATAATTAATTGAATTTTATATCGCAAAGTACATCGTCCAGCAGAAAACTAAAATATCGAATGGTTAATATTTGAGCATAAACGCGTTACAAAGATCACAGAACGGTCGAGTTAACCAAGCAATAACCTAATTGCTCTTACGACCAGCTGCGAATACGGTAATACAGTTGGAGCAAAACGCGTTTGTTATCCAGCATCGCGTTTGGAGAAAGAAAACACGGAAAACAGAACCGAACAACAGTCGTACGTTTCCCGTTATAATTGCGTGCAGGTCGTAATGACTTTTTTATCGACTCGCAAGAACCGGATGGGATAGCCATGGCCAAAGGGATCGATCGATAATTCTGTTTCGGTTACAGACAATTACGGCTGATTCGACCGCTAATCAACGGCAGCACAGGCCACTCGTCTGGCCAACGATCCGACAAATATCCTCAAAGTGATCCGACGACACACGGTCCAAGCAATCGACGCACGTTTATCGCGAGAACATCGACATGCCCGTTTCGAGATCGATAAATAAATCCGGATAATGCATACGGAAGAAGCCATTACGAATCAAGCGTCATAGATTAACCCTTTGATTTATGATTTTCTCGATAATTGCATTCGATAGAGCCAACTATTAATTGCTGCACTATTAACACTTTGACGGTGTCACGAATTCGGCACTTTGATGTTTAACACTTTCGCTCCGGTGCGTTTGCGACAAAATCTGTTCGTTGCGGACGCGACGCCCCGCTGTCGTATATATACGACCCTCCTGCCCGAACGTACGCTATTCAGCTGCGTATAAATACCTACGTTTTTCGCGTTTCGACTCTCGCGCTTTGAGAGCATATTTCTCGTATTTGAATGTCTACTCTTGAAGAGTGTAGAAGCTAAACGACCATAGCGTTGTACTTAAATAGCAAAGTTACTAGGTTTCTCCGAAGTACCAATGCGCGAAGAAGGAAGAAAATTATCGACACCGGTGAAAATCTGTCAAACGCGAAAGTTGAATGTAAACGATCCACGTGGTAGTCGGGTTGGCTTATTAAATTCCAGAAACTTAAACACCACCTGTTGAGGGTGTTCACCCGCCTCGTCGTCGGGCCGAAAAAGTCACCGGGATAGGGATGCCTCTCACCCCTTTCCGCGATGAAACATTTTTCAAACAAGGTTCCAACGCCGGGGGCAGAAATTCGGGCGAAAGTTTCGAGCAATTTGGCCACTGGCCAGCCACTTCCAGACCGATCCTCGTGGTCGCTCGAAAAAATGCTTCACCGATTCTCCGCCCTCGACATATTAGTTCGACCTGCTATCATCGCGATCGCCGTTTCAATCGTCGTTCCGATTCATCGGCTTGTAAAACAATGCGCCGCTGATTACTCGATATAACTTTCGCGTAGAGAGACAGAGAGAGAGAGCGAGAGGAAGGAGGAGAGGGAGGATGAGAAAGGACGATGCAGTTTGCAACGCGGTGCATTCGAGCCAGGCATTCACGATTCATACGCAATGGAATTACCGGTTTACGCGGCGTTGCAGTTCTGCGCGAATACCGATAGCCAGGTACCAAATGTGGCTACCAATTAGGATCTCACACCCTTGTTCTATCCTTGGTACTCTTGTACGTGGATAACGTCGAGAATCTGTTAGCGCGATCAAACGTTTCCTCTGATCTTATCTCACAATACGGCAATAAAATAATAAAAAGTTCCTTCTATTTTTCCATTCGATCACGAAGCAATATTAATCGTACACTTCGAATCCAAACAAGTCTCACTCTCGTTGAAACGAAACCGAAAGCCGAATAGCCGACTAGAAGACCGCAATGTTCACGAAACTGTCGACGGAATGGCTGACTGTGAAACCGCAATGTTCAGCACCGTCAACATACCGATTCAAAGCCACGGTCAAACCCATGAAATTCGTTTATCATAACCAACAAGGAAAAAGCACGCAGCTGCTTTCTCAACGCCCAACGGACAGCTTCAAAGACGTCCAGGACGAAAAACCGCGCGTCTTAATATTTTTCCCTCTGTTCCCCGACGAATTTGCGTCGATCGACGATCGACAGCCGTCCCGAAATCGGTAATAACGAGACGATCGGCTACTTCAAAGTCATGCCCGTTGTTGCGGAACCAAGAGCACTCGAAATCCCCAAACATCTGTCAGGTATCACTCCCCCAGTGAGCCAGTGTCCGCGTTAAATCAGGTGAACGATTCGCACAAAGAGCGATCCAGACCTCCTCTCGAGGACGCTGTCCGAGTGCAGCATCGCGGAAGTCTTCTTCTGCCTCTTCTTTTTTTTTCACCCCTCCCTTCTTTTCATTTTCATCGCGTGTCGTTCCACTTCGAATCTGGCCACGGATAAAAAATTCCTTTCGAAAAGACCCTGTGATATATTATTTGGGAAACGAGTGGGGCAGTTCGGGGTCAAGTTCTCAACTTTTTTTTATTTTTGTTAAACTTGGTATCCAGGTGTCGAGTATTCGTTAAATTTTCCCTTGCCGTGTATTATAGACAGTAAATAATGAAGCAATCGTTACGAAATGAATAATAATATTGAAAGTTTGGTCCCTCGTACGTACACTTTGAACGATATATTTTGTAAGAACGGTACACGTTGTCACCCCCACGTACACACACGCGACTCTGGTTCACCCTCGTAACGACAGATGGCTCAGGGTGGTCAACCTTCGAAGGTTTCCCTCGCTTTCCTCTACCGAAAGTCTGGTAGTAGCCCCGGGTCGTGTGCCAAGCTCGTCTTAAACTTTCACCGAACTATCTCTAAAGCCTCAAAGGAGCTGGAATTAGTTTCAGAGGGTTGAGCGAACGCGTCCGTCGAAGAAAAGCCGTGCAAACGGATTACCGTGCGTTTGAACACCTGATCTTCTACAAGATCATCCGATTTGTTCCTCAAGATTATCGGTCCGGAAACTTTATTCTTCGACGCGTAACAATTAATCGATTTCGATTGGAATTCCGGCGTTCGAATCGTCGTGGAAAATCATCCCTTGTGGCCACGAATTCCAACGGACTTGCATTCCGAGCGAACGTGGTTTAAAAAAGGGGATAGAGGGAGAAACAGTTTCGAGAACAGCGAGGTTGAAAACTTTTCAAGCGAATGCCCACGAGCGTGTTCTCGGAGGCCTCACGAGACGACGACAACGACGACGACACACGCGCATCTGCTCCTCTTCTCTCTTTTTTTCCCTTCCAGGCCGGATAATTCATCCCCGATAGACGATTCATCCCCGGTTGCACGACCTATACGATTAACACGTCAAAAAGCACAAAGACCGCGTCGAGGTATGTCATGGGAATAATTTTTTTTTCTCTTTTTTTCATCGACGACACACGGGGGTTGTGCCGCATCGAGCCCAAACCCCTCTTCTCCGGTTATGTTTGCACACACAAACGTTTATCTGCGGGGCACCATGAAGCACCCTGCTCAATCCTAGACAGATCAACTCGATTTTCCTGCCACGAGACAGAACGAAGGTTCGATATAAATGTTTGCCACTCCTTTCTGGGGAGTCTATCTCTTCCTTTCGACTCGTAATCGCTTCAGCTCGAGAAGCTTCCTCTGCTAATCCTGTCGACTGTTTTTGTCATCCTTTTTTGCCTTCTTCCAACAGTATTATAGAGTGGAAGATCGTACACGTTTACAGAGCGATTAGGATTTTGTGCGAAGGTAAAAGTCCGTGCAACAGTTTTACGGTTCGCGTTTACCACGGTGAATGTTGGATTGTTTAACGATTTAACGAGTTGCAAGATCAAGGAGATTGGGCATTAGTATGTAATTCCAAAGAAAAGGGAGAAGACTTCTATTTCGAGGAAGTGTTCGTCAAAGACGGAACAATCGATATTAGTCGCAGAGCTAGCGTTAAATTATCAATCGTGTCTTCAGACTTTGAGCTTCGAGGAAGGCTGCTAAACGCCATGAAATATGCATCGGTCTTAGACGGTAGTTTCGATCCGTGCTTGGAAGCAGCCGTTAAAATAGAATTAACGCTAAAGCACGTTAGAAACTTCCCGGCTGAAAATTTATTCGAAAGTCCAAAATGACTTCGCGTATTCTTTGATTTAAGCAAACAGCTCCATATTTTAAACAATGTAGTTCGTTAGTTTAATTTGCGATCTCAACGTGAATTAAAACGAGAAAAGAATCGCCTGAAAATTATCGAAGAGTGCAATATAACATCCTGATCTAACATTAATTAGAAAAGGGAAAGAAAAATACGCTTCCCTGTACGACTAAAATAAAAGCAAAACAATGATACTTTTATCGAACACGATATATCTTTTTTCCCCGTTGAAACCCATAACCGTTAATCCGCGTCTCATTAGTGTCTGCAGAGCGGGCGCATCCGCGGCGGATTTTACGATTCTAATGATGGCCAGCTTGTTTGATTGAAGCGCAGCTACTCTAATAAAATAAATCATGCGCGGTGGAGAGACGCGGTCGCCGTTGCGAACAGTGCTGTTGGTTCAAATTAATCCCATTGTGTCTGGATTTGGGCGGTGCGCCAATTAAACGGATTATTATCGTCACTATCGTCATTACTTTTTGCGAAAAGCAGCCCAGAGAACAGGGAACGACGGAGATCGTGCGTTCGATCGTGAATTTTTATCCCTGTCCCGATTTTTCCCCCTATTCTCGATGTCCTTCCACCTGTGATTGCCTCCACCGAGCTCGTTTCACCGGATGAATGTAATTAATTAATATTTGCCCCGATATTCGATCGATTCTATCGCTCCCTTGTTCCATTCCCTTTCTTTACTCCTTTTTTTTTATTCCTCTTCTTCCTTTTACATTCTAGTCTATTAGCTGGGCGAATTGTCGTGAATGATACGTTCAATTCGTAACACCAGTCGTTAGATAAGCAGAATAGGCTAATTTTCTATCGTATCGATTTCGCATTAATTCTATTATCTTTCGACCGTATCTTTAGAGAAATTTTACTCGGATAATCGCGTTATCGCAAATTGCCAAAGTTTAAATATTGTACGATTCGAAGAATAAATCATGGAAGGTTTCCACGGGATCATCCCACGAATATACAGAAGTCTACGTCGTAAGGGTCGTGTGCTACGAATTCGAGTAACGCGTTTAGGAAATACAGCAGCGACTGTTGGCCAAGATGGCTACCGGAAATTGCTCGGTGACCTTACTTAGGACTCGAAGGCGGTAGAAACTTACGGTGATGGCAGACCAGACGAAGGGTTACCATATCACCGAAAACGATGGAAGGTAGGGCCATTAATGAGGTAATGGTAGCAGGGAATTCGGAGGAGTTCTGTTTCATCCGAGCTTGATGAGTCGTTTCACGAATTACATTGTCTTCGACGGACATTTCGTTACGGGATGGTTTCTAACGTTAGGTAGAAGCGCGAACAGTGGTTATTCGCCAGTTTACGTCGTTGCTTTCGTGATTTAGAGCAGCGAAGGGTGACTGGAGACGAGGGGTAAAACGAATCGTCGTTAGATTCTGTTATCGTTATTCATTTTTGGAATTCGTACAACGACAGATCTGGAAAATTTATTCTGCATTTGTCGATAAATCTGTTTCAACGTTCTGGAGTAGAGTTTTAGCCGGATCAGCGAGGGTTTTAAATGTCTCGAACTTAAATGGTCTGTTTAAGCTAATCGAAGTCGATCCCCGGAGCAACTAGGAATTATCACCCCCCTAAATTACCACACCTACGGAGATTTTATATCGCATACGATCGCCGAGGACCCTTTATTTAAGGGACGGTGAGCCTCTAGAAACGTCGATCGTCGTGATTCAAGATCGACGCTGTCCAATCAACGCGCGAACGCGTCAAACTAAAATTGTTCAATTACGATTTGTCACGTAGCGTCGATTTTCCACACGCATCGTTCTCTTTTTCGCCTCTCGCCCCTCGGCCAACCCCCGTGTATGGGGTTCGTAACAATACTACGTAAGGGGTCTGCAAGTAATAATGGCCCGAGGCATCGATCATGCGACTCGAGCAGCCAACAAACTATACGAGCTCTCCACAAAAACACACCGTTTCCTGTGATCCTATAGAAAAGAGATGTCTGGAGCGAAAAGAACGCGGTATTCGCCACGCGTTGCATTTATCACGCGTACATACACGCTAGATTTTTCTGTTGAAACCAGTCCTACGAACGGAAATTTTCTATCGAAATTGTATCCAGGAACGCGAAACAGGCTACTAGGTACGAGCTCGTCTCTCTCGTCGTTCCTGTACACTGGCGGGTTTAGATTTAGTGTAGGTGCATGCCGTGTGCACGGGTACCGAGAGGGGATGAAAGAGGGGGTGCAGGAGCAACGTTCGAGGGGTGCGTCCCGAACACGTGACGCCTGATTCATACACAGACTGCTACGGAATCAATTTGTAATCTTGACTCGAATTAAGGACGACAGCGGGCTGATCGTGAGGGGGTGTAGCAGCGAGATGAGAGAGAGAGAGAGAGAGAGAAACGGGTGTTCGACTCGAAGGGAAAAGGGGTTGGTCGGGATACGTTTATTGGGAAGCGAGACTGGCATTTGGTTCGAGAATGTGGCACAGGCTACACTGGAATCTGAACTGGCCCGTGCTGAGAGCATTATAGTCTGGTTGTAGGTTATTAGGTGTGTTGGCTAATAGGCATCGATATCGGGTATTAATGGCAGGTAACCAGACGGTGATAATGGGTATCAAAGGGCAGTGTTTTAGCGCGACACGGGGAATAGTAATAGCCGCTTTTACCTTGTTATTTAATCAATCCTCCTCGTACTTCCAGCACGCGTTTCCCTTTTTTCAAAGCCATTTTTTTTTTTTTTTTTCACACGAGACAGAAATTAGAGGATGGTAGATGCGATTTAACCCAACACGAATTTACGTATGGTTCGTGTATAAAGTATTAGTAGGTACACCGATTAATTACAATCAACGCGATTTATTGACTGATTTTAACAAGCTTCGAATTTAATCAACTCGATCCCTGAAAAATTATTAAATCAAATGAACGTTCTACAAATTTTTAATCGAAGTTTATTCTCGAAACTTTGAAGTAGATTGACAATTTTGCAATTATACGAGTTTTATATTTTCAAAATCATCCTTTTCGTAAACAAACATCAATTAATACGACTCCAACAACATTAGGGTGTTCCACGCGTTTGTCTCCGATAGAAAACGCATCTCCGATATTGAAAGAGGGAAAAAGTTGTTGCATGTTTGATTTCCATTTATAAATAAACACGAACGTAGTGTTGCATAAATGTAGACGAGTTTATACGTTCCATCATAAATTTCAATTTAATAAGTTTATTTTGCTTTACACAGTTTATTCCAGTTTATTTTGCCCCGTTCCTTTCTTTATTCATCATTTTGGCAAATGCAACAGGCGATCGATATCGAGTGACCATTGAACGTTGGCTTATCACGATCGTCGCCTTAACACCTATAGATTACGATGCAAGAAATTAATGAAAAAATGTCTACGTATACATAAGAGAAAAATGAGGTTACCAGGAATCAAGAATAATTTGTAAGCAACCGTTGAGAAGAAATCGTTGAACGCCACAAGCAAACAATCGAGAAGAGGAAGAAGAAGAAGACAAGAGGGAGTAGCGAGAAGAGCAGAGGGTAGATTCGGCTCCCTTTATCGGCCGACAAACTTTCGCGATAGGAGCTACGAGTCTCTGAAATGCCAGAGACTCGCGAAAGAGACGAGGCGGCGAAACAAAAGAGGGGTGTAGAGCGGGTGTAGGCGAGAGAGGTGGGGGCAGAAAACGATCGGGGCAACGAGAACGGAAACAAAAGCGACGCGGGGCGATACGCAGTATGGCGACGCTTCCGGCTCGCTCACCGCACACAATGCACTCTTCCGTGTTAACTTCTGTGCCCCGTGTGCTTGCTCTTCCACCTTCTCTTCCCCTTCCTGAACCATCGCCCCTTTTCGTGCCTCGTTCTCCATCCACCGACGTCGAAACACACCCTCGCACTCTTCTCTTCTGTTCGCATCCGAAACGCGGCGATTTCGTGGCTGTCTCGCGCCAGCCAGGGACGACGATACGTTTAATCGTGCCCTTCCTCGTTCGCACACCGAGCAACAAGTTTCTCGTGGCCAGCTTGCCAACAATTGCCTCCAAACTGCCCACTCTTCCCTTTTATGTTACAAGATTTTCTTCGCTACGGTCTTCCCGCACCGATTTACACAATTTTTCTACTTAGAGAGAGTCGAAATGACAATTTAGAAATTTGATCCCCTCGAAATTGAAAGTTTGCCTCATCCAACGAAAGACGACACAACGTTACTGCTATTTTAGGGACTTTACGATCGTCAGAATCTGTGAATTTGATGAAAGAGAAGCGTTTATTCACGGTTTCTAGGTTCGGCCAAAGGAACATTCCATATTAAAACATGCAGGGTATAACGAAGCTCTGAGAGGTGATTAAAAGGCGAGCCATGCAGATAGAAAACAGAGGCAACTAGGTTGCTGGTCAAAGTAACGTTTAAATGTCACGGCTAGCCGGTGACATTCGTAATCCAGTCTTTTACTCGAAGCATTTTCTGCACTTGCAGTATAATCGTCGAGTTGATCCACCGGCGAAAATATACACAGAGGTGAGCTTTTTCGCTGGAATCTGGAAGCAACGTAGCCGACCAAACGAAGAGATCAAACGACGTCCCTGTCTGCATTGGCCGTGCGTCTTTTCTCGCTTTTATTCATATTCGTCTAACCGTGGCGTCGCTGATGCATGCAAGTCATTGTCTTTGTCCAGGCGAGGCACTAGGCTTTATTAAAAAAGGCTGCTGCCTTTTGCTGGTCACTGGCGAGGAAACGGATGCCCAACATGCAGGCACGTTTTAAGAAATTAGTCGTACGCGTTGCCTTGTTACGCGAAATGCCACTCCACGCGACACCTTTTATTTTCTCCACTCTCTTTCTCTCTACTATTAATTAATTGCACCGTGAATCGACGGACGAACAATCAACCCGACAGACAATCCACATACCTCCTCCTGTCAGCGGTATATTGCAGCTCGTGTCTTTCAAAAGCTTGCTAAAATATTAAATGGAATTTTTCAACTATTTCCAAAATTCTAAATATCTCCCTCGAATTGTTATACAAAATGCGAAGTCTCATTACGACGCGCTCTAACGTTCAAGGTCTTCGCAATATCGATACCGCAGCGATGTAACGAGAATATATGTTTTTAACGATATCACCGGAACGCTTTTTCCTCGATTCAAAAGATCCACGAAAAATGGGACAATCGAAAGGATCGGACCGGTGTTGGGTTGCCTAGTTTCCGATCGTTGCAGATGCGTCTCGAAGGCAAAAAAATAACGCACCTAGGAGAGGGTGGAAAAAAATGGGGTTAATCTGGTGCTAATCCACCGGTAGGCGAAAGAATCGGACACCGAAGTAAACGTTCCTTCAAGGACACGAAGGTTCTAAACGCGTGAAAGCGAAGGAAATTTAAGGGAACCTTTCTACGTACTTTTACTTAGAAATTAGCCAACCTTTGGGAAACGGGTCGGCTGCGAAGATCGGCAGTAAAAGTTCCGAAACTGGGCCTTTATAGATCGTGACCTCTATTTAGCCAAGGGTGCTACCGACGGCTATACTCTTTTTCCATGGAAAGTAATTCCTCCTATCAATTTAAGCCCGTCCTCTGCATATCGGAAAATATCACAATATCGATGATTCTTCTTTTCAAAAATTGCGATCGATTCGAAGTATAAATATGGACAAGCTCGATTAAGTTCGTTTAAACTACACTTTCAGCCTTAATTTATATTGCTTTATACCCGTACACTTTCTACCTTCCTGTTTGAACCGTTGTAAAATACAGGATGTTTCAAATTTTAACTACCTGAAATTGTTTTACCTTCTTTGTTCAGTAATATACATATATCAAGATTTCATTGTGCGAAAGATCGTATTAAAACAATATCTAAGAAAGTTAAGGAAATTTTGAGGTTCAATAATGATCCTAAATTATTTTTTGAAACGCGAGTCAGCCATAATCCGGCTAATCCAAGCGACAGAAGATGGTATAAATTCTGAAATCACGACCTCGTTAAGTCTGGATAATCCTGCGGTAAGCGTTGAATTAACTCCTGACAAATTTATTCGCTTTGACGGATTTACTCGGTGTAAATCGTCCTGCTTCACAATATTTGGACAGACGTTTGCATAAATCTCTCGGAAGGGGGGCCTTTACCCTAATCGCCACGATTCAGTTTTTTCGACAGTCATCTTTACCCTGCAGATATTTGTGCAAACACACATTCCCACAACATGTGTTTTATGCAAATGTCACGTATTTCGAATCTTCTAAACATTTCATTCTACTTTATTGTATCTAACGTTTCAAACTTACTTTATACGTCTAGGTATTCTAGAATATTTTTTGTTTCGGCCGCTTAGAAATTTGTTATAGAGCTTGACAAAGAAACCCTTGTTACAATGAAATAATTAACATAGTCAATAGAGTTTAAACCCTCCTCGGAATTAATTGCCTGCGACTATTACCCCGATTGGGGGTAATAAAAATGACTTTCCTAACAATGAATACCGCGGTCACAAGCGTTTCGTGATTATTAATAATACGTGGCAAGAAGAAACTAACGAAAGGGACATAATTTTTCCCGAAAATCGAATGGTACGATTTCTAAGGCGAGAAGCGTACGACCGGTAGAACAGCCCTCAATATTTGGACAGCAATCGACGCGGTATCTTTGTATACCTTGGATGGGAGCGTCCGGGTCGTAGAGTAGAAGTGCAAGAGATTTATTAGGGTGTCAAGGCTCATTTCACCGATTTTCGCGCAAAAGAGATGCGCCAATTCAGCCCTTTTGGCGGAAACTCGAAAAGGACAGGTCGTAAAGCGTTCGCGTTGGCCGTGCACGAAATTCGAATCGATCTTGACGGAATCCCAACCCTTTGACTTTCTGGGTCAGCGTGTCGTTCACGGTGGCTTTCCTGCAAGATTTACAACGAAATTGCACTCGCACTCTTGCACTCTGCTACCCCTTTACGTCTGCTACGTTGCTCCCAAACAGGAAAAAGGGGTTTAACGAGATCTGTTGCTTTTATTTTTCGTTCTCTCCCTCTTCTACCGCGGCGTACTAATTAACCATTCGATTGTACATGGCGTTCAACAATCGGATATAACCGAAAAAGAGATGGGCTTCGAACAACAATTTTTTATTCGGTTATACTTTTAATTTGCTGAATCAGTTACGTGCACGAATTGTGTTCACCATACATACGGTTGTGAAATTTGCCAGGCATACAAATATTTACGTCGAAACAGAAGTTCTGTAATCAACATATAGAAAAATAAAACATTCGAATTACCATCGATTTTGAACACGACAACATGAATCGATGTTCGACGACTATTAAGATACTCTGTACATTTGCAATACCATTCGATATTTCCATCGCAATTAATAATTGTTAACACAAGATAGCGATAGGAATGTCTGCGAAGGCGGGAGGATCCGCGTGCTCCTTGATGGCGCGAAAAGGATCCGGTAAGAGAAGGAACGCGTGTAGCCTCGAGTGGAGGAGCGTGGATGCTCGCGAGGGTGGGGTGGACGGAACACGTGCGCGTGAAAATTTACGTCGCGGCGTAAGCGTGGCGTGGCTGGCAAGGTAGAGCAGCAAAGAAGACCGAGACAGAAGGAAAACCGAGTTGCAACCGAAACGTACTCGCGTGGCTGAGAAAGAGGGAGAGCGCAACGGGCGTCGAACGGACGAAGAAACGCGCGAAAAGGGCGAGAAAGAGGGTGTCGAGAACTAACGAGGGAAAGAGATGCGAGAGACGAGAGAAGAGAGGGACAGAGGCGCGACAAGAGAGGGTAGATAGACGGAAAACGATAAGGAAGAGCGTAGGCACAAGCCACCCTTGGCAAGCCAGAGGCAGCAGGCTGGCAGCCCCTTTCGCAAGGCACCCCCTAAGCCTGGTTAGGGGCGAAGGCGGCGAGCCGCGGAGGCCACAACACGACCGCCGTCCTCATTGGTCGACGCGCTTGCCCTGGGTGGGGCTCCGGAAAAATTGGAGGGGAGAAAAATCCCCTCTAAATAGCTGCGGCTGCGGCCGCGAAAAACTAGAATCCGCTCAGCCGGCATCGAGTGCGCGTCGGTTCGATCCGTAAAAACTTTTCGCCAGTCGTTTGTTTTTTAGTATTCCAGCGGACACGGGCCGCCAGTGATTTCGAGAACCCGTACTTCTTGCACGAACAGCGCGCATTTTTTCTGTTTATATTCAGTGTTTTTTTAATCGTTCGATCTAATGTATCGAGCGAAGTGAACTATAGACACGAACATCGGTGATCGAACATTCATCCAAAGTGTTGTTCCAAGGATACCAGCAGCTTGTTGTGCTATTCAGGATTATCGTTCTTGGACTCGATCGTTGCAATTCTGAGTAAAAAGATTGCAACGTGCTTGAACGATGCATCTACCGGAAGGACCGCTGGCAATTGACAGCGAGACTCTACAGTCTCGTGATTTGGTGCAGACCGGAAGTCCCGCCATCCTGTGCAGCGCGTTGCCATCGCACTGGAGGTCGAACAAGGCGCTTCCTGTGGCTTTCAAGGTCGTCGCCCTCGACGAGGTCAGCGACGGCACCGTCGTCACCATTCGAGCCGGGAACGACGAGAATTGCTGCGGCGAATTGAAGAACTGTACGGCGGTCATGAAGAATCAAGTCGCCAAGTTCAACGATCTGCGATTCGTTGGCCGCAGTGGTAGAGGTCAGTGTCCGATGGACTCTTGCTCTTTACACCGTTCAAAATTCAACGTTATGCAACTTTCACGCCGTATTCTTGGATAATAATCGAGCGATTTTTGCCTGGTTACAGGAAAGTTGTTCTCGCTGACCATCCAGATCAACGCCATACCTCTGCAAGTGGCTACGTACACCAAGGCCATCAAGGTTACTGTGGACGGCCCCAGAGAACCGAGGTCCAAGTCGAGTAAGTTCCTCGAATCTTTTATTCTTCGATTCGAGATCATCTTGGGGGGTCTAACTCGCGAAATCTCCTTTCGTTGCAAATTCTCTAATTCGATGAAACTCTAATCGCCCGAATCTGAAGATCTATATTATTTCTTCCTCGTAGAGTCTCGTCAGAGTTTAGCGGAGATTCTCCAGTCCTATCAAATTTTCATTCTAATTATCATACTATTCTAGTCGTCAGAATCTACTTATCGCGCGTCAAGTCAGCTAAATTTTCAGACCCTACAATTTTTCTTCCGATTAAATCTTTGTCAGTCTTTGGTGAATTATTCGAGGACCTTCCTATTTGATCAGAAATGAAAATGTCGCGCTATACGAGCGAACATCGGTAAAACCCGAGTGGGCAAGGAGGAATCCGCAAACCGGTGTCGGATCCTCTCGTAGGCGTTTAATAATCCGCCGGTGTACCTCAAACCGCGAGCCGCGAGGCGGTCGTAGGACTCCTCTCAGTCGTTATCCACGTGCACGTGCATAAGGGTTGTTAGGTGTGCGCGGGCGCACACGCACTCCATAACCTCACACAGCCACGGTTAGATCAGAACGCGTAGGTGGATCAGTCGAGGAAAGCTTTGGCATCGTTTCAAGCCGCGATCGGCGTCCTTTAACGCGCTCGCTTATTTTCGCGAGAAACGAGGCCCGATTGGTCCGGAGAAGCGTAAAAGTCCGCGTGTTTATTGGGCGGCATTCGGTCGGCCAAAAGAGCTGGACCAAAAGCCGCGGGAGGTATGGAACGAGCGACGCGGACCATCAACGTCGTCTGCAAAGGAGCCGCGTTTATGCGTTTGTTTATCGCGCCGCATATGGCGGTAGCATGTGGCTCGCTACGAGGAGAATAACCGTCGTCTGAACGCGGCGATTTTGTAAACAGAGATCGCTAGCTCGCCTCCGGAGAGCGTCGTTAATCCGCGTTTTATGGGATGGATCCTGCGTTACCCCGAGTCTTCGTTTCTTCTCTTTTTTTTTATTATTTGCCCGCCGCTACTCTTCGCCAGTTCGTTAGACGTTCGCCAGTTTTGTCGACCCTGAGTTCCGTTACAGATTTTTTTATCGATCGAGATCGAGAAGCTGGAAAGTTGCTCGATTCATGCCCGGGAAACCTTGATCGTGGGATTTATTTATAGAGGAAATAAGCTCGAAACGCGTGCGAGTTGTACGATCTATTTTCAACGACTAAACGCTCGATCATGTTAAAGAATATCGATTTTCGCTGTTGCAGATTATCACTATGGACACGGATTTCCTGGACTGAGATTGCTCAACAACCCTTGGGGAGACGTTGCGTACCTTGGATCCGCGTGGCATCTTCGTTATCCTGGTTTCGTCGAAGGTAAGTTCGACTTTCATGCTTTATCGATTAGCCCGAAATAATTGTTACGAGTAATTCGTTACGTATTGGCATTTTCTGATCGCGTAAACGTTGATCGAGCAAAGATTAAACAATTGCACGTGAAATTTCGACAAATCGAACCGTAGTAAAAACGCGTCCAACCGAGAGTATCTTTCGATGATCAAAACAGTCTGGCAGAGTGCACCTAATCGCTCCCATCCAGAGCCCTTCACCCTAGTCCCGCTCGCAATCAATCAAAGGCCAACAATGCACGTGGCAAGCCAGTCCGCGACCAAAGAATCGAGATCGGCTCCCGCTGTTCGAAACGACGGTGGTTCCAGCTAGAAAAAAGCCCTCGAGAAACAGGACACACGAGCGAGTCCGCGCGTTATCGATTTCGCCAGAGTCCGCGACGCCCGACGATGATTCATACCCCGTGGCTGGACCGAGGGGTGAGCCTGAGCTCCCTTTTCCCACAACGGACCCCTACGACCCCCATCCGACCAACCCTGCCTCGGCTTCGCAACAACAATACGACTTGGCTCCCCTTTCGCCCACCGATTCTCCTCCTACTCCTTCGTCTCCTCTGTTTCGACGCAGCATCTCGGAAATCGCGTTGTCAGACCGTGAGGCCCTGCCAGGACGAGCGACAAGTGTCGCCGCTACGTTAACGACGTGATCATTTCACCCTGTAGCTGTCAACGTGAACCTATTTTTGTATCGTCAGGCATCGCGTAAAACGATTAGTAGGGTCATCGTGCTACGCTCGTGTATCGCGATAAGTAGGGTTAGTCTACTTACACCCTTTCTATTCGAGAACCGACTAGAGACACGGTAGCTAAAGGGTTGACGTTTCAACTACTTCTTGCTGTTTCTTCCCTTCCTCGTTAAATGACTTGCCGACGTTAACCATCGTTTTCACCCGTGTTCAACGAAAGATCTTTCATCGTTCATTCGTGATGAATCATGTTCTATCGATAGAGTTTCGTCGGTTATCGCCGAAATCAGAGTGCCAATATCGAAGCTAGTCGGTCTTGTATACCGAAACTTAATCGAGCAATTTTTCTGTTTCTCTGCAGGATCCATCCTGATGCCACCGACGGATTTGTTTCCGGCGACGTTCCCTCAAACGGTTCTGCCTTCGTACCCGTTCGAGCCGGTGAAATACCCGACGGAATTCGCAACTCTGTCGCCGAAAACCACCACGACCAGCAGCACGCCGGCAACCATACCGAACAGTCCGTCGAGGACACCCCCGAAGAGTCCCAGCGAGTTTGGAAGCGAATCGAACTCGGACGAGATCCGCAGCGCGTTCGTGCCCATCAGATTGAACACCCTGCCACCCACCACGTCGGTGATCACCGCATCCTCGTCGTCACCGGAGAGAATCGTGCCGAAAAAACCCGTCGAAGGCACGAGGAACAAATTGAAGATGCCAGTGTCGCCGAACAGAACTCCATCACCGACCAAGATCTCGTCGCCGTTGCCAGCCAAAGCGGTTTGGAGGCCTTATTAAAACGACAGTGTGACGAGCGCTCGGTGAAACGAGGATACAATTCTCGCTGGAAGGCTAGTGATTTCTTAGACGTTGTCGGTGGATTGTATAGTCTCCTCCGTGTCCGGTGGAGAGATTGGCCGACGTTAAACGGAGGCCGTTGCAACAGAGGACGAGTTCTCTTCGTTGATTTCGTCCGTGTCGTTTCGATGGCAGGAATGAACGACAACGACAGGTCGTTCTCGGTTTTACGAGGACGATTTCTAAACCACGGTTACCTGATACGATTTCGTACGGTAACTTCACGACGATCGATCGTTCGCTGGTCATGTTCGATCCCTCGATCCGTGTGTACATTCGCGTACGGTTAATTATTGTAAATATAGATGGACAGTTTGTATATATACGTGTAGATAGTTCGTGGACAATAATATAGAGAAGAAAGATATTATATGTACACTTCGTTGTGTATAGGAACGAGTGCGTGTCTGTGCGCGAGCGTGTGCGTATGTTCGAGAGAGTGTACGAGTAAAGAGAGATTAAAAGACAGAGATATTGATATTATTTATAAGCCAGAGATCTAATTTAATGTATAAACACAGATGTTATTATATAGATACGCAACGAGACGAATAAAAACGAAATCGATGCGAAAATTTAAATCCTGACTAATTATTGTTGTTCTTCCACCCGAATCTTCCCTGATCAAGAAATCATCATCGCTTATTCCTCGACTCGTGCTCGGAACTCTGGAAGGTGTTAACCGGTTCCCTATTCGAACGACCCATTAACACGATTCTGTTTATCGCTTTCTCGGTCACCGGATTCACCGTAGATGAAAAGGAACGTACACGGATCGGTCTTGCGTGCGTTAGAAACGAAGGAGCTGAACAGAGCGAGCGTGAAAGAGACCGAACCGCGTCGCTTCGTGCCGCTGCAAGGGGATGCCATATTTTTTTTGTCGCGATTTAAATCTGAATGGCCGTTCCGCCGCGGTCGTTCGAGGTTCCTGCGTGTGCACGTATGGGTTCCCATACGGCGAACACGAGGGAAGAGAATGGTTTATATCGAGGGGAGTGCGTGAGATCTGTATTAGTACCGATAGGCCAGCAGAACGACAGTGTTTCTCATTCCCTTTATTACCGAACTCATCGGAAAGGATCTCTTCGTTTTTTTCTTTATGTTTTTATTCTACCACTTTTTCCGATGAAAGAAAATTGCCGTAGGTATCGACCACCATTTTTATTCGTAGAAACACACGACTCGATTTACCTTTAATTTTCTTTCGAAAGTTAGGTTTAACGCCCTATTCTGCTAAAATTCATGAAATTAAAAAAGTAATATCTTGCATCGAACAAAAACGAAGATCAACGACGATATCGTGTATTTTTTAACAACGTAGTCGTTCGCGGGGGGGAAAGGTGGGATGTCGTTGTAAAATTCGGGACAGCAGTGATTTTCGTTGGAAAACGCGACGAGAAATTCTTCAAATTCGACGTTTCCAGCGGATATCGTGTTACGATAGGCGAAGCCTCCATTGCCGCTACTATGTCACTGTGAAACATAACCTAGGACAAGGGACTCTTCTTTTTTTTTTTTAAACCGCCGGTTGTTTTCGTTTTCGTTCGATCGTTGCCGGATACGTTTGTCAAGCTGGTGCATGGAAGTCGAGGACAGTTAATCCCGGTGACACGGTATAACTCAATTCTCGCCCCATGGGAATATAATACTTGACGCGTGTCCCGAAGAAAACCATCGGAATTCCCGTGAAAAGCGAGCACCAGAGTTATCGACTCTGATAACGAATGCCTCGGGAAAATAGAATGAATATTAAAAAGCGACGACGGGGACAGCTCCGATCGACGACCGTCAAAATGACGGATTTCAGCTTTCTTGTTTCAAGCTGCAGAAATTACTAACTCTTGTCGAGATAAAGAATGATCACGTTGCCAATGCCTTCGAATTCGACAGTCGTAAGCAATTCCTTCATTAAATATTATAATCGTTAAGTAGTAGAAACTTTGATTCGCAGCGTTTCAAACAAAAATTAAGTATATAAAAACTTGTATTTGAAGAGTAAAGACGAAGAAAAAGAGACTAGAAAGATTCTATAGGATTCCAAAGAGAGAGAGAGGAAAATGAGAACCGCGTTAACACCCCGTAGCCGTAGGGCTGTTCGTTGACGAGTAGACAACGGAACCAAGCAACCATGAAGGGTCGCCGCACGAACCGAGGCCAAACCGATCGGAGGCAATCCGTGAACACGAGCCAGCCGGTGCTAACTAATGTTTGCCCAAAGAATCGCGACGAATAATTGAGTCAGCCAACAGCGGAGAGGAGAGGAGAGGAAAAAATCAGCGCCGGAATCACTGCCGGAATAATCGACTTTGTTCAATGGACTTTCCTGCCTCGCGATTTTTCAGCCTCGAAACGGACGATATTTGACTCTCTTAACACGAACTGCTGACCTCGTCATCCATTTTTACTGAAAAATAGGGGTTCTTGTTTCACCGTATCTAATTGATTAAAAGTTCAATACTCTAAGCTACTCGAATGTACTTTCCTTCGAAACAAGTTGATTATACCGTTCAAAGATTTAGTAAAAGTTGGCTCGATCGGTTCCAAACAACTCGTAGGTTCGAGAGAAGATCTCATCGGAAAGAATATCAAAGGTTATTAAACGGTAAATACGAGGGACAAAGTATTACGAACGATCTCGGCGTGTCGACACGTCAGAGGATCCTCCTCCCGGTTGCAGGATCGTGAGGACAAAGCTCGAGGGTCCTAGAGTTAGGCAATCAGCGTTGATGAGGGGGCTCTCTCGCGGGGTGAAGGGCTTGGACAATTAGTAACCACCCTGCCCCCGTATCTTCCCGCACCTTCGGCCTCCGATTCAACCGGTGAAGTTGCCTAACAACGCACCGACCGCAGTCACCACGCATGCGAAAGAGACTGCTCCAAGCGAGCGAGCGAGCGAGCGAAGGTTTACATCTGCACGCCACGAGTTGGATCACGATCTTCGTTACCGAACGTTAATTCGGAGGCTTATTTAAAATTTTTTTAGAAGCTGCTCAAGGAACAGAAGTGTTTGGCGTGTAAGGAACGGATAGAAAGAACACTCGTAGGAAGAAATAGACAAGAAGCGGACACATAACGTTAGCTAATTCTTTTAACGCTCGTAATCGTCTTCTTGAGCGAAGTTTATCAGAAGGGTACGAGTCTATCGAAAGAAGGGAAGAGTCGCGTTGTTTCTTCGTCAAACGAAATGATCCTAATTGCGGACTCGAGAAACATCCCTTATTACGTAGATCGGAGGTAACCAAAGCGGTGGACAATCATTAAAAGCCTGTCACCGCGTCGAAAGGAACCATTCCCCCGTTTCAGAGGATCGTTTTAATCATTATTCGAGCCGCTTGAAAACTACTCCGTGGACGGTGTGTCCAGGATCGAAAGGGAATCCAGCCACTAATTGCCTCGATCGTTCCGCTTCCGCGAAACGTGTCGAGGATTACACGAGGTCCTCCTCCTCGAGGAGGTGGGGTCTCTCCTCGAAGGAGACCGCGGGAATAATAAGCCCGCTGTCTCTGGAGGGTCTCGTCCTCGTTCTCGGATGCCTTCGTCGGAGGATCTGAGAAAAAGGCGCCAAGATCTCGAGGCACGGGGCGTCTTTCGAAGATAAGAACGAGCACCCGGCCGCGAGACCTCAGGAGACGCCTAACGAGCTGTTTTGCATGGCAATGCTTCGACCTCGTTATCGGTTATCGATCCGTCACGAACGAACGCGCTAGCTGACTAGTCGCGGATTAAAGAGTAGCTGCGCCCTGGCCGCGTACGCGTGTGAGTCTGCACCCAGGAAACGAGTGCACGCGTGTTGCAAACATATTTCCCGGCGAACGCGGGAGCACGCACACACACGGTTGTTTGACCGATTGCGAACGGGAGCCGGTGAAAAGGCGCATCGTTTCGCGGAAACCACCGATTTTCAGGCGGCCGCTGCTAAATCAGCAGGAACCGCTCGCTGTTACGGGGAACGCGACGATCGATGCCTGGCTTCGCGCGAGGAGAACACCGAACACGAACCGAACGTTTTTGCGTTCCGTCGACCTCCAATTATCGACAGTTTCTTCGTGTGTATACGGATATACGTATGTAGGCAGCGGAGAATGAGCAGCCACGTACGGGCTGTTCCATGCAACTGGGTCGAGCTCTTTAATCTCTTCATTCGCTTATTTTTCAATCGTTTAATACTTATCGCTCGTTTATACCTCTAATAACAATTTAATACCTGCTCGCGAACGAAGGTGTAACGATACGCTTCGACATGAAAATTTCTCGCTTGTACAAACTTTCATCTACGAATTCTTGTACAGATTACGTAGAATACCAGACGGTGCAAATGTACTAAAAAAAAATCGAACAACTTCCCCACTCCGTGAAGCATCAAAATCCGAATAATCATTGTACGGCACTCTCGTCCAATCAAGGGACACGTGGACAAGAAAAAAGGAAGAGAAAGCGTGGCGACCGAAGGCAGACGCCAGCATCAGGACAAATCAACTTCATCGAGCTCACCGAGCAGAGTAACGAGCGTCTCTCGAGCGAGTACAAGTCAGTGGACAGGCAGGCAGCGACGAGGAGTGGTTGGGAGTCAGGCGCGACTGCATTAACGGGGCCAGTGTCAGAAGATCAAACAAGATAATTAATCTCGTTAGTCCCGAATCAACCTGCGCTCTCTATTATCGGATTACCATACCGGTTGCCCGGCAATTTGTCAACGCGCCGCGTTCCTCTGCGATTTCCTCTGGCCGCGAGGACGAGCCTCGTCGAGCAGTCTGTGTTTTCGTTGGATTAACGGATCCCGCAAGGGGTGGCCACCCTTAGAATCACGATACACCTACGACGCATATCGTTCGAGAGTCCTGTCGGAATTGAACCGGTATTGTACGATCGAGGAAAGAGCTCGAGTGTTTCGACAAATTTTCATAGCAGATCTCGATGTTAGAAAATTCCATCACTCGTTGTAACAGTAACGCACATGCATAGCCACGCATCGAATTTGCTACGCGTTGCATTTGCTATACGTGAGTCGAACGTAATGTATGCATCGAATGTCAAGAAATGCTTCATAAATTCGGCAAACTTTTACGAGTAAACGCGTATTTAAGAAGCGGGAAGAACACAGTCGAGTGTCGTAAAAGGTAATAAACCACAAAAATTTGTCGTGGACCGCTTATAAAACCACACTCAGGCAGTCGGTAGGGACTCGTTTCCTCGTTTAGGGACTAGGGCATGTTTAGGACAGTGTAAAGGTGAACGTAGGACTCCCTTCCCGTGGTCATTTACGAGGACAATTTGATCATCGACTTTACGATAGGGTTCTCTACGTTTCTAGTCCTGTTAAGTCGAGGAAATAGCAAGAAAACGGAAAAGACTCGTATAAATAAGTAAGCTAGACCCAATATTGCTCGTAGCCCGCCCTTGCAGACGATTCCTTGAGGTAAAAGTTGCGGTCGTTGCATGGCGAAAGCCCGTATAAACTTTTATGATTTCGTTTTATAACGAGCAATGCCTTTTCTTCAATCCCCTTTTTCTTATTCCATCCCCGGACCCCAGAGGATCCTCTGCTTGTCCAGCAAAATACCCGACTGCCTGGCCAATTTAAGTATTTCTCGACAAGAATTCTAATTTAATTAGAGCCACTGCCCGTAAGCCGTTCCTACGTTCAATTTGCTTACTCCCATGCTCTCTCCTTTTTTACGTTTTTACACCCCTAGCTGTTTTTGTTGAAACGTTGCTCGAATGTTTATACGCGGTGCTCCGCTGTCTTAAGACGATTCTTAATCCTCTTTGTTTAGTTAATGGTCTTGTATGAATAGAATAAAAAGATCGTTTAACGGTGGTCTGATTTCGTTTACCTTTACCTGGTTCTTTTTATGATACTATACTTTTACGAGGTGTTTGTTAGGTTTGAACGACTTATTGTATTGACTGAAAATTGGGAACGTTGAACAAAACCATAGAAAGTTGCTTCGAAAGACCTATTGTATATCTTTGGTAATACAATCGAAAACATGCAGGAATAAAGGGTAACTTTAGTGCCACCTTTAATTCAAAGTCTACACCAGCTAGAAGTAGAGAACTATCACCTTAAAGGCCTTCTTTTTTTTTTATCAAATAATGCAAAATATTCACAAGACAGCAGACCGAATTGTTCGTTCACGATGCCTGCGGAATGTCCTTTGTTTTTCTTAGACTTTCAGGGTCGTTAATCGAGCGGTGGACAGTGTTAGAACGAGTAGGAGCTGGGGAACTCGATAAATCAATGCATCGAAGCCGTAGGTAAGTTTGATCCAGTTGACGTTGGCGAAGGCCCGAATTCTTTTCGAGGGCCGCCGACTGCCATCCAGAGGCAAAACGGAACTCATCAAGCCGAGAGGAAGTGGACACGTCGGAACAATTTCCTTACACCGTCTCTGCTTCGTTCTGGCTCTGCCACCCTTCCCCCGCCCCCTCTCGCCCTTCCTCTCGA
Organism: Megachile ligniseca; assembly: GCA_945859555.1. Taxonomy (NCBI): domain Eukaryota; kingdom Metazoa; phylum Arthropoda; class Insecta; order Hymenoptera; family Megachilidae; genus Megachile; species Megachile ligniseca. The sequence goes on from OX243787.1 coordinate 10,531,735, forward strand.
CCTTTCCGTTACCACCCTATCCGCTACTGAAATTTTGACCCCCTCAGCGATTGACCAATTTGCCAAATCGATTCACGTCGAAATGAACCTACGTAATATCTCTACGACCGACGTTTCCCTTGCGCTCCTTCGCGCGGACTCTCTTCTTCCACCCCTATCTCGAGTTAACGCTCACTTTTTTCCGTTAATTAGCTCCGATTACGAGAAATCGACGAATTCCAAGAAAAAAGGGGCAACGAGGTATCCCTTTCTATACGTAAATGGTCGTCCTAAAAAAATATTCTACAATCGACAAAAGTATCCTGTGTCACGGAATAAACGGCGATTCTGAGAAGCTAGGAAATTTTCACCGCAAGCAAAAACGGGGAGAATGTATACAGGAAAGAGCAAAACCGAATTAATAACGCTGTTTTCTCAGAAAATTATTCGTGTACATATTGACGCGAATAATCATTTTAATTTTTGAGTTACACAAGTAATAATTTTGCAGAAATATAGTTTCACTTTGCACCTTTAGCACTTCATCCTTTAATAACGTCAACCACTATCGATGCTGAAAGCGGTGCAAGAAGGAATCGCAAGCAAAAGAAAAATCGGCAAAGCTAATAGAGACAGGGGTGGTTAGAGGCAGTATAAAGAGAAAGAGAGAGACTTGCGTCTAGGAAGTACAAAAGCCAGCGACATTTTTAACGTGACGCGGAAGCAAGAGGGTACTTAGTAGCCCACCCCTCTCGGAGGCAGAACACACAACCCCGTCTGCCCACCCTCTCTAGATATTACCCTTTGGAATAGCAGCAAAAATTATGGACAGCCGATAGGCCAGCAGCCGCTGCAGGGGTGCGTCTCATCCATTTAGGTCCATCACACATGACTGGATGGGGTGAGACTTACCCTACAGAGGTTCTCACGTGGATTATAACCTCCTCACCCTACACCCACGGACCTACGGGTCTAGAAAGCACGTACGAGCGTGCTCACAGATTTTTCCATCGAGTCGACAAGTTCCCGCTTTACTTTAGGTAAGCGATTCAAATTAGAATCTTGGAGGTCCTAAATTTTTACGCGCTCCAACTTGGAAGAATTGCCCTGCAAACTATTTAGACGGGGTCGAAAGGGGGTGGTCTTTCTTCTCGAGGGCAGATTTATCGATTATTCCCGGTCCAGTGGTCCCCTTTCGTTCAATGTGGCATGCCTTACCCTACGACGTGTGTCTGTACAACATGCGAAATTTACGACGGCAAACATCCGTAATATTCCTTCCATCGACTGTGGAAGAGATTCTAAGACGATCCCTTTAGATCGATGCAAATTCGAACATTAATCCCATATTTGTTCTCTGAAAATTTCTACGAATTTGTCAGGTTTCGAATAAAGCAAAAGCGTATAGAATTACGATCGAATCAAGATTTCTTCTCTCTTATTGGCGTTCGATCGAGCCTCGTACCGCGAGTAGAAGAAAAAGATAAAGGAAAGGGAACGAAAACAAATCTTTTTCTATTAACATCATTTACCGTTGGCGAAAGTACGCGGCTAATACAAGCGTTCGTGTAAATACGTGTGCGGCGTACGTGTAAACTTGCACACTCTCGCTGCACTCTCACCCTTCGTACAGCCGTATTACGGTCGTCCGGGGGTAAACCACCCTGGCCTCTAGGAGCTGAGAGCGGGAGCCCGCAGGGGTACGCCACGACAACCCCCGTAGCAACCCCTCAAAATCAACCGAACTCTACTCCCCGCGTGCTCCTTTCGGTTACCCTCCTTTCCTCCCTCTTCTACCCTAGCTGAAACTCACGATCCATTCTGTAGACGTTAATACCGCGAGAGGCATCCATCCGTGCCCTATTCTCGCTTCGAAACCTAAACCTACTCCGACCACGCTCGTGCTACCCTTCTTCGTGGTATAATGGGCTAATATGGACCTTCGGATCGGAGAACCGAAGATCATGGAGATTCGGAGCTTTTATTTTGTTTGAAAGGATCTATCGGTGCAATGTTGTATCACTTTGCCTATTGAGAGGAATACGCGCGTTCCTTGCCTTTTGCTTTTCAATGTCGAGGTACACTCGCAAATAAAAACTTACATTGTTAATATTGTCTTACACATATAGAGAACCGTCATTCACCATTGGAAAGAAGCGTCGAAAGGTTAATGTCTGTAAACTCGTAGAAATAATGTTTATAACGCAAACGAGGGTAGCTAATTTTGTGTTCGCCAGGCTGGAAAATATCGCAACGTCGGGCGTTTCAATTTCACAAAGAGGAACCCCTCGGCCACGTCCGAAGTTTCAAATTTTATTCAACGAGAAGAAACAAAAAGAGAGCGAGGGAACAAGAGCACAGGACACACAGGACACTTGATCAAATTCGAAAGTGGCAATATAGGTGTTCCAATATAACGTGTGTCGGTTCGATCGGTTCTCTCCTTTAAGAAGAGTGCAATCCGGCCGACAGGTCGGGTCATCCTAAAAGGGATTGCAAATATAGTGGCGGTGACAGAGAGCGCCCTTTGCATTCTGGATGCACGGTGGCAAGTTAAGACTGGAGTTTGAAACACAATCAGGGGCCCTATAAAGGGCATCCAGCAACGGGGCCAGCAATAATGCATGCGGCGTGCATTCTACCCTCTGTGTAGATGGGGTTCTTTGTACTAAGGGCTGCGCCAGAGGCCAGAGGGTGGTTGGGATATACGGGGGAGAGCTAACACCATTATCTAATACTCCTGGGTGCCCATATGTGGTGCTCCAGCTACGAGCCACTGTACCATTCTCGAAAACCTCTGCTCCACGGTCATCCTGCCGATTGCCGAATCCTACGTGACTCTCTCCCCATGCTTCTTTCTTTTGTTACCCTCCGCCCTGCCACTATTTCCACCCCACCTTATCCCCTTTCGTTATTTACCCTACTCCCGCCCTAATTACGGATAACAAGCTGCAAAGCGGATTCTTTGTTACGTTAGATGTTTCGCGAGATTGCGTCGTCGAAAGTAGATGCAGCGCTGTTCCAACGTGTGTTTGCCAAGCGCATCGCGTTCGATTTCAAGTTTAGGAAATACACTTTCGAACAGAGGACTTATGTCGGAACAGAATCGATATTCGGTTACACCGTACCTACGATCGTAAAGCGTTAATCACGTTATACAATACCGTCGATGTATTGTACCTATTCGCAAGCTTTTAGGAACCGTCATTGATCGAAAACAATGGACACTAAAATCGTACCACAGGTCGAGACTCGAGGATAGCTCCTGCTGTGCGCCTCGCCTGTTTCTATTCGAAAAATTAATGCGATTACGGAAAAGGTAAATATTTGGACATTTCGAGACGTTTCCATCAACCCTGTCGGTACTAATACCGATTATAGCTGTTCATTGTGCGAAGTCGAAGTCTTTCACACTTTCTTCTCTTACGGCAAAGTTCGTTTAAAAAGTAACTTATTATTATTATTAACAAATGATCGTGTCTGTTAATTCGGATTATACCGTAGCGAACAGGGTTAAGAACCAACCACCGTTCGTTGTCGAGCGTGCTACAAACCGATCCGAATTACAGGATTACCATGGCGTACAATTCGATCAATGGGATTCTCGCGTTAATTTCATTTTTCGCACGACCAATAAAACAATCGCGTGAACAGCTAGGGCGTGGCACTCGTGGATGCAAGATGCAATTTTCTTTTTTCGATTCTCGATTTATCGTCGAGCGACGCCGTGAGTCGCTTGGGGATTGCGGAAGCTCTGATACTTTGCAGTAAAAAATTGCTAATAAAACAGAAACAGAGAGAGTACGCGTAAGCGCGTAAAGAAATTAAAAAATAATTCTATTCAGAGGCGAAGGCTTTAATTAACTAACTAACCGATCAATATTACGTTACCGAACAAACATTGTTAAAGCATATATGCAGGTTTCACGCTACAAAAGCGCATCTCTTTTTCCAGAAGTAATTTATTATTTCGTGTGATCCGGATATTCGAAGCGTAGCAAAAATGCTCGTTTCGTTTTCGCAACTTTCCGAATTCGTCCAGTTTCCGGAGCGTTGCGGAACAAATAAGGGTAAGTCGGGGATGCGGCGAACGACAGGGGCTAAACTGCGCTTCATTTCGATTCAAGATCGTTCGTCACGCCTTGCCAGTCGTATCGGTTAAACGATGCCCTCGAAACTTTCTGCACCGTACGAAATCGCAACGTTTGCCCACGCGTGTCTAATTTCCTGGGTTGCACGCCGGCCAGAATTCGGGCTCCGAGTACCTGAACCATTCACGGACACGTTCTCTGCGGACGACGAAGACGTCCAGGGAATCGGATTAAGGGATTTCCTGTTTTCGAATATCGCGATCTGTGTCAGATTTTTACGGTAATCTGAAGCACGGATACCGGTCGACCATTCATACCTTTGTATGTTCTCTTTTTCACGGTTGTTATGGATCTCGAATTCTAAGCTGTCTATAAATCAGCGTCTGTTGTTTCTCTGGATAAATTTTATTTACACGGCAAGGAGAATATAAACAGCAGGATTTTCAATTTGACTCTTAGATACTCGAGCGAGATAACCAAGTTTCTCCGAGTAGCCATTACTCGTTTGTGGGTGGGGGGACAAGATGATCCTTCGAATAAATATGAAATAGCGTGAAAATCCGCGCGTTAGAGTTCGAAGGCCATGAGGGGAAAGTTGTGACGTTGCAGTCGCACGCCCCTGGTCGTTTTCGGCATCCTTAACTGCATCCTCCGTGTAAATTATCCGTCTCGTTTGGTCGGTCCTGGGTCAGCCTCGGTGTGGCCGGTGGTGGTCGCGGCAGCAGGCCACGCGCCATATAATTTCCAAGCAGTCGAATAAAGAGGTGCGCTCGCGCCGTAAAACTTTACAGGAGCTTTCTAACGCGGCTCGTCCGAGCTCCGGGCGTACGACTCGTCATAAATTTGCCGCCAGTCACCGTACTACCCTAAGCTGTCCCCTCTGTTCGTCGAACAAAGACAGACTCGCAATCTTGTACACGTTTAACGGAAAGACAGAGAATCGTCGTAAAGTTTTCCCGAAAATTTCACAAAGTACACAGAGCACTCGACTCGGTGGCCTCTGTTTTCTCCTTTATGATCTTCCGGGAGAAAACTCTCTTTCTGTGAACCGTACATAGCAAGCAGGTTTATAATGCGACAGCCTCTTTCTATTTTTCACTCTTCCAACACGTGCTTCCGTGTTCGCTTTCCTTGTCTCCGTTGCGGAGCCGGTCGAGTTGAGCACACGAAAATCCCAGTCAGGCATAAATATTCGCGCGAACGTCGATGAAAAGGCAACCCACTGACCTAAAAGCTACGACTTTCCAAGCTTGGACCTTCTTCTCGTGTCTATGTTTCCGCTTTCGTGCCCAGAGCGATCGTAAAGGCGTACGACTCGATTGCGACTTCCTACCAACTTTCCCAATCTATGCCACCCCCTTTTTTGTGTCGCGGATGTTTACGAGGGTTCGAGGTGGGATAAAAATCTGGATTATCGTAAGAAGCAAACATCTGTGGGGGTCGTTAAGTGTACGAGACTTCTTTTCTGTGGTTTTATTTCCGAGAAGGGTGCTCTGCTCGCAGAAACGAGGGATATTTTACTAGGAAGTCACTACTGTGCCTACACTTTTTATCGTTGTCGCTTTTTTACCACGTACGTTACTCGAAATAAATATTTTCTTTCCAAACGACTTATTTGTTACTTCAATTCTAAAACGAAGTTGGACCTTTTACTTTCTAAGATAATAACTAATAATTTGAAGTTCCTCATAGAACAGTGTCAAGAAATCCTAAGAAACAGTCTCCACGTCTCAGAAACCCTAAATCTTTTATGTCTCTCCGTTTCTTGGCGACGAATCGAAGGGCCTACGAAAGTTCCAGTGGGAGATCCACGCGACCCGTGGGATCCCGCACTTGGCGCGTCAATGTTCGCTGAATGTCCCGGAAGAGACGTCCTCCCGTACACTATCGGTCGCACCAGGACACTGCCATTATACGCATCCACGATATTGTCCTCTAGGACATCGTATAAGGTTACGGACGATTGTCGCTCGAATTCTCGACGTCGCGTTTTCTATGAGAATCGAAGATGTCTCAATTACCTGATCCTACCTGCTTTTACCTGTCGATCTGCCCACTACGATACGTGGGAGAATCCTGCAGCGAACAGTGGGTCGCTGGTGGACCGTAACTGTGTTCGAAAATTAGCACGTTTTTTTAGGTGGTACTGTGTGGGAACTAGTATCTTTTCTTAACAATTCAAACCCGAAAGCATACTGGTGCAAATATTTAATACTGCTAGACAACGTGCTAAGAAACTTTAACATTTCGTGTTCTCGATAAATTTTATTAATGCACTCGAACTCGTGGACAGTATAATTTGGCACCAGAGTGTTTATAAATTTTGTTTGCTGCATTACTATTTGTACGGACGAACGAGAATAGTCAGAGTTACCTTTTGCAAAAGGTTTCTCGTAACACGATCGAGTCGAGGACGCTAGCAAACTCGGGTCCAAATAACGGTCGGTCAATTGTCGTCTACATAATTGAGTTTTAAAAGTAATAAATACAGGCATAAGCAGCGTCACGTCATGGCCAAGGTCAAGCACGCCCTTCGGGTCGCGTGCAAAGGTAACGACTTTCTCGAGAGATCATCGGACCCGCTCTCGTGCCTCTCCCTTCCAACTTTCCACGGTACCATTCCTCAAACTACCCTACCCAAACTTTGCAATCTGTTGGCAATTTCCATTTTACACGACTTGTCGAAGGAAGTCTTCCCTTCTCTTTTTTACAGAAAAAGAAAAATATTTAGTAATTTTTCCTTATTCTTGGTACCGATACACTTCCATGAAAATTGAATCGAATGAAAATAGTTTTCTTCTACAACTTCAATTCATACCCGACTGACATGAAAGTAAAAATAAAAAAGAACACGGTGTCTTCGACCGTTTTAACTATGCTCGGCGTTGGCAGACGGTCGTACATCAACCGCCCCCAATTTCCTAATTAAAGCAACCGTTCGATGTTCCCCAAAAAAAAGGATAACCGCGTCGAGTCGAGTAAAACCAAGCAACGGCACGATTCGAACGAAACGCGAAACGTTGGCAGGTTGAATCGACAGGTCGCGAGTAAACCTACTATCAAAATAAAAATCAGCATCGAGGTGTACCGTATAAACAAGCGCGTTTCACGCATGCACACCAAACGTGAACGCGTTTTTTTCCCAGACCTGTAGGCTCATGAATGAGTTGGAGCCAGGCCATGGAAAGCACGCGAATGAATGGAGAATGCGAAGCGTAGTCGAAGGCGTTTTCACGAGGATCCACGCGGGTTCTGACTGTTTGGTGACTGGACATAAATCACGGCCAAAATCTGCTTTATGCTCGCGAACGGAGGGCAAACAGCGAGGCTGACCCGCCTCCCCGCATTCGGACGCTCGACAATACGTCCGTGGACGCGTAACTGTTCGCCAGATCGCATAATAAACACGTTTTCGAACGAGAACTCAACGTCCTGGAAAAACGCAAAACTCTCGCTAAATAAAGCCGTATTCTACCGGGCTAGGTTTTGCTCGACAAAACGCGAGATAAATGAACTGGGCCTGGCTTGGCCTGGCTTCACGCACCCTCGACCACCCTCTTGTTTCGCTTACTCGCGATGCTGGACGCCACTCTTGGTTTAAAAAAACAAAAAAAAAAAGAGCAACGCGAAATCACCGTGTTCTACCTGCTGTCTCTTCTGCGAAAACGAATATTCTTTCTCTGTTCGCGCGAGCTTTTCCTCCTCTCGTTTTCCAGCGAGTGCTACCGACGCGTGCAGCGAGGAATTTTATTCGGTGCGCGAGATGATACGAGGATGTAATGGGAAACGGAGACGCAAACTGCCCGCGGGAAAAATATCGTTGTTGGAGGCTTTGTTTTGCTCCGATACCGAGGACTACCTCCGATTATTTGCACAAAATTTTTACAACTTTTCTCGATATTTCTTTATGAATCAATCCGTACCGATAATCAACATTTTATGAACGAAGAACACGTCATCGATCACGCCACGATTCTGACCGAGTTGTCCAAACGCTTTTCAGAAGAGAGGTGTAACCGTGCCGGTTTCTGGAATCGCGGTGCGTATCAACAAACACCCCCATTTAACTAACGCGTTCGAAATGCCTGGTGTTGCACGTGCATCGACTAGTCGATTTCTATTCGCGCGTTAATCTTTTCCCCGTGAATCGTGAACGAAAGGTTGAAGGGGCGTGTCGCGTTTGATTACACAGAAGTCGACAGCTTTCATGGGAAAGGAAGCGGAACCGAGATCTCCGGCGAGAGTTCGCAGCTTTGTTCGGCGCGGAAAGCGTGTTTCTCGAACGACGAGAGGAAAAATGAGGCCGACCGAGCCTAAAAACCCGAACAAATTGCTGAAAGATTCGGGTGAATGTGACCGAACCATCGGGGGCTGACCTGCTGACCATTGTTGGCTAAATTGTTACGTAAGAGAAGCTCGTTCTGGGCGGAATATTGAAACGTCCAGTTTCGAGTACCGAGAAGCGCAATAAGAAACGCGACGACTTACAAATTCTTTGAAAATTTGTCTATTTTTCACCAAATGTTTCTGTAATTTGAGCAATCAATTTTAACGACGACTTCGAGTAAAATAAATAGAGGATGTTGTAAAAATGTTGTTTCGCATGAAATTCGAAAACGCTGATCGTTTTGTGTTTAAAGAATTTACAATAGCTAGCAGCGATAAAACAAGGAAACGATGAAAACAAAAAAAATACGAAGGTGTCGTAAAACGTTCGTTTGGTCCGAATGTATTGGTTTGTTACCATCAGTTTCGTTGTTCCAAAGTAAACAGGGATTTCGTTTGTTGAAAAGTAACACTTCTTCGCAACAAGTTATTTTCGTGTTAAACTTCATCCACCACCGGAATACCGCACTGGTGCCGCAGCCTAGGCTATTCTGGTTTCCATATTTTTAGACGAATACACGAGCACGCGCTTGTGTCATCGTCGGTTAGCTCGAGGTAAGCGTAAATTTTCGACGCTTCCTAAATCTAACTGTGAGCCGACTTGTCGATTAATATTTCGCAATAATTAAGAAAATTTCAATTGATCACGATTCTGCAACTCTGTGTCTTCGATCTTATCTTAGGATTATGATAGAACGCGTAAAGATACTAATTAATTTTCTATTCTTGCTTATCGTAATAATACAAACATCGCACGCCACAACATACAGAAGTACAACCTCAAACAACGCACCATACGCTTCCAAATCCTCTGAAAACCGACGCTTCCTAAAAACGCTTCCTAAAAGAACTTAAAACCCCACCGCAGCTTTTCAATATCTCTGTCTCGCGTTTGCTAGCAGTACTCGGTGGAACCGAGAGAGAAGAACGACGAGAAAGCCGGAAGAAGTCTGTGTCGGAAGCTGTGCCGAGACGAAACCTCAGAGTCTGCGCGAGTAAACCTCGTGCTTGCCAAACGGTGGGTCGACACTTAAAAATACAAATTCGACGAACAAAGGGAGAAGCGTTATCGGCACTGTGGGATATCGGTTCCTGGCAGTCGGCATCCCTAAAAGCGACAGAGGAAAAAAAAGGGGACGAGTCGTCGCAGAAGGAGACACTTTCGAGAAGCGTCGGCTCATTATAGCTGCCAACCCCCTGTAGCTCGACCTCGACACTCGTAGGGGGTCGTTCTGGAATTTGTCTCCTCGGATACTCTCCGATTTAACTTCTTTCGCCCAAAAATTACGGTCTCCCCCTCGAGGACGGTTTTAAATGATCCTCAACGATGTCACGGTGATTCGTCACGTTATTGTAAAATTACTTTAATGGTTCATCGAGATGTATTTCAGCAAAACTCGTAAATAACTTAATTTATACAGTTGCAGGCAAAAGTCTCCGAACGATATTGATTTTTGTATTTCGCGTAACTTCGTATCTTTCGTTTGAAGTTACAGCAGAATGTAATTACGCGCATCAGCAAAAATTGAACGACAGTAGCTTTATAAAAATATTCGTGAATTACGAAAATCGATATCGTTCGGATACTTCTATTTGCAAGTGTATAAATACGTAGTATAAGTGCCACTAAGATAAATGGTACTTGCTCTATTTGCAGTTTTGAAGTCTAAAATTCGACCGGAAGCCGAATCAACAGGATTAGAAGATTTACATGACATAGAAAGGGTGAGTTACGAGACAAGATTTGGTTAATGCGACCAAAAGGACCTAATCGTTACCAAATTCTGGACCATCAGTCATCCGCAATAGAGACATTCCTCGAAGCGGCTGGGAGGTTGGCTTTTGCGGGTGTTTATGGAGCCAACAGTACGCCCCTTCTGTTCCCTCTCCTCACCCATCCACCGAAACCTCAATTGTATTCTCTTAGGATTTTGGTCCTTACTGACCGTGCGCCTTTGACAGGGCCGCAGCAGCTGTTACCACTTTCGAAAACGATTTTCAACCTATAACCTTACCGTGCCAAAATTTCAACATCTCTAGCTTACTGAGAGAACGATAACAGATCTATCCCTGATCTTACGATTTGCAAGATCTGCCAAAGTTATAGAAGAAAGAGACAACAAAGGATCTGTGTTAATTCCTAAATATTCATCGTCATCCTCGAAAAGAAGTACTGAATCATCCAGCCAATCTGGAAATCACCTGTCCAAAACGATCGCAATAAAGTCGAGAAGGGAAAGAGGAATAAAAATGAATCCTCCCCGGCCAAAAGACCCCCAACATCGAGCCATCCATATATTTACTCGTTTAGACCACGCTTCCTTTATCTCGTTCGGTGCTTGCACGGTCATCGTCGCAAATTTCGCCCATTTATCCGTCCCGCTCCACGACAATAAGAGGAAGCGACGAAGGGGTGGCGGAGGTGGAGGCAAGAGTCGCGCGACCGTGCACAAGAGAGAGTTTCCCCAATTTCGAGGCTAACAGAGCGGATTCGTTCCGGCTGTAATGCGTTTATGGCAGCGTGTCCAGCAGTCCCGCGCCCGTCACGCTTCCCTTCCAACTTATGGACCCGCTGGACGTGCTAAGGAGACCTAAAGACTCTGTTTTGTACGACAGAAACCCCCCACGGAAGGGACTGACTCGACCTAGCCGTCCTCCACGTTCCCTCGATCATCGTCGTCCATCTTCTTCCAAGATTTACACTCCAGTTTTCTCTTTTTTTTACCACCTTGACCAAAAATTTCCTAATCCCATCGATCATTTCGCAGCAAAAATACAGAAGTTTCAGAAAATTCGAACCATTATTTCGTTAACATTTTGCGAACAATTAGATAACCTGCTGTAACGAGACATTTTTAGCGCAACAGAACATACTTTGCAACCCCTTTGAGCATCGTCAATCTTGTGTATATCGAATTCCTTTTTAATCGGCACGTAAATAGGAAGCTTCTATAAAATTCCTTCAATTTAAGAGATAAAAGACGATTTCGCGTTGCGGACGTTAAACAGCGAAAATCTACTTGGCCCTTTGCGAATCAACTGATCGAGCAAGGCAATGAAATCGTAAATCGATGATCGTTAACGGGGCAAAAGAACGATACGATTGAAGAGGCAGGGGTTAAAAAGTGAATCGAGTTTAGAAATCGTCATTGAGCGAGAGAGACGGAATAGAGAATAGGTCGATACGCGAACGAAGGAAGAAGTTTGTTGGATCGAAGGATCGAAAAGGAGGATAAAGTCGAGTCGGCGGTGGCTCGGCCGCGTATAACCACGGATTGCCGGGGGTTCTTTATGGGCAATCTATGGTGATGGAGATGATAGGCAAGCAGATATACGTAAACCTGATTCTGGAGGATCTTCCGCGACCCTACTCGAAGCGAGTACGCGGCTGGAAGCGTCGGGAGAACCGCCTCGATTCCCCAATAGTTTAACTTACGGCCGGATTTACTGGCGGAGATAGGAGAACCCTCGCGTATTGGCTGATAGACCCGCGACACCTACCCTCTCACGAGTTCTCAGCGATCCTCAAACTTCCGAAAGAACTTTTACCTATTTCGACAACACGGATCGAATATCCGTCTAATTAATCTGGACATCTTCGGTACGCCAAAATTTGTAAGCTTTTTTGCGAGGAAATTTTGCGACGATTAATTATCTGTCCAATGTAATAATTTTAAGTTCGAATTTAAAAAATGGCTCGGAAACCTCGAACCTTGGGAGTGGACCATGTAGCATCAATTAAATTACAAGCCGTTTCAATGGAAACGAATCGGTGGGTTTCGTCGTGGAAAAAGAGCGACAGTGGAAAACGGTATCCCGAGCGTGTCCAGGATAACCGTCGTATGCAACGAACAGGAAGCACTTGGGTCGTGCAGGAAGCACCCCTGCTTCAGCGACACCGTCGAAAGAGAATAGAAGAGGGAGCGGATAGAGGAGAGTAAAGCGTAGGTAGCGTGTAAAAAAAAAAAGAAAAGAAAAAAGAAGAGGAGAAAAGGAAGCAAGCATCTCGTCCGCGTCGAGAGGAAAGAGGGACAGGGAAAGAGCAAAGAGAACGAAGGGATGGAGAGTTTGGTCTCATCTTGCCTCCACAAAGCGGCGCCGCATCAGATAGCATTTGTTTTAAATATATGGATCGGAGGGTGTGGGCGGTCGCGCGCGGCTGCTAGGGATACCACGAGGAAAAAGAGAAAGGGCGAACAAACGGTCTGGGATACGATACACCCTACCCCGTTCTTGTGTATCCTACGCGAAAATCGGCCCACGCTTTTATCGAAGGAGAGACCGAGAGGGAAAAAGGAACGAGCCCGTTATACGACACAACTCGTTTCCTCGGTATTCCCTAGTTTCAGGAGCCAATACTCCTCCGATTCCCCTCTGGATACGTCCAACCAGTCTGCTACTCTCTCGCTATCCCGATCCTCTTCCTCCTTCTCTAACCTCCTGCGGCCAGATATCGGCTTCCCAATAAGCTAACCGACTGCTCCACGCCGGTTACCAGCGGTATCCGTGTCCTGGTTTCCTTCCAGAATTGTTCCGAAACCTTTTCGCGATCCTTCGTCTTCTCGACACGCGACATTCTTTTCCGACGGAATTTTCTTATCCTTTTTTAACAACAACGTAATCAGAGACTACAAATTTGATATCCCTGTGTCTTTAGTATCGACCATCGCTTATGGTTATCGCGAAGATCGCAAAGATCTACGAGGGAGGCGACGATTTGTAGGCCATTTCACTTCTCGTTCGTTCCCGAAACCAAGATGAATTTTCGTAGCTTTCCTCGGAAGCTGTAAAAGTCCCAGAGAGCTCGCAACTACTTACGGGTCACAATGGGTCCAACAATGGACCCTGTTTCGCACCGAGATCCGGACACCTCCCGCGACTGTCCGGGGGTCTTCCGGCGTCCCCCATAAACGCATCATGGCTGCCACGTGAAAATTACGGGACTATCCATCGAAACAGATCGGAATAAAGAAGAATTCTTTTGAAAGCGTCGTCGAATCGTTCTACCAGAGTTTGACAAATTACGCGCGAAAGAATGGATCTCGGTGCTAATAACTTTCGTTCCGTTAAAATTCTTTTCGGGAAAAAAGCTTGCATTTTGGCGAACTGGAGTCGCGTCCGAGCCAGCACCTCGAGATTCCCAATTAATTTTCCGACGAACGCGACTTGCCCGGAAGAACACCGCGTTCCGATATATTCCACCCTCTCGATTCCGATATTTCCAGCCGCGACTTTCCGACTGTACGAATCCAGCCCGTATTCCCGATCTATCATCAGCAAGAAGTTCGTTTCAGCGAAAAAAGTTCCAGCTTAATTTGCCGGCCGTGAAAAAATTCCCCGGCACAGATTTCGCGCGAGAGAGCATTCCTTCGTCGGCGATCGGTGTCCGGCTGACAAAGAACGAGCCACGATGATCGCACGGAAGCGGAAGAGAGACGGAAACGAGATAAAGGGAGACGGAGAAGACGAGCGAGTAAAACGAGAAAGAAGAGGCACTTGTAGGGGGTCAGAGGTCGCTCGAATTTCACACGTGGATTAACTCTCCGTCGAGTGGAGTGTACTCCACCTCCTCGTTCAACTTCCTCTCTCGTTCCTTGCTCGTGTACGCTCGTTGCTACACGAATTCCGAGATCCACCCTGTGCAGCCGCTAATGAACGTCCGCGCGGCCTGCGACATAACCCTCCGACCACCCCTCGCGCCAACCCCCTCCCCGTACACCCCTCGATATACGGTACACGTACACGGGAGTGCATGACAACGACCACCTGAACGATCAAGTCCAGGATGCCGTTAGAGAGAGGTCGATATACTCGCGCTGCTGATCGTATTAAATCTCCTTCGACCTGAGCTTTTCGTCCCTGTTCCTGTCCCTACCCCTATGCCTCTCACCCTTCGTGTCCATCGATCTCGTAATTCAAGCTGACTTCAAATAAAACCGTCAGTCAAGTATTACCGCCGCCAACCCCCCTCCCTTTCTCCGCCATTACCACCCCCTTTTGCACCGAGCGTCGAAGAAGATCGACGGGGACACAGGCTGCTTCTACCGAGCTAGAAAACACCTGCGTTCGATATTCCTATCGCGTTCACGGTTCCACGTTCGTTTTACCTACGATTTTTTACAATTTTTGGCTGCAAACGTGTAAGGTTAGTTTTCGATCGATTACGCACAGCCACCATGTCGCGTTAAACTGCTAACCGCGAAACTTACAATTTCCCACTTTAGTATTACTCGATCTCGAGTACTCTTTAGCCTGATTTACCTGAAGTAAATACAATTTTATTATCACTCGGTTCAATTACTCTTTAGCCTGATTTACCTGAAAATGCTTGAAAAGGTTCCGAATGATTGTTAACCTAACGGTAAAGCGTTACTGGACGAGTCATCGAAGAATAACCGAGTTGGTATTATCAATAAATGAATAAGGTTGCAATAAAATTAGAAAATAAAATCTGATTTCAAGTTTGACTCAAAATTTAAAACGTCATCCACTGAACTAGCTACCAGCTCTCACACGAATGAAACCATTTTGCAGGACGCGTGTTTCGAATAAAATCGAACGAAATCGTAAACTCGCTCTAACAAACGGTTGCACCGTGTAAATCAACGCGAAACAATACCGGTTATAGTTTCCTCGAACAAGTAGCTCCATTTGCCAAATACATCCCGGCACGACCGTGGATGCCACAACATTTATGGTGGCCCACATTTTCTATTCACCTTCGTATTACGACGTTGTATCGGAAAGGGCAATCGTGTCGTTGTAACGTTACAACGGAGGCATTATCGAACAAAATGCAAAGAGAATGACAAATTGGTCGTTTACAGTCGAAGAAACGTTCTATTATTTAGAGTAGCGTTTAAAGAAGTTTTCGGGTCCGAGAAGGGTTTCTACAGAAGGGTTGTTACTGCCACATTTAACAACGATTCAACGAGGGAGCTCGGTTTCTGACCAGTTAGAGCATGCGAATATCGGTCGCCTCGTAAAACCGAAATCTGCCAAGAATATAAAAGCTCGCACGCTTTTCGGAACTACAGTGGGAAGTAAAAAAGTCGCGTTAGAGAAGAAATTTGAATAAATTGTTGCGGGAGAAATGAAAAATGTAGCTGAAAGTTCTGAGGAAAAATTTTCGTCAGGAATTTTGAGCTAAACGTTATTATATGCGAAATTTAGATATTCAGAAATATAAGATTTAAAAAAATTTATAATTCTTCCAATTTCAAGTCTCCAAGCGTATGAAAGTTTGCAAAACGAAAAGTACAGTACTTGCAGTACACGATTTTATGCTTGCACTGTTGCGTTAAAAGGAAAGGGGCAGCAAAAGTACGGTACTGTAAGGTGGAAATCGGAAGAATGGTCCTGTAAATTGTGAAGGCATGGGAGTCAGGGACCAATAATAGACCAATAAAGAGTTATTTCGTTAATTGGAGGGAGCTGACCTCTGAACAACCCTTGCCTACTCTCCCCGAAAACGGTACACAACCCCAAGAAAAGCCCGTTGGTCACTGTAAATTATCCAGTTTCGCGGACCGAACCAGTTAGACTCGCTCATGGGGGTCCACCGTAAAAGGAGCACGCATAACGGGTTCGCGAAAATTTACGATTTCGGTGACTGTTTGGGGTACCCGTGGCGTGCAACTCGTTCAACAACTCGTCTATCTTTCTTTTCATCACCTTCTAAGGGATTCCTACGCGTTCCAGAAACTCCGAGCTCTTTCGACGAAACGTGTTCACAATTTTCTCCGGCTTTGCGATCATTTTCAAACTCCAAACATAAAAAAAGAGAAGTTGGTATTTTCTTCGTCGATGGTAGCCAAAAATATCGAGCAAGATTTACAGTCGCCATCCGGAGAACGTTTTTCGTTGCACGAAAAAACAACGGTTTTTCTACGTGACCGTTCTTCGGACCCGAAATTTTTACCGTTTCTTTTGTGAAAATTTTTGAGGAAAAAACGGGTTGTCTACACGTTTTACGATAACATAACGGTGCTTTATGAATTTATGCCAACTCGAGAGCCCGACAACCCCTTACCATCCGTGCGTTCTTGACTTTTACGGGTTGTAAGGCTGCTGCGGACTTATCGCTAGCCTTCTCGCGTATTTTTTCTTTTTTTTTTACAACCACCCTTTCGCTATTCACTCCTTGTCCAGGGTTAAATTAACTTTATTACGGGACGAAAGGCTTAGCGGTGGAAAAGTCAACTGGATGGAATTTCTAACCCGTCACTCTTTTGGCCGATGTTTTATGATTTTTCGGGAAAGGGTCGAGTCGAGGTACCGTTTTTTCTCCTCTTTTCCTCTGCGCTGCATGTGGGTCACTATGCACGGCCCGTTACACGAACTTCTACATTTTTACCGTTTTTTCTTCCCCCTTTCACCCTTCATTCCGGACATCCAGGTACATCGGCTGTTTTACCCTATCGTTTTAGGGTTATGGACGATCGATCTACCCCTTGCAAATCATTCGACACCGAGGGACACTCTTTTTACTCGCATATTTTTCTCAACGTTTCGCTTCGCAACTTTCGGAAAGTCTTAAGCTAATTTATACCTTTATATTCCTAGACTTTCTACAACGCGTGCTTCTTTTCGATTTAACGCGTGATTTTTCAAGGTGTTAACTCCTCGCACTATTTTGACGAGCCTCGTAACGCACTCGTACTTCGTGATCAATTTTACTCGAATTTTAAAAATTAACTTGACAAATAAATCGCAGTGCACGGGGTTAAATTACGTCTCACGCTCGAATCGTATTAATATGACGCCCGCAAGTGCATTACATACTTTGTGATTGTATCGTAATTGCAATAACAAAGAAAAATAGATAATATGTACTCACTTTGCGTTGGAGCGTTGGTAGCATTGTAGTGTTCGCAGTACCATTGTCTCGAGTATGGATGATGATGATCCGCTTAGGTGAACACAAAACACAATAAACCTCGATTCGTATAATTACTACCGTACGCACAATAAATCACTACATTAACTGTCCAATAATTGTCAATCGTCGCGAACACAATCGAAATGCGTCTTACAGCGATCGCGCTAACGAGCGGTTGTAAATAACACGACGCGACGGTTCACGATAGACTGAAACGAAAATTGCGAGTTCGCGTCCTTCGTAGATTCGAAACCGCGGAACTAGTTTGTGCCCGCTACCGAGCGCCTTTGTTTACAATTTTGCGAGCGCCTATCTTCAAGCCTTATTCATCGCACCCCAACGATAATAAATAATTTAGAAGGAAAATATCATGGTCCTTTATTATGTTCTACGTTTTTATCTTTCGTACACGGTCTAATATTGCATTTTACATGACAGTTTTTTAATAACCCATCAATCAATGTTTCGTGTAAGAATAAGAAACATACAACGAACGATTGTAAGAGAGAAATCGTAGGCAATAGACGAGAATAATAACCGAAACGAGTCTCAAAGAATGAAAAATGCTTGAAAACAGCTAACGGGAATACTCTCTTTACGTTCAGGTACGGGAAAAAAAGGTCGGCAAAGTTTAGCGGAGGCTACGATGACCCAGTTTCGGTTAACAGTGTCGACCATTATGGCCGATTTTTATGCCGATTTTTATGCTTTTACAAGGACATCGGTGAATGGCCAGACCCAAAAAGTGGGATCCCGTTTCGTGCGTTTCTGGATCAAGGGCCACCTAACGGTGGTTTATTTTTAATAACGGTGTCGTATATTTTACCGGCAGTCTTCCTTTTTTATTTTTATTTATTTTCAGTCCCAAAACGACTAGGAGCTAGACAGTTTTACGCGTTTATGTTCAGCTTTGGGCCGTCCGCACTAATTTCTAACCAAAACAGGGCAGTTTTTTGGCCTCGACCCTCCCAGAATCTGGAACATTTTTTCTGTTGGCAGCAGTAAAGAAATAAACTCGAAGTGTTCCTTTTTTTTGATTTACAACGGAAGGAAAATTATTTTTCCGGTGCTGGGATGTCTTCGGAAACAGAACACTGCCGTTACATCGGGGAACATTCTAGTTTGCGACGATGATGGTCGTTGAAGGGACCCATCTTTCGAAATATATTGCTTTTATCTATGGAAATCGGTGGAATAATAGAGAACAGAGAACCGTAGGGTAGCATGGTGCGATGCTAATCGCGAGGTAATCTCTTCTAATACACGCTTTCGAATGCGCGACGTGATGCGATGTGCCAGCTGCTAGATCAAGCTTTTTCGACATCCCTTGTTCAAACGAACACACTCGTACCATTGAAAACCGATACCTTCTGTGTGAAAGGACTTGTATATAATAGAAAAAAGTCGATTGTGTGGGTCGCTGAGGTTACAGGTTAATTAGCGAATCTATGGTTAATTTTCAGCTCGAAGAATTTCAATACTTTGCCTCGTGTTCTGCATAGAACTCCATCATTTAATTATTCGACTAATTCGGTAGTACCGTAGTTTTATTTCGATCCTTTGTCTCGTGCAATTTTGAAAAATTGTCTAACTCCGAATTCCGGGAATTCGAAAACCGACCTGCCTATTAGTGATTTATACGAATATACCTTTCGGCGTCGAGTATCATTTATTATTTTCAAACGCATCGCAGTTAAACAAACAAACATTGATCGGAGCAACGAATCACCGCGAAAATCCGGTGGCTAGGGTCAGAAAACATCGAAATCCCAGCAACCCTATATCATCGGTGTAGAAAGGAAATACACCACAATGAACGTTTTAAAGTAAACTGTGCGACGCACGCAGCCTCCTCTCGTTCTCTCTCCGTTTCTCCGCTGGTCTACGGCCAAAGCTAGACCACCACCATCCAAATTCAAACATTGCCACCCCCTGTCCGCGTCCCGACGCCCAGCGTTCTTATACACACGTAGAGGATGCTCTCTCGCGCATACACGCGACCGCTCTGGCTGGTCAACGCTCAGACTGACACTGCGTGCGTGAAAGGGCTGCTGGATGCACAAAGAGTGTGGCCAACCGGTTAGTCGGTGTGTTGGTGACTTAATTCGGTGTGAATATATGCAAGCCTCTCGGATCCCGATCCCTGCCACCATCGACGAGCACGTTCGGGGCACACATAGTTCAGCCGATCGCTAGCGATGGCCTCGACACACGCTTCGTATCGTCTCCATCCAAAATTTTACCACTCTCCAATCTTTCACGCTTTCGACAATATTCGAGGTAACGTGTTTCGTCTAACGAATGACAGACCATGGCAGTGTTCCAGATGTTTCACGATTATGCAATGATACTTTGATCGTTAGGCATTCGTATTTTTAACGCGAAACGTCTTTACGAGTCTGTACGATTTTGCGAGATGTTATATATGTTTCGAGTCGTTTCATGATCGTACCTGACCGAAAAGGAGCAGGAAAAGCAAAGTTATTTACAGTGGAAATATTTTGAAAGATCGGCAAAGCATCGTGCGATCGAACGTGGCATACTCGAAGCGACTGCTCGATCCTGCGCTAAATTACTTGAGCGCGGAGACTGGCCAAATTACTTGAACTCGCGACACAGAGAATCGAATGGCCATCACTAGCGACCGGTCGGCTAATTTCAATACCTCCGCTCCCAACCCCCTGCCTCCGTTTGCACCCAACCCCCTTTGGTTCCCGTGTACGTACCACCACGTCGATGTCGGTTGGTCTGGGTGACGTTCGGCCACGTACGGACACACGAGGGGGTTGTGGATTGGTCGTCGATGCGTGTCGAGGGGGTGGATTGTTTCGGTTCGTGTGCGTGTGCACGCGTACAACACAACGCGGATGTATTTGACGCTGGAATATTCCCGTCACCCGTTGAGAGGTGGCGGTGGGTGGTTTAGGGGAAAAAAAAGGAACGAGATTCTGCACAACAGGAAAGCACGGTGTAGCACGGATAAACGGGTTTTCCAGCGACGACGAGAGATCACATCCTCCAATTAATGCGTCTCGACTTAACGCTTCGCTTACCTCGTCCATCTGGAGGCGTTTTCTCCCTCTTCCCACCCCTTCCAGGACATATTTTTTGCTAATTAGTCGATCGACTCGTCAACGTTACTCCCTTCCCCCTTCTCTCATCGATTTTTTTCTCTTGTTTTTCTTTTTTGAGGTATTTTTTACACTTCGAGAAATACGAACTGAATTTTCTAATTCTTCCTGTGTGTCAAATTAATCGCATAAAATTTTACGGTATCGGTTTTTTATGCCATCGTTAATCAAATTATTATCATCACGCTATTACCAACGCTGC
Organism: Megachile ligniseca; assembly: GCA_945859555.1. Taxonomy (NCBI): domain Eukaryota; kingdom Metazoa; phylum Arthropoda; class Insecta; order Hymenoptera; family Megachilidae; genus Megachile; species Megachile ligniseca. Next base: position 10,552,405 of record OX243787.1, read on the forward strand.
AAATGACCAAATCAAAGTTGTATACAAATTTTTCAGTTAATCCACCTACTTCCTACTATAATGTGCTTCGATGTGCTCGACCAACCACACAATTTTTTATAAACTACCCCCATTATGGTATTCTGATAAGTGAATTCTAATTACCGTGAACAAACTACTTTGAAAATGAACCACAAAATAAATGTATATGTATAAATGTTACGTACCTCTCGCTCGACTACTTTTAATTTCAATAAACAAATGTGATACTGTATTATCGTCAAAAAAGTGAACTTGACATAGGAGTCTGTTGGAACGCAAACGTATTCCGACTAACAGGTGTCCCTAATTTACGCGACATTTACCTGTAAGCAAGCGAGCGAGCGAGCTGTATCGAGTAAAAACAAAACACGAAGATCGGCGCAATCAATTCCGATGTCGGTACCGTTTCCCAGACAGGGATCCATTTCCTCCCGATGCAACGGGATTTACAGCGCCTTGCAGCCTGTAATTTTGGAGCCGATGTTGGAAAGACGGGAATGCGACGACGTGGAAACAGGGTCAAAGGGGGTGAGTGGCTTCCAGCGAGAGGGTGAAACTCTGCGCCAGCACCCTTGCTCGCGAGCCGAGCCTTCCACGCTGAACACTCCTCTACAAGAGCGGCTAATTTTGATTCACGATTGCCCTCGCAACGGCTACACGCCCCGCTACACCCGTTCATCAACCCGGCTAGCCAAGGCCTCGTTGCTGCTTCCATACCAATACGGCAACCCTAATTTTCTCAGCGCCTCCTGCGTGTCCGGCTAAGGGAAAAAATTGCTAATACTTCGCTGGAAAATTGGAAAAATTCATCCTTCTCGATACGTTGAAATATTGTCAACCGAGCATTCTTTGCCTTCTATCTGGGACTTTATTTAACAGCTAGGTAAAATCTGTTACATCGAAGAGTCGATCAAGTAGCCGGTAAAGAGTTTACGGGCACGCGTCGAGCTTACACCAGCGAAGCGTAAATCAGAGATAGTTCCTTTATAAATTGACTAGCCATCGGTTGCCCGCGCGTACAAACGATTCTTCTGCCCTGTTTTACGCCGTTTACCATAAATCCTGAATTCTTTACGGCACTCGCGTTAACGAGTAGCATTCATACCTTTACGCTCCTTTGCGCTTCGCTCGTGCACAAATATATGGAACGAGATCGCAACAAATCGGCGCGTGGTTTAACACGATTTTCCAATAAATAGCTGGGAAACACGAAGCTGCCGGTCGATACTTGAGATGATTATACATGGAATTCTAAAGTGTAAATAGAGCAGAGCATCGGATTTCTGAGTGTTCGAATTTCACTGCATTTCGAGTAGCAAATGTATCGCGTGACATTAATAACGACCCTGTGTTTCCCCGTTTATTTAATCCAGCATTTTCGATCGATCCTTTTTAAACCCCACACTGTCAGGTATTTCCTTTTTTATCACCCTCTTCTTTTACGATATCACGGAATCGATTTCGACCCGTGACGACCACCATGAGCGTATCGTTGCCACCTGGACGATCGAGAAGGTCAGAGATAGAAGACGAAACAGGAGCAGGAAGGGGGTTAAAAGCGACAAAGAGGGTCCGTGGTGTGGTGCCTTGGTGGCCACGGGTGCGGTACAGCTTCCTCCGTAACGAGGGCCAACCTTTATGACCCGTAAAGATACGTGCCGTCCAGTTTGCTACCCCACACCCTTTCCCTTCCCCGTTGAAAAGCCATTGCACCCCAGCGAATTTCACGCGATAGCCATGCGAGGCGACGGTAACGTGGAGCTCACGTAGAGACATTTTCGACCCCCTTCGAGATGGCGAAATCTCCAACGGAGTCTCTCCATAACCAGCTCCCTCCTGACCAACCAACCAACCCTCTCGATCGACCCCCATCCAACACCACTAGCATCGAGAATTCCCTCGGGGACAGTTTTATAATACTGGCCGTGATTGTGCGTGATTGTTCGAACAGCAACCGGCTCCCGCTGCAAAAGGATTTTATTTCGCTTTCGGGGTCTCCTTTAATCCCGACGCCAAAAAGGTAATGCCGCTATTAGCTTGATTTGATGGAGAGTTTGCCGTGTTCCTTTTTCTTTCATTTACGCATCGCACAAATATTTGCTCATCAAATTTTTTGCGATCTAATCTCTGGTGATACAACGTCTGCTATTGCTAAGTGTAGCGATACGATTTAACGCGTGGCAAACAGCGCACGGTAATGCCAAGCTAGCAGTACAACGCGTAGCGAATACGAAACAATACGGATGCAACGTGATAACACAACACGTTGCGATCTAACGCGTGGCGAATACAAAGCGTAGTCATTCTTCGACATAGGTGACCAATCCGAGTGTCGTACACGAACGACTCGTTAGCGAACGCGTTAAAAGAGACACCTCGAAGAAGAGAAATGTGGAGGAACGTATTTGTGTCTTTCTTCGCGATTCGATTCGATGGTTTTACGATGACTGGCTTTCGTAAACAGGTAACGAAAGGATCGACCATTGTCCTGGCCACGGCATGAGTAGCGATCGGGACGCGGTGTTTACAGACAAAATCCAGTCAGGCCCCCCGTTAAGGCCCCTTTCCCTTCTCTTCTCGTCTTTGCCCTTTTTTCTTTTTTTTTCATCGCTCTGCACCTTTCTTTCGCGTCTCGCTCTCTCACGAGCTACGGTAGCCACACCGTTGACACGCAGGGTGACAACATAAATATAATGTCACGCTCCTGCGCCCGCCAATGCACAGCCTTCGGGTATCCTCTTCGGGGACCGGCTACGTTGAAAGCTTACGGGGACCCTCATTCATCGGAAGATACATGGACGACGATTTTTATGGGGCAGATGAAAAATGAGGTTAGCCAGGGGCATTTATCGTGGGGTCCTTTGCGTCTTCTTCTTGTCGCGAAGAAACCTTCGGCCGAGTGCCTCTCAATATTTTGGCACTCCATGGGTCGGGTTCTCGTTTTATCGATACATCCTTTTCAGTAGCAGATTCGAAAAAATTGTTTTACCTCGGTTCGAGAGTAATTTTTGAATCGTATACATATATTTTCGATTAAAAAACTTCATAAACTAACGTAACATTCGTTGTATAAAGTTAGGAAAATTGGTAAGGAGGTATATGGAGCAGTCAGGAGTGTCTTTGTGTCTTCCCTTTTCACCATACGAGCACTCGATGGGCATTATGGGGGGTACCGCGAATAGAATCGCGTGAATGGCCGGGGCTCAATTATATATCCGGCCTATTTAAAGCCGAGCCAACGAAAGGTCGAAGCTTCTTTTTCGATTCCACGGGGGATCAGTTCTGGCAACGGTACAATGACATCCGTGACATCGTTTACGCGCACCCCCCGTGGTCTACCACGGGACCAATGGGCCCTATGTACAGAGGACACCCGTGACGAGACATCTTCATTACTCTGCGGCAATGGGGCCCACTTTATGCACCTCGCGAAGGGACGAACACAACTTCATTTATCTCTTTCCATTTTGCTACTGTCACGCGTTCTGTAGTCACAATCGTAATTTTTAGTTTTCCAAGATCGCGTCAAGATCTGGAGCGAAAAAGTTGCTAAATTAAAAACGATTAGTGTGAAATTAAAGGCTGAGATTGGTAAAGGTCGCAGGAGGTCCCTTCCGGCTAGACGCGCGTGCCCTTGTTGTCGCAACTGTCGGGAACAGTTGGCAGTGTTCTCGAAGATGTCTGCGGATCGTCAGAAAGACTCGTCGCGACGACAGCATCCGGTTTTGAAACATGTTCTGGGCAAAAGCTTCCCCAGACCTTAGCAGGTTCAAATTATTGGCTACAATTTCCAACCACCGAAAACGGAACAAAGACCTGAACCGAGGACCAGAGATTTTTGAAATCACGTTTCGAAGAACGTAATCTTCGCATCTACCGGAAAGTTGTAATCGTAGCTGACGCAATCGAAGCTCGATTATGCGAAGAAAAATTGTAGGAGATGGAAAAATTTGTATCTCGGACGAAAACAAAAGACCTTCGGAGGCTCGTAACGGGCAGAAACAAAGGGAACACAGCTGGAAGGATAGATCGATCCCGATAAAGAGGAAGGAAATAGTCGTGGGTCGATGAAGTTGGGAGTCTCGGTGTGTGCAAGGCCAGGGAAGGTCGTGCAACAATCGATAACTGTCGTTCGTAGACAGGCATAAGTCGTACGTGCTCGCTCGCGTAGCATGGCAAGGAAGGGGGAGCAACGTGTGCCAGTTTCCATCAGGAGTGACGGTAACAGCTGTTGCACGTCCATTTCGAAAGCTTTCTCCGTGAAAAGTCCGGGGGAGAAATTGGCGGCGCTGATCGTCGCGTAAACACAACCTAAAAGCAGTAGATCACTCGATTCCTCTTCGGATACCGTTTCTAAACACGGCCTCGCGGATACGCACCGGCAACTCTATATATACGAGCGCTGCCAGCTTGAAATAGAGCTGTCGATCGATTAGAACTTTTTCCCAACGCGTACGTGACACCCATAAAAAGCGTATCTCTTCATCCGACGAAATTGAATTCATCCTGCCTTACTTCGTTATAGTCAAAAGCCATTCGCGTGTCTACTTCCGAACGAACAAAAAAAGAATCATCCTTCGCTCGACTCGATCATCGTCATATTTAAGATTAGATTCAGTTTCGGTTTTCAGCGCGTACTGACGCGTTGCTTTTTATTTATACCGGGATGCGTACTCAAAATCGATACCATCCATACGATCTAGACTAACGATACTACTATCGGTATCTTTATCGACAAGTAAAAGATTTTTGCGTTCAAATCGGTACATCGGTATTTGCTTAAATTTTACTTAAGTTTACCAAACCAAATCTAATCGCATATATAACTTTATCAGGAATAAAACTGGAATAAAAGATTTAGACGATAAGATAATAATCAGTACTTCTCTGTTATGTCACGATGACCGTTTACCGATTGCATAGAAAGGTACTTGGAGGAAATAACGTACGGCCGGAAAGCGAATGAGGGTTAAAGGAAGGCGAGAGATGAAAATTTGAATCGGAAGAACCGTTTGTAAGCACCGCAAACGTTCGTCACGGAATTGAAACGCAGAGGGAAGAGATCAAAAGTTGCCCAACGATTCGTTTATAAATAATTCGTGGAGCCGTTGCTCGCGTTACACTCGGCTCTGAAATCACGCGCGAAACTTTCCCTCTTGCCGAGCTGAACGCGAAAATTGATTCAAGTATACTCGTGGAGAGTATCGCGGAGGTGCGCTCGGTGTCGTTTCATATTCGAGTCGAAGAGTAGCCACGCTCGCGAGATTGCCGGGCAAAGAAGGGCGAGGGGAAAGGGCTGCCGGTAAATTTTCATTAAAATACAAGGGAAACATTTCTACCCCGTTAGACGGTGTATTTGCATGAATTAGAATTTCAAGTGTCGCGCACGCGAACCGAACCGGGCGATCGTGTGTGGGTGCTTTGGAAGAAAAAGGAAATCGACGTGTTCGTTCGCGTGCAAGCGAAAATAACGAAACGGAAAAAAAGAGAAATTGCAAAAGCGAAGGTGGGAGAGCGCGGATATTATTTTTCAAACGAGTGATATACGATCGAGGCGACGATTTACGGAGTTACAACAGCGACGATTGCTTCGTTTTTACTGTCGGGAAAAAAGACAACTCGCCCTTTTTTTTTTTGCTTTTCTCGCAACGTTTTTTTTTCGCTTCTCTTCTGCAACTGCCTTTTTTTTCTGCCGCGCGTTACGCTCGTCGGAAGAGCAATGCGTCGGCCTTCTTTTTCCGCGCGCACTCTTCGCGCTTCTTCTTCGAGCCCGAAGGCTCGACTTTTTTTTTGGCGTGCGCAAAAAAAAGGGGCGAAGAAAACAGTAGGGGAAACGAAGCGGCCACAGGACAATAGGCCTCGGTGCACCGACGATGCTTTTAATTTTTATGGGATTTTACGGGTTAAAAAGGCGCTGCGTCCACGATTTTTCTCCACGGCCCGGCCACCACTGCGACCGTTTTATTAGGATCGTAAAGTCCCTGCGGCCAGTTGGAAGGAATTTTTTTTCTCTCTAGGGTCTTCTACTAGCGCGAACAACCGAACCGACAACCAGGACCACCGACACGCGCCTGGTCCAAGAAAAACTCGCGGAAAAACTTGCGGAAAAACTCGCGGTTCAAAGGAACCGATGCAAAAAGCGTATAATGAACCGTCTTGTCGCGATTTCTTCTCGAAGACCCTGATCAACGAGTAATTATCGCTGTTTTGCGACATCCTTCAACAATTTCTACCTCTTTTCTCCTTTTTTCTCGATTATCACTGCAGCGTCAAAAAACGCTTCGAACCGAGGTTAAAAAAGGGGATGGAACGTTGATTCAATAAACGGAAAATGTGAGGATTTCGAGAATACGAATTTTTATACTCTTTTTCGAAAGCTTGTTTCAGTGGCTTTCCTAAAAATTTACTAACGATAGTGGAATTCGTTGGAGATGTACAAAATAGTGTAGTACTATTATCTTTTGTTATATCTCCAGATTCCTATATTCCTGGAGTTATACATGCTTAAGTCCCTATATTTCTAGAATCTTATACCTATAGAGTATAATGTGTAGATGTCGTTGATAATTCATACAGCAAGAAGCTTTCGCGATCGACCAACAAACATTCCGTATATGGATTGAAAAAGTAAATCAATGGATCGAAAATTGGAAAATGTCTGTTTTTTTCGATGGGAACACGGTTATCGCGTCTTTCGAAAGATCAGAGCCGATCGAACTACAGACCCATGTTGATATTGAAACGGTGGAAAACAGAGGAAACACAGACGAGCTGACTGACCGATCGGTATGCTATCCCCCGGTATTTCGCTCTGGTTTGCGAATCAGTTGCTCTCTGGTCTCGCGAGCCGAAAAAAATCGACTATTCATGCGCAACACCGATAAAATCTGAAAGCTGCTAAAAGCACGCGCGATCGTATCGCCCAATAATGTCGTTTCCGCAACGGCAAAATACAGAGGCGCGTTTAAGCTGGCTGGATTCATCGTAATTTAACAATCTCCGTATGGCAAAGGGATCAGGAATACCCGTGAACGCTTTGGCTATGCCAGCTTCGACCAATACAACGGAATCATCTTGTTTTCTGCTACGCGAAATATTTTCGGGCGACTCCGATTAAAATGGAGATCGATTCGATTTTTATACTTTACGAATCTAAGTATATCGCGATACGTATCAGGATGGAAAAGAAAGATTACGTCCGGCTCGAACGCGACAACAATAACGGTAGAGACACACCTACTCCAAAACCGAAGGAACAAAGATTTTCTTTTCTCTCGAGGTGAGCAGTAAATCGCTGGATCTCCTGCCTACGTCCTCTCCTTCTCCCATTCCCCTCGGTACGATGGCATAAGCCACATTATACGATATCCGAGAAAATCGAGAGCACATCCTGGCCAAGGAATGCCCCGCTGAAACCTGGAGCCAACAATGGGGGCCCGGTTTTGCGCCATTATGTCTCTGGCGGATCGCATTACCAGCCGATACGATCGCGCGCTTTCAGCAGCTTTCAGATCCTATCTTCGGATATCTTTTTTTCCTTCTCGATGAACGCAGCCCAGCCGGAACCACTGAATTTCGCAACGGGCCTCGAAATCGAGGGTAATTACGCGGATTTACCCTCTCCGTTCCACCTTTTTTTCTTTTTTCCACGTCCTGAGCTTTCTTTGAAAACTTCTTCCGACCGGCGAGAAAAACTTCTTTCTACCCGGTGCTCTTTTTTTTGTCGATTCGTAGCTGCATATTTTTGGTGGAGAGTACTTGTGCATTTGATACTGTATGTAGAAAGAATGTCTAGTTCTGAAATTTACAAATTTCCAAATCTTCAAGTTTTAATGTTTCTGAAATTCACTTTATCATACTTGGTACGAGCTGTTAACATTACTAGGAGACTTGGATCATCCTGATGAAAAAGTTTAGTTGTATCAATAGAAAGAAGATTTAATTTAAATTATTTCGAATTAAGTACAGGGGCTTTTGAAAAAATTTCAAACGCATTGCGAATGACTGCAGAAGCGACATCACGAGTTACACCGGAAACTATGGAATCAAATTTACTTCTCAATAGAAAATGCATCGATCGAGGCAAAAATAGCGACCTGCTATATCGACGTGAGTTCAAGGAATTTTTTAGAATGAGTCGCAGACCGCGTCGCTCCTGCCATCTATCGGGAAACCTCGAAGTTGGCAAAACGAAAAGTGCATCGAGTCGAGTCGGTATCGTTCGAATGATAAAACAGGATACATGTTATCGACGTGGAAATAACCTAAAGTTGGTAACAAGTAAATCTGCACTTTTATCAAATTAGAAAAGTGAAATATTTGTCCAAAAATGCGTGAAAATTAATTACAGAGATCTACCGCTAGATGGTGATGTCATTCCAAGACCTACCATAGGCAATATCTTTCATTATCGATTTTGAAGCTCTAAATGAACTTTTATGTTAATACGTGAATTTTTCTGTTAACTCAGAACATTCTAATCGTGTTACAAAGATGCAATCGCTTGCTTTTCTTAAGAATGCAATTACCTATTCCTTTGCTTTTCCCTTCACCATCAGATGGCGATAATAGTGCTTGAAACTTGCACTACTAAAATTGAAAAATCTATAAAAGACTTCGAATTATCCGTTACTTTGTGTTAATTAATTTACAGAAGCATTATTTTCACAGGAATTCAAGTTACACAAGAACACTTTGATTTAGAATGTAAACTTATACTGCCTAGACTTATACATGTAAGTACAAATTTAACAATGCATCTTCAAAGATAACAACGATTAATCCTTCAATCAACTCTCTACCACGAATAAATCCTTTTAAACACAAAGAGGAAAACATTTTCATGTGTTCTGTCCATAGTCATAGTTGATCATTGATGGTATAATTTACTTCCAAGTCAGATCAGTGCAGCTTAATGCTCTATCCGAACGTTTTTAATTTACGCTTCCCAATCCTGTTGAAACGACCGACAAAACTCGTGCTTTAAAGCTCGTTCTCCTAAATAGGATGAAGAGCGAGAGAATAAAGCAGAAAGGGTTTGTTTCGCCTCTGTATTGTTATCCTTTTGATGTCCTTCTACCAGGTCGGGCTTATGTTCCCTGTCTTGGTCAAATGCAGGGAGGCAAAAACGATAAATTTCTACGGTGGCATCCTTTGTTCCAACATTTATTTACGTTCACAAATTTTTCATTCTAACAAATTTCCATTTGTATGATCATTCTGGTATAATCACTTACATTCGAATGGATTCTTGCTCCTTTGAAATTAAGTCTAAACACAAAAGTAAAACAGAAACTTGCCAAAGATTGGAACTTTCACATACTTCTCTAAACCTAAAACAAAATTAAAAGAATGATATATAGTAGGTGACGAATTCACTGTATAAATCCTTTTAAGGATTTTGCAATTTAGAACTATGGAAATTTCCTTTTCCTATATTTAAGTTGTTAATTTTAGAGATGATTAAATTTTAACTATCCCGATGACACAAGGTATCGGATCAAATTGCAGGAAGAGTATCGTTCGAAACTGAAATTCTGTTGGAATACCGATATAATTTACCAAAGACCATGAATCGTGAGCCATCCCTGTATCCTTGGAATCTCGAATACAGTGGACGCTAGAGAGAAAGGTAATCGCGCAGGGGGTTTATTAAGCTTATTAACGGACTATACAAGGGTGGACGTATCTACGTCGGTGGTCGTGGAAAGTATGGCTAGCCAAAAGGGATGCGAGGCTGGAGGATAATGGTACGTGTACCATATTCTCTACCCTTCATTTGTTTCATACAGAACTCGAGATTTCCGCTTGTCACGATTGTAATTATCACTTCCCTTTTCATTTTATTTTATAAAAGATCTTCCTTCGTTAATATTTCAGACGAGTTAAAAAGACTTTTCACATATATGGACGCTACATTATCGTGAATGTAAATAAGCGTATAAAACAATAAACGTGTAAATAAAAGGTGTCCACTGTGTTTATCGAAGAAAATGTTATGGTAAATATATTGCACTGCTATTCACCGAATTCAGAACCCTCTTTTATTTTCCGTTCTTTTACTGCACCGCCACCCCTTAATTATGTGGCCACCCCACGTGTATCATTAGCTGCACGCTTTTGGATTAACGGAAACGGAATTGCATCGACGGAAACGGAAACTGCGTGGTCACGAAGGTCCACCAACACTTTTGCTTATTTCGTTTAATAGAAATACTCGCTGGTACCGTGACACAATTGCTTTTGCTTCTAATACACGAAAGGCAATTCCGGTCTACGTTAATCGTACTATTAGAAACATTTTCGTCAAACTTTTAATTGAATTCACCGATGCTCCAAAATTTGATTAAAGTTTAAAGACAACAGAGCCTATAAAAGGATAACATGGTACGAGTGTGCGTGAATGTAAGAACGAAGGGAAAAAGGGGTTGGAGAACATAAGGGTCACGGATTTGGGCTTTACAGGGACACGGGAAGAGAGGACGTCTAATCGTGTCCCTAGTCCTGATTTAGGACTGGATTTTAATTACGTAGGGTCAGTAAGTGCGGCTGTCCACTTGCCGTAAGTATTCCTCCCTTATTTATAGTTCATTAGCTTGGCTTTCGCGCAAAAGGCAGATTAACTTACGCGCATTTACTCATACCGGCTGAGACTGAGAATTTTCCTCGACCTCTCGTTAAACGTTTCTTCAATTTTTACTGTTCGAATCGAAAAATTCTTATTAACGTAAAGGATGCATACAAGTATTCGAAGAAAGTTTTTCCTACAACCAGACATTCTTTTTTTCTGAGAAACAAACTGTCGATAAGCGTGTCTTACGAAGCCCTTCCGGTGGCGCTGGAAGTGGCTCGCTTCCAGGCGATATCGTTATTCCGATAAAAAAAACGTGAAAAAAATGATTCTGTTTTTCCCTTCGACCGTTGGGCCGTTATCAGACCCACCCTGTGGCGTTCCTCCTTTATAATCTCATTTTTCTACAATAGTATCAACCCCCTCTCATTTCCAGGAATATCCTAATGACTTCCTTAACATGTTGACTCTCACGCTGAAACTATTCTCAGTCTCATTAGGTAGTATTCTCAAAAAAGGTCAGAGTTTGTATAGCGCAAGGATTAATATCGATTAACGATTGATATGGTTTTTGCGTTAATTGATATTATCGTGGGAGAGCGATATAAAAAGAAGCAGAAAAGCCATTGGAAATCGCGGTTCGATGACCATAAACACGCGTGACAATCGGGATAGATCGTGGCCGACGTCTTTCGCGTAAGTAATTGCGGTTTCACCACACGACACGCAGACCCGATTTTTGCGGTGGTTCCGTGTGAATCGACAAAACCGATCACCGTGGTATACATCGATCGAGCATGGAGCATCGTTCGATCTGTAACTCGGCCAGATAAGAAAAGGCAAGACAAAATCGGCCACAGGTCGAAGCGACGTGCACTTCCGAGGGGTTAATTACATTCTTGCGAGTCCGCACGAACGAGTGAAACCGCACTTGCTTCCTCGATTGCACTTTAGCAGACCACAGTGCAATAAACGGTAGCGTTGCGGGAACACGACGGGGAGACCTTTAAAGCGCCTTACACACGATCGTTTCGCATGCATGTTCTTATGGGAAAATTCTTACCTTAGGATGAAAGGACCGACAATTATCGATGCACCGGACGACGCGGCAAGTCGATGACTTCCTGGATCGTTTCAAAGGGTGGAAGGCTCTCTATCACTGCAGGCACGTTCTTGCTGAAATAAGAAATTCAGTTGACACCAGAACTATCAACGGTTGTATGAGCGATGGAGATCCAAAAACCACCTCCAATATCCCGCAGGGGTGCAAAATAACCCTCCTTTATTTATAAACAAGAGTAAAGGTATCCATCGCTCACTTTTCGTTTTGGGAAATCGAACATGTAAATTTAAAAATGTTACACATAAATCTGGGTCATGATATATTCTTCGAGGGCTCGTTATAGGGAAAGATACGCCAGTAAAGATGCAATTTTATAAAGTTGTATGTATCTGGATTGCATTTCGTAATGGCTATCACAGGTAGCAACTCCCTACCTGGTGGAAGGTAACCCGATGGAGGGGGGTCACCGAACAAAGTTCAAAAGAGAGGAAAAGAGGCCGCGAGGGAGAGAAGGAGGAGGTTGAAGGTGGCGATAGCACGAAGGAACAAAATCACGAGGGTGGGGCGTACGATTCACGATGCGAGAGAGTCCCACCCCCACCTGCTCTCCCTATCCCAAAGCTCCGCCTCCAGGAACTCGCGTGACGTCACACAGACACTTGTTACGCCTTGCTGAAACATCAGGATCGCCGTGGATCCAGACCAAACCGGGAAAAGTCATCCCCTTTTCAACCCCTTTCGATCACCTTATGATCACCTTTCACCTTTTGACAAATTTTCACATCTCGAAATTCGATGATTTCAGAAAATTATGAAACCAATTCCATGCGAATAGGTATCGATACGTCGGTATCATCGATTTGTGTCTGATTGTAGGAAATTTTTCAACGACCGTTTTAATTAATTAACTGAACACTAGATAAAGTAAATTTGCCATCGTGTATTTTATCGGTGATTGTTTTGAAAAAGGGATGAGAGTCTCTAAATAAAGGCAACAAGATTACGATATCGCGGGTACCGAAAGATTGGCCCGCCTTGGGGAATAACACGATAACATGGGGAATTTCGACGATACTACTTCCTCCTTATCGGTGTTACAACTAGCCAAAAGATTATAGGACGAAACGACTAATTACCACGAATTAATTCATGCCATGGAATATCATTCGAACGTTATCGTATAACCTATGTACATATTTTCGGTATTAGCTACATGCACGATCAATTTTGATAAATGATTCATACATAATTTACCCGAATATGCAAATTTTACAGATGGAAGTAGTCATTCGATGACACACAGGAATTTCCGTAAACCCATTATATCAACGAGGTAAATAATGCATTCACCTACCTTTCACGCTGTTCGAGCGACCTTCGATGCACTTTTTTCTTCCAGGAACTTGCTAAAATTATCGTGTAGAACTTGTTGATCTGAAATAGAAGAAAAAACATTGCTTACTACATACCATTATCGAGTGACTCATGTCTATTCGATACGAACCTAATTCTACTTCCGTAAAAAACAACGAAATCCATTTAATGATAGGTTAAATAAACACTATAAAAACAACAAGTAACTAACAACGATAAGAAAAGGTACAAACAGCAATTTAGAACGATTCCACGTTAAGCTAAAGCCTGGCCACTGTCTCTTGCCGCCAACTGCCACGATTTAGAACGATTATCGGAAGAACGATTATTATCGAATCGATCTCGCAACCCTCCGATGGTGGCGCTGCTAATCCAATTTGGCGGGAAAACGGATGGTCCACTAACAAAAAAAGGAACATGAACATTCTTTCCTTATATTATTATACTATTATTTCGCTATATTATTATACTACACTACTATTCTACTATCTTACTATTCTATATAAGTAAATAGACAGAAATATGGCTCACACTTTGGTGACAACTGCAGTCAGACACCAATTCGTAAAGTGGAAAAATTTAGCGAAATGACTTATCGTTTTTAACCTCTGATTTCGATCTCGTAGGTATAAAATCAAAACACGTTTACCGTTCAGAATAATTATTTCCTGTGATTCATTGAGATATCGAGAAATCATACGACATTCGATTCCTCGAAGATCCTCCGAAAAACTTTCCGTATCCGATCGTTGTCTGGTTACAATAAACAAGCGGATAAATATGAAAACACGAGGGACACTGGTCACGAAACGAGCACAACACGATCGGAGGGCGGGCGATCCGACACAGTGGGGATGTCGAGGAGAGTCGGGACGCGACGGAGCGAACAGTGGGGAGCGTTGGAATTGCGAGGCTTAGGCCGTCCCGGGCCGTTTACGCGGAACACGCGGCCGAAGCCGCGCCGCCGGCATTACGTCGCGCACCGTCGACCGCGACTGACGTTCGCGTGCTTGTGACTCGATCTTTCGCCGTACAGATCGTTCATTTACACCGCGATTACCGAACAACCGTGTCTGCCAACTGTCACCGACCATCGCCATTACGATACACAGTGCGAGTTCGATCGAACGTGTCATCGATCGAGAATCGATATCGTTCAACGACAACCTGTAGGAGTTCGCGTTCGCGGTACAGCGTGTTACGTCATTGACCTGTGCAATTACATAGATCCGTAAATCGATGTATCGATCCTGCATCGACCAGTAATAACGCAGTGACACCTCGCGGACTGCAAGTGCGTCGGGGTGGGGGGTGAGGTTAGGACGTTATTCATCGAAGGTGTTGCGCATCAATCTATCGATACGTTTAATATGGCGTTGGCGGGAAAACACTAAAGGTTGGTTTCTGTCATTTGTTCAAGCGGGAGACGATTTCAGAACGGTTTCAGGCAAAGACAGTGCTAATTTGTGACAGCAACTCTCGTACATGTAATTTTTTTCGTTCGTATAGTGGTTATCGTTTAATAATGTTTTCGTATTTATTTCCAAACAATTTAACCTTTATAGCATTGCTACTAGACGAAGATGAGAGAACGTTTATGCTGTATACGTAATGTTGAAACGGAGGAAAACTAATGGAGAATATTGGATACAGAACTAGTGAAGAATTTAGTGAGCTTGTACTTTACACTATAAAGACACGACAATCGATTAATAGAATTGTGTTAACAAAACATGGCGGCAAAGTATAATCATCGGCTCGCCTAGTATGACAACTGAAACTGTGTGCACCAATAGTTGACATATAACAATTTTGCATTAATTTCTTACAGTATAAAATCTTAAATAAGCATCTAATAATACGGTACGTTGCGCTTTTGTCAATATTGTCAATAATTAGCAGTGTGTAAACGTACCCTAGAGTACATATACTGCATGTCATAATAGTCTTTGCCTGAACGAAATCGTTCAGTGTGTTCACAAATAATATAAATCAACTTTTTCCGCGGACGTTCAGCATGGAATCGAAAGAGACTTCGAGGATGTCGCAGACGTATCGCGCGTTGAAGAAGGTACGATGAATTGCCGTACAAGTGGCGAGGTTGACCGTCGCGTGGTAAAGAAGAGGAGCTGCCGGAAAAGAAGCTGGTAGCCGTGCAAGGAGATATCGCGGTGAACTCCGTCGGGGCTGTGCAAGTGAAATCACGACGTCTTGTCCGGAGGGTGGCTACTTCGGCGACGAGGGGCGGCTACTGGCCGATGGGATGCATCTACCGGTGGGTTCTGTGGGCTGCGGGGAGAATTACGCCACCGTTGGATCCCACGAAGGCGCCGGCCCGTGCGGCCCCTCACTGGCGCCTCTTCAAGGGGTGAACACCAGGTACCAACAGGCCGACGACGTCGACGCCGGGGGAGGAGGTGGCGAAATGAGCGAGGGTGCCGCCGTCGGCGAGCTCTGGTGGACCGAGAGACTCGTCGGCGAGGCACAGGCTGAACACCCTGGTGAATTGGTTCGAACAGGTTTGTCTTTGATTTATTGTCCTCCCGTTGGAATTCGTTTGTACCGAGTGACGACTTCCAGGGGCTTTTCAGTTCAACTATTGACATGGAATGTTTTGACCGTGTATGTCCTTCGATTTGGTTTATGTCTGGAAAGAGTTGACAAAGCAGCCTTTGTTGAGGGAACATTGAAGCGGTATTAATTCCTGTTGTCTATTTAAGTCGATGCTTTAAAGTTTCATAGTCTTACATAATCATCAAAGTATCGAATTTTGAATTCATTAGTACTTGGAAGTTCACATCACATATAAGGAACGGATATATTTCAAAGGATGTGTTCTAAATTGATCATAATTATTGCTACAGCGTTGTAAACAATCTATTTATTTTTTGCGCAGGATCACCGTATTTTCTCTGCAGCCAACTACCGACACACTGGCGGTCCAACAAGGCACTTCCGGTTGCGTTCAAAGTTGTCGCCCTGGGCGAGGTCGGCGATGGAACTCTGGTGACAGTGCGAGCGGGTAACGATGAAAACTGCTGCGCCGAGCTAAGAAATTCCACTGCCTTGATGAAGAACCAAGTCGCCAAGTTCAACGACCTCAGGTTCGTCGGTAGAAGCGGCAGGGGTGAGTGTCTAAAACACATTGATTAACCCTTGTCGAAATAGTTTATTCATGTAACATGGACAATTAGAGCTCGTTACGATATACGAGTACTAATTGAAATCTGTTTGAGAACTTATTCGTTTCATCATATTCAGAGTTGAATAAATTATATACGCACATGATGTCTGTAATTTAAAAGAATACTGCGCTGTTTATTCTTTGTTAAATTAGTTTTCTTGTAACAAGAAAACCGTCGCCCACTTTTACGCGCGAGCAATGTAGCAATGGAATTGCAAATTGCATCTGTTTCCGTTTGTCTAAAAATCGATTGAACCGTCGCGATTTCATACATACAAGTTATGGACAGACCTAACAACGAGGTTTAGTTTTGAGGTTTCGCGTGTCATTTTCAGCGGTGGTCCGCTTTGTAAGTCGTTGAACAAAAAAAGCAACCAGTAAATTATCTGTACGACAGAGGCGTGTACCGTGATTTCGAACCCTCTAAAAGCACGGTTATTGTAATCATCATCGTCATCAACCGGCCTCAGCCCCCTTTGACCCGCCTGTCGCTTTTCAACCCTTCGTATCCGCGAGTTCCCTCGCGCCCGCCGCCCCCAGAGTCATTACTCGATGTCCGTCGGTTGCCCCCGACCTAGCATCCGAAACAACTGGCCGTTAATCAGAAATCATCGTCCGTCGGCTAGGGAGAAAGAGGATAAGTTCCCAAAAATCGAACAAAAACGATCCGACGCTCTTGCTCTGCCAAATTGGTAGATTGAAATTTTTACTAAAATCTGATACTGGAATTTTAAGACAGATGGCTATACAACAAGAATTTGTTGCAATAGAAAAGGAAAGGCAAGCCCTGAAGAGCGTTATAATCGATCGTCTGCAGGATAATTAGCGTTTTATTATGTTAGCTCGTTAAAAATGACATTTGTATGAAGTTAGAATGGTTAAAAACGTTGAATATCACGCGAAACCGCAATTGTTAAGTTGTTTGAAACACAGAGGGTGGTCGAAGCTTCAATATTCAAATTAAATCATCGAGCCGATCAAAGTTACACGCGTATCGCGATACGGCCGTTTAATAAATGATCTCCCGTCCGGATCGGATAGCTTTTTAAATAATCCGTTTTTACGCCGATTAAGTCGCGGATTTCAGGGACACGCGTCGATCAACGCCGATTATGTACACGGGTCAGCAGGTATGTAGAATCGTTTGTTCCTACAAATGCGTTTTGCACTCCACGCACCGGAGGATACATTTATGAATTAACGAGCCGGACTGCACTCGCTCCCGTGAGTTGCATGCCCGTCGATAGCATCATCTATGTTTCATTTGATTTGATCATGAAGTGCAGGGTCAGCGGATTTCATCCTCCTGACACCGGACCACGGTTATACCCGGAATCAATTAGCGAAAGAGGCATGTCCCTCGCCAAAATCCTTCGATCCCTTTGTCCATTTTTGTTGTTTTTATTTTTCGTTCGGCCGTATTTTTTTCTGTTTTAGAGAGGGTGATATTTTTTTCTCCATCTCTCCTCGATAATCCGTAATACTCAATTTCGACGATTGACCAAACCACCCCCAGCGTGCTCGTATCAGCCGCGAACGGGTGTAGGTTACTCTCCTATCATCGAGGTTTTTGTTTCCGCGACTTATTAATTTGATTGAATCCTATCGCGGGTCCATCGATATCGTTCGTTTCAAGGAAAATTCGATGACCGACGCGCTCTCTTCTCGACGACCTTCGATTACGGATCAGTTCTTCAGTCGCATAGAGGTCAGGAGGTTAAATTCGTTTGTACGCGAAAAAAAGTGCAGTGAAATCGGGTCAAAGGTTCAGCCAGCTAACATAATCTTTTTGAGAAATTAAAGTCAGAGTGGCGAGACGGGGGTGAGTGCAGGATCGTCGCAATTATCACCTTGGTCGAAGGCTGAACGGTGTTCCGGTCCGCTCGTAAACGGAAAGAAAGAAAGAGAGGGTAGGCTGGTAGCGCCGGATCAAAGAGGGGCTGCAGGCCGAAACGGGCGTTCCATCATCGTCGGTCCCGAGGTAGCCCGTGCCTATAATTAGTAATATACCGCAGTCTATATCGACACGGCTGAAATTACCACCGATAGTAATTATTTGACAATTGCAGAGACATCCTGTTGCGAGACTCGGGACCTTCCAACGTTCCCGTTCCACCGACCCCTCGTTTTCCATCCCAGCTCCTGGCTCTCACTTGGAGAGCTAGCCCTACGCGAGATACCTCGTGTCCTCTCCCTCCCTTTACCCCTTTATTCGCTCTCCCTCTCTCTCTCTCTCTTGGTGCCATGAGTATTAACGGACGGTTTCGAGTGGTTTCGGATAGTTGTGTGGGCGGTTTGGGATGGCGTTCATCTCATCCTCGGCACGTTGGAAACGCACCGACACATCGAAACGAGCACCGAGACTCGCGCTGGATAACCGGCGATGCTGAACGTTATATATATAGGTGGCACATACGCGTGGCCCGGTTTTGTCCGTCGGTCTGTCCGTCCGTCGTTCGCGAATGCACAGCCTGGGTGTCCTGTCTCTGCAGATGACCGTTCCCATCATCGAGTATTAACCGCAGGTCCGGTCGGGAATCGAAGGGGAGGGAATCGGCCGTGCGGCATTATTAGCCCCAAATGCGATGGACTCGAACAGCAGAGGGAAAGAGGATGCCGGGTGTCGCGCGCGAACCCCTTCCTCCGATCACTTACGATACAGCTTCGTCGAGCTTCGAACCCTCCTCGCGCTTTTAACGCTGCACTTTACCCGCCGGTACTTGCTTTCGGTACTGTGAGCTTGGAAACTTGCGACAGAAGGATCATCGGGTTCGTACTCTACAGCTACCACAGATGAAATCCTAACTTTTCGTCTTCGCGACGAGTTACCCCGTATCCTGAGATCTCTGTATCCATAAGTCCCTGTACGCCTAATTTCAACCTCGACAACCGAAACCTTCATCCCCTTTACATTGCCACACCGATATCCCTACTTGCACGATTCCTTTCATC
The DNA here is from genome assembly GCA_945859555.1 of Megachile ligniseca. Lineage (NCBI taxonomy): Eukaryota > Metazoa > Arthropoda > Insecta > Hymenoptera > Megachilidae > Megachile > Megachile ligniseca. Next base: position 10,571,569 of record OX243787.1, read on the forward strand.
GTCGAATCTGGTGGTTCCAATTCCGCGGTATCGCAATCCAAATTTTTGACAGTGCCGACAGAATCAGAACATCGTAAAGACTCGTTACACGAAGAGCCGTAACATCGCTCTTTTCAATACGATCCATCAACGACAAACGTTTACCGAACGTCATTCGGGCCACGAACAGAGAAAGGAAGAGGCCGTAGCGTAGATCGATGCCGCTAATCGATTTTAAAAGCGAACGCCAGAAAGAGCGACCGCGACACGCGCGATTTTTGGTATTATGAAACGAGAGCCACTTTGCGCTCGGGCGGAACGATGACGATAACAAGGATACAATGACGGGCGCGAGAGCGACAGCACCGCGGGCTCAGGGGGTGCAACGGGAGTGGAGGAGGTCGGAGCGGTTGCACGCGGGGGTAGAGGGCACGCTATAACTAGGATATAACGCCGTGCCTCTCTGCAGTCAGTTGCAGCTCCCGGGGCGGCGGGGTTGGGGGTGTTTGATGCCGGTTATCATGTTGACAGACACAGCGAGGTGGACCAGGGTGCACCAAGGGGAGACAATTACAAATCGTTGACGTTTACGCCAACACAAACGACTATATGTCCGCGACACGTTAGATATCCTCTCTTTAACGCTGACGAACGGACTTCTTCATGTTTTGTGACTGGTCGTTCGATTTCCGCGAGAGACACTCGCTGCAGTTCTCAAGATCTTTGTAAGTGCAGATGCGTAGGAGAGTTGGTTACGAGTTCGTGCACGAGGGAGGCTGCAGTGTGGCACCCTTGATCATCTACGCATAACATAGATCAATAAGAAAAAATTCTTATTTTATGCACGACTTTCGCAATGGATGTAAAGTGACACGAAACACAAATCTGTTTGTAGTCCAACAGTTGAATTGATAGATATTATAAGCGAAGCAGGAATGAACCGAATCTCGATCGAAATGGTTTGTTTAGCAATTACGTTCGCGTTTATTAGCATCCCGTCCGTAAAGGGAGAAAGAAGGAACGTATGGGGGTGGAGCACCGGTGTGCGTATATCACCGGTGAAGGTCTCGAGGTTGATGGTCCGGGTATATTAATTCCCTCTCCATAAACGTCCGTCATAGAGATTGACTACAGTTTCTTAAACGGCCCATCGTGCGCTAATATGCATTTGTAATTCGCCGCTGCCCGTTCGAACGAGCCCCTTGTCTTTTTCTCGACCGCCCTAAAGTCAACCTGTATTATACCCTTTTCGTTTCCTCCGAGTTACTTTGTGTCGGCACGCTTGGATCACTTAAAAATAGATTGCTTTCGCGAGAAGGAGGTGTTGATCCGAAACAAGCGAGAAAGCCTTCGGGCTTGCTTCGAAATTTTTCACTAACCACAAAACTTGTTGGAGTCATGTGGAAAGAATTAAGCGTACTATGATAGTCAGATTCGTTTGGAGAAAGTTGAGAATTGTAAAAATTTAAGTAATCGATTGATAAATTAGTACTGAACAGAACTATCATTTTGAAGTAATCAGAGTGATATAAAGGTTCGGTAAGTAAAACAAATGGACGTGTAACGAATGGTAGTTGCAAGTGTTCTAATGTCTGTGGACATCGATCCATATTGATATCGAATTTTAACATGAAATAACGTTGGATAATGGTGTTACAGGGAAAAGCTTTAGTATCACCATCACGGTGTCGACCACACCACCCCAAGTGGCCACCTACACGAGGGCCATCAAGGTGACAGTGGATGGACCGAGGGAACCGCGTTCTAAAACGAGTGAGTAGATCAAACACTTTCCATTCCCTGGTACGTGATCCCACGGATCTATTCGCGAGATCTATCCGCGGCTACGCCGGCTGGCTACTAGCCGTGGATTCCCTGAAAATGTACCATTAATTCAACGAAAGTCCCTATACGCGGTAATGGGGAGTCATTACCGAGCAGATGGTGCGCGATGATGCAGTGGTCGACGTGCGTACCACGCGTATGCGTGTTTTGGGTTAGCTATTCACCCAGCCTCGTACTATACATGGACAATGCTTTTACCAGCACGCTGCCGCGCGAAAAGTAATCCACTTAACGTAATATACTATGAAAACCTCCAAAAATATCCGTTAATTATCGATGCTTGACCATGCTTGATATAATCTGCCCTCGTGTATCGCGTATTTGCGACACGGGATTGATATACAAATAACCCAAGATCATCGTTGTCCGATTTTCTTCAAACGAAACTTACATGCATCTTGTCTCTAATTTTTCGATTTTTCCCACTGTATTAGCGTTGGAATTTATAGCATTACTCGCGATGTGTTATAGTCTTCTGTTTTGAAAACTAGGGGATCTAGAAAATGTAGATGAGAGAGCAAGAAACCGAGAGAAAATATTGTAACGAAAAAAGTAAAATGTGATAAAAAACCGCGATAACGACGATAATGAAAATAACCTCCAATCCACAAAAAACCGAGACATTTAATTCTCCATACTTTTTAATTACACGCAGCTCTGTTATCGTATAATGAGTCCACAAAATGAACATTTATTTTCATAAATATTCGTGGAACGGGATACGTCCGAAAAAAGAACGGAAAGAGGGTTCAAAAATTTGGAACGATCGCTCCAGTTTAAGCGATGCCACCTATTTCTGGCTTGATGCATAGAAACAAAAAAAAAATGGCTGTTATTTCGATATCAGATTAATAGCCACTGCGGAGTCGACCGCGAATACGGCAGCTTTTTGCGGACGTTTCGCATTTGTTGTATAAAGTATTGATAGGCGTAGGGCGATGCGTGCCCGCTGGTTCGCTCGTTCTTCTTTTTTCTCTTTTATTTTTGTCCGCGTTTTTCGAAATGGTCCACCGGGTGATTGATTTTGCTGACATTTTTATCGGTCGCTCCGTTGTTGTCGCTCGATCGATACCCAACAACGGGAATCTATAAAATTCGTCGATTTTCTAGTGGTCGCGCGTTTAACGATCGAATTAAAGTTTCACGAAAGCAAAATAGAATCGCTATTATATTTATGGGTTAAACGTCGAAAGGTTGACAGGGTTTTCATACGCGTATTCAGTTTCGAGTAATCAAAACACCGAAACTGATATTTTTCGTACAGCCTCGTTCGGAAGCTAATGGAAATTTGTCGGCGTTTTTAAAGTTGGAAATTTTGAAAGAGTGCCTCGTCCCCTTGGGAAAGCTTATTATGGATATTAGTGGATATTATAATATTATTCCGTGAAACAAGTTAGAACGATCGGCCCAATTGGCCGTCGCGAATGAAAAGGACGAGGCGTTGTCGCGTGAAGTCTCGGCTCCTCGACTCGCAGGACACGCATCACGACATATTGCATACAGGAGTTTTGGCAGAACACGTTGGCGTGTCTCCTCGGGCTGGCACGCACCGGGGAGACAATCTATGTAACGAGCAGCCGTATACGGTCGCCGTCGGTCAAAACAACCGGCGCTTTCATTGTCCTCGCGAACGATTCGAAGCGCAGACACCTGCCGGCTATCATTATTGCGTGGATAATCGTGAGCTTTTTGTTATCGAAAATCACCACCCTCCTCCCCCTTTTAACCGTCCCCTTTCTCTCGCTTTGACCGGCTGTTTCGGTAATCGTGCAATTTCTGTAATTCGACGGTCGTCAGCTCGTGTAAATATTGCAAAAGTGGCTCGAAACGACGTGTCACGGCATTAACGGTCTTCCAAGTCGTACGTTCCGATCGCTATCGAACCCATTGAAATACAATTTAACTGCTCTATGTTATTCCTATGACGAAAGATGCCACAATCATGAGAAGACTCGACTCTGTTAACTTACTTTATAAAATATCGAATAGCATAACTAATTCATTACACAGGGTGTCATATAACTGAAGGTACAATAAAAAGTCGAGACGATGCGTTCATTAGGCAACACTATGCTCGAGTTGTTAAATTGTTCGACGGTACGGGATTTGCTGGAATCGCGAATCAGTTCATGAATTCGATCAAACAGGATCGTACGATCACGGAAATCGAAGGGAAATATTCCTCGATCACCGGTATAAACGGGAACGAATCGAAAAGAGAGCGAATCGAACGGAGCAAGGGATCGCGAATCAAAGTGGCTACCGTGGAACAGTCAGCGTGGCCGAAAATCATCGAGAACAATATCGATGGACGAACGCTGCCAGTCAAAAGATGAAATTGAATTTGCTTGTACGGTAATTGCTCCGCGTTTGGTATGTCAATTAGACAGTACGGAGGACCCATTTTCTGTTCGTAAAATGATTTTTGGCTGGCCATGGGGAGAGCTCGAAATTCCCTTTGTCAAATTACACTGGCAAATAAAAAAATCTTCATGGTCCCGTCGAATTCAAATGTTGATAGTTCGCTTAAAAGGAGACAGAAGAAATTTGTCGACGTTATTGTCGCAAAGAAAGGAGAGAAGGATCGGAGCAAAAATTGTGGAAACGCTGGCAGATCCGTTCGTGAAGGAGGATGTAAGACGAGCGGAGGGAGGGGCCCGTTTATTAGAGAGGAGGAAAAAGCCGCGCTATTTCCGTCCTCTGGGGCCGCCACACTTTGATTAGATAAGCCCACCACTCGTGCTGCGGAGATTGGAATTATTGCTCTCTCTCTGCTTCACCATGCTTCACGAGAACGGGCAAAAGGGGCAATCGGTGAAGGTGTTATATCACGATCGTTCTTGTTTATTGTAATTAACCGCCTTTCCGCTGATAGATTTCAGCACAAGGCTCGTTTTCAGACACCCTCGACACCTTGATATCGTACAACTATCCTTACAGTCTACGGCAACTATTTATATTTCGAACATTCTCACGTACCTACAATCGATTAGCTGTTCAAACTGTTAATTAAAGACCTGTATTTCGATTAAATACATCGTTCCGAGTTCAATAGAAAAAGTATGAAACAGAGTGACCGGTGACAAACATTCTACCTCGCCTGGATATAACAGTATCAAGAACTGCTGACTTCTAAAAAGCGTAGCGAATGGAAAGCTCAACAATTAACCGTAACCAAAGTATCTTCTACGGTGTCTTCATCCTGAATCAAGCAGCGTTCGGTTTCTCTCCGGCAGGAACGGCAGCAATAAATGAACGCGTAATCGAAAGATGGACAAGAAGAATCGATAAAAGGCAGTTGAACCGAACGAGCATTCGATAGCATCACCTTTCGATGAACAAAGCGTTTGCTCTCTTCGGCTACCATCCGCGCTGAATTATCCCGACGGCTACATCTCATTCTGCTTTGCTTCTCCTGAATGGAAACATCGAAGCGGATCCATCGAAAAGGAGCATTGGGCCCGCAGAGGCCGATACGTTTGGGAGGTATTACGAGCGTCCGGTACGTGAGAAGTCGTGGGATCCGGTCGCGGAGAAGCTGAACAGAGAGAAAGAGAAGAGGAAAGAGCCTTGTTTCTTCTGGCGATCGTGGTAGTCGGTAGCGAGGAATAATCTTGTAGGCATCGGTTGGCGCACCAGAGCTGACCATCTGGGCTCGCCGACAATTTCGTGCAGTTTGCGGTCGAACTTTATTTGTCGTTCGCCCTCGTGGCCCGAACACGCTCGCTGTCTCTCTTTTCTTCCACCTTTCATTTGCTTTATTTCTTTCTTTCTCCGATCTACCCCTCGTGTCCGACCGTTTCTTGGTTCTTTCTTGGCCAACGAATAACAATTTGCGCCTCGCGGCTCCCATTCTCCGCTTCCTCCTCGCTGGCCCGTTTCGAACACCAAAGAAATGCGAATGCTCCACTTCCCTTGATTAGCGACGCGCCATTCTACGGTTCCGTTGTCTGCAAAACCTTTTATCGTCTCTCGATATGGTCCACTTAATAATATCGCACAGCGATATATGGTACATAATCCGCGGCGATTAATAGTCACTGCTCGGTAATTAGGCGACTCGAACGATTTTAGGGCTCATACAGTGTCGCACGAAATCGATATCGCAACACTTTGGATCGATATTTCGCCTACAAAATGTCAAAGTTACGCAACCAAGCGATTTTGCTACTAAATATGCTTGTTCGATGATTATGTAAGCAATCGAGCCTATGCACGTGGCGCATAATGTGCATTGCCGTATAACGATATGCACGGACTACGCGCGGGCATATTGCGATCCGACACAATAGGGAATCGCTATGTAAGCACCGTGATACTTGGCTCATGGGGTTCTATCAATTCACCAGCGGTTGGTATGTGCGAGGAATGCTATTGAAGTCGATCGAGACACGGGCCGGTCGAGTTTCTTAATTATCCCTCTCTATTGGGCTAATTACACAAACATCTTCACCCCTTGTCCCTCTTCGAATGGACGCTCAACGTCGCTGCTTTCGTCTCTCGTTCATTTTCATCGATTCGTTCGCTGAACGTGCATTCAATCTTGTATAATTTATTTTCAACGATTACTCTTGCTAAGTGTTTTTGAAAAAGTATCTTTGGACAAGGTTGCAGTAATAATAAGTCATAATTTTAGGAATTACATAGATGTTCTTTTGCTGCAGTAACTAAGCCAGAACTTTGTTTCCTTTTCAGGACAGACGCATATACTTGGGCCAGCACGGGTTCCTGGACCAACCAGAGGAACGTTCCTTCCATCGAGTCGCTTCACCCCTTACATACGGGACACAGAACCGTACAGGAGGAATAAGCATCACGTCGGCAACAACGTCATCACGAATTCGGTTAGTGGTGCCTGTACCAACCCGAACAACACCGACCCGACCGCATCGCCTGCTTCCAGTACACACCTCGGGGCTACCGGTGGTTCTTCGGCTCATCAGGATTGCTACAAGCATAGTCCTCAACATGGTGGTGAGTCCTCCTCCTTCAATTTTCATTTTCATCATCCACAATGTTTAAAATAACTTTTTTGTGTCTGCCTATTCTCGAGTCACCCTCAAAGATCCGAAGGTGAATCTGTTAGGTAATAGAAATCTGTCGGTAATATCGTCAGCGTGGTGAAAACGCGCGAAGTTAATCTGTATGGTAAAAAACGAGCTGCAAGTATCGATGATCTGTTCTAGTCCATCGGTATTCTGTCAGGGTTAACAGTTGAGAAATGGAAGCCGTATCTTCCGCTCTGTTTGCTTCTTTCTGTTTGATAGTGGATATTTCTCGGGTATCATCATCTTTCGCTCACGACGAGCATCATCCTCGTGGCTCGTGGAGCAACTCGAAACTACGCACTAACCCCACCCACCCCCTACTATCCCCAGGGGAACGATTGGGAGGAGGGATCAAGAGGAGAGAGAGAGCTCTGCCGTTTCGCGAGGTAATAGTTTCATACCTCGTTCCGGCTCTGCACCCTCTAATTCAACGTAATAACGACATTCAACCTGCCGTTTCCATCTCTTCTCTCGCTAATCCCTCTTCTCTCGCCACGATGCACCGTTCTATCTCCATAGCACGAGGCAAAAGCCTGTCCTCGATACTGTCCTCCACTTGGTTATCTAAAAGATCGGTAAAAAATTCAATCAATTTTTCGCGTTATTCGTAAAATAACCACCAGTCTTCTTTGGAACGAATCTGTTCTTGTAGGGCTTTGTACAAATTGTGTACCACTCGTTTAACGGAGATGTCGAAACTTCAGGCTCCCAATTTCGAATTAAAGAGAAACCAAATGCTATTCTGGTCTCGAAGATTTGGAAAGCAAGTCGTTGGGTTGACAAAGTTCTATAATAATTTATTACGAGATCAATCGAGACGTCTAGAATCGATGATTCGAGATGCAAAAAGGCAGGGAAAAGTGCAGAGCCACTTTATTTCTACGCGGCTCGTCTCGCATCAGCGGTCTCGACCTGATCAAAGTTAAGTAGACGCGCCCCTGGCTGGCAAGACCTCTTTGAAGCTACGTTGCGGTTTCTCTTTGCCCTAATCTCCTCCTCCTCCTTCTACTCTTCCAACCTTCGCCACCTTCTCCGTCGATCAGGCTCGTGCTACCTTCCGGCCCAACTTTGCTGCACCCGTGTCACCTTCCTGGATCAGCCACCATTGTAATTACCTCATCTATGGTAGCAAAGTTCACCCTTTCTTCTTTGCTTACCGCAAGATAGAAACCTGCGTCTTTTCTGTGCCACCCTCCAGAACCGAGTTTACGATAAACTAGGTTTAAAAATAGAAAATGATGTTAATGGTATTAGGATTGGTTCGTTAACGCCTTCGATGCTGCGGTCAGATCGTCACGCTTTCAATTAACTAAAGTTCTAGAGATCTCGGACAAACAACCCGATATCTGTCGACGACAACGAAATATTGACAATGTATGTATGTCCATCAGAAAACATTCCGATTCTGAATCGCTCGATTTTTCTCTTAGCCTATCAAAAGATAACAGTACTGCCGGAAAGCCAATCATCTGTATCTTTCGATTTGAACGACCCACATTCCAGATAATATCCTGTACGATGATGATCCTTCTTTCTCCCAGTATGCTTCGAGGAAATTCGCAAATCGTTTCTTCCTTTTCCTGGCAGCTGGATTCGTTATTCTCTGCCTCGATAAACGTAATAGAACCATTTTCGCACCTATTATCCGATGAATGGGAAAGTAGTCGAGAGAAATGTTTCATTTGGTCACTCATTGATGTTCTTTCGCGAGATGTTCTCGTTCTTCGCGCCTAATGAGCGGATCCGAGGCAGGGCACACGTACGAATGAGCATAGAGTGCGAAATGAGCGTCGGTGGATGCAATTTTCTTCCTTCCTCTCCTCTTATTCTCCTTCTGCAACGTGTTCAGGTCCGCTTTGCTCGAACAGAGTCGACCGATTCAACTTACGACTTACAAGACGAACCGTGCACTCACGTACTACTCACGTGCACGTCTGCGTAATACCAGGGATCGATCGATCGCTTCTCGATCGATCGAAAGTTGGATCCATGTTGTTTTTGCCCTTCGCTCGCCGCTTCGTGCTTTTTCTTTTGTCTCGGGCTCGGTTCGCTTGCGATGCCAGACGTTGTTGAATCGAACCAATCCTCCCTCTTCCTTCTCATCTTCTCTCTGTAATCTTCTTCTTCTTCTTCTTCTTTCTTTTCTGTTTCACTTTTCTCCGTGTCGACTTCTGGTCTGACTCCTCTGATTGCTCTCTAAATCTCACCTACATGATGCTCGATCGCGCGTTTACCGTATGAATTGAATCGTGCTAAACAGAACTGCCAGCATTCGCCGCTGCAAATTTTAGGATATTTTTTATCAGCATTGCTTCTTACGGTGTTTTTGACGATGCCGGTACTGACGGTAGCTATTGACTGCTTTTTTTCATTAATTTAAAATTGTACATTACAGTACAGCTGCAACAAACCAAAATCATATTTGCAGCATGACTGAATCCACTAAGTGTTATGCCAAAATTTATGTTTTCGACGCGATATTAACCCAAGAACACAGATTACTCTAAGAACGCGGGAGACAAGGCTTCTCAAAATACTTCGAAATATAAATGAGCAAGAATCGTAATCGCAAACGATGCAGCGCGTTCGTTCGTATCGCGAAACACCGTGGAAACGAGCGGGAAGGACAGAAATGACCTCGGCCAGAAGGTCTTCGGGTGAAGAAAAAAGGGAAGCGAGCATTATTCTTGTCTCTTATAATATAACCGTGTCCGTTTCTCTCGTCTTCTTCCCTGGAGTCTCATCTCGAGTCGTGATCGGGGTAATGAGGCTCTGCCAGTGGCAACGGACCTGAAGAGCAGTCGTTGCGAGTCCTTTTCGACTTACAAGTTGATAGAGACGAGAGGCAAAGAGAGGAAGGACTCCGTGGTAGGGGTAAGGACGCTGATTATGGGGTGTCAAACAATCATACTGATTGTATATTCTCCTTCGAGTCCTTCTGTCTGCCTGGATGTCTGCTCGCGTAGACCGAATACGCGTTCGCCTCGTTTTCTCGCTTGACCATCACGACGTCGTAAAACTTCGGCTCGTTTGCGAGAGGACATCGCAGAAATACATGAAATTTCGCTCGAACGAATCTCGACGCTCTAAATGATCCGTGTCTACAGAAAAAAGGAAACTGAATCGTAATCAAAGTGTTAACTCGAAAAGAGATAACAAGGTTTGCTACATGACTGTAGGTAATTGTCCAGTGAGTAAGGAAGAGGATAAAAATTTTCGAAGAGGGACGATTCCCACGTGCCTCCGCAGTTGGCAGAGAATGCGGCTACCTTTCTGATCGTTTCCCTGCCTTTTTCTTCGCCTACTGATTGTCCCGTCGAGTTTCTTGTCTGCGTAGATTTCGTTCGTCGCTTCGCGGAAACTTAATGGGAAGCCTAGTGCTTGTACAGAATCATTACTCCTTCGTTTTTACTCTCAGTGGTTGGGAATTTTAGTTAAACGGTACGGAGGATTAGCCAGAGTCGTTTAATGTCGGGTCACCAGTAATGCACTTCTCTGCGTTTCGCTCCTTTGTCGCGTCCTCATTCTCGATGTCTTCATACCGCAAATGCACGGCTGAAACTCTCCTAACAGAGAGAAAAGTTGCGAGTTAAGTTTGGTTTCTTAAATCTGTATTCTGTGTAAATTTGATTCCCTACAAAGTGTGTTTCGAACGGTGTCACGCGTGGTGTTTGATTAAATTGCACGGTCGGTTGGTGTTGACGAATGGCAGGGGCGTCTTCGGAACGTCTGAGGTCTGGAAACAACGAGAGGAGAATAAGGGTTACCTTTCTTAAAGGGTGTAGCTGAGAGGAATTGCGAGGCAATTAGGAAAGTGTCACATACACTCCTTCTGCGAGTCTCCCTCGCAGCCTGGCAACCCCTATCATGCTCTATCAGCAGGTTATTAATGTACGCGTTGAAATTTGCTACGGGAATACCAAAAGATCGGTGACTCGTTAGGAAAACGTGTAATTAACACCCTACGAATCTGTTCCTCCTCGTTTTGAGACTTCCTGGAATTCTTTTTCGACGACACCCGTATAGATCTTACTTTTTGCCCGGTTCAATTCGTAGGCAAAGAATGTCCGTTGCAAACGAGACTTCGATGCTCGGTAAAATGACAAACGCAACCGCAGAACTTAATTAAACTCGTAAATCCGTCGGCACTGTCGCGCCAGACAGCCACGGCCGTTGTTTCGTCTTCGTGCTTATTTCTTTCGTAAGAAAACTTCGTTAAATAACAACCTTCGTAGTGGTCGATCGACCTAATGTTTGACGGAAGAATATCTTGAAGAAAATTTATTAAATCTGTATGTTTTTGGGGTTGCGAATATAATAGTTCCTTTTCCGAGCAAAAATTGCCGTAGGCAAAGTTGGAGCTTATTCAGGGAAAGCTGGAGATCCTCGGCTTCCGCAAAGTGGAATTTCAGAAATCCCGGGCTGCGGTACCCGGTGAACTTTATCGCCTGTCGGTTTATCGCGTATCCTGGTGGCACGACATCCTTCGTGTCCGTCCAATCAGGCGCGCAACTCGATGGACGACTTAAGGAAACCCGTGGCGACCGCTTTGGCCAAGAACCGCGATAATAACCGAGGTCCGAAACCGAGACGGAGCTGTTCCGTTTCCACGTATTCCTCCTTTCAGGTTCCGGTCAGAATCTTCCGTGGATAACCGGAAGCTGGAACCTTTCCTTATCGTGCAAATATCAACATATTTTTTCTATCGTGCTCTATTTACTTCATCGAATCGTTTTAAACGTTTCGTCGAGGAATTTTAATCCGGAAAGGGTGAAAAAGAAGACGAACGAGGTGTCGGTAGGAGGGACACTCCTGGGAGGAGGGTGAATTGAATCGAACCCTTTCCGAATCAAACGCATCCACGCTTTTCCCACGGCGCTTGTCGCGAATTCCTGGTCGTTCGAGTTGAACTGTCCCAAGATGCTTTCGATGGAAAAAATTCGTTTGCGGGATGCCGGTAAGAACGCGGCGTCGTAGACATTTATCAAACGTAAAGATTTTCAATTAAAAAGAACGAGAGAGTCGATCTATCCTTATTTACTCGCGATAGACTGTGCAAATTGCATCGTTTCTTGCGAACACGGCTACGCGATCATCACGAGCTTCCCGGTAAAATTATCCGCGGTTAATGACACGATGACTGGCTCGTTTCTTTGCCGAGAATGTCAAATCGCGCCGGTGTATAAATAAATTCGACAAATGATCCGAGAAATTCTATGAAATTCCACGAGTCGATCAGGGTGTTCGCAAAACAGGCTCGCAACGGCCGAAAATCGAGGCGTCTGGCAATCAGGATACTCGTTCGAATCGATTCGAGAGATGATCGAGGGACAATCGATCGGGCAAATCGATCGAGGTCGATCCACCGGCTGGAAACGTAGAAAGAATCGAGCAGAGCGGACGAGCGAAGCGAGAAAGCGGTTCACGATCCGGAGGATCTCGGAACCCGCTTCTCTCGAGAAGATCGTCATCCTACCGAAACATCGGAGCAAAAACTCTCGAAAATCCTCGGACAAAAAGCGTAACATTTTTTCCCGATGATAAGTGGCTTGGTCTGGTCGAGCGAAGAAACGGAAAACCGCTCTCGACCACGTTGCCGTTTTCTGTTTTGCTGTTAACAGACGTTTATTTGCTGTAACTTTTTCTACGCGGAAAAAAGGACCATCGAACGCGGACGTACGCAAAACGAAACTATTTTCTGAAAACTCAACAATATTTTTGATCAGAGGGAATTCCTACGAATCGTAAAGAATTTTAGAAAGTTCTCGCAACTTTGTTTTCCCTTGCAAACGCGTTGATTAAAGTCGACAAAATAGCTCGTACAACTGCTTGTGAAACCATATGGAAATTCGTAAGCGTTTCTAGGAACGGTTGCGAGTTACGAGAAACGTGGCAGGACCTTTAAATTCTCTGCGAAAGCCATCATTTACGGTTTAGCGAAGTAACGGAAAGAAGCGCGAGACGAATCGAGAATGAGACGAGTAACTCGTTATTAGATACTTGTGTTTCGTGTACTTCTTCAGAAGTATTATTTCTAAGCTGTTCGATAAAGCCGATTAAATGTCGTTTCCAAACGTCGGTTTTTAATAGCGAATACCACCCATGAAGTTTCTTAAACGGTATACCTGCTTTCTTGTATTCTGTGATTTCTCACCAATCCCGGAAATTTCGAAGATTCCAACATTGTGACTAGTCATCGACTTAAAATTTCATGATCTTGCAAGGTCATCGAAAACGAATGCAGACAAGTGGATGATGTTCCAACGAAGTGATCGATTTCGTGTGAGTTCATAAGCCTAAAGGGTTAAAGTTCGATCGTTAGAAGAAGCAGTGGAATGGTGAACGGAAGTACCGAGGAGGTAGATGAATTAGGACCGAAAGGAAGTCCGTGCTCTCCGCTTCTTTTTTTCTGCCGTACACGAAATTCCTGTACTCGTAACATCGCCTGTACATTGGACGGTTCGTGTCGAAAGAGAAGGAGATCGTGAGAGGAGAAAAAATAGGAAAAGAGAGGCTAAGCGAGGCAAGAATAAGGCGGCAAGAGAGAAGGGAAGAGAAGAAGAAGGTGGAGGCAGTTACGTGATCCACGCTCGAGAGGGCACCGATCCTCGTCTCGATCTCTCCAACGGATCCTCTCGTTTTACCTGCGGACGATTTTAGTCGTCTGTCGGTTGTTTCTTCGTTTTTTTAACAATACGGGGCAAATTGAATTACGTCGATGAGCGCGAATTGTAACATTCGAGGCGCGATATTGCATCAATTCTCTTTTTTCCTTTGAACTCGTTACACGATTATGCAAGATCCATCATCTTCTTTTTAAATCATTAATATTCATCGAAGATGATACTTTTCTGTCGACCATTATCAGCTAAAGCACATGAAAAATGAACGAAACCGTTAAAACAGATCTCACCGTACCGGACGATACGAAGGCGAAGAATTTCGTACGCGAACGATCGATCAGCAAAGAAGCGTGTTCGAGACGGAAAAAACCAACTACGTTTCGTTTGAGTTGACCAGGACAAACGGCAACAAAATCGGGGATCCTTCTAAAAGTCCATCATCCATCGAAGCAATAAGAATGCCTGCCTTTCTTTCGTCAGCTCGCCGTATCTGTTTTTCTCAGTCGAAACTTAATTGATCGCCAATCAACGGTACGATCGGAGCGTGATTAATTGATTTAGCGATCGATGTCGCTTTCGCTGAAATCCTTCCCTTTTAAACTTTCCGCCGCGAAGCGAACGGTTCTGGAGCAGTCGTTCGAATCGAATATCAGAGAAAAACACCCGGAGCAAGTCATTTTAACCCTTTCGGTGTTCACTGTAGTGATATTACTTTGCTTCATATTTGCGTCGCTTCGTGTTGCATTTATTGGAAATTAAACGTATTCTAACAACGAAGGAAGGTTAGAAAACGACCAGCGCTTAAGATCGAGGAATAATTCAAAATTATTCGCGTGTCAGTGGATGATAGTCACAAAAGGGGCAAGCCGTGAGTTTCCGGGCACGCCAGTGAAGGCTCTCCATTCATGTTCTTCATTCACCCTCGAAATTACAAACGCGATCGGTAGTTGGGTGAGAATGAAAGACTACCAAAAGGAAAAACAGGAGAAGAGGCGTCGGAGCGGCAAGGATAAAAAAAAAACGATGAATCGATTCGAAGACGGGGATTCCATTGTTCGAGTTGGTAGCAAGTTGCACGACGATGCGTGCATGCGAAACGTTTCTGCCGGCGACGTCGCGTTAAACAGATTTCCTTCTTTCTGATGCCCGAAACTCGACTGAATGGTCCGGTTGAATGAAAAAATAATGAAAGACGGGATTCTGTGTAAAAGCCGTAAACGCGAGCAGGACGAACGAAATTACCGGCGAGATAGGCATTGAAATCGTCGACGAAAGCCGCTCACGTTTGAGAGATTGACGAACCGCGTCAATGAGCCTTCTCCGAATCAATGAGAACCGTGTCGAGATTGCTGCCTCAATTACGTTTATCGACCATGTTTTTTGGTACCTTCTCACGGATTGCTTTATTGATAAATTGAAATCGAATTGCTCGCGTACGCTCGGCATCAGGGTTAATCGTCGTCGAGTCGTCGCCGTATCGATCGACCAATTTCAGAATGAGATTCGACGACGTAAAAGCACGGTAAAATCGACGGAGGATGATAACGAGGATAGTTGGTAGCTCGTTGCTCGCGATCCCGAAGTCATCGAAGAGAAACACTATCCTCGGGACAGGATACTCGGTATATAAGAAGAAATCGCTGATGGTAAGCGATACGCGAGGCAACAAGAGTTTCCTGGCCGTTCTCGTATGCATAAGACTTCTCTCCTTCTCCGTGGAACGGTTATGCAGGTTTTTACGGGTGCGCACGGACTGATATGTGTCATACGCGTGCGTACGTGTGTGTCGACATTCGTGTCGAACAGGAATATCGAGACGACGCAATATCGACTTACGTTACACGACCAAACGTGCATCTATCTCGGTGGGAAACGAAGCCCCACGGCTTCGTCTGTTCGACGTTGTTCTTAACGTTCGCTCCTCTTTCGGACTCTGAGTCCCCTTTTTCTTTCCGTCAACTTCGCGATTTCGACCATTTGTCTTCGAAACAACTATCTTTTCATTCATCTTCTTACGCTCAAACCTTTCGAAGGATAACGTTAACACGGAACAGACGAGTTTACATTTAGAATACCTTCGTCTGGGATCTTGAGACCGCGTTTAGGTGACTCACGCCGACATAATACCAGCTGATCGTATCAGACAACGGTGACCCACGTATTTCCATATTACACGTGAATAGTATTAAACTCGACTCAGACCTTCGCAGTTTTTCACGAGTTGCAGTGTACCTTTATCGTAACGTTGAAAGATAGTCGAACTTCTCGAGATCCCTAAGACATCCCGAAGAATTCATGATACCGTTTTCTTAGAATAGATTGGCCGTCGGTCGACTAATAGAAAGAAAGTGGAAGATGAAGTCGATCAAAGCGCATCGAGTGGTAGCAGGAAGCTTGGTTGCGGGGCAGAGTTAGGTGGGAGAAAAACCGAGAAACAACGAAATGACGGCGGTCAATGGACGGTTCGTTAAGTAGATGGCTGGTCGGGGGACTAAGCACCAAAACCACCTCACTGTGGTTTCACACCCGCAGAGCGACTGAGGGAGATCCAGAGAGGGAAGGAGAGAGACACGACGAGAAGGAAGTAGTAAACAACTCGGGGAGTTCCTTTGGTCAGGACTCGCGCGTTCCTTCGGTCAGGATCAATGACGAGGTTACACATCTGTGATTCTCGAAGAATCCCTTTCGATCAACCATCGTCAACCTCACTAGTGACGTATCGAGAAGAGACTGTTGATCTCTGACGTTATCGATGTGCCGCCGATTTATTCCTCGTCACTTTTGTATCTCTCAGTGCATTCATTTTTAAATATCTCTTATGGTTTTCTGAATAAAACTACTGGACTCTTCTTCTTCTTGTGTAGTAAAATAATACTTCGACATCTAATACCTGAAAATATATTGATAAAAAATCGAAGAAGGAAGAAAAAATTGTTGGTTAAGAATTTCCTGTCGCTTTCTCCGCGAGGCAAACTCGCTCTCTCCAACTTCTGTGGTTCATAGAACTAGGTTCCTCCTCGTCTTCCTTGAAGAGGTTCGAAACGGACTATTATCCAACAGATGGTCGTCCGAACACCGACCCATGCTGGTGTGCCTTTGTTTTGTTACCGTTGTTCCGGTAATTGCGGCAAATACACGGCCATTTTCGGTAATCACCCGCACGCCCCCATCCCCTAGGCGGTCCCCTTTGAGAATCCCGAAACGACCTCGACCTTCCTCGGCCGGTAGGCGTAACGACAGTTTTACCAGAGGACCCTGCACCCTCAACCTCGACCTTACCTTGCACAGATTCGCAAAGTCCTCTTCGAAGAAACTTCTTTCACGAATCACGTATTAAGAGTAGAAAGAATTGTCACGAATTTTTGTTACATCTATCGTCTCGTGAATTATCAGAATACGAAATATTCAAACGGCACTTGCAACAATCTTAGCGTCGAGCATACTTCGCCAGGTTAAATAATTTGACTCGAAAGACTCTTGAAGCGTGCAGGCTCGCTTGTCCATAAGTTTACGAGGGAATTAGCAACCGTTAATTACAAAACCGCCGACTATTTCTTGCGCGCAAGAGCTCTTCGTAAGGCAACTCGAGATTACGAAGCGTGCAGTCGCGAGTCAATGGCGAAACTCGAGATTTATCGGCCATTAAAATCGACGGTTTTCTAATCAATTCTCCCTACGATTTCCCCACCTTGACCCGTCACCGATCCTGCCTGTGTTTGTACACGAGAGCAGAAAATCGCGGTGAATCTGTGAAATTCGCCTTTATCCTGTGACTCGTTACTTTCCATCGAATGAGAACAAACTTCGAATGGTAAAAGTGCGACGCGATTTCGTAAAAACAATTCTTTTATTTGTTCAACGTCGGAAGATGCTTGAGAAGGTCAGGGACTGTTGAAATCTCCGTCGATTTTTCCTCCGAATAACTAATGAGATACCGCGAATAATATTTTGCCATAACAGCGATTACAAAATAAAGTTCATGGCTGAATTGTGATTGTCGGCGACGGACGACTCGATTTTATTAAAATTTCGTTCGAGAACAACCTTTCCTTGAAACGGAGGCTTATGCTTTTTATAAAAATTTTCGACAGAAATGGTCACGTTTCGAAACTGTAGACTTCCCCGTAATAAAAGGTGTTCTTGGAAGCAGCTCGAACGCGCCCTTGAATAAGCGTGTTTTGTCATCCGCTCGACGAGTATCCGCCGAGAATCACCAATGTCCGGACTTTCCGTCAACTGTTCTCGCTAATAAATGAGTCTATGCAGTCATCACGTATACGTCTCTGACGTCGTCACTCGTAACGCGAAACGCGAGTTCTTTGAACTTTCTAATTGAGCTCTTCAATGCGTTGTGTTTTAAGTCTAATTTATTTTAAGTCATTCGATCGTTCGAGCAAATGCAAACTTCGAGATGTAGAGATCTAGAAATATAGGAATCTGGAAATCCCTATATGTACATATTCCTGCTTCCTTAAATTCTTAGACCTCCAAATCCTTGAGTATCACGCATCTTCGCCTTCGTTTGCCACATTTTTCCCAGGAAAATCAGATTTTCTCTTGACTTTGATACTACATATACTGGAGATTAGATGCAAATTGCATGGATCAATTAAGTTTTTTGCCCGAGGAACGTAGCTGCGAATAAGTTGTTCAGCATCAACGTGAAAAGCGAGCGTATCGCTCTCGACGAGGGTCAAAACAATTAGCCGATATTAATTATCATCTCGTGAAATATTTATCGCGGACTTCGCGACTTCCGTCGGACGTCCAATGAATTTCCAAGTACCTCAGCGGGAACAGAGAGACACGAGTAGCCGGTAAAAGTTACGGAAACAGAGAGGAAAACGTAGCTTGGCTGAGTCATCGATGATTCGGCTGAAACTTTTTACTCGGTTGCTATTCAACGAATGAGACGATACGGCTATGAATCGGGCCGAAAGATTACGAAATTACGCGGGAATAATGTTTCACGAAAAGATCCGTGATGCACTAGCACACAATATATCGCTTCTGTTTTACCTCTTTTTCTTTCCTTTTACCTCGTCGATGAGTCGGTTCAGCTTTCATTCGACGTCTGTAACGTTAGAGGTTCCTTGCAGTTCTCGGTGGCCTTCGATTCGCAATATCACGTTCATCTTTGATTGTCTTAATCAACGTGTCGCTGTTTTTATTTCATGATTTAAAACGGTATGAAAGCTCGACCTGAACGGAAGAATTATTGGGAAATTGAGGGGTCAGATTTAGATGATTTTTCGTCCAATCAATATCGTTTCCTTAGTTTCTCACATTATCTTCCCTACGTTACCGATAAAGTGTAATCGTTGCTGTTGCAGATACGGGTGCAGGCGCAACGGAATGGGCCTATTCGTCGACGGCGCCATCTTATCCAGCACCTCCGGTAAGCAGCGGTGGTTCCTTTTCACCGATTCCTGGCGGAGCATTCTCGTATCTCGGTGAACCTCTGTCCCATCATCCAGCCACGGAGCCCATGTCGTTACCTGCTGGTGAGTACTCGCTACACGTTATTTCGCAGAGGAAAACCCTGACGTTTCCTCCTTGCTCTCGCAACTATCCGAGAAAAATATTCATCCTCCTCCGCGTGACGTAACCGTGAATTGCAACTTCACTCTGCGGAGCAAACAGCTTGATAGTTAGCAACATCCACTCTGCTCATGTTAATTCTATGCCTCGCAATCTTTGTAACTCCATAACCCAGCTTACAATTTGTGCATTCATTTGCAATGGATCCTGCAGTATTTGTTGCGCTTGCTAATACTCCAAAACCCAGCTTACAATTCTGGCATCCACAGCTTACTAACGTTCCGCCATGCACGTACTCCGACAGCAAGAACCAAAATCACCATCCACGCGCTTCGATTCGACTTCCACTGAACTGTGACTGGACACAAGGTCTATTTCGATCTTACAGTGCTTCCGTCAGAGAACCAGCAAGATACGTACACGCCAAACTGTGTTTCCATGTATCCAAGCCACGGGACATCGTCGACGTCTCTGCCCCTGGTGCCCAGCAAGCCCAGCGAGCCGGACATCTTCGCCGGTGGCGGGACAGGCAGCGGAAGCCCGGGTTATCACTACGGTTCTTGGACCCCGGGTCCGGCCACACCGGTTCCAGTCGCCTCTCACAATTACAACACGAATTACCAGGGCTACTACAACAACCCCAGTCAAAATTACATCAGCCCACCGCCCATGGTTTTCTGTCCTCAGTTGTACAGCACGGTGAATCAGAACCAGATACATCTGCACCTTCACGGTGACTTGACGGACGAACAGGTTACTATCGCTGGCAGCAATATCTCAATTAGCAGCAACAGGTTAGAGATCGGAGTACCCGGCGAGGAAAGCGAGCAGAGGAACGACGTGTGGAGACCTTATTGAGACGCTGTCGGAAAGTATGAAGTCGAATATGATTGGATCTAAAGATCAGTTTGGACCTGGAAAGCGAGCGAACAAGTACGAAGATCTTAGAGGCTTTGGATTCGATGAAGAAGGCAAGGTCTGAAGATCGGTCAAGAAAGTGAGCAAAAGAACCGAGTTCGAAGGTTCTGTTGTGCCATTTCCCGATGTACGAAAACCTTACGAGACCACTTTCGTTGTCAGAAACGTAAAAGTTGATGAAAATGATCGATCAACACCCGAAGATCGGTTCGAAGTAGGAAAGAAACCATACCAGTGTCGTAAATGTGATATAAACCATAAAAAATGATTACTCGACTGCGTCGAGTAGTCGGATACTTATCTGATGTCCCGTGCAATCGATAATGCTAGTATTCGATGAAAGTTCCGATCCGGAGATCAAATTCGCCGAGATTTTTCGCGGTCGAACCCGAGTGTCCGATGTTTCGTGGAACAGTGAGGAGGGTGACTGAAAATTGGAGCACAAACGAGTTGACGACTCGTGAGAAAGTCGGAGGTGTTAGAAAGGAACGATTCTTTCGATTGTGATTGAAAAAGTGTCGAATAAGAACATCTGGGCGGAGCCAATCGGTTGTAAGCCGAGAGCCGGCTCGAACGTGTCCGCAAAGTGGGAAGATTAGTCATGTAACATTGTAAATACAGATATTTTCCATGAAATAAAACCTTGGCTGAACAGGTTCCTGAATCCTCCCGTTCACCAGACCCACCAACAACTCTCGATACCTGTGATTCACCTTCTCAACGCAATAAACACAACTTTTGCGAACAATCGACTGTCGATACAGGAAGGGCTCCCAATTTCATTTCAACCTTTTCTCTACTTCAAAATTTGTTAATCTACCGCTTTCGTGTTCCGTTTCAAATTCGCTTCGTTTGTTAATTGATCGAGTAAATTAAATTTGGGGAACAGATTATTTTAGCATGGTGAGCCTGAAAGCGACACAAGGTTATTATTATGTTGACAATTAGGTTAACATTTAGCGAGTCACGGAACGAAAAATATTTGGGGATGTTTCCAGCAGAAAAATCTTTATCCTTGCATGAAAGCAGACCGCAGAGGAGCGGTTCGTTTCTGTCTCTCGACACACAGAGGGATAATCCTTTTTACGAGCGTAGCGAGCTCTATTTAATATTTAAAGCACGCTGGAAATGACGAACGGATGGATAGTTGCGGTCTACACCGTCGGTTCAACGGTGTTTCTGTCTCCCTTTATTAGCGACCCACCCTGCTTTGTCGTCTTTGTTCCCCCTTTGCAATCTCTGTTGCATTAGTACCACCATCTTTATTTTTAAAATTTCACGTGTTTCTTTCTGTATTTTTCTACAGCAAAATTTTACCTTGCTCCTAATCGATTTAAAATTTTGTTCCTTCGCGAAAGACTATGATTACCATCAGTTCAGAACTGAATCGTGTGCAAGTTTTGAAAATTCCGAATTAGCAATGTGTAACGATTGGCAGAATCGGTAAAAAAGTCGCTTAAGCGAATTTCAAGGAAAATTGCCATGGTACGATGATTGCGTACAATAACGTGCATAGAAGTGACTCGCTATTTATCGTAATGAGAAGATTGAAAAGATTTCTGACTCGTAATTAACTTCTTGTTCGAAGAACCAAAGGTGGCGTGGATGAAATGGAAAGATTTGGATTTTCGTCAAAAGATTGCACTTATGTCCGTCATCTTTCGAAGACGACAAGCTTGCCAGTGACTTCTCCCGCTTCCTCTTCGTTGATATTTACAGCCTCGACGAATGGGACGCGAATAAAAGCATAGAATAAGCCGAGACGACCGTCGCTCGTAAGCTTCCCTCTTTACGAGGATGACTCGACCGCAGACAAGTCTCCCGCCCTTTCCTGTGCCCGTTAAAACGAACTAAAATCGCTTCACCCGTAGAAAATGGTCGACACCTTCGATACCTGACGAAATTTGCAAGGGTTTCAAACGCGGTATTAATCAATGGTATATCTACTTATGCCATTCGACACGCTCGTCGAAGTGCGAAGGAAATTTCACAGGAAAAAGAGTGTGAAAACGAAATCGGATGCAGCATTCTTTGCTTTAATTTTCACGAAAGAAGTCTGCATCCAATTTGCTCGATCTCACCGTTGTAAACTTTTCGTACAATTTTTATTAACTTGGAATATTTGATCATTTAACGATCGTACATTTGTTGCCTAACTATTTTGGTGTACGCGGATCTCAATTAAAAATACTGTCTGAAGGTGTTCGATGAATACTTCGTCGATATTTCTTTCGTTTTTCGTAATTCAGGGAAAATGTATGTTTTCGAATGAATGGGAAGAAAATAGGGTTCACCTTAGGCACGTTTTATTATCAATTATTAATCTCTCCTCGCTTTCGTTAAACGATAACAATGCATCGAAGAACACCGATGGAATCGCAGGAGAGAATGACAAATTCATGGATCAATATTTCGATTTACACAACACTCGGTAATTATTTCATTTTTCCACTTTTTCATTCTCTAACTTACAAACAATATACAAAATATATATATAGTATATATATCGAAGCGATAAATGAAACTGAGAATCATTGACTAGTCGTTTGCTAAACATTTGAAACATAGAAATTAACAATAAAAATATCTAGCTTCTCTCGTGTCCGATGGACCAGCGACTAGAGTTTCTATTTACAATAAAATATAGCATCGATTCTTTGTTTGCTATAGTTCTTCGGTCGCGAACGAATGTGCGATGGGACCAAAAACCTTTTCTCCTTTTTCTTTGGCAAAATCAGAAAGATCCGTCGCTCTGAATTCCTCGAGAAAACCCGTTCACACGAAGAATAACGTTTCTCTACCTAGATTCAACCTGGGTAACATTTTAATTACATCTTCTCTTATCCATAATACTAATTCTTCCACTTTCAGAACTGATGGTGAAACGCGTTTAAAAAGAAATTCGTACCCCACCAAAACACTTTAACGATTAAAAATTACTCTAATAGTTAAATATTCGAGAAAGAATTTCCATTCGAACTCAAAATCGACTACAAATTATTCTAAAAACTAAAGATTCGAAATAAATATTTCCACAACATTTCTTGAATGCTAAAAAGTTTAGAAAATACTGTAAAAATTAAAAATTGGAAAATAAATACTTCCACAATCCTTCTCGCGCTCGCAAACGCTTAATTAGTTTAAAAACGAAAGGTTCGACTAATGTTTCGATCCTTCCCGAGTCCTCGTATACACAGAATTTCGTGTTAAAAGAGAAGTAGTACGTTCTCGATATCTCCGATCAAAAAGTTGCTAGTCTCGCAAAATCTATCGACCTGTTCGCAACGCGTGCTTCTTCGACGTTGGAAGCAAAACCCCGTCACATCCGACGCTGCGACTGGACCGCAAACTACAGTTAAGCGCAAAGAGCATAAAATGAGAATCGAAAGATGTGCGTGCAGCGTGGATCGTAAATAAAATCCTTGTCTCTTCGTGTCGACGCGTCTGAGCGCTAAAGGTAGGCGAGGCTTGTTCCCTGAAAACGGGACATCAATTTTTTCCGCCGGAAACAGAACCAATAATAGTACTATTGTCAGTCGTGTTCGTCTCGATTTGGACAGGCTGAAAAGTCTCCTTTTCCAGTTAAAATCCACCTTCTCGTTCTTCTCGACGATGTTCCTGTTCGGTGATTTAAAATTCGTATTTGACACGCTTGATATCGATGGTTAACGTGAAATGGTCCTTAAACGACATAATCTTTGATTTCGTGAAGACTCAATGTTCACTCGGTACAGTTAAAATCATTAATTCTCGAAGTTCCTCTTTCTCGTGAGATTAACGTGTTTGTAGATTGACTCTGATCATCAGTCTGTTAAACGTTTTCGTTAGAACATGAAGAATTCGAGCTTCTTCCTAACGTATTGACTGAAATCGATTACTTTTCCAAAGATTTCTCCGCATATAAAAACTTGTTCGATCACGAAGACATAGAAATTTTATAGATATAACGAGTCTTCGTGTAATCGATTGTTCGGATGTTCGTTATAGCGACACCCTGGCTTCTAAGAGCAGTAAGAAAGTTCGAAATCAATTGTGGTAATACATCTGTTGCCAGATGTATTGAAGCTGTTCCTAATTGCTCGTTAACCCGTATAACACGGCAATGCGGTGAAAAAGGGCTGACAGTCGTTGCTTCAGAATCTGGTCCACAGCGTGTCTGGTAAGGACACGTACGCCGCTTACGAAGACCGGAAGTAATGGGGTCAATTGATCGTCCTGCGAACATACAATGAAAAAATGGCATGCTAACAAAATCGCATTTGATCATAAATTATCGCGAATAAAAGTGCAACCAAGTTATCTTTACCGATAAAGCCAGAGTCCAATCCAACATGGTGCTCAGCGTCTCTGCCCAAGCTTTCCTATGCGCTTCGCTATCCTTATAAACGTTAGTCTTCCTCTGGAACGCGAATTCGTGAGTCGATATTTCTTGAGTCTCCGCGCTAGACTCCTCTTCTTCGTCCTTCAAGAATGGATTCATTCTAAACCCTCTTTTGCTACGTTCGTAATCCCGCAACAATTCGTCGATATTATCGATAACCTTCGCCGATCTTGCCTCCTGTTTCTGTTCACTTTTCACCCGAGGAGACATCTCGAGATCGTTGGACGAGTTGGACACCGTCGATCCTCCAGTCTTCCTCAACTCGATCACCGATTTACACCTGAAGTTGTCCAAACTGAACCTGGTGAACCTCTCGGGATCGTCGAACTCGCGTTCGATGAATCTCGAGGCGCTTCTTCGAGAAAGCAAGCAAGCGTCGCTTCTTCTTCTCTGTAATCTCAACCTCTGGTATCTGGACATTTCGTCGTAGATCGCAGTCTTGGTTTCCAGCAGAGAAGTGCCGAAAGAGTCCACGGATTCGGTTCTCCTCAAGGGACCCAGTTTGTAGTACAAACAATCTCGATTGTTAATCAGCGTGGTTGGAGCAGGAGTCACAGAACTGAATTTTCCGTCGATGTAACCTTCGCTGGAGGTCCCACCGGACCTGTCAGGGTATACAGCCTTCTCCGTGATCGATCCTAGCCTGGAAGCTGGTCTGGAATCGTCGGTCTCCGGCTCAGACTCGGGTCCAGAATCGGTAGAGTACTCCACCGCTAAGTCTGACAGCCTGAACGGTCTTGGGTCTTCTTCGCACTCTGGTCCAAGTTCCTCCAGTCCGCTCTCGTCGTCCAAATTTGGACTATAATGCTCGATATCCTCTTGATCCTCTTGATCCACCTGGTTCCCGAGATTTTCCGTCGATGGTTCCGCCGGAAGCGACGTTGCGAGAACTCTGCTGTTAATCGCCTCTTTGCTCGTGATCTCTGGGTAATCGTCCGGTTGAGCTACCAACAGGAAAATCTTCCTCTCGGAGAAGCTGTCCACTCTGGTATGCTTGCCATCCTCGTCCAGAACCACCTCCACGTAGCTCTCGCAGAGTTCCTCGAAAGTGTTACGAAGTTGCCTCAGATACTTCGTGAGCTTACGAAAACTAGAACTCTTCGGACATTCTTTATCTTCCGGACTTGACATCAGCACAGATTTGACGGTGTCCAAAGTAGCCTTGTTGTTCTCTATTTCTCGAAGACACAATTCGAACAAGGTTACCATCTTGATGGTCCACGCTGCTCCAGCTTGGCGATAGAGATTCGCTGGTTGTTGGAGATTGGTCACTTTCTGTACCAAAAATTTCAATCCTGGCCGACAATCGAACTTCAAAGCGGCTGCGTAAGAGAGATCTAATGCCGAAAGGAAGGTGTCTACGTGGTGGGTGGATAAATACGAGAGACAACCGGAAACGGAGGCCTTTGGTGACATCGATGCAGCGGAATGAGGGATGATGTTGGACAAACTGAAATCCAGATGAAAATCGTGGAATTTATGGTGGTGCAGAGGTTGATGAAACGTAGATGAATTCAGAAGATTTTAAACGTATAATCCTGTTAAAGTTTCATCTTTTTCATCGTCCATCTTTGTCGATGAAAATAGTATACCTACCTTGGAAAAGACGAGTCAGGTCCCTGCAATAGAATACTGGCGATGCAATGGAGGAGCATCTGGTGAACCAAAAGACCAACCACCAAAGCCCTGAGTTGTACCCTAACGATATAAAGGTCAGGATTGAGAGTGGTGGCCACCGAGGGTGGATACAGAAGGAAAACGTAGGACCTGTCGTCGGGTCTTCTCGATGGATCCTCCGTACGCTGTTCCTCCAAGAGGAACACCTGAAGAGACAAGCATCGATTTCAGATTCTCCGTGTCCTGTAGCAAACTTTCATCGCACGATTCTTCGTAGATCCTCAAAAATTTTGCACGAAATCGACTACCTCGATTCGAGATGATCATTCGAATCGTTCTTTCTCCAAGGACATTTCAATTCGAGAAACTACTCGAGCAATCGTGCGCGACGCTTGAAAGTTTTCATCTTTTTTCTGATCTCTTTTTTTTTATATTTGCAATGATATGATGATGTCGTGATTAACGATGACGTGTGAGAGCAATCGCACGATCATCGACGATGGGTGGGTTCTATAGCTCGACCTAACCCGTGATTCCATTGATTCAGTCAGTCAGTAAACACGGTTGTGCATTCTACGAAAGCTGCAGCTTCTAGGAGATAGGTGTCATGTATCTCATCCAGGTACATATTATGTGACAGTGAAATTCTAGCCATGGACTCAAGCCATGGATTTTAATGGTGATACGCAAGACCGTGCCAAGTTGAATTTAAATGATATCTCGGCCGACGACGGGGTCCTTTTGTGATTAATTCACGATTTTACCTAATCACGTCTGATTAGGGCGTACCAATACTTTACATTTGTACAAATGAACGTTCTCTTCTTCCTATAGAAGAAGATAATAGAAATGAAATTTACATTATGGCTAATGACCTGTCACTGAAGGGTTGATATAATGGTGTAATTAAAATAAGTATTAAAAATAAATAGATTTATGAACAATTGCGATGACAATTTGTCTCACCATTCACGGCTGTATTCACTGTGACGGTCAATTTGTCAAATCCACTTATGTGCCGTACCAGACATGACTCTTTCTACTGCGAGAGTTTCTAACGTTAAAAATCTTTTTGAATGATCCGATAGTTTTAATTTGATAACGAAGCTGAATATCGATAAGAGACTTATCGAATTTTAGATGTTTTGATGAATTTTAATTGAAAAAGGACCTCGTCGAGGAGGTTCTGCAGCCTGACCTGTGCCTTCTACCAGCGAGTGCAAACATCTAAACGAGGTGATTTAATTACCAATCGTTTCGTTTCACCGTCGACAGGCTTACTTCGACTCTTTCCCTCGTCTACATCTTTCTTTTTATTCGTTCTTCGTCGCCGAAAAAGGAATAACAAAGGGTGCAATACAAGAACGAACTTGCGAATGATAGAAGCATCTGTATTTGTCACATTGTGCATCATCGAACACACATGGAGCAGTACAAAAATATACATATATATGTTAAAAACGCGAACGTGTCGAATAATAACGCAGTCACGTACAAAAATCTTTCATTTTCTAGCGCTCTGACAATCCGTCTAATTGCAACGCTGCACGGTGGCGTAGAATACTTAAACAGGAATCATTTAACCCTCGAATGACAGTGATGGGATCAGGTACAACCATCATATACAAAAGGTATATAGAAATTTTTGATCCCAAAGATTTGAAAACTTAAACTCTAAAATTGTATTGGCAGAGCCAGTCGAGGATTAAAAGCTTTCCTTTCATTTTTGAAACCATTCGATTAAATTCTACGCCACCATATGCCATCAGCCATACAGATGCAAGCTCAAACACGCGCAAAGCGCACGTCGATGCAAAGAAGAAGAAAAATATCGATATTTTCTATCTATTAATCTAAGATCATAAAGTGAACGCTTGTCCAATAGTAACGAGCTTCGAAAAGGCGATAAAAGCGAGAATTGGTGGTGAATTGTAAAAAAGCAGGCCTGTCGACAACGACCACGCGAGTCTCTCTCTGTTTTCGTGGATTCTAATCGATCTGATCAATCTTTTAATCAATGTTTTTTTTTTTAACAAATGTCGTTAAAAGAAGAATCGATGCGATTTATTCGTTCGTCTGTTTGCTCTTTTCCTATCGTTCTGTTTTCTTTTTTTTCTCTTTTATCTTTTTTGATTTGTTTGTTTTAAAATCCATGACGTGAGTTACCGTGGGCGGCTAGAGCCAATGGGGGCCCGTGTTCGACGTAGTGTTAGTGTAATCGAGGGGTGTCGTGTGCTGCCTACAACCGACGGAGTAGGAGGTAGTGTGCTGGTCGATCAGTGTCGTCTCAATGGTCATCGAATCCTGGAAAGGTGTCGTCGGCAGTGAAGCCGCATTCTGCCTCTTGATGGCAGACAATACCTCGCGCAGCTGGCTCACCTGAGAGCAAGTCAGGTCAGGAGGGCACCACTTGTGTGTCTCTCTCACGGGCAATTTTGGCGATATTAAATCGGTGTTTCTTAATATGCAGTTTAAATCCGAATTCAAGACGTACAGAGACAACCAGATCAAAATCAATCGATTCGCGTGAACTTCTTTCGTCGTTTCTGTAGCTTGAAACCACTTATGTAGCACTTGGCACATATTAGGAAACACCCTGTATTGACGTTTTACTTTATACAGGACTCAGCTGCAACCGCGACACAAACATGAAAAGATCGCAAGAATTCGTTTTCGAGAAAATTTTATTACGCTTGTAATTATCTATAATTTTCTCCGATAATTTTTTCCCTGAAGCAAAACCTCGCGAGCAAAAACTTTATTCTGCACGATAAATCGTTCCTTTCACGATTGTACCTCGATTGCGATCGAACCCTGTGCACGCACGCTCTCACACACACTCTACACACTCAACACCGGAACAAATCGAGCAACTATCAAACTAGCCAATTGGTATCGCGACAAAATAAAGACACATTTAAATGACCGATCGTCGAACGCTCTCAGCTGATTTTGTGGCATGTGCGAGGGCACAGAGAAGCACAACGAACGTCAAACAGCCAAAGGGTGACACATCTTCTTCCAGACAGAGAGATATTTAGCGATAAAGAAGCGTACGAAGGCGAAACTTACCTGGGCAGCCAGTTGTCGCAGTCGTTCGGTCTCTTCGGGGGTAGCGTCTCTTCGAGCCGCAACCTTGACCTGAGCAATGTCACCGTAAAAGGATTCTGATCTTGGCGAGAAAGCCATGGTCAACTGGTGTAATTCTTGCAGCGAATTTGAACAGGCACGGTAACAGGCGACACCGCACACCTCCCATTGTTCCGGAGTGAGAAGAGGACCGCTGCTCACGAGAACGTGTCTGCAAGAAGACCATTTGTTCTCGCTCACCTACTTATAATTTCATTAATATTCATAATATTCAAACATTGGAACTATATTTGGAACGATAGCTTCTAGCTATCGGGCAAAGTTAGCTGCGTTTCACTAATAGAAGTGGGTTGGCTCCAGGAGTGGGTGACTCTAAGATTTCAGTTCAGGATCCCGTTCGTCATTCACTGGCAGTCTCTAGCTATCTGTCCGCGAACCTGTCCCGTTTTTAAAGTCCGCGCACGCCTGTACATCGATACTTCGCGATCGAAGGATTGCCCGGCCCAGGATTGAATTACACGCGTCAATGTATACGGTGCATTAATACGGAGAAAACGCGCGAATGGATCCAGCTGGGTCCCTCCCAGGGATAGAAAGAGAGACGAACGACGGTGGTGACAGGGTGGTGTTGTCGCGTGTATGTGTTCTCCATCTTTTTCTCGTGTACGTGTTTGCCGGGCACGACGCTCCGGGGGTGTCGAGTGTCGGTGGCTACCTTATCCCACCGGACAGCCTGTCAAGCTTCGTTATCATCTTACACGCACGCTACGCCCGTAACGAGGATACATCTAACCTCCGTCGATGTACATTCCATCGAACCTCCGCGTTATGATTCAACCTTTTCTCTCTTACCGTTCTTCCCCTCTCTCTCTCTCTCTCTTTCTCTCTCTCGGTACTTCTCTGTTTTCGAGAAGGGCTTTTACTTTGGGCACACGCCGCACGAGTTAGCTTCGCGAAACAAAGCATGCCTTTTTCGCGAGTCGGTGATCTTAATTCGATAGTGAGTCATCTAGCTTCTACGAGAACAACCGAAGCTTGAAAGCAATCGATTTGTCACGAGAGACTAGTAGTCCAGAGATACGAATCGTTTCGGTCTCGAGACGATTGCGTTCGAATACTCACCTAATACAGGCGCAGCCCAAACGCGCTATGCTCTCGGTAGGTTGCACGACGCATTCCGCCATCACTAGTAACAATTGCTTCAACATCAACGTCGTGGCTGGCAGATAGGCATCGTTTCGAACGACTTCTGGACCTGAAAGTAAAAACCACCAACTTGTTAACTATCTAAATCGTAATATTCGAAACACCGACTACGCAGAAACGTTATAAATGACTCAGCATTGTCTACCTTGCAGATGAGCCAAGTAGTCGACGACCAAATCGGTCGTAAGACCGCAGCATTGTTTAAAATTCGGCGCAAAGTTGTCCCATCCTCTGAAGATCTTCGACGTTTTCCTCAGCCAATTCTGAACCATAGGAAGCAACAGATGGTTTACGCAGTACAAACCAAAAGCTGGTCCAGGAATATTAAGCGTGTCTCGCAGCAGATGAAACAAGGTCTCCAGAGTATGAGGCTGATAGCGTTTCGGACATATCATGGTGGCACTAGCCAGACCCTCGATCAGTATGTACCAAACCCTCAGGATGCCACTGGGTTTATCCATGCTCTGTAACGTGGTGATCGTGTGGACATTGTCCATCAGCACATCGTGGGGCCTTTCAGGGATAGTCTCTTGCATGGATTCAGCGTGCTTGTCGAATCGTATCAGCTCCGAGTTGGGTATCGTGGGATCGACGTATTGGGGAATGGTGGAAACCTGGATCCTCTGGGCCGAGTGAAAGATCGGACAGGCTGGCATGCCGTACATCGACGCAAGGATGTCGCTGCAGCTCAGCAAATACTTGAGACTTTCGACGCAGAGCCTCATTCTTCTGGACTCGGCTACGTCAAGTGGATCCTGATCATCCTGATGACCGTCGGCGTCACCGATGCCTCGCACGTGCCTCAGCAGACAGAGAATGCAATCTAGCGCCGCGTTGGCGAACACCAGTGTGTTGTCCATGGATAGAAAGACCCTGAAAACCTCCAGCAATGGCGCAGACTCGACGGATTCTGAATTACCGACCGATGCTACGCGCAGCGCACCGAATAGAGGACGCCAGCCTGATCGGATCTCGGTTCCGTTCGTTTCGACGAACTCGCAGATGCAGCTCACGATCTGGAGGATATATTACTGTCTTGTTTTCGATTCGACACACAATTTGCACAGACCGATTTACAATTTACCTGATCCTGTACATCACTGTCACAGAGTTCTAGGCACAATAGGTTCTCGAAAGGCTTGAAGAGTGCTTCGTTAAAATGAAAGTGCGGTAGTTCCATCAGCTCGTACAGCAACGTTGACATACTATCGTGAATACATTGAACTGCCTTCTTAGAGATGCCGCGATCTTTGTGGCAAGCTGCCTCCATGAAATGTGGTCCTAAGATGCTCCAAACCTGAAAATTTTTAAATTGTATGAACCTCCATATGTTTAATGAAATTAATGGTTAACCCGAATGCTTCCATACCCTCATTATATGAATCAGAGGTCGTCCACTCTTCACACACTTCAACATTACTTCTCCCAAGCGTGCCAACAGTAACACGTTCATTTCGTTCTCCCTGGGTTTGCTTCTTCTCCACCAGAATCTCTTATTATCTTTAGAACCGTCGGTTGTTTTAAACAATTGGGCTTTGCTAGCCTTGCACAGAGCGGTGAGGAACAAGCAGAGTGCTCGCAGATTCAATGTCAAGGCTGCGTTCTCGAATAATCTGTCGACTTGTTGAGATAAGACACAGACGATTTTGGCTGCGTAATCCGCGGGGAGTATCCCGTTGAATTGACTGTCCGCGTTTGATTCCTGAATGATTTCTGGGATCGTGTCCGAACTGGGATTTTGGGTACAACGACTGGATAAAAAGCTGTAGACATCGACCCTGACATAAAACGACTCCGATTAATAAATAAAAATTCATGCAAGATATCATAGACCAATTTTGCATAGCTGTTTCTTTACCAGGCCTCTTCCTCGTCTACGATGCTGAAATTATGCCTCAGACGATCCTGACTTCCTTTGGGATCGCTACTGGAATCTTTATCCTTTTTCTCTTTTTTCTGTTGAGTTTTAGGCAACGATGGGTTTTGGTTTCTTCCGAAGAAATCGTGTTCCAGTTTACTCACGTACAAACAGCACCTGTTAAAATCAAGACGTTGATAACAAAGTCAATTAATAATCGATAAGTTGTAAGAAAAATTCATACGTGAAAACATGCGGCCAACAGTCGCTACCATGACTGCCGAGTTCCAAACCCTTTCCTAACAGTACGTCCATGCTTAATGCGTGCGAGGTATGGATATTGGTTGCTCTGTTTTGCAACTTCAGACGTAGAACGTCCTTTGTCCTTGTGATTTTCGATATCGATTGTTCCGTGCAGGCAGCCTTCGCTAAAAGAGCGAAGATCGAACCGCAACGACTTTGCAAACCTTAGATAACAGACAAATGGAATTAGTAAACTAGGTACTAAACAACGAGTCGATTAAATTAAGATCTTCGCTGACCAAGTATGTTGCTCAAAGCTGCAGCCTTGTGAAGACCCTCCAGAGATAGCACAACAGTGTCCCTAATACCTCTTCTACCGCCGTCCCTGCTCAGAATTCCTTTATTGTTCTCTTCTTTGGGTGGATTCAATCCTATCGTTAGAACAGTCATCATGCTTCCCCAACAGCACGTTAACACTCGTCTAGAAAGCTTTGCGCCTGCTTCGGCTTCCGGTGTAGGCTCCGTTCTAGATAACTGAGCTTTTTCCAGTCTTATGTAGTCGGACAACAGCTGTCCGCCTCTGTGGCTGCCAGGAATTTCGTCGACGTCTTCAAGAGAATCAAGTTCACATTATTTCTTGATCGCTAATTACATTGCTATAAATCTAGGATAATTATTTACCAGTAAGTACATTGATTAAGGCGCTGTTTTCCGTGTAATGTGGATTGTAACCACATTTCTCGAGCAAATTGCAGGCTAACACTTGCTGGTACAATTCGGACAACCACGTTGCAGATAGATACACTAGGACACCGGATCCGTGTACCTCTTCCACAAATTGTTCCTGTAAAGGTCAATTAATAGCTTATATTCACAAATTTTCCTGATTAGACATTTATTGCATTGAACATCGTCGATACCTCACTGATGGGAACTTGACGACTCTCTTCGTTATAGTAATTGATTCTAATCAACTTCAGATTGAGAAGCAGAGCCGCGTACGTAGCTAAATAGATCCCATCGGCATTCATGATCGTGATCAAGGCACACGAGTCTGTGCTGGTATCCGTTTGCTCTTGAATCTTTTGCTGAGCTGCGAAGACTCCTGAAAACATAACGCAACGTCGATTACCATATTTCATTATGCAATTCTGAAGATACAATATTTTACCTTGACAATATTCCGAAGCAAAATTCTGCAAGGCGTCATCAACCTCTATATTACTTCTGAGACTCAATACCATGGGAATCAGGTCACTTCTTAGGGTTTTAACAAACTTCCTGGCATTGTGTCGTTCCACGTCTACGTTGCATTCGTCGGCCACTTGTCGACCCACGTGAAGGCATTTAGGCAATTTTTCTAATCTCAGTCTTTCTCTTTCGTTTTCGATCTCGTAATCGTTGTCTTCTAAACTATTTTCTTCTTGAACTTCGTCCGATTCGTTCTGAGGACCTTCGGTATCGGTCGAGTCACCATCTTCGGAAGGTCCGTGCCCTGAAGACTCGGAATCAGAGCCTATTCCCTTCTTCAACAACTCTAATTGTTCTCTGAAATTGAATATCTTGTTGTCGCATTCTTCTAGAAACTCTGATTCTATCTAAGAGTCTCTGAGTTTACCTGTAGGTTTTTGGCAACCGCGCCATGCTTTGGTAGGTCAGAGGTCCTCTATAATCGCAAGATTCCAGATCTTCGTATAGACTATTGATCGTGCACGTGTAGGTGTGATTTATAGCCTTCCCCTCGCACAGTTCCTGAAGAGCAGAGAGCATTGCGACAACGCAAGAAACGCTAGCGTGCAATATACTCAAACCACCGGTCGTGGATTCCTCGATCGAGTCCATTGCTCTGTAATTAAAATTTTGATCGAATCGATTTCCTTTAAAAGACCAAACATATGACGTAAAAAATTATTTACAGTCTCATAAGTGCCATGTCGCTTTGAATGTGACTAGATCTGTCTTCCTCTACCAATAATGGACCAGCAAAGTCCACCATTCGACTGGGGCTACGAAGAAGTTCCTTCAGAGCCTTCAAAGGCTCTAAACGTTGCTGAGGTGGTGGATAGAGCAACATTCTATGGAATACCGATTCGAGAACTGGCCGAAGAGAACCCACACAACCTACCAATCGAACCAATTCCGTTCCAATACTGTAAAAAAATGCATTTACATTAAATCTTCGTAATTTTACGATACTGTCGTCGAATTGAAAAATAGGTGTCTTACCTGTAGACGGTCTTTGCTTGATGGCTGTCGAAACTTAAAGATGTAGCCAAATATCCAGAACCTCTCCCGAGCTCGGTCTCTTTTCCCTCCCTGGAAGTGAAGGTTTTATCCACCCTCGGTGTTCCTAGAAAAGCTATCAGAGCAGGGCAGAACTTTTGCCACAAAAATGTGGTAAAATGTGCGTTCGTGTGTATCTTCTGCGGGAGGGAAGAGATCAACGTGTGCAGACACTCGAGCAGAAACACCACCGTGTTACAGTTTCTTCCGTTACTGGAACATGATTTTCTAAAGTCAACTTGTGTAAGCATCGTTCGAAATTAGTTTATTTTACGGTACTTTTGAGCCTCGTCCAGTTTGCTGCAAATGTACTGGAGTATCGGCAGAGCCTCGTTGAAACAGGAGACACCCCTTTCCCATACGTTTTTATTCTTCTTCGCGTTTTCATCCATTTCTTGGCACTCCTCGTCTACGAAGAGAAACATTCGATACAGATTCGAGAAAGTTTCGCGATGAAAACAACTTTGTTAGTCACGGAATTCGCGAGGTGCATTCCATCGTCACGCGAGCGTAACATCTATTGATCAAACTTTCGTTGAAGCGTTAGATAAACGAGATGAGTAATTAAATATTGGAAAACTTTCTTCTCCGCGTGTTCGTTTTCATGAGAAATGTGATCAATTTTTCAAGCATCTCAATAAGAAATTACCTAAAAATAAACAAAAAGAACGCAATGTCTGGCTGGTAGCAGCCTGAGCTGCCGTCCTTACGGCTTGATTCCCATTTTCGAAAGCCTCGCAGCAGGTAGTGAGAATGGCAATTATTAAACGTCCGTTCATCGTCCAGTAAGAAGAACAAGCAACTTGCAATAAAACCTGCAAGATGGTCAATCGTTTCAAAACGTTTCCTCTTTGTATCGACGGTTTTAAACAGAATTTGAACTTACTTTAAGCATATCCGTCTGGGTATCGTCCGATTGAGACAATATGGAACCCATAGCGTGCAACATTTGGGCGGGTAACCAAAGAGAATCATCTTCTGGCTCGTAAGGTGATTGGAATCTATCGTCTCTTAGCATTTTCTGGATTCAAAAGATTCGCATTATGAGTGCAACATAGACAATTTTGAATTGCGTTAAAAAAGATAAAACGTATGTTTCATTGTTTCAATTTCATGTAGGACTACAAGATACCGAAAGCTAGTCAAGCATGGTCTTGAATACCATGTTCATCGTTGGTATCTTGTTTTATCGGCGTTCCTTGCCACAAGCGGATGTGACGTTTGCGTGTACGCGATACGGATAAATGCAAAAATTTCTTCCAACACTCACATGTAATCCCGACAGGCCGAACGCGACGAATTTGCTCCTCTTCGTTTCTAGTGCTAGCTGAAAAGTGTGCAGGCATTTTGCTCGCAGCTCGTGGGGTGGATCGCGTAGCAACCCTTGCTGCTTTTCCAAGAAATCTGTGCCAAAATGAATTAAGACTAACGTACTTCACAGTTTCTGAAGTTTAGTAAAAAGTCTGTATCAAATATAATGGTTAATAACTTCGTTTTGTTTCACGAAAGACTGTAATTGACAAGTTAATGATGGATGAAGATACCAGCATGGCTTTAAGGAGAGCAGTGTAAGCGTTTTTCAATGTTTAAAGTGCGAGAATCGTTGAACCTTTAAATGGTACGTGAAATGAACTCACCATACGCATCCTGCGCTGATTTCCGTAAATTTTGTAGCTTTGCATTATTCGATTCTCGGACGATCTGCAGCAGGAGATCCTCCATGTCACGATGGACTAACACGCGACTGATCGATAGCGGGTGTGCCAATGCACGCTTGGCTGTACGCGCACATCCAGGGCCGTACGAATTGTTTCTGACGAGGGAAATTCATTTCCTTCTTCTCAGATAACACATTTTTTCCCTAAAAAGGTATGGAACCATGTAGCGTATCAAAGTATCGATTTCGAAACACAAAAATTCAGATACAATTTCATGACTTAAATATACCAGAAAATAACATGTATTATACACGAATTGAAAGCTTAAGCATTGTCGAAAGAAAGTACATAAACTTCTTTTCAACGAAGTCATTTATATTGAAAGTTTTTTGAATAAATCGATCACTAACCTAACTTGCAGAAGTTTTCAAGTTTATAGTTTCAAAATACTTATGAATTACGTATTTGTGCTTGTGTTACTACTTATATCTTCCTCAAGATGTTAACATCATAACTTGCGTTGTCGTTAAATTGTAATAGGTATAAGAAATCAATAAAAGAAAAGAGAACAATCTTCAGATCATCGAGAACCATTTTGAATTCGCGCGAATAGTGGCGCGTTACGAGCTGCATGGTCACGTGACTCAATTCCAGGACCGTCACAAGTAACCCGGTCACCCCAATTATACGGTCTATCAATTTATCGTAAATTTTTCAAGATTCTCTACATAATATTATGCATATATCGTCATTTAAAGCGTTTATATACATAATTATCTATAAATTGATAATGTATATTTAAAATGTATGGCATACATTTTTGTTGCGTCAACGTTCCATTGGAACCTGACTCGCAAATGTTCGCGTCGACCCTGCCTGCTTTAATGAGTTCCAGAAATGGCGGCGGACAGTGACAAGAGGTTTAAAGGAGTAAAGAAACCGCGATATAAAACCATGTACTTGTACGAGTTAGCTGTGAATTTGATAGGTACAAGATTCCTCGCAAAAGAAGAAGCGTAACCACGTGGTTTTGCTGGTCAGCGTTATCATAAAGTCATCTCGTCTCCTGTGACAGGTGTGGCTATCGGCCTTTTCCATCGGTGGCATGTCTCTACACTGTTCGAAAATGACCGGCATTTCTCGCATTTATCCGAAATCGAGAGGGAAATGTCCTTTCGCACGGAAATGGTACGAGGTTCGATCAAATGTTAACCGAGCTGACTGAAATTTCCTCGAAGATAACAGGTATGTTTCATTTGTTTTTCTACAGGGAATGTATTACTATTACTACAAAACGATCGCGGAATCGGAAACGTTCATGGATGGCTTGAGAAAAATCAGTCACGATAACATTTCAGAATACGGAAATGTTATTGATGCAACTAAAAAGTACAGCTTGATGCCAGAGGTATGGTATTCCAAATTTATGGGTTGTTTTAGGTTAGGTGTGTAAGGATAAAGTGGAATCAGACTCGTTTGTTTACAGTTAGTTGCTGGGTATCTTTATCATTGTGCCAAGAGTCTAGGAATCATTTCTGTAGAGCAATGTTGGCAAGTGAGACTCATTTTGTTAGATATGTAGGTTCCCTGTAATGAAACGTCTAGAAAAGAATTGTTTTTAGGTAGAAAGAGGAGAAGGTCTGCCACCAGTAACCAGCTGTGAAGGCTTGGGAGTTCCCATTTACTTTTATTTAGAAGTTGTTTGGTATTCCAGTATGTTTACTGTGGTTGCATTATTCTGCTACGCTATGTATTTGGGCAACAGCATAAGGAGTGGAATCATTGCTACATTATTTTTCTTTTATAACCACAATGAATGCACTAGAGTCCAATGGACTCCACCATTGCGTGAAAGCTTTGCATATCCTTTACTCCTTTTCCAAATCTATATGGTGACAGTAATTCTGAGAAAAAGTACAGGATTGGGTCATGACGTGGATGCTTTGCTGGTGCGTTGAATTGGGCTTCAATTATTCTAACATGACTATACAACTCATCTTATTAATTATCATACATTTAATTCTTTTAGAAAATGGGCATATCCACAATAATTAGTCTATGCTGCTGGCAATTTTCTCAGTTTGTATTCACCACACAAATCATAGCATTATTAATATTAAAGTGGATGAAAATAATTTCAAATGATCTCTATATATGCATTTGTGTAGTTCAGGGTTGGTCCGTTATGTTAGTTATGAATGTGATAGACAGAAATCCCTTGCTTTATTCTTTATATTTCTGTCTCTTATTCACTAGTTGTATTCTAAGCTTTGCAGTAAAATTTTCGACATTTTTGAGCACAAAACTGCAAACGATCTTAGAAATTGTCCTCACAATTGTCTGCACAAAATTCTTGAAATCGTTTTTCTCGTCTATTTACGAAGACGACGCGCACGTATTCAATTTACTCAAGTCAAAACTAACTAACTATAAGGATTTTCACACGATGCTGTACACATGTTCCGCCGAATTCGATTTTCTACAGTTCAGAAGTTACGAGGCGATCATGAAGACATTGCTATTGCCTTGTGCCGTACTCGCCGGAGTACTGGCGGTCTATTTTTGGTACAGAAACTATAAAACCAAAGGATATCCGAAATGCATAGATGCTGATCTGGCGTATAACGGCCTACAGACTGGAGCTTTCATCATTATGGCAATTTTTATCATGAGACTAAAACTGTTTATGAATCCTCATCTCTGTATAATAGCTGGCACAGTTTGCTCGAATAAGTACATGGAAAAATTTGGATTAAAGAACGAGATGATGAAGACTGCCGTTACTATTTTGTTGATATCAGCAATGTCTTATCACGGCTTGGAGAAACTTCAAGAAGAAAGAAGTATCATAGGTAACAGCGATCTCGTAAAACGTTTCAACAATAAATAGATAATTATTTCACCCCGATTATTTGGCCAGGTGAATACAGTAACATTGAACAGGAAGAATTGTTCGAATGGATAAAGGGTAACACGCCTGAGCACGCTGTGTTTGCTGGAAAGATGTCTTTGATGGCAAATTTAATGCTCTCCACCGGCAGACCGATCGTCAATAATCCTTATTACGAGAGCAAGGAGATGAGGTGCTTAAACTTTTTTTCAAATTTCCGAGACCAGGCAATATCATTATATGTTTTAGAGATCGAACGATGAAAGTTTACGAGATCTTCAGCAGAAAGGATGCTGCATCCGTATACTTCAGCCTGAGGAACATGCACGTGGGTTATGTGGTGCTGGAGAAATCACTCTGCTTTGGCTTTGCAAATCTGTAATTGACAACTCATTAATCTAGACAGCATCTCTGATGTTTCTTATTAAGCACTATATACGTATTTCAGGCAAGCTGGATGTCAAATGATCGATCTATGGGACCTGGTTGACAATGGAACCGCGAAAGCAGCTGGAAAGTTACCACTCTGCCCATTACTGTTCCGTGGAAACGCTTACCCTTTCAAAAGGGCTTTTGTAAATAATCGTTATGTTGTTTTGCAGCTAGATTATTCTCACTACGTCGAACTGAAACCAAAGACTTCCATACCCCTTCATTATCAATCTTAAAAGCGTTTCTATCAAGCGTGTGTTTGTGTAACAAATTGAAGATACCTCGCGAGATTACAGAAGATATTTTTCCCAAAAGTTGTACATGAGAGATATATATATTTCTTTTAAAACAGTGACTGATTGAAGTGTGGCGGAGCGACGTTGTTGGCCGTGAAATTTGAATAAAGAGTTAGAATACTTTTTACCTCTGTGTCCCTGTGAAAATCCATATTCTCCGCATCCTTCGATGTACTGGCAAAAAAGTTGTACATACGATAAAAAAGTATCTTTTTATTTAAACGAACGAGGACACGAGTAACAACATCGCTGACTATCGAAAGTATTTGAAACGCAATAGAAGATGAGAAGTCACAAGACATTTAGTTGTCAAAGAAACGATGGAACGTCGAATCACTGGTTGGGAAAAAAATCGAATCAAGCCGCGAAGATAGCTCCGTTATAGCCCGTACAGTATAGCACCTTCACTTGGACGTGTAACAGATAGTATAGTCGGAGGCTTGCCAAAGCTATACTACGTTGTGCTGCTGACCCAAATGAATCCTATGGACACAGTCAGTCCCGGTTCGGGCTTCTTCGCGGCAATACTGTTCGCTCGATCACAGCTGGCACCGTTCAAACGTGCTCGTCCCTTTCGACGTCAAACGATCGCTCTATAATAATCTCCGTCAATTTTATTTAAAGAGTGTTTTTGATCGGTCGTAACCGGAAATTTATCACTACATTAAAGAACATTTCGGTGCCCATATTGCAGCGGGAAACAGTGGAATTCAACGGGAGCACCCTTAAACAGTGAAAGTTTCGAGTCGATCGATAGTCAGAAAGAAACTCGAAAACTTTTTTCTTTTAAATTGTGTAGTTTGTT
Source organism: Megachile ligniseca (assembly GCA_945859555.1). Lineage (NCBI taxonomy): Eukaryota > Metazoa > Arthropoda > Insecta > Hymenoptera > Megachilidae > Megachile > Megachile ligniseca. Next base: position 10,612,282 of record OX243787.1, read on the forward strand.
CGAAAGAAAAGAAAATGATTCAAACAGTGATTTAAAAGATCTACAACCGGCGATTTCTATATCGTTTGGCGGGAAACCTGCCTTACCCTTGTTCTGTTCGTTTGAATTATAGAAATCGAAGGGTTTTCTGTTTTAGTGTAAGTTCGAATCGGAAACAGTGATAGAAACGAGGATATTCGATCGATCGAAGAAAATCAATCCATACAGGCATAATAGGATCTCAGAAATAATCGCAGCGAAACAGTTGGAGCAGAACAGGGAAGAAGAGGATGCCAAAAGTGGAAGCAAAAACTTAGAAATTTTCAGGGACTGGAAAGGGATCACGGATTGAACGAGATCTCGTATTCAAGCTTCGAACAGAGATGCGGTTACACTTCACGACAACGACTGTTCCGCGTAATCACTGACTCTCTGCAGTGAGTACTCTACTTTTTTTCATATTTTACATATTTGTATCTTTATGCATATTTTTTCTCTATCGTTCGTTAACGAAGGAAATGATACGTGGAATATCAAGGACATCTCCGCCTCGCGTCCTTGCGTCTGCTTATGGCCGGTGCATTAATTCGCTCAATGAGCATAACAATATAAATGCAGTCCTCGATCGGATACGCAGACCATCGTTCGCTGTAATTTCGAAATTGTGCTTGTTCCGCCGAGTAATTCTAATTTCGACTCATTCTGGAATACTGATTTCCAGAACACCAGTGTTTTACCTTTTGCACGGGTCTAACTCTCTGATCAGTTAGGGTTCAAAGGGAACTGGCGCGGACTGTTACTTAATACGCGTGAAAATACATAGAGAAATCCAACGCTTTGGAATGCCACTCGTGGCAATATAACGTGTGGCAAATCTTCGTTCCTCTTTGTTTTCAATATTTTCGATATTGCCGATTAATATTCGGTTTTCGAGGATGAAACCTGTACAAATTCGATATTTACGAGTCGACGAGCGTTCTAACGGTTCATTCCCAAACGCGAACCGTGAAATTAAAATTCGGACGAGATTCCTCTGATCCATGTACGTAAAACGAAAGAAGAAACTCGATACGCGGACGAGCGAATGGAAAGATGTAGTAGGAGAAGGAGGAGGAGGAGGTTCCTAGTTCGCGAAATAGCCGTTCTTCCCTGACCTCGAAACCACGCGGAACATAGACAGTGCGGTTGCGTTTACCTCAGGAATTTGGCACGCGTGTTCTTTACTACGATGCCGGTGAAAAAATACTCGAAGCCGTAGCAAGATCGGTCTAAATCCTTCGAGACGACCGGTCTCGACACGTTGAACCGATAACGCGAGTTTTCGATGCTAACGAGACGAACCTAGTCCAGTAACGACTTTAACATTCCATTTACTTCTTTAACGTGTTTGCTGCTTCCGTTACATGAAAAGTCTCTTACACGATTCTTTCACTTTTTTAATTGTATCGAAAATCTAGATAGTCTTGTTTCTTCGAGTTCTCCTGAGGCTACCAGATGTTACATATTTATTTAAGACTGTTAGGTCTCGTAGAATTTTGGCAACTTTGATTTCAGTAATTGTCGAAGAGACAGAAAATTTTGAAGAGAGAATATAGAATGCCCATCACTCGCCGCCGCACCTAATCTTCCACGATGACGCGATAGATCGGCTCTCGGTTACTTTCTCGCGGTATTCGTAACCCACTTTTGAGCGAGGATGCAGTCACCCCGTGTGCTCTCGTGCCAACACTCGAATTAGAAGGGTCTAATTCGCTCGAATTATCTTCGACCGCGTTGCAGTCTCCTTACCGTATCTCGTTCGCGTATGGAAACAGATACGCGATCTTTACTCATCTGTATATATTTTCATCTTGACAGGATAGACCAAACTGCCATTGCGTATGACATTCTATTCGTCTAATTTTAACCCTCGAGCGATGATAGATGAAAGACTATTTTCGGCCCAAGCGATAGAACGTTAGATTTGTAAAAAGTAATAAGAAACGTACTTTAATGGAAAGATTGCATGAGCACGAATAATTAAAATTTTATGAAAGTTTCGCTACAAGGATTGTTCTAGGTATAAAAACGTTGTAGCAATTGTTAATCGCATCATGTAATAGATCCTTATCGTATCATAACCGAACCAACAAATCACTCGTGAAAGTTAATTGCAATTTCATGAAAGATAGATTTCTAAACGTAAAAAGGCGAAAGATATTTCTTCGAGATGAAAATTTAATCAGCCGACAGAGGAATTCTTGGAGAACCAGTTTCCACTCGATTCACCAAATCCAGAAGCGGAAGCTCGTCTCGGGTGAACCGATCAAGCCATACTCGAGCATCGTGTAGTATCGATGTACATGGCCAAAAGAAATTTCCTCTTCGCGGATCATGCATAACCGTGAGAAACAATTCCCAAGGTAGAGGCCGTAGTCTTCCTCAAAGGTAGAAGAGGCAAGAGCATTCCGGCTCGAGACGAACGAGCTAAGAGCAACAGAGAAGAGTGGGCGACAGAGTTTCACATGACCGAGTTAGAGAGCATCCAGTTTTACCAGGGGGCACGATACTCATGACATCAGATATCGTTTTCACGTGGGATGCTTGATTGCTCGGCCTAATTGGCCAGAGGTCACAATCATGAAACGTAATTTCGTGCCAACGTAAGGTAATTGCTGGAATTGACGATCCCTACGCCCCACCGGTGTCATTAGTTTCCTATGGTGTTTAGAATCGAATCGTTAACGGTTCGTCGACAAATCCCTTACAATTCATCGGCGTTTTAGGACTTTGAGAAATGCAGCGAGTCGCAAGCGTAACAGAGCAAAGTGTATGTACGCGTGTGAATCGATGGTTCAAAAGATATATAATGTTCGTGTCTTGTCGGACAGTAGTATCTGTTACATTGCTTCGACAAATGGATTTTGCCATCATTATTCTTCGCTGTCTTCGTGACACGAAAATTGTGATATATTAGAGTAGCGTAATTTTAGCAGCAGTACTTGAAGGACACTGATTCTATGAAATGTATTGTTCTACCAGAAGGTTAAAATTCTAATAGGACGTCGTTGAAACCCGAAAGGACCAAGGACGCGGGTTGCATCTTCCCCCCGAAGCATTTTTTATCTTTTTAAAACTGGTTCGAGCTTCCTTGGGCCCGAAACAAGGCCAAGTTCTTTCCCTCTTGATCTCATGTGGCGACCACAATTTTTTCTGACCTTGCTCGATGCTACACCTCTCAACATTCCAACCTAATCGAACGACACACCTCTCACCGGTGCGTCTCTATAATCTATAGACCTCCGAACGTGTTCCTTTATGTGTGTGGCTCTCTATACGCGTGTTTAGGAAGCAATAATATCGGAATGTGTGTCGTGCTTACGATACGGTTAATCCTGTATCCCAAAAGTGTATTCCTCGAAGGAATTTTGTTTTCTGTCTCGAGGTAAATGACTTTTGGAAAGCAAACCGAGGCTTAGAAATTTACCGTAGTTACCGAAAGGTTTCGGATTTTCGAAGTGTCATTTGATTTCTTTGATTTTCGAGATGATTAATTAAAAGGGTACAGTGAAAGGAATAGGTTCTCGGCATTTCTGCACTCGTGTTCGAACTCGTGCGAAAGTAAATTCTTTTCAAAAAGGATTATTATACACGGTCCCGTACATACGTTTCCGTGGACTTTCTTCGCGTAACCTACTTCCGGCAGAAACGGCAGGAAGAATGATGTTCACATCGGGTAAAAACAGTGAACTATAATAAAGGCAAGATCTTCAGACTGGATTCTTCGAGCGACATTGTTATCACCAGAAGGAAAATTAACCTGCTTTCTATCGTTTCTCTAATTTCAACCCTATGCTAATAATTTCGCTTGACGTTCTTCGAAATTTACATTTCTGTTTCTACCCAAGTGGCTCTATTATTATTCTAAACAACCCTCGTGATTACGTATTAATATTAGTATTCGCGTGCTGATTATATTATAAGCACGGTTCTTGAATACAAAATAGAATCATGAATGAAAACTTTTATTTTTTAAATTTCACTTTCATCTTATTGATATCCTGCGCAGTAATAAAGTGTTGTATATAACCATTTTCAATTAATAACAATTAACGCGTTAATCAGACGTATCCTAACAACGTAAAGTAAAATTTATAACATAGCTATGAATTATTGAAAGCATATTTGTTCGAAGATTTCTGCTCTTGACTGCGTTTACTCGTTACGCAAGTAGATTGCGATCTCGAAAACACCGAGATCTAATACCCATCATTAGAGCGTTAACATCTCGTATAAGTTTGTCGAAAAAATAAACACATTGCAAAATGTGTTGGAAATCGAGCGGCCGAGATTCGTTGATTACGTGTGAAAGTGTACAGATAGCATTGAAACGAGGAAAAAGTATTCGATGTACACTAGGAAGTGGCGAGATCGAAGATACATATTTATAATTGTCGAAGGGAGATGCACTTGAGATAAGGAACCACGAGAAAGTAAATGTTCAAAAAGATTTCACGTGTTTATTCCTTTAAGATTCGCGAATTCTTTTTTCAAACAACAGAAAATGTAATTGGCTATGAAATTTGTTGAAAGAGACAATCTTACCCTGTACTTTTCGAATTAAATCACGACCGTATGCGGAATAGAAAGTTACATAGGGCAGCGACAGAAACGGTCAAAAGCAAGGAAACCGTGGCAAAGTAGGTAGAACTAGGAAGAAAATTTGCGACAGGACACAAAGTGTCCTCGCGACGACATTTCCCTCTTCCTCCGTTGACATTTTACGTGAAACCCAGCGTTTACGACTTCCTAGTTCGTGCGGTAATATGTCTGTCCCGAGTAGCCGTAGATTGATTAACAATAATTTCTGTGGCTCTTCCGAGATCACGAGGATGTAATAATTCCACTGTACACCGCTAATTACCAGGGAGCTTTCATCGAGATTAAGGCATTACCACTCTCACTGAGAATCTTGGCTTTGAAACGTCGAGAAAACGAGTATCCTTCCATCTCTGATTTTCCCTGTGATTCCTTCTTTCTCTTTCTTTCTTTTGTTTAAAGTTTGCGCTCGATTTCTTTACCGTAGAGCGTCGAATAAAAATAATTATACCTATAACTGCCGATACATTGTAGACGATTATGGTAGCTTACATCGGATGTACCCACCTTTATTTTACACCGATCCCTAGGTAAATTGTTTTGCTTTTATTTCCAGAGATGCGAAGCGAGGTAGGAGAATGGCTGCCCACCTGTGTAGGTTCACCGATATGCATCCTGCTGCTGTCCTGGTCTCTTCTGATCTATCAGAATCAACCATCTTCCGCAAAAAGAAGGATCGACGTGTTCACGGTGGCCGTTTTATCCGAGAGCCTCGCTCATCAACTTGGATTGCTTCTGTACGCGATTCTTACGCTCATTCGACCGAGTAATCACTTTGGAGGTAATGAAACAGTGAATCATAAGTCCACATACAGCTTCGTTATTACGCTACGGGGGTATTACGAGATTAATCGTGGAGAAAGCGATTTGTAGATACGAGGATCATTCTAAGTTCGATGAAAATCGTACAGAAAGATATTGCGAAATGTTTATCCGCTTGAATTACAAGTGCCAATTAACGTTAAACCTTAACTGGTTATTCTTGTAATTGGATTACGCTCCTCTATCTCCCTTCATTCCCAGTCTGTTGTATAATTTGCTCGTCATTTTAGTCGACTATATGATGTTCAATCTGTTTCAAGTGACCCATCATACGTTTTACATCCGCTTTTTTGACGCCATTGATCTGAGATAATGAATCCATCTTGCGTACTTTGCTGCCCATTTCCCATCCATTTCCAATCTATTCCAATAGTCCTATAAAATCTTCCACTTCCGCCTCTCCAACGTCACTGATTCTATAATAGGCCTGCATCTCACATTCAGTGTTACCAACCATTTGAATGCACCCCATCCGTCCCACGGCATTGCAATGCATTATTTTTTTAAATTTCAATCCCGAAGTTTCACTAACTGATTTACTTCCCTTTTCAGAATTCTGCTCGACCCTAGTGTGGATACTGAACTCGTCCACCATCCTTCAGGAACTGACTCTGACTTCCATCGCTATTTTCACGGCGATCAGCACCAGGGAGGATGGCCTGAACCTCACGAAGAATCACCTGAAGTATCACCTGGTTAGCCTGAGCGTGATCAGCGCGTGCATCGGAGTAACAGGTGTTCTAAACTTTGAACCCGAGCACTGCGTCTTCTTGGCGCAAGAAATTTCCCTAAAATACGGAGTCTTCGTGAATTCTCTGCGATGTCTGCTGATGTTCACCTCCGTTGTCAGCCTGCTGATGGCTCTGTTCAGGAGAGTTTGTCACACACCGAAGGCGGAACTGTTAAAATCCGTGTCCGACTTGTCGGAGACCAGCTCGAAGAACTCTTCGGGAGCTTTCGATTGTCATCCACAACATTGGGATCCGTCGAGTGGATCCTGCACCAGTGGATCGACGAACAGCAGAGCGTGTCTGAGGAAGAAGAAGGTGCAGGTGGACGAGGCCAGTGGCAGACCCACCATTTATAGCATCCTCTTCGTCTGTTATGTTTTTCAACACCTGCCAATGCTTGTACGTATATCTTTTTTAATTGGCTTTGGGCTTATCTTTAAATTTGGGTACCGTACTTAATCCTCGGATTAATAACCCATTTCCATAATAACATTAATACGTTCTGTGCTACGTGAATCGCCAGTGGCCCGTGAGGTTTGTCAGAAGCGTATCTTCGATTAAATGGAAAGCAGTATTCTTCGTTTCAAGTTTGGAATAAAGAGTAATCGTTCGAATCGTTGTGGGTGAAGTTTCGAGGTAATCGAAGGGTTCCTCCGAACGGAAACCAACCCGAGTTCCGGTTGTCCGGAAGTTGACAAGCCACCGGTTATATTCTATTTATTCCCTACCGGAATTCCGTTCGTCAGCGAGAAAGTCATACCGAAACCGAGAGACGTATAAAACATTTTTTAACTTGTACGGTATGCATACATAATCAAATTAACTAGCAGAAAATAGGAACGGCAAAGTAGGAGTATTCGAAAGTATAAGAATAATACGGACTATTACCTGGTATCACACTCGATTAAGATTCGTTCGATGATCGTTGCCGGAGAAACTCCCCTGACCTTCTTCATTAATATTTACAATCGATCGCGTGACGCATTCTGTTTATAATCTACTCGACCGCCCACGAATTAGGTTGCTTCGAGCCGAGCATTCAAGTCTCTGTCATACTGTCATTTGTACGGTTCTTTGTTACATCGTGAAAAAGTTTCCTTAGGAATTCAACCTTTCGAGATCATTTCAAATCTTCGATTCTGTTGCACCAAGTTTACCGAAAATAAAATTGTTACATGAACAAATTTTTTAATGACACTCGAAGTGTTAAGATCCACTTGTATGCCACTCGAGTATCAACGACCTTATTTTTTGCATCGATGTACGCCTCCTAACTATATTAAAATAATGAATCGACGAGTGCTGTCAGCTCGAATACTTACCGCGTTCCAATTCTCTGCTCCAATCATCGTGCAAACTAGGAATCATTGTCATTTTCCAGAGCATAAACGAAGCATGTGCATTCGATTCAATTTTGTTCTCTTTAATATGAAAAAGAAAAGTCTTCTACAATATGTCAACGGAATCTGCAGTTTCACGATGACAAACGAAAAGAGTCCCCGAGTTTGACTTTCAAACTTGCACAGCAATTTTTCTCGCGGTGCACTTTCCTTTCGACAGCCGGGGCAATCGCACGTGCGAATTACTGTCAACTGAATTGACCTCGATCAGCGAGAAAGCCAGAATGTCGATCGCTCAAAATCGTTCGAATTCGAACAATTAAAGTTCTGGATTCGGTGCGAGTGCACGATATCGATCGGTGAAACTCGCTCCCGCTTCGAAAGACATAGACGAACACGATGGAAGAAAGAGAGGGGAAAAAAAGTATGACCTGCAACTCATTGTGGAATCGCGCGAACCGGAGCGATACGTTTGTGCAGCACGCGTGCAACGCCTTTTGTTACGTGTTTAGTGTACAGTCCCGTATAAATTAGACTTCCATCGGTTGGGGAGGAACGTGCCACCGTTCGCTGCATTTCGCCACACTTTATATCCGTGAAAATGCGGAGATCTCTCTTCCTGACATTCTCTGGAATTTGGGAATTTAAGTACTTTCAAATAATGAGGTTTTAGATCTTTTCTAAAATTTCTTGAATTTTTGAACTTTGGAGACTTTGCAAATGGGAATGTTTTTATTTACTACCTTGCTGATCTCAACATCTCGATCAATTTTTCGTACATAAAGTAGCACTGCCGTATTTGTCCCCTTCGTGCAGCTTTGCTCCAGAAAACAAATCGCGGCTCCTTTCGTGCGCCACGAACGCACCGTCTCGTGAAAATCATTTGTCGACTGCTAGCGTTAAACGGAGATATCTCGCGCGAAGAAAAACATCTGTATGGAGTGAAACTCAGCTTGATTAGATCGTCCATAAACAGTTTCACTGTGTTAATGGAACGATATTTCGAGGTTTCCCTTTCCTATGGAGAACCACTTTCGGTACACCGTGTGTACGTATGCATACGTACGCTAGTCACGTTCTAAGCCGCTATGTTCTCTAATTAGGGTACTGGTTTCGATTTCATATCTCCGTCACCCGTTACACGCGTAATCGTCGGTTCTACCCAGGTCGAATTAAAAACGAGTAATCTGCTTATCCACCCTGTACAATTCCTTTTTCTTGCGCGTAAATTTCTTGTTAATCGAGTTTCTTCCAGCGGCTAGAAACATTTTTTCGATATCCTGCACAGGCCAAAGGATACGAAATATGTGTCTGAACTTTCATTGTTGCGTAACAACTGTGCGGTTTCCTCGCGATTTTTGCAAACTGGTGCAATTATTTTTATCAACGGGAAAGTTACGTGGCATGTTTTAAGCTAAAACTTGAAATAAACTTGGCGATACACGACTGCAGTTCGCGAACGAAATTGCGCGAATATTCATGAAATTCTCGAGAGAAATTCTTTCGCGACGAGCGGAATATATCTTTATTTTTCAATCTTGATTCGCTACTTGAGCTCGATCGCTATTTTTGTTTCAGAAATATGACTTTCCCGGTTTGGAAAACTTCCATGGAACTTGGGAATCAAAGATTAACCTATATTTCTTCCCTGCGCAAACTTTACATTTCCTTTAGAAATATTCTCGTGAGTCAGAAGCTTCCCGTTTGATTTATTCTTGAATTATACATTACAGACATTGGAAGCAATATCTTTTCGAACGGAAATGCGATCCTTTTAAATCGGCGAAGCGAACGTTTCGCTTTTATAGCATAGCTTACAAGGACCATCGTTGCATTACAGTCAGAAATAATTCGTTTGAAATGATCGATCGAAACGATTGATATGTCTTACGAGAGAACAAGCAATATCACTTTTTCGTTATTACCAGCCATAAAATTAAATAAACGCTTCGTATATGATGCGTACGATATGTAAAGGACGCGTGCATTGCTGCGATTTTGAAAGCGCGACCGAGCGAACGATTTTCACTGCAAATTTGCCGTCGGTGGATCGTTCTAATCGAAAGTAAAGGCCACGTAAGACATCGCGTTTCGACGTTTCCCTCGTTGCTGTTCCCGTTTTTTCGTTCGTTTAATCAGTCCGTAGCTATAAAATTACATGCACTCACGCATCGTTTGTTTATCGACGCGTCGAACAATAATTAATCCCATGCAATGAACGCTACATTCCGTTCAGCGAAAGCCGCAACTCATTCTTGACACGATTTCTCGTTGGAAATCATCCTCGTATTCTGGGAAAAATTCTTTTACGATTGCGCGTGAAAATCGAGTCCTTCCAGTCGATGTTTATAAATTGATATTTCAAACAGAGAAATAAAATGTTTAAAAAGCACCTTTACTTGAACCAATAACTCGTGATCCGATTAGGGGTACACGCTCGTGAATTTGCTTACAATTGTAATGCTTCGCTTGACCTGTTTAATAATTGCATAAGCAGCTTCAAATCGTTGGTACATCATTTTTCTTTTATCAAAGTCTAGTCGACGTGTTTCACTTTATTTCTACTTACGCGAAAATCTCCGGCGGAGACATAAAAACAAATTGAACGTATTTATCCAAGGAATAAGTAGAACGCGTTTATTCAGGAAATAGAACCATAATGGATACGCAACAGATTGAAGGTGAAACAGAGGAAACAATGGAGCGTAATAATAATGGAGCAATTTTTCTTTCCCTTCGAAGGTCATATCCATCAAGCCGGGTCTCCTAAGGGATTTCTGCACACCCCAGAATCTAGCGACTTGGCTACCCCTGGTAAAAGACACCCTACTTCCGGTTTTCCTGGCGTTATTCGACAAAATGTTTTGTCGCTACGTGGCTAAGGTGTACACGAAACAGGATCACGCGAGGAGATTGTCGCATGGTTAGTATATCATTCTTATTAATATAAATTTATCGCGATGACTTTAAAATTACTTTTTGCTAAATCATGACAACAGATAGCAGCATTATCGTGAAAGTGGTATATGAAAGTAAACAGAAGCGGTGTTAAGTCCCCATCGTCAATCTGGATTCTAACGCGCTCGGAGAAACAGGATCTCGCGATATTTCTTCGAGGTGGAAGGATGACATCGATTGTCGAATGAAAAATTCAACGCGTTGACCCGCGATGCACGCGTGGGAATCGAGCTGTAGATGCATCGAACGCGTAATCGCCAAGGAGAAATATCAGTTATGCGACAAGCAACGATCTCGCAATCGCTCGTGACCACATACCACCATAGTTAATTTCTCTTTTACGCTTGTACCGTTTGATTTTTCCCTCCTTCGTCTAGCGTGTCCGATTCGATTAGCCTCCTCGTCGTTGCATCCACGGTGCAAGCGTTCGTTTTTGTATATACTGTAACTACTCGTCAGATCGTTATGATTCGAATGCCAATTTTTCGGAAACACGGGAAGACAAGAATTCGTTTGAATTTCAAATGTTTGCACCGAAATGATTCATAGATCGAGTATTGTTGGTGGAGTCGCGAAACTGATAGAACAAGTTAGCGCAAGTTTTCGCAACGGCCGATTTCACGAAAATTTCAGTTACGCTTCCATTTGCAGGTGGTGTAGACGGCAAATTTCGTCACTTCGAACAAGACGCTGAATACAAGCTGCAGTTGAACCTGAACCACGGTCTTAAGTTCCCCTTGACTAACGGAAGCCTGTACGGACGATTGCACAATCATCAGAACAGAGGCGAGTGCATGAATTTACTTTTTTCTTTCCAACGTGCTACTTTCGTTCCTTTCTTCAGCCGTATCAACACTACAAGAAAATAACTAATCATTACGCTTGAGAAATCATTGGTAAAGAGAAAAGTCACCGATCTTCTATTATTTTATCTTTTTTCTTCTCTTCCTATTAACTTATTAATAGAGGATTATTATTTAACTTACGAAAATATTTTTATAGGAAAGACTGGAACGGTTACGATGGGAATACAACATTACCCTAGAACTCAAACACTCAACGAGGATAATAACTACGCTTCTTTACCAGCTGAAATGTCCTCCTTTACCAGTTCTACCTTCGAACCGCGTCAAGACTCGAATTCTACCGAAACTGCAAAGAAAACCAACATGGAACAACAGAACAAATGTCCAAGACTGAACGAAGGCCTGCACGACTTACCTTGTAGTCGTAGGAAGATTGGTAGTACCGATGTGTTTGGACAGAATATGGAGAACTTGGTTCAGTTAGAAGATCCTTGCAGTAAACGAAAGTTTACCAAAAGTCTGGACGAGATTAGAGAGGAACCCTCGAGAAGACACGCGAGAAGCGTGCTTGGCTTGGAGAATTTGATCATAGGACTGGATAACAGCGTGCAAGAACAGCAACGTTATCCTAGGATTGCTCTTCGAAGAAATCAAAGTTTCGATCATACTAAATGCCAATCGTAGGTGTTCGTTACATAGCTTTAATGTTGTGATCATTGCAGGAAATAAATTTTTCTTTACATTATAATTATACTAATTGACCTTTGTTTTAGATACCATCGCCCGTTTCTGGACTCGAGGACGTACGATTTGAAGAAGCAGGATCAAAGGAAAGAACAACCCAGTTTTCAAAGACAGGAGCCCCAGGAGGAGGAAGTGGATGGATACGAAACGTCTGACGACGAAAGCTGTGATTTAGAGAACGGAGACTTTGACACAATGAGCTCCTGCAGGAGTCGAAGCAGAAGTTGTTGTTCCGTTACCACCGTAGCTAATGACGATTTCGAATATTTTCAACGTAAGGGAACTAAGGTAACATTCTCAGCCCTCTTTCCATTTCATATATTACTATATCTTTGTACGAAGATAAATGAGGCTAAAAAATATACTTATATTTCATAGGAAGAGGCGAATGAAATTTATTATCAAGGTAAAAGAGATTACAAACTGGCATGGCATTCTCATTCTTTGAACACTGCATTATCGAAAGAAATATTAATCTATTATTGCTCATTTTTCAAACTATACATTTTGATTCGCTATGCATTAGTTTATTTTCTGTAAGAATGCTCCAAAATTTATTGAAACGTACCGAATGTCCTGTAGCATAGAAATTATTCTGTCGAGCACTTGATTGACCTTTCAACAGACAACACTTGCGTAACAAGAATCGTGAGAACATGTTGCTTTTGCAGGTGGAGCTGTTGCCCTCGAAGAGAGTCAGCGAGGTAAAGGTTAACATGCGATCTTTCACGCCGAAGATTATCGAGGACGAAACGAACGATCGCAAGGAGAAGAAGAACAAACTAATGGATACAAAACCGTCCGTACAGTCGTATCGTTTGAAGAAACAGAGAATCGGACCTGGTTATTCGATGAATGACCTGGACAAACTCGCTGTAGATAGGAAATTACCAGATCTCTCTATCGAGAGTCTGAGAAGCATTCTGATGAACTCGGACGTCAGCTACCTAGACAACGGGGACATCTGTAGGCACGACATTGGGGGGTCTGCGCCTGATTTGAAGAAGATCTTCGTGACAGAGTTTATATGATAAGCTCCCTATGGCGTGCGTTTGAGAACTAGAGTTAGAAATTGGAGAAAGTTAAACAAACTTTGGGCCCGATTCGTGGGTCAATTTTTATAGAATATGTAAGAGGATTGTACAAAGTGTTCACAGTGTAAAATTAAGAGAATTTCTTCGTTTAAGAAAATGAGAAATCGCAAGGTAATCTCATGCAGTTCCTTTACGCTTCAGATCTAGAAAATTATATAACAGCTGCACGGAAGTAGTCGAATTGGAAAGTTGGCTAACGCAACTGGTCTGGATTAGGTCGTTAATTAATTCAATTGTCAGTCTCTTTGTTTCTTTACATTCGATAACAATCAGTTCCTCAAGGTTCGTGTCAGCTTGGTGAACGTGACGATTTGATCGCTGATCTTTGTGCAACAGGTGTTCTTACCTCTACGCTTTCATCTTTCAAAGCCTTAATGCGACTTTATTAATTGATGTGATAAATTATAGATCCGACAGTCGAAATTATAAGAGACTGAATTAGAGGCGGTAAAGTTAAACTATGTAAAATATATCTGTAAATTATTTTCATTATTTGTGCGATTCTAATTCGCACGTTGTTTTATAAGAAATCTTTGAAAGATATTCATTATCTCGAGTATTGTATGCAGATCGTTTTGTATATATCTTGTACATTTGTACGGTATTATTTAATTCGGTAAATATACATAAGTACATGGCATCGCGTGTAATTATATTCATCCTAATTGATTCCCTAATTTATAAATACATTAATAAATTCTACAGACATCATTTTACATGAATCAATCATGAAAAATCAATTTCGAGCAGGAATAAATGTATAATTAATTATTATTCATTCTATATATTTGGTGGGAAAATTATAATATATTATAATGATAGACCTCCTCGCATATTCTGTTATCCTGCTACCAGGAGTAAGTTTCCGAGCCGAAAATTCTTAGATAGTACCCCCACCACTCGTACTGTCTACTACGCATCGCCTCTGCGCATCTACGGCGCATCTCCCCCGCGCAGGCTTGCGTGCCACCTCTTCGCGCAGTCTAGTATCCTGCTACCTGGAGTCGTGAACGGAGCTGAATTCCCCCACTACTGGCGGACCTGAGCAAGTACACTGCGCATCCGTTCTGCGCATAACTGCGTGCCACTTCTTCGCACATTCTACTATCCTGCTACCAGGAGTCGTTTTCGGAACCGAATTCCAACTTCTGGCAGACCTGAGTAAGTACACTGCACATTCCTTCTACGCATAACTGCGTATTACCTCTTTGCATGTTCTGTTATCCTATTACCCTGCTAGTTTTAAATAACAGAAATATATTATGTTACAATGGGTAGTACGAATCGCATATTTTAAGCTACCTCTTTATTAATCGTACTTTCATGCTACTAAAGGAGAAATTTCAACAAAATCATACTCGAAAGTCAAAATGGACGCCTTTAATTATACACTTTTAAACGTACGGGTACGCGATAAAATTGTTGTTGATTATTAAATATATATATTGTTGATACGCATAATACTGGTATGAGAAGATTGCTTAGACCTTGTACTATTTTCTGGAATTCTAAAAGTTCACAAAATGTCTTTAATTTTCGAAAAATTAACGAGTATTTGTGGGACGGTAATCGCACATTATGACAACATATCGAGGTTAGAATGATAAGTAATTACGTATTAATTACGACGTAAATTTCTCCAAAGTCGGCATTAGAAATTCATACAAACCTTATTCTTTGTAATACAATTATAAAAGTCCATAAAATATTCTTTAAATTGAAGAAATTAACGAAAATTCCAATGTACGCAGTTATGACGTATCGTAATACGCAGTAAGATTACGGTTACAAAAATTATTAGTTATTTAATACTAGCTATCTAAATCTTACTAAAACCAGTTAGAGAATATAGTTTCAACCTTTCTCTTAGTATTCAATTCATAAAATGTCATAAATTATTCCTATGTTCAATGAAATTAATAAAATTGACGCGCATGTTTAATGCAAATTCTAACCAATCGATCTCTAGTATAATTATTAATAACTAAGTAATTACAACTCAAATCTGCATAAAAGTGGTATTAGAATACTCCGCTGGTATTTTTCTTGAAGAATCAATCATAAAAGTTCAATTCTCATGAATGTTTAATGCATAATTAATAATTATTATGTAATCTATTTTACAGGTGCAGTTTTGGCGGGAATGCGGTATTGGCGGTATACCTCCTTGCATATTCTACGTTCCTGCTACCAGGAGTCGTTTTCGGAACCGAATTTTCACTGCTGGCCGGCCTGGGTAAGTACACTACGCATCTGTTCTGCGCATAACTGCGTGCTACCTCTTTGCATGTTCTGTTATCCTACTACCCTGGTAGTTTTAAATAACAGAAATATATTATATTACAATGAGTGATACGAATCACAATGTTTTGTGCTACCTCTTTAATAATCTTACTGTCATAATATTAACAACGAAATTTTAACGAAATCATACTTCAAAATGCAAATGGCGGCCTTTTAATATGTACTTTTATACTTACGATCATACAATAACATTATTACCGAATTATTAAATATATATATTGTTGATGTGCATAATATAGGTATGAGAAGATAGCTTAGATCTTGTACTATTTTTTGAAATTATAAAAGTTCATAGAATACTCTTTAAATTGAAGAAATTAATGAAAATTCGAATGTACGCAGTTCTCGCGTATCTTGATAGGGATCAAGATGTCGGCTACAAGAACGAATAGTTATTTAACACTAGCTATCGAAATCTTACTAAAACCAGTTAGAGAATATAGTTTCAACCCTTCTCTTGTCATTCAAGTCATAAAGTGTCATAAAATATTCTCATCTACGATGGTATTAATGAAATTTACGCGCGTGTTTAATAGAAATTTTAACTAATCGATCTCTCCTATAATTATTAATAACTGAGTAATTATAAGTCAAATCTGCACAAAAGTTGTATTAGAACACTCCCCTGGCATTGTTCTTTTAGAATTAATCGTAAAAGTTCAATTCTCGGGAGTATTTAGTGCGTAATTAATGATTATTACGTAATGCGTACTACCTCCGTACTTTTGGCGGGAAAGCGAATTGACGGTATACCTCCTTGCACATTCTACTCTCCTGCTACCAGGCGCAGTTTTTGGTACCGCGATTCATAGACATTCTATTCACCTGTTTCATGTTTTACATTCTACACTACTGTTTTGTTACATTTCTTTGAATTCGAGGATGCTGTTAACGTTTCGCAATGTATAATCATAAACTTTTAAGTTATTTTTCAATATATATAACAGTACAGGGAGGATGAGGATTATTAGAAAAAAGTACACGTTTCGAATAAGCGAATAAAAATGTTATTATATTTTTTCAATCAGTTATGTTTTAATAACTACTGAAAAAAGACATGTTCTACTGTAAGGTAACTTATCCAAATATCGTATAACTCGATCTTCTATCA
Organism: Megachile ligniseca; assembly: GCA_945859555.1. NCBI lineage: Eukaryota > Metazoa > Arthropoda > Insecta > Hymenoptera > Megachilidae > Megachile > Megachile ligniseca. Next base: position 10,628,809 of record OX243787.1, read on the forward strand.
AGAAAATATCTACTCGAAACTTTCTGCAGGTACAACACTTTCTGCAGTTATTTATCATCATTATTAACTAACTACATTCAAAGTAGATCACAAATCTTGCTTACACTTAATAGACTATAATTATTACGCATTACATGTACTTATAACAAGTAACTTGTTTTTTTTATCGACGAACACGAGATCACGTGCATGCCATCCGACAAATCCTAATCATCGCTTAATTATCTAATTAAATCGTACACGGCGTTCTATCATGTTTGTGTTGACTAGTAATACACTGTTTGGCATCGTTAATAATATCCCTAATTACAATGACAAACTGGTTATCCTACAAGTTGCAGAGGAATATGCATAGACATTCGCGTATTATATAATATAATTTACGAATTTTATACGCTTCAACTCGAAGCAACAAAGTTATTTCAATCACCGTTTCAATTACAACTAGGAAATTAGTAATTTTGTTGTAGAAATTACAGGAGATCATAAAGAAGCAATTGAACAAGGCTCGAACGTTTCGAGACGTAATTGCGTTTCGCGACATAACAGAGAAACAAATTAAGATACTCTGTACATCTATACGCGTCGATTGCGTCCCTTTTGCTGTCTCACTGCATAAAAATAGGAATCCGTTCGCTTTGGTAATAAGATTGCAGAAGTAGATTGTTAGAGGTTGAGATCAATGGCTCCCATAGACGAGATCTGAGCCACGAAAAAGCGCCTCGATCATCGACTTCCGATTAAACTTTCCTCCCCTGGCCTCGACGATCGCCACCAGTTGCTGATATCGTTTCCAAGCGGTCACCGAGGCCGCTTCCCCTTCCGGTTCGTTCTTAATCTTCTGATACACATCCGTGCTTCTGACCGCAGCCTCGGAAGTCTGACAGACGCTTTCCGTATCCGGTATCATCTACAATTTTACACGAAATATATCAGTTTTAAAGAAAAAACATACAGAAACTTTATAGAAGCGTTAATTCTTTTCTCTAGTTAGCTTCTTGTCGCTCGTATTATCTGTCAAAGTTGAATCGCATCCCCAATTACGCGACAGATGTATTTTTTATCGTGGACTCTGCGCGAGATCGGCTTAATTAACGCAAATTTTCCCAAGCACAATAGAGAAATTAATCTCCGTCTGTTTTTCTATCGGTACAGCTAATTGTTACCAATTTTCCTGGCTCCTGTAATTCGCTCGACACGCTACAAAAGCTTCCGTTTAATCAACAGCCTCGATCTCGAAACGTTTGCTCAGGTTGACCGATGTTTGTAGGACGCCGTGTATACACATGTAACACAAGCCTAAAGCCAGCCCCCGAAATCAATACTCGGCATTACACTGTTACTAAGGATTCCCATCCCCCATCGTCAGATTCACCCCCGTGCCAGCCACAGCCAGGGGTTCAATGGCCAAAATACAGGCCTCGTAGCGTTACACTTTGAAAACGGCCGCCACGTTGCCTTCGATTGTCTCTCCTCTCTCTTTGTCGCCCCCTTTCCTCTTTTTATTTTGTATTCAGAGCTTTCAGAACAGCTTCTATGAGTCGACTCGATTGCACGGAAAACGATGAAAGCGTATTGCTTTATCCGAACGGGAACAGTTGCAGCTTTTAAAAAAAGCTTTTCGTTGTTTTCCGATTCGGTGAGTGAGTTGGTAAGATGAACAATCGAAAACAATGAAACTACGAACCTTTCTGTGTTGTTCCTTTTTTCCCGCGTATTGGAAATAGAACGCAAAACTGAATATCTGCGATAGCATTCACCCTTTTACCGTGGCCAGGATGAAAGCTATCATTCGGAGGAGAGGGTGAGTCGCAAATTTCAACTTTATCCCTTCAGCTATTCGTTCTCTTCGGAATTATGTAGAATGTAGTACAGTGTTCCGATACAAGTATTGATCATCGAGTTAGTAAATTAAAAAGAAACGAAAATACTAGCTTCGCAGTAGGATCGTTGAAATAATTTCCCTCTGTTTCCCCAAATAGGAAAGAACAATAATTTTAACGATGTCGTAATGCAAGAATCGCTGCTTTTTATGAGTGGAAAAAAGTTAAATTTCCTTTCTCTTCTCTTCTATTTACGTTCGCAAACTTTAAGCATAGCCAGGAAGTTCTGAAAGACCCGGAGAGAGGCACTTTAACTTTTTCCGCTTCCGTTACGGCCAGCAACGATAAACATTTATCTTCTTCGAAAATTCGCAGACATTGAACGCTTTTAGTTGGCCAGTCAGGAAAAACCCGTATTAACAAAAGTTTCTCGAGATATTGCGGCAGTTTATGAACGGACGAAAAAATAAATTACAATGCCACGCTGATTGCCGACGATCTGTCTTTCTTCTTGAAACTTTCTGTACTTCCGTTTTCTTTCCTTATGAATTTTCTCTGCGCGATACGAAAGATTGTACGAACGCTTTGTCGGACGTTTCGAAACGCGACTCGAGACTTTCGAGTAGTAGTTAACGAGTTTAATTCATACAGTGCTAATCGAACGATCGAGAGTGAAAAATTTAACGCGATCAGCCGAGTTTAAAGTCCACGGTCTCATTAGCCAAAGCACGAGGTAGAATATCGAAGGACCGTTTCAAACTTGAATATAGTATTTAATCAAGAAAAAGAATATTACCGAAAGACAGCTTGTTAATAGAAAAAGTTTGGCGGTATAAAACGAGCAGCTAATTTTAAAGTCTGCCGAAGTAATTAGTAGAGCTACGAAATAAACCATGAAGGTTGAAGGTTGTTATTAACTTCAATATTTAATCAAGAACAGTTACCGGGAGCCAGCTTATTAATTAAAAAGATTGATCAGCGAAGTCGGTACATACTCTTCTCGCTAAAGATCATAATTCAATTTTCTCGTCACTGTAGCACAACTAACTTTCATCGTTTCAAGATAGGATACAGCAAGAAAGTTTGATCGAACTTACGTTGTCGAACAGCGTCCTCTTTCGGCCTTGCCCCCTTCTTTCCTCTTCTCGATCCAATTAACCGTACGGGTTAAGGTCGTTTCTCACGAGGATGATCCCTCGAACGAAAGTTCGATGGAAATCGGAGACGATTCGATGGAACGCCGACGAAAAAGCAGATTCGGAGCAGACCACGGTCCAAGAGTAACTGAAGAAGGCCAACAAACGGCGACCATCAGCTGGTTTCCCGATTACTCTGCCCCCCTCTACGCTCTGTGAACCCACATGTGCCGACCATATGGGGGGAAAAATGTTCGAGGAGGGCTCGAGAGACAACCAGGGTACCCACCTCTTTCGTTTGCACCCTCGTGGCCCAACTTCCGGCCTTAACTCGCGTGCCAACGATTTTTAAACCTCCGACCATTCGCTGTCCCCCACGTGCACCAACTCTTTCCCTCCTTCCACGGGATTTGCTGGCCGAATTTTTAATCGCGTCGAATTTCCAATCTTTCCATTAGTTCGACGCTTAATTCTCCGTACGGTTCATTCGAATCGTCGACGATCTCGATCAAATTTAATTCTCTTTCCAATTTGTACACCTAATGGAGAGCAAGAGAAATTAATACGAATGTTCGATGAATATTTGCTAGGAATATATTATACCGAGTTGTCCATTTATTTGCGACGATGCCGTGACTTCCATTAGGAACGCTAGAGATTGTCGGTGAAAATGGATCTATTTAGCCGGGTACTGTCTGCATTCCACGATGTCCACGGTATTGTCATGGGGGTCTCGTGGCAGTCCGTTGTGAAACGTGGAGGGAATCAAGTAAATTGGCTAAATTGCCACGTCCGAGAATCGTAGCACGTCGATGCAGTCGCGAGATAGAATCACTCGAATTACAATGTAGAATGGTTTGGACGGAAACATGCTGATGTTTCCATGCACAATAAGCCCGGATCTTCCGGGACACAGCTGCTATACACCTTGGTCATTTCATCAAATTAATTACCTCCTTTTTTTCTTATTTTCCTTCTCAAACTGGATTCGTTTATTTGACGGGCACTCTGTAAAATGGAATTAAAGTATTCACAAAAACGAACCACTGAAGTGGTCATAAAATGATTAAAATTCTGTCAAGATAATAAATGGATCTGTTTAATCTCTTCGCCAACTGCCTTCAAAATGATCGACTTCGAAGGGGTGGAAGAATTTATGCAATTTCGAAATAAATTTCAGCTTCTAACATATATCACCGTGACCCAAATGCATCAAACCTTATCGAAAAGAAGTTACTCTTTCGCGGACGCGTGTTTCCTTGCGCGTTTATTGATTTTCATATATTTTTATGAATTACGAGACCAGAGGTCTCGCTATTTTTATTACGGCTCGAGGAAAAGGGAAAAGTTTCTTAACGTGAAAATGCTGGAGCACAAAGCACGATGTATATGCCGACAATAAAAGTCTCGCGAGCGTAACTATGAAAGTGAAAAGTTTCGTGCAGCGACAGATGGCTGCAATGTGTGCAACGAGTTGCAAGATATTAAAAAAAAGTTGAGAATTCTCGCTGTAAATTATTGCACGCGCAATGAAACAAATTCTTTCTCCTATTTTCACTGGCTTATTTTAACAAATTGTTTATTCTCAACCTCTTTGCCGTCCGATACGAATTCATTACATAAATGCACTACAATATGTCCCTTACGCCAAATTGTAGCTTAAAGTTTAACGACAATGGTTAACCTCTTCGATATACGTTTTACAAAATGACTGGTGCTTCGTTGGAATAAAGCGTCAACCAATTTGGGATTTAGTATCGTTTACTAGCGAATATCCTTGTACGGTTATTTTCGTCAGCCTTTAAGCTTCAAAGTAATGTAGCGTAAGTGTTATTTTACGATACGAAGGCACTTGTTCCGCGGCAACCAGTCATCGAAGAAAAGCGAAAATTTGTTATTAAAATTGAACGTTGCTAAATCGATTCGATCGATCGATAATATCGATCTGTAGGGTCAGAAAATTGATTTCACTGGAAATCATCGAATCCCCCAGCTGCGCCTATTCTTTAATGGCCAATCGGCGCGTGCAGTATAAAGGCACACGACACCACTCTTACAGCTGCCGGAAGTATACATCTGCCAGCTTCTACTAACCGTACCGTGCAGTTTGGCCCACCTTTCCGTCACAACGCACACGCATACACACATTTTTCATAATCGTTTTGCATTAATCTTGCACAATTTTATCATATTTCAACCTGCAATTAAATGTTTCGTAAACATTGCAAAAGGATGGGAACAATGTCTACTAAAAATACGGAAGACAGAAAGAAAAGGACCTCATTTCGGAAAATCAGAAACATCTGCCAGGAAACAGAGATCCTTGATTAGGGCCAGGCTCGTGCTGAACACCTTGGCTTCTCGATCGTTGGGTCTTCGAGGTTGAAACGGTGAAAGGCGCTCGAACTTCGAACAAAGGAGATCTTTTCGTGTTCAAACGCCTATAATTTGAAAGAAATGTTCGGTAAAAGAGATTGATAACGATCGATTAATGTTTCACGCTGCCGCGAATAACTGTACATATCAAATTAAGTAAACAAAAGGAAAAGGAATATCAGCATGCATTACCTATTCCGCTGATTTTTACCAGGATGCTGCAACCGGTTCTCGAGTTTAATTAACGTATTATAGGGATCGATCAACCTTCAATTTTTAAGTAAACGTCCTTATCTGAATCTGACACGTATGAAAATTTACTCTCAGTTGACGACAGCAATGGTTTCGTTCGCTTTTTCTTCTTTTCCCCTCTTCCTTCAAGTGAGGTTAAATGTTCGAAGATCCTCCTAAGTGCTTCAATCTTCAGAAATTGGACGTCGATCATTCCTTTAATTAGATTATGCGCATAATGATTGCATAGGTTTCTTATTAGTGTTCCTCTCAAAAAGAAAATGATTTAAGCAAAACATTTATTTCCAACGAAAGAATTAACGATTCAAAGTCAGAATCTGTAGAGAAATTTGCTAACTGTTTCAACAAACCGTTTCTCGGTCAGTAGATCTCGTGAACCCTTTCTCCTGGTCGTTATTCAAACTTCATTAACTTCTCCAGCGATCTCTAATCATCCCTGAAACCCAACAGCCGGGTGGTTGTAATTTTTGTTATTTTTTCCCCACCGAGGCGAAATCGTTTCGATTTTTTGGACAGGCTCCGGTGCAGATCGAGTCGCGAGACGAAGAGGGTGGCTGTGAGGGGAGAGAACAGCTGTTTCTGGATAACCGTCAGGTGGTATCCCGTGCTCGTCAGCTGCGGGGGTGAGAATACGAAAAAGGGTTGAGTAGACATCGAAATTTTCGACCACTGACGACCGAATTCCACGGGCTAGATGGATCGGAAAATCGAGACACGAATATTCCTGGGATCGAGATTCCTTCCTACCTTTTTTACCGTACTTTTTTCCTTTACGCCTGCTGGTGTTAAGTATCCTGCAGATGCTTGGGACATGAAACCAAGTGGGTCAGACATTTTCGAATGCCGATGGACGAGCAGAGGAACATTGCGTTGCAAATTAATAAACGAATTCTCGAAACGAGCCATCTACAAGGTTGACGGTATAGAAGAAAAATCTTCAACTGGACGAGATAAAAATCTTGTATCCTTCAGTTACAAATCAGTCTGGAGTCCTGAATAAGGAATCCAGTCGTTTCGATTGGAATCGAAGAGGAAACGAAGCAGCCGACAAAAGTAGCCGATCGCTAATTGCCTGGAGCTACTATCGGACAACTAGATCCTTTTACGCGAAAGATGGTCGCGGATGATTCCGGTGGCAGTAAGAAAGCGCATAGATTCCCTTGGTAACAGCAGCCTCGACTTATTTTCGCCGGACGAACGTCGAAGAAGACAACAAAAGTACCTCGACGGAGCAGATGCATGGCATGTGCTACGAACCCGACACCAGATGCCCCATTGGCGTAGAGATCCCCGTGGCAGGCAACCACGATAAACCTGACCATGGGATTCTTTTCAAGCTGGTCGCGTGCCAGATAGATCCTTTGCTATGGGTTCACGGCGGACCATCGAGATTCTTCCTGCTTTTCATCCCCTGTCCTCTCTCCGCTCTCTCTCTCTTTTAACAAATTGCTAATGCGTCCGAGTTTAGAACAAACTTTATGAAAGGAAATTTAATAACTATCGTTAACACTTAGTAACAGCGAACAAATCCTTTGGCTGTCGTCTGGGATCGGTTTAGAATGCTTTTTATAGAAAATCTAAATTTTAGAAATAGCATATCTGCATCTGAAACAAAGAAAGGTTTGAAAAAACAACGTAGAAGTTAATTAACTTAGCGTTCGTTTATTTTACTGGTCAATGTTATCTACAATGATTTATTGTAAAAGTAACAATAGTCGTGTATAAGTTAAAACGATATATCATACATATGTACAAACGATGCGCCCGATTAGCGACGATCTCGACGTTCTTTTTGATTTCAAAGAACTCCGACTTGACAATTCTTGTTAACTTTTCGAAAACGAGTGATTCACGATCGAGGAGAAATCGTCGATCTAAAGCCACTCGAGACGCTATTACTCGATGATCCTATCTAATTCAACTGAACTCCACTTTAGAATATCGAATAAAATGTTCTCGACATTCCATGGACAACACTAGATCCGAATTTGTCGTATACAATTTTCCACCCGTCATACGATCGAACGTTGTACCTCATCTTTCAATTTCTTCGTGGAGTAGAAGGTTTTAAGTGAACTTATTCCACATTCAGAATATGGGGAAAATGGGAAAAATAGAACTAAGGCGGAGGCACTTCGCGTCGGGGAAACGTATGACGTACGAACGTTAAATGAGATACAACGTTTAAATAATTTATCTATATTAATCCTCGGACGGCAGAACCATAAAAGAGTCATGATTCACCAGTGATCAGCAGCCCAAATTTCATACAAAAATGAAGCAAAGATATTGTCCATTACAAAATTTTGAGTAGCCAATTTTATACGGATACGGTTCCGTCGTTCGAAGATTTCGTTTCCTTTTTTCGTGATTGTTCTTTGACTCGGAATTCGCACACGCTTACGATAAAATAGCCTAAGAATATTTTATTTCAAATTTCGGACGTCTCTTCGCACTTTTGTCGCTGTTCAACCCACTGACTACACGAAACATACAACATCTTATCTTAAATAAAGTATTTTACATTCTTCGATCGTCGGAGAATCATTGTAAAGAAAACAAGTGAACTGAATTTCTTCTCCAGAGAGTTGAACCGCAGTGAATTATACACGATAAAAATCTGCACAACTTTTCCAAACAGTTCGAAATTGATTGAGAAATTCAGAAGGGTATACAAACCCATATTCTTCGTTCATATCGATCCAGCGTATGAACCTTTCTCTCCGTTATTGACATCGTTTATTGACATTCGTTTCTAAGGTCCAATGGATTGAAAGCATGCCGGAAGAGAAAACTTTTGCGAGTATCTTAATCCTAGCTTGTTACAAATACAATAAATAATACGTGTAATAAAAAGATTTAAAAAAAAAAAGAAAGAGAGACGATAATTCTAAGAGAAGAATAACGACGACGATTATAATAGATAACTAATGGCGATACATAAAAAAAAGGATACAAAACTGAGCTAGAGAAGAAATGAAAAGGACCGTAGAAAATGTTAAAAAAAGCTCGTCAATTTTTTACGATCGAACGCAAACTCGTGGATTACCGTACACGCCATTGGATATCAAGTTCATCTTCCTTTTGCCATCTGGTAGAAACCGGATGGATCTATTGATCCAATTTATCCGTGAAGAGAAGATTTTGATCGAGTGTCGTAGAAAAATGAAGTCATCTATTTCGAACATCCTTCGTCGGTAAAACTTAATTGGAATACCCGAATGAGGAATCTTTTTGAAAAATTACTTTTAGACAGCTTCTCTTTCGACTTAACGTACTTGAAACGCGTAAGTACTCGAAAGGAACAAATTAGGGTAGAACAAAGATATCTGAACGTGTAAACATTTCGAAGAAGAAGCGACATTCTCACGATAATTGCGCGAAATGAAAACCCGCGTTGAAGAAAAGCTTGGAACGAACAGCCATACAGTCTGGCCAAAGTTATGGTGAAGTTCGAATCCACTTGACGAGCACAGTCTCACGGTTGCGAACGTATGAAAGCGCGTCGTTTGCTTAACAAACACACGGTGAATGCGTTTTAATCTGAATGGAAAGAGAGTTTCTTTCCACTTTATCTTGGCAGGAACTTCTGCTTGGGCAAGATTGTCGCGTTGGACGATCGTGAAACCTCGAGATGATTGAAATAGCGAATGTGGGACAAGCTATTGAAATTCATACAGCGTGCTCTCTTACAAGAGTCATCGGTATGGGGTAAATGAAGTTTTAACCTCTCGCACTTGTACATCCATTCACCGTGTCGAATGCACGTTAATTAAAAAGTAAATAATTATATATTTTAGAACGTCATACGCGCGGGAATTCGTAACGAAATTTAACAAAACAGAATAGTAAAACAGTATCGAATAGTATTTTATAGGTGACCATTTTCTTCTCTTTATAATACAGTACACTCTCGTTACGTTGTCACCTGATTACACCGTGGTTCTATCCAATGCGATGTTGCAACGAGAGTCTATTGTATCGGTAAAAATATACTTGGAAATCTAGAAACGAGTTTCTTATTGACAAATAGAATCGTAGCTACCTGTCAATGGCTCTTTCGCCGTAAAGAAGCAGAAAACTGTTCTCGGAAGGTATCGTTCTTAAAACAGCATCCCTCTTACAAAGGATATCGGTAACAGGTGGCCACCTTACTCTCCGAACACAGATTTCGGCACCTCCTCGCCCACATTCGTTCCTCGATCTTCGAGCAGAAACCGGAAATACCCTCTCGATCGATTTCGTCTCGCGATTGCCCTCGGCTCGAAGAAGCATCCCTCGATAGAAGTGAAGCAGGCTCGCTTTTAAAAAAATACCGTCTCTCGCCCTTCGATAAGACCCATTTTACGCGGTGTACCGAGCGAAGAAGGCTCGTTCCCTCTGCAGCTCCAGATGGCTCTTCATGGCCAACACCGTGGGATGATGAGGATGCAGTCCCTCGTCTTCCACGAGATATCGCAGGGCTTCCGTGGTGCACGCGTCCCAACCCGCGTTCCAAGATCCCGATACTTGAGGACCGCTACCTTCCGCTTGCTGGGTCATCCTCGAGCAAGGGTCGAAACACTGACGGGACTCGAGAAATCCATGATCCTTGGCTACGAATCGGGACGAGTCCTGTTTCTGGCACTTATCGGGCAAACTGTTGCGATAACAGCTTCCTTTGAAGTTTGGCTCCGGGAGACGACCACGTTCCAGGCAATTGGTGTCCATGAAATCTATAGAGTCCTTGAAAGAGCTCCTGGCAGGGATTCTGGTCGACGTTTGCTTCTGATGAGATTGTTGCTTCAGTTCTTTGGCTAAAGAGGTGACCAACTGATGCAACAACCTGGCGTTGTCCTCCTCGTCCTCGTCGTCGTCCGGTTCGTCCAAGTCCAGCTCTACGCCCTCGTCTTCGGATGAGGACATCAGGTCCTCGTTCTCCTCGTCCACGCCCAACAACGTCAGTAACCTCTCCGCGGCATCTGCGCACAGGAAGGAAATGGATTTCTGAAACTACGCGATATGTAGAGTCGTAATATTTACCGATCTGCGAGTACTCCTAGTACCGTCTCTAATATTTATAGAGGTCAATATCTCGCAGACTCGCTTAATGCAAAACCATCGACCAGTTTTCTAGCGTGCGACTCGCGTCAAAGTCGAATTGTAAGAGCACAAAACGAAGCAGAGGAGATGAAAAGATTCTCGAGGCGCGTAGAAACCAGTGGCCGAGAAATCGAGACCACCAGGGTTCGCGAAAGAATCGAACACGAAATATCGCCGACCGGAATTTCGGTTCGACTCGGTGGCCCGGTTTCGCGGCTCTCCTGTGGGAATCGCGCACCATGAACCTCCCATGGGAACTACCTGTCGCTACCCACCCCATCATCCGTCCTGCGAATCATCGAATTTCGCACGAGCCTCTCTTCTTTTTTCTCTCTCGTCTGGTCTTCTTTATGTCGTAGTGCGGAACTAGCGTGTACGTGTACACGCACCCCTTGTGAGAACCCCTTGTTGAAGGGACGTCAGGTACGGCCAGTTCGTGCTTACCTGTTCCTGGGAACTACGTGGATATCATCCGTGCCGAGGGTGTTCAATTAACGAATATTTTATGAGACGATATTTTTGGGAATCGTCTCGAACCCACCGATGTTTCCTTTAAAAGGGGACGTTCAGAGGGGTCGATACTTTGGGAAGCGACGGTTCAAATTTTCATCGAATAAAGGAAACGGAAGGAAATTTGAGTGTGAGAATCTTTATATAGGTCGAGATTTGGAAAGATTTATCTGGCGGTTTAGAGCATCGAAATTTTATGAAAGGCTTATGCAAAGATTCTTCGAATAAAAGTTTGATCGAACGAAGAAAATTAAGAACGAAAAATTGCGAGATCGACGTTTATAAAAATCAGCATTTCCCGAAAGACTACGAAGGATTTAGAACTTGTTTTCGGATAAATGCAGATAGAGGTTCAGCGTGGAGGTTAAACGAGGAAGTCTATACTTCCCATGAATTATGTAACAACATGTTGGCGTTGCGAGAGTAGTTGGAAAGCAAAATTTGCGTTTCTCTTATGGAAATAACGTTTATATAAATAGACTGTATTTTGCTGAACAATGAAGCATGCAATTGTTGATAAATGACAGGATGAATCTTTAGCAAAGTTAAAATTTTGTATTCCGTTTAACGACGCGACGTATTCACAGCATTTTAAATATCGCATCTTTACCGATCTTGCGTCCACTTTGATTATCAAAAATATCGATCTAAGAACTAAACGAGTTTCGATTAAGATCTTGATTTCCATAAAATTGAAGAGGAAACCGACGAGAGCGAGTAGATTACGTCCATCTCACGAACCAGACGATTTTTTTCTCCCGATAGACTGTTTTTTAAAAAGCCTTACACATTAGCCGCTTCCTTTTTTTCTCTTTGTCCCATTGACACCAGAATAGAGTCTGAACCAGTCAGGAACGACTTCATTGTTTTTTTCCCACCTGAGGACAACCCCCCAGGACGTGGATGCCGGACGTTCCCACAGGGATACCTAGATTTAAATGTCTCTTTTCTATGGTCTCTCAGGACGGGGAGAAGCTGGATTGAGTTAGGTTAGTCAACGATTTAAAGGTCTCGAGGGGTATGTAACCAATATGTCTAGATACTTTCGAGAATGATAGGTAAGGGGAAATTTGTTTTCGCGTAACGTATAAGAAGTACAGTATCGAATAAAGCTACCAGCTTTGAGTTACGGGTAATTAGAAACGTTATACCGAGTAAATTTCCCAACTTTCCGAGCGTTAATACTACGCTGCCTCGTATCGCGAGCGAAAGAAATCTAGCATCCCCCAGAGAAGGATCTACAATTACGCTAAAAGCTAGAACGAACGTCAAGCTCTCTCGTTTTATCTTGAAAACAATCTCGTGAACAAAAGTTTCGGGGGGAACCGAAGAAAGTCTGTAAGAAACATTCTTCCATCGAGTCGTTAAGAAGTCCAGAAGAGAAATGACATTCTGACCGAAACGAGAAATAAACTTCGACGTTTCCACAACTTGGAACGTTTACAAAGAATTACGTAAAGATCGTTCGATAAATCCTCGAGTGGGGAGCATAATTCGCGGAGGAGAATCCATCGAAAACTGTAAGAGGATCCAGCGGAAAGGGGTTCGCCCGAGACGGAAGAAGACTGTTTGGTCGAGAAGAAATTTATTGATCATAAATCGCGACAAATTCGATGGAAACGCTCGATTTGGTCTTTCTATTATTCAACGGAATGGCGCGTGGCACCGATGAAATTGCTTCTGTCCTGAAGTTTTCGTCGGAAGATTGAAACTCTTGCGACCCGGGTAGACGGGTACACCAGGACCCGTCTTCCCATTAGCATATAAAATTCATATCTCAAAAAAAGGGGTCAGTGAATTCGAACGGAGTTAAGGGAAAAGTTATTTTCCACGGGCGTGGCAACCAACCGAGCTTCGTGATTAATGGTAACGAGCCACAAGAACTTTAATGAATCTTATAAATGGAGTTTGAAACAGTCCCGCGACCGAGACACAGTCGTTATCTGTCCGTTGTACCGATACACAGGGGGTCGGTTTAATTATCACCCCGCGAACGGTTAACAAGACCAACGCTCGCAGTCGTGTTTGTTCCGAAATTTGTTTCTCCCTTATTTCGGGACAACGCGTTCACCGAAAATGGACAAATAGAGTAGTGTTTAAAGCTACGAGAATCATAGTCTCCAGGGACAGCGTAGGAACCTGAGAATACGAACTGTTCGATGCGACGTGTACACTATACGATCCAGATGGTGAACTTTTTCGATCGTGTTTTGCGACCAGGCAGAAATTGGGTCATTCGTGGTAGAAAAACGGGGATAATTCATTGAAATTCTCAGACAAATCAAAGAGGGGAGGAGAAGGTAAACCCGCAGGAAAGACACGACCCTTTATGGTGGGTCCAATAAAAATTTCCTGGGATTTCTACCTATCCTTCGGAAGCAGGTATACTCCCAAAAGGGCAATATTTCGAAAGAGCAACAGAATTTCCCATATTCCAGGGGAAACTCGATTACCCCTGTTTTCGCTGACCGACGACCCCTGCACCTTTTCACCGTTTATTGACTATACAATATTTTTTATTATTCATTACTGTTCTGTCTTGATTCGGTGGTAAATACTTTAGGTTTCAATTTGATATAAACTTTTATTTGCGATATATTTATATCGATAGACGGGACCTATACGAATAACAAATTGGTAGGAGAACGATAGGATCGTCGAATCACGAAGAACATTGCCAATTTCCCACAGGAGTAAACCTAAAGAGGATCGTCCCTCGAGATACTCGAAAACAGTCGATAAAAGAGGCAACGGTTGTCCGAGAGGAATCGTGAACTTCCGTATTGTTCTGATTGCGTTCGTCCTCTGGTCGAACCAGCGGGAAAAGAACAAAGTAATTTTGGCGAACAGAATTCCGATCGTAATGGTAATTACGATCTTCAGGATCGCGCGATGACTTCACGACAAAGTATACCCTCCGTTTACCACTTTATAATCAACCGACTCACGTATAATCGTTCCTAATTACCCGTTCTCCGTGTCTTTCACCTCCAAATGGTAGTTTCACTGGATTCCTTCAGGCGATAGGGAATTTTTGGTCACGCGATGCTTCGAATCGTATCGATCAACGTTCACCTCGATTTGCTTCTTGCCCACGGTTCTCGTGTTTTATTTCAATTCTCCTTTTAGAGGAATAGGATTTGATCGATAGCATAGATTCGACAGAGCTGGAACTTGTACATGGTATCGCGATAATTGACTTTAGGATTAATTACCGTGGGATTTCGAATTCTTGGATCGGCTAGTTCGCTGCTGTTAAAGAGATTGAATTCAATTTCGTGTCACCTGCCGTGATTCTTTTAACTTTCTATAGACAAGATAAGCTTCTTCAAGTATCTTCTTCGTTACAGGATCGTTCTTTAAACTATTTCTTCTCCAAAAGAAACGAAATTAAATTGCACCAACTTTTTATACTCTTCCTTGGATATCCTGTACATTACACATCTATAATTTTATTAAAAGTACGGGATGCCCTTTCCAATCGTTCTCATTTCGTAGAAATATTTCAACTATCCGCAGCTCGATGCAAAACATTTTAATGATACGTTTATAATTCGTTACCTGCAAGCGGTTTCTTCATGGTCGAGAAAGCATAAAGTGAAAGACCATGACAAAGAGTTTTCTTGCGGTTGTAAATAATTATTCCGTCTCGGGGATATTAGAGAGAAAATATTCTCCCTTTTGTACGGGCCCAGTAATTGCATTCCTTCCAATTTCCCTCTCCGCGTGCCAACGTTTATTTAGCTTAACAATTTCCGAGAACCACCCTTCCTACACCCACGAAACAACCCCCTCCTATCCTATGAACGATATTATTCTGTCTCGTTACACGTCCACTACCCCTTCCTCTTTTCTCCATCCCTTTCGACGATCTAATTAACGAGCAAATAAAGTGCACGAATGCACTGGTTCGCAGGGACGAAGGGACAGGGGATGGTGTAAAACAAGAGGGTAGTTAGGAACAGAAACAGAGAACGAGGATATTCCAGAAGCATTTGCATTGCAAGAAACTTGTTTGCACGCTTTTATAAATAGCTCCAGGGATAATGGTATTACTTGTGAACGAGAAGGGAAGTTAAGGGACGAAAACACGGATGCGACTGTGAATAAGATTCCCCGAGTAAAAAGCAAATTGAAAAGTTTAAGCCAAGGGATTGCGAACGCGAATGCTGAACGTTAATGTCACATTATTCTGCCAATATTTTACAATACAATTGGTGCACGTTAAGATATTCTCTCGATTAATGAATTGAAAAGTTTCAGCTGAAGGGTGCACAAACGTGTGCTTTCTGTTCCCATATTATTCTAACAATACTAACGCGTTATTATGTTTTGAAAGAACACAATTACGGGATTCAGGGAAATTCTGGTTCGCAAGAATGTACCGTGCTCAATTTCACCCTCGAAAAGCCACCCCATTTAAACGAAAACATTCTGCTCGTTCGAGCACGGGTTGTCGTCAAGAAAGGAGGATAAAAAAGCGTTGGGCGAAGAATGAAAGTTTAATTACCTCGAATAGTCGGAGATGAATCTGCGACGTCGTTCGTGAGATCCAACCCTCCTCCTCCGTCGCCCTGGCAGTCCATCATCGTGTCCTGAAATTGGAAACTTCTTTTAGAAAGCTCTCTTAAAAGGCACTCGAACAAATTACCGTCGCTTGATTCGATTATAGCAACGTTAGATGCCTCTTTCAACTTTTATATCGAACAAATTACCTGGGAAGGGAGACGACAAGATGGATCGAAGACTGCAGCAAACTTTTAATTACGAATCTATCGGCGAAAGTTTATTAATTGATATAGCGTGGTAATAGAACGCGTAGAAATACCTCGTGCAGAAAATACTATAGATGAAAAAAAGAACACGTGGCTTAGGACCTTGATTATCTTGTTACTAATTTTGATGCCCTCGTAAAGTATTCCTCGCTTATATTAATGAATGCCGTTATAAGATTGTACAGATAAGTGAAAAGTAAGGACCTGAGCAGTTTAAAGAGACCGCGAGACCATTTAATTCTTCGGGTAATGAATGGGGGATTCCACGGAAAATCGGGGATAATTAAACGTTCACGACGATCCATTGCAACCTGCAATTCTGTTGCAATCGTTATTGCATGTGAGAAAGTCGTAATTAACGTTGGTCGATTACAGAGGACCGGGTTAACACGATTACCACCCTATGGGACCGGTTCGTAAGAACTGCCTTTTGGTGCCGTTTCAATTTTCGGACCTATCGAGACCGTCAACAGGAAGTGCCAACAGTCTCGTGGAATTTCGTTAACTTTTTTGATGGATACTTCTCGTTTTCATAAAAAGAAATATCTGTTTTTTCGTACGGGAGATTAATTTTTGCGTTGCTGCCGCGTTCCTCCCAGTTTTATGGCTATATTAAGACATCTTGTTCGTTTGTTATTTAAAATCTTTAACGGGTTTATAAGCTGTTAAGAATCCACGCCTGCTCTTAAACGTTTCAGTTCTACGGTGTGTTTATACATCGTCAAAAATAACGTAATGGCCAGCACCTGAATTCGAGAGATTTACACTCTTTTGTATAAAATTGTTTATCGAATCCTTTTCGTTCGTCGGCAGGAAACGTTCGATATCTTTTGACTTTCTCTCGCGTTTGCATGAAATTTTCTCCCAAGCTTTCCCCAAATAGAAAAACGAATCTTCGTGAGTCACGAACTTTCCTCTATCGTAAATATGACACCGTAAAATTGGGCCTGAAGAGCGGAAAAAGTGGCTGGAAGCCAACGATACGACAGAACTACTCCGGCCACCGTTGCTTTTCACGTTTATTGCTCTGTGTCTCTGGGTCACTGGGCTGTACACTCATTTTCACGTGCACCAACCACCAACCCTGATGGTTGGCAATAAATTTTCCGAATTTACGAACGACCAAGGTCAGCCATAAACTGGCCACTCGGTAGCAAAACGAGCGTTCAAGTGTTAAGGAAATTTTACGTACCCTCAACCGACCCGGGGGGAACCCTAAACGCCTGCAGATTCCAAGATTTTCATTTTCTCGCGGTAAATCGGCTCTTTAACCGTCGTTCCCTTATCGTTTTAACTCCCGTTGAATACGCTACCAGCATCTGGTCATCTTGCGCGAACAAAACGTTTCCAACAAGAATAGTTACACGATTTCAAGCAAATTGTCTGAAAACATGCAAATCCCTTATGCAAATACGCGACTGATTTACCTTTGTTATATTGTAATTACATAAGCATGAGCGATAAGGATTTCTGAAAACATGGACCGAAAAAGGCTTAAATAAAACGTTCGATAACGCGAAAGGAGAAAAGGGGAGAGAAGTGTATGCATTTTAATCGACCAGGAAACGCGATTTCGGCCGTTAGTTTACAAAGTAGCGCCGAATATGTAAATCCCTATGGCGGAGAAACAACTTGCAGGCCGTAATTAAAGAGGATTGCTCGATTTATGCGCGATTAAACGTAGACGGGAATCGAATCGATCGAACGGACCGAGAGTCTGCTTCATTGTAATTTCAAAAAAAAAAGGAACCCTCTTCGAGAACGACCGAGCTGGTCCGGTCCACGGAAAAATAAAGAACCCTTCAACGACGGGAGGAAAAAATATTTTCATTCGCGAAACGAGGCAATAAACGCCGATCGAACAAGCTCGGAAACGAAACGCGATGCAGTTGAGCATGGAAAAAATAATGTGCACTTTGGAAGAAATCAATTTGCTGCCTATAATTCGTCTTAACGAGCGAGCCATAAAATTAAAGGGGTGTAAAATGATTGTCAGAAATTTTATAGTCCTCGAATCATTTTTAAAATCGAATGTCTTTAGATTCCTGCATCGTTTCATCCCCATGTAACTTACATAATGCGTATAATTGCGTAGAAACGATCGAGAAAAGTATTAAAAGATGACTAAACGAATAAAGTTGGCACGTTGTTAAACTGATAGTTGGAGGTAATAACGTAATTGTCATGTTTCGTCGATTACACGAACGATCGTGCGACAAATAAATTGAAACAGTGGTCGAGCAAACTGTAAGATCACCGATAGCGAACGCACGCAAACGAAAATACACGCTGTGTAGGTTGGTAGATTCTCCTGTTTTTTTCTTCTTTTAAAACTTGGCGTTTGCGCGATGGAAATAAGATACAAGCCAACGTGGCTTGTTAAATAAACGTCTGTAACGAGGTAGAAAATAAAGATACGAGAAGATGGATTATTGCGCTTAAAACTGACGTTTAAAACACGTTCAGATTAACCCTCGTTCGACATTAAACAAACACCCGTTAGTCGATTCTGTTCATAAACTTCAACTGCTTCGGATAGAAAATTTCGAAATTTCGATTCGGCGTTATTTATTCGATAATACGAAACGTTTCTATTTCGCGTTAAATCAGGCTAATTTACCCGTGAAACGTTAATCGCAAATCAGCCTCGTTATGGCCAGTAACCCCCTCATCAAGCTTATTAATTTTAAACGCGCATAAATGCCCGATAAACGCAACTAATTTATCCATAAAACGTCCGCGCAAATTAGTTCCGGTATTTCCCTTGTCTGCCATCGATCTAAATTGTAAATTCAAAGGAATTTTAATCACCCAGCGGACGTTCACTCGCCGAACATTAATATAAATTAAATAATACAACCAGCGAGTTTTAATGCTCGTAAATTTTTATATCAACTTTTACACGATTGTATGGTAATTTCATTCGTCGAATCGGCCTCTGTACAAAGTTAAAAAGAATCATCCCTTATATTTTTCACCCTCGATTCTCTCTTTATCCCAATTTCTGAACTCTGTCGAGAGAACATTTATTCGGGGCACAACGGGGATTCTGTTAACCGTCCCGTTTTATCGGTGCCCGGTGTAAAATCGATTTATAACATGCAAAACCTGGCTGTCCCGTATCGGTATCGTATTTACGATACACCAATATACATATATCGTTTACGAGGCGAACTCCATGTTTTGTTCGCCTTTTTACGGTACCTTGCACATCCGCCTCGTGTAAGAGTATCGATATTTGATATCACTACCTGCCAATAACTGGTCGTTTCAATAAAAACGAGCACTGCATAAAAATTGTTTTAACCGAATTACGAGTATACGGAAGCTCGTTTCCTACCTTCACTCGTATCGATTAGTCGATTATCAGTTTATTACGAATAGGCGAAATTTCTATAAATTTTTATTTTGGTCAATGCATTAAGAACATGACGCGTGGCCACTCGCAAATTAATCTGAAAATTGAATATTCATTTACGCAGATTATCGAATTTGGAATAACATGATGTCATTCTGTCTTCTGTCACGCTATAATTAACGCGAAGTATCCGATGACTAATAACGAAATATATTTCTTTAACAAAATCGTGGAAATTTGGTCGATAAAAAAAAGACATACCGTAAAGGTTAGATGACTGGATCGAAAGGTCGTCGATAGGTTTCAATGAACATTCCTTCCTGTCTGTGGAATGATACCGAAATTGCTACGTTACAACCAATTGCACGAACCATTCGAGCTTGTTGTAGAGTTTGCAAAAGCTCTAACAACTTCTCCAGCTTTCTCGACATTCCTCCCCTTCTCTGTCTTCCTCTCTCTCTCTCTCTCTCTCTCTCTCTCTCTAGAATCATTCTGGTTTCCCCGGGTCGCATTCCACCGACGTGGAATCTAAATTTCAAATGGAATCTTATTTCGCGACCGAAAACTTCCCAATTTTTTCCACGAACTTCCTTTGAACTTTGTTTCTTTCCTTCACGGAATTGTTCGGTAAATTCAATCCTACGAAAGTATATGCCATACATATATGGCTATCCTTGCCAACTTTTAATTCCATTTACTTCGTTCTGGATTTCAGAATAATTTCAGTACCGTGACATTTATAGGAATTTGGCGAGATACTTATTTTTCAGCTTTCTATTGAATGAAAATTTGTAAGACGCACACTCTCGAGCCCGAAGTCATTTCGATTTCGTAAAAATTTCGAGTCTCGGTGCAAACTGCCTTCCTTTCTGTCCGTGATTCTTGTATCACCTCGCTAATTAAAAGGCTGTTTCGCTTAAAGCTGTCGCATTCCAATTAACATCATCCCCCTTTCCTCGATTCGTCGAACATTGAAGAAAACGAGACGCGGGTCGGTTTTCTCTCCGCGTTGCCTCTCTATCCATTCTGCAATTTCCAGCGGGAACTTTTCATCCGCAATTTTTCCATATTAAGCCGCGAGCCAGCTTCAAAGAGGGGAAAAACATTTTCTTCCACGGAGCAGTTTTCAACGTTTCAGAAATGGTGGTTGGAGCCTCGAGGGGTAGCGCGTTGCAATTACATAATTCACCGTCGCATCAGGATCTTGATAAAATACAAAGTGCGATTACACGCTGGCTGCCGCATAAGTTCCTACTGGCTGATATTACTTTCCACCGTGTATTCTCCTCTTTGAACTTCTCCCTTCCGGCTAGATATACCTATACACGCGTATGTACGTGTATATACGACGTCGATCTTTGGTTAGATTGCGGTTTTCTACGTAGTTGAAAGTTTAATCGGAGTCACAATGCTTCTCGGTAGATCGATTTAAATTTTCCATTGCTTTTCACTCAGTCAAAGTGCCTAAATCGAACGATATTTACTCGTACGCTCCAATAAGCGGATGCCAGATAATACTTTTAACGGAGAGAATAGGAAGAGATCGATTGATCGTTTATTTTTGCATCGCGTATTTTGTTAGGAGGGACAAAGAGAGGAGACATCGGAAGAAAGTTGATGAATCAAAATCCTGACGGGTACTCGGCGTTAATTGGATTTCCACAGAGGAGGACTTTTCGGTGGTACGCTCTCGACCCCAGGGAACAAAGTGTGTTTGTACTATAAATAGAATGTTGCCGTTTAGCTGGTAATGCTAGAGCATCGATCGTACCGTAGAGGAAATGTCGGTCGACGTGTATCGAGCTTGCTTTGCCGCTAATTAAAACGTTAATGGTACTCGGCACATACCAATTAAAGTCGATGCGCCCCCGTCAACTGTATTAATAGTAATTTCGCGAGCTTAATAATCATCGTTGTTCGACAGTCGCCGCTTTCGAAATTACACGAGAATCTCGCTAAATTGCCACCAACGTAGCTGTAGCGGTGGAAAAATTCTTGGAGCTAATAATACATTCGGTTCGTTAATAAATTTTGTTGGTTAATGCTACTAATGCAACCCGTTTGTATGCAACGCGCGACGTTATAACGCGTAACCATAAAGTTTTGTTAAGGTTAAATCCCTTTTTAATTAAGCTTTTAAACGAGCAACTTTGCCGATAAAGTAAAAAGTTGCAGGCAGAAGTTGAAGTTCTTAATTGGAACTGAATTTCAAATAACATTTTTTCTGGTATTCACTGTAGCGAGTCGGCAACCTGCGTGAAAGCAAACTTGTTTCATCTTTGATAAGACAGCTTAAGAAAATTGCCAGCAAAATTCTATTTCGCCGGTGAAAGGAGTCGAATAAAACTCGGCTACACCGGAAGCTATAGAAACCAACAACGCCGTCCAAACATGGAACGAAAGTAAATTTACATACGAGCGTTCAATAATACAACGTAGCTGATAATGGTTGTTGGATTCGCGTATTCCTGTTAAATTGAATGTCATGCAGTTATAGGAAAGTGTGGCGAATCAGAAATAGCGAACGCAAATATCGCAACTTTTTACGAGTTACATGCTCTTTAAAAAATACTTGACGGTATACTAACGATCGAACAAACATTAACTTACGGAACATTCCTGTGCAACGATACCGTGTGAAAAATGAGCTCTAAACGCTCTTTCAACTCCGAATAAACGAAGATTTTGTCGAGAATAGAGATTCAGGATTATGCAGAGTGAGTTAGAACGCGTTTCCTGTACGGGACCCCATAGACGGGCCACTACACTCTATTACACAAGGTGTTCCTGTATCGTCCAATCACTTTCTCGCGAAACTCCTATAATCTTCAATCCTTTTAGTACCTACTCATCATTAAAACGTTCATGTAATCCTGGTTATAAGCCAATAAATAAGTTTTTAAGGAGTTCCGAGTACTTAAACGCGTCGAACACCGAGAAGTATCGCTCGAATGTCAAAATCACGAATACGTGAAGTCGGCCATTAAAATGTTAAATTTAATTTGTCATCGTGTCAACCGCGCGCTATCCGAATGTCGAAGATAATATCGGTTGCTCGAGAAAAGCACGTTGCTTCGCGAAAAGTTGTTTCCTAAAAGTCCCGTGTCAATCTACCAGAACGAAATCAAAATGATCGCAAACGATTAAATATTACATACCTCGGACAAGTCGTCCTTCATCGTATCGCTGGTATCTTTCATGACTCTCGATGGAAACTAGCACCGACAACAATCACTCAACGCCCACGTTTTATCCGTTTCCTTCCTTAGTCTTCTTCACCGAGCAACGAAAAAAACCGTCCAGGCCAAAGTAAAGAGAGAGAGAGAGAGGTGTCTCTCTGTCACGAGCACATTGTTGTCCTGATCCTCGTAAACGCGTGTAGAAGTTGGCTCCGTTGGATCAATCGTATCGCAACGTGTCACTCTTCGTCTCCCTCTGTTCACTCCGTTCTCGTTTACCCGTTTACCGGTTCACCGATTCACCGGATTACACGGCACAACTTTCCAATTCCCAAGTCGAAATTCCGCGATGGGTAAAATGGTTTTTATTCGACTTGGAGGGTGGCGATCCGAGCGTGGCGAGCTCAACGGGCTCACGAGAGGATCCCGAGTCGATCCATCGGTGTACGCGGCTATGGAAACACTGGCGAGTGGTGTCAGGTAAAGCAGGGAGCAGGTCGACGGACAACCAGCAGGCAAGTCTGCCTCCATGACACTGTCCCCGTCTTCTTCTATCCTTTCGACGTCTCTCCCTTGCACCAATTGCTTGCAGCTGCCTTTTCTCCCCTCCACGATCACCGACGTTTCCCCTCTTCCAGATTCCCTCCCTGTTTCCCTGCTGGAACGCGATATAGTATCCTACTCGTTCTCCCGTTCTCTCCTCTTCTTTACTCCTAACAACTTGCCCCTCTACTCTGCCCGACTGTATTTTCCTCATGTTTCTCCTCTCCAGTTTTATGTGTTCCTCTCTGTTAGACCGTTGTCGGTGTTCTTTCTTTGATAGAGAGGAGTTTCCTCGCTGATCGCGAATACTTGTATAGGAGGCTCTGGAGAACCGCGGTTTTCAAACGGATGTAAGCCCACAAATATGCAACCAGAAGCGTCCAACGAGGACTACATAATACAGACAACCAGACACATGGACAAACATCCATAACAATGGATTGTCATTGCGCCTCGAATGCATTATCATCGAATCAAATGATATCTTACACGATTTCGATATAATCCGTTAGGCGATCTAGTTTGTTGGTTGACAAGGTAGTCGAAGGCATGGAGATAGATGATTGGTCAGGTAGTTGCTGGACGGTTCGTGGATGAACACAGGAATTTCAGGAATCGAGAAGCAGCTGTCGGGTTGTCATATATTCTCTGTAAATTGAATCGTGGACTTTTAAGATGGTGATTAGAGTCTTCATTAAGAGATTGTTGAACAGAGAATTTCGGCTACTATTTACGACCCTCTCCTTTTGGTGTATATTACTGCTCGTATCAGTCACGGTTAGACATTATTGCTTCAATTAATCGTAATAATTCGTCCATTAATGTCCTTCGTTACCTCTATTATAACTTCTAAGATGCAAATTGAAATTTGATTGCCATCTTTCTGTCTTCAATCTTTCCAGCACTCTGAAACCAGAAAGATAATCGATCGACGATCGAGTCGGACTCGTTAGATTTTCATAAGAGAAAGGCGATAAAACTACAGAAAGAAGGACGAAATGTCACGATGAGAAAAGAGTGCGTAAAGCGAATTTCGTGTGTAAAAAGAAACATTCTCGCGGCACTCCAAAGCGATTCACGCGTTCTGGCGGAGGGCAACGATGCAGACGAACAGCTGCTATTTCACCTGTTCGATATATTATTTAAATGCTTCACCTGCCGCGATGTCAAGATACCGCGAGATAAGCACCCAAACGTTTCCTGCTTTCACGACGATATCACGCGAGATTTTCGTCGCCGCTTCTTTCTCGAGAAGGTTTTTCCTTTGGCGAACAAGCTCGCCAAATTAAACCATCAGACGAGTACATCTGGCCTTCCTACACTTCGAAACTCCGCTATCGCTACGCTGTACGATTTCATATCCTATTATTATCGTGCTTACGTTCTTTAAGAGTTTTCCGATTAGAAAACGCACTTAAAACACTTGGATATGTATTTACAAAAAAGATTGTTATCGCTACCAGTAGAATGCGCTAGAAAAAGGTAGCAGATATAATTAGAGTGTAAGATTTATTATATACTCTCAACGACGTACTTTTCAACCAAGTCTTATAACATTAATCTACAAGAAATTTTCTGACTTCTTCGATTTGACAACGTTTAGAAAAACAACTCGTCCATCGTTTCCGGTTAATATCGGACTGATTTTCTTCATGTACGCTGCCAATAGATCGGAATCGCGATATCCGACTTTGTGATTTTTGCCGCAGGTTTTGAAAGTATCGAATCCATCACCCGCATCGACCAAAAAATTTGGAACCACTATCCTGTACCATTTATCTTCCACTACATTTTCGAACCTTGGCACTTCACACTCTCGGCATCTAAATAAAATATCCACATACGTAAAAACTGAAACAATTCGTTGAAAGAAATGAGCAAAGTATCATTTACCGTATTTTAACATCCACCACGTTTTTGGAAGTGCCATTCATCTTATAAGTTGCTTTTAGTCCTGACCATATTAAAGTTTGTTTCATCTCTAGGATCTGGAATGTCGAAGCTTTAAGTGTAATATTATACTAATGCAGGGGGAAGATATGCGTCTTGCAGAGAATTTGAATACGTAAATTGGAAGGAAGAAAAGCCTGAAGAATGGCAACAATCAATACGCCTCGATGATAAACGCAGTCTCTACCAGGAGCAGTGCAAAGTGTAAAGTTTGTTCAAATCGAGTATAACTCGAGTGAAAACACAGTTTTAATTAATTTAAAATGTAATCAGAGTTTAATCTTGATATTTGATGAAACATATAATTTAAGCTACTACCTGCATGATACAGCTGCCTTTTATTTCAAGAATGTCCCACGTGTTTTCGAATGGAATGGCTGTTATTAAATCACCTAAAGTGATGTACCGACCCATGGAATCAATAGGAGTACGAATTCCTCCAGGATTTGTACACGCTACTGCAGCGTATGTCCAAAAGGTCTGATTCTCTGCCTGTTCCACGTACTATAATCGTTTCGAAAAAAAAAATTAATTATAAACTAATGATTCCAAAGATCTTCTACGTTCAAAATTAGTCTATTTCAATTTGTCGTAATGAAAGGTTCACGTACAGAATCCACCATAGCATCAGTGATTAAATTGCCAAAATTGCACTCTTTCGTGCGACAACGATTGTCAAGAAAAACCCTCGAGAAAGCTATTGTGGCTGATGCTTTCTCGTCTACGCTTTCTTTCCACGGTTCCAAAGCTTTCACCATTTCAGGATCTGAATAACAATTTAATTACGATTGATCCGAAGAGATCTGTTTAACTTTTCCGGAATTTACCTTGCTCGATGGATTGATCAAGAAGAATCGGATTTCCAGCCCACTGGACAACTTCGCCATCCTCGTCGAACCATACCGTCAAGTTTCCCAGATACCTGTAACAACCATAAAACAATTTGGTCTCTTGCGAAACATCGTTCATCTAAAATAAGCTACGAACTTGCTGTATGCTGCTGCTTGAACGATCAACACATTTCTGTTGGTATTTTCTTGTACCACCACCACAGGATACTTGTCCTCAGGGACGTCGATAAAGGGAGGTGTTCCTAAAATAACTCGTACATTCTGTACACACATTGAATTTAATTGGAATACGAAAATTTGATCGAAATAATTACCCGAGTAAAGGAACGTGTGCGAATGTCCTCCAACGATGACATCGATTAAAGGACACTTAGCTGCCATTATTCTGTCCACGTCTAAACCACAATGACTCAAAACGATAATAATGTGAACTCCTTGAGACTTTAATCTACGTGCCTCGTCGTTCACGGTTTCCACCTCGTCCAGAAACTTTAATTTTCCCGTGGCGGCGATTGTCTGACAATTCGTGAGTTTCAATTAAGCATCGGTAAGAGAAATCAGACGAGTTACTCTTCCGGTTAAACCTCCGGCTCTGTAATCTCTTCACCTTGATAGTTTTACGCGATTTATCGTACGTCTGGCTTCTTAGAATTCATTCCGACCGTATTAAAATGATTGAAAGCTATCGTAAGAAATTATTTATGGCCTTATTTATCACATTTACACTCGACATCAAAGAAATTCAGCGGATTAGTTCGGAGACTACTTAATTGATGCTTAAATACAACCAGATCTTTTCTTCCCCGGACATTGTGCTTTAGAATTATACAGCTGATGCTTTACAGACCTAGTACGTTTTAAGATTGTATGCTTTACTCTTCGAAACTTTGGGATTTGATTAGATCGACGGAGGTTTAAGCAGATCAAATTTTATTACATATTGTACGAACGTTTGTAGTCGATAAAATAACGCCGATAACTCCGATTTTCCGATCGCCTCTCTCGATGATTGTACTGTTTTTGTACAGTCCCTGAGAATGAAGGATGTTTCACGTAACAGGTGGAACAAAATTTCATAACGTTATATAAAATAGAAAAAAAACAACCTGCATCGTTGGTTCTTCAGTCGCGTCTATATTTGTGACCACCACCGGAGTTTTAACCGCTTTCAAATAAGGGACGACACCCGCCACGTTGTCATCGAATTCGTGATTTCCTAATGTCTGCAAAGATTATCGTGTCAATCTGTATGCAAATATTTCGGACAGTACGATTAAATATCAAAGAAGATAGATACGATTAAATAATCACTCCGTAATACCGAACTTGCAATCAGCAAAACACATTTATGATTTAATTAAAAAGATGTGTTGATAATTTCGAACCGTTTCGAAAATGATCGATGATCTAGAAGTTTTGGAGAAAGTTAATTGGCACTAATAAATTTAATAAACCGATAACGACAATAGAAGTTAATGAAAAATTTTCATTCAAAATCGAGTATCGAGTCATTGTCATTCTTCTCGAATTTCATCTCAATTATAAAACTAATCGTTATTTGCGTTACTTTAACTTTAATCCGTCTCCTCCTACCGATTAATTCCCCTCGATCCCGACAGGATCATTATTTTCTTACGCTTTTTATTGGAATCACCGTAATCGATTCAATTAACAGATGATTGCGCCGTTCTTCCTGCTCTTTTTCCTCGAAATTCGAGGCGATCCGTTCCGTTTTTATCGGTTTCACGCGGAATTCTCGTTAAACTCCGTTCAAAATAATCGATCGTTAACTCTGTGACCCAATTAACCGAGTCATAAGTACGCCGAGCGATCGAGAAGAATTCTCGGAGTCTTCACTTTCTTTTTCTTCTGGTTTTATTTAAATTTACCATAACGTCGTGCGGTAACATGTTCATGAAAGTTGCCGTCACATTCCAACGATGAACGTTGTACCAAAATGTCCCTTGAAAGTTGTCACCGGCATTCAGGAAAATTGGATTTGGTCTATCTTTCATTAATCGATTTACTGCCGTCGATATTCTTGCTATCCCACCGACACATTCTGTTTCGTTTTCTTTGTGACATACTCCTGATCGTGGCCCGGTTTGCTCGAATCTGCAAACATTTTTGGAAACTTCTAACAAATACTAACAAAACATCCACGTTTATCGAAGATGACCTACGATGTTTAAAACAACTTAAGTTAACTTAATTAACTCGAAGTTAACTTGGACGGTCTTGTTCCAACTTAGCTTAGCTAACTCTATCAAAGTTAATTTAAATGAGCTTAATCCAAGTGATTAATTTAACCAGTATCTACCTAAACTAAGAGAATTAATTCGATTCGTTTAATTTCTTTTACCATTGAAAGTTTACAAAGCATTCGGTGAACGGAGTGGAAATATTTACAGGATGGCAATGAATGTAGATATTGAGCAATTAAGCTAACCGATAGAAAAAGGAACGCGGATAAAAGAGTCACGATTAACCTGAATCGTCGTGCCCCTGACCCTGTGATTTCACTTTACCAATCACAAATCTTCCGAACACGATTCGCTTTCGTACTTGTACCACTGTTTAGCTTCCAATTACGCAATCAATTATTATTGTCTTTTCTGTCATGACACTTTTTCTACCACGCGATTCGTCTCTCGATTTTGTAACCGACACACGACACTATTACCATTAATGATTCAATCGGTGTATTTATTGCGTTTCGCGATCGATGCAAATTTCAATCAATGTTTATGTTAATAACAAAAAATTGGAACGGAGAATTAACTAAGTAATTCGCATCGATTATCGACTTAGTAGTTCTAACTTTTATCGTAGTCAATTGTAGCTAACTTAAGTTGCAAGCTTTTACTTAATTTTTTTGTACTCCATTAAATCAATGATTAATTTACCTTGCATGGAAATCGTTCAGGTGTATCACCGAAAGCTCAAATAAATCTGATCGTCCTGGAGATATTTGGAAGAGGAATAGCAATAATAAGAAAGATTGCATCATGAACTGAATCTTTGTACTATTCCTTCCAAAAGGTAAAAGTCAGATTTGTAAAAGCTTAAGCTTCCACGGACAAATTTATTGCAACACAAAAGTCAATCAATTGGCATGCAATTTCATTGTTCGAATACATCGATTACTGAAACAAAATATGAAGAAAATGATGGATAGATTACAAGTTTCGTTTGTTTTGCTCTCTTTCTCAAGAATGAACGTTCTCAATAAAAGAAACAATGTTTACTTGCTCTAGATCACATGCCTCAGATTATCGTGAAACGTTGACCCAATAAAAATTTCCGCAAGGAAGTGTTAAATAATTGACACTGTCGATTCCACCGAATTTCACCAAAAATACACTGACCACAGGTTACTGAAACGAAAATTCTTAGCGAATCGAACACGTAACACACCTGCCGACTGCGAACGTTCGTCGTGGACTGTCTACCAACAAGAAGCTCTACCTTATCGTACTAAATTGGTGATCATTACACAACCTTGATAAAAACGCGGCGAGGCTAATCGTTTTCCTTGGCAGTGACGAAAAACGCGTAGAAAATAGTACAAGTTCTTTTAACAAATCGTCGATGAATGCAATAATTATCCAAGATCGAGTGAAACTAGCTCAATCACGAATTCATGTGGACTGAAATTCATTTCGATAGTTAGTGACTTGTTGCGAAAAAGAATGATTAAATTTCAGTTAACGACGAACAGTGGTCCATCATTCAAAGATTGAAGTGACAAGTTAAGTGACTTTTTACGTTGGTAAATAGACGTCGGAGCGGGGATTGGAGGTCTGAATGATTTCGAGGAGAGGGTAGAGATCCATAGGTTCTTACTGGCGTAATCCTTTTTACCTAACTTTAGTTTGTGCGTGTCCTTCGAACGTGCCAGGTCCTAAGGATCGAAACGTTCTTTCTGGAATGGTAAGACGTATCTTTTGTATTTGTCGAATTAGTATTTAACTCCTAACGAATAGAAACAGAAAGGTGAAAGTTAAGGTAGCAATTGAATACTAATTTGTATCGAATAAATGACATAGAGCGACTCAACCGGTTTACCAATTCAATTTACTAATAATATATGATTAAGGTATATTTGGTGTCATAAATAAGCAATATTTGTAACTCGAAGATAGTTGAACTTTTACGATGCACTAACTGCATATATTTTTCTTGGTTGTATGATCGAACTGAATGAAAGTAATCGGAGTGTTTGGTGTCGATTTTATATGCACCATCGTGTACGGAATTTCAATCGATAACACGATAAGAAAATTATAAGGAAACTTAAACGCAGCTATTTCGATCATATCGCTGCTTTGAATAATTTATTCGTCGATTAGTGTTGGAACTAGTTTCAATTGTATATTTAATCTCCTATGTAAACTGGAATTACAGAATACAGTCACCTTCGTACGATTTTAAAGCTGTTTCACAATATAAAAAAAAATCTCGTACTGAAACGGAAGTAAACCACGATTTGCATGATTAACCAGTTTCAGCATTGATCAATCGTATCGATAGAAAATCTTTCAATGTACAGGAATATTCCGCTCAATATTGCGCGTAATTAGAATATTGATAATCGTAGCTTCTGAAACGCTGCAAGTATTGCAAAGTTAATATCTTCATCGTGTTATTTTTACAAAAGGTTGATTGTTTTATGGTTGATAAGAATATAATAATCCATCAGACAATTTAAGATTATCGTCATTGAAACTGCTATCGCAAATATCGTGACAGACATCTGGTATGTGATTTATTACAATGTACAACATACTGAGAGAAAAGACGTCGTCACACAAAATACACTCAAGCAAATAATACGTGGGCAATTTCTGAAATTTGTATCCTTGAACGAATTCCAGAGTAACAATGAAGTAACACAGTGAGATTGTTTTCGTGTTCCATTCTAGGAGTTTCATAAATACATAATTATAGATCATGGTGCCAGAACATTGAAATGAATCAGTTACTTCAAAGACATCGAGACATTGATTTGCAGGCTTGACGAATGTCTCGATCACGATTTCGTAGGACGTACGACAAACGGGCAGAATGCATATATGCAATCTCTTGACGCTAAACGTTCGCATTCTGGCACTCTGACAAGAAAATTATTTTATATTCTTGTTATGACGACGTCACGTGGCTAATGCGCCTATCGTTCACAGATAAAGCAAATATGATGACGACATATCCTGTCTTACCATAAATGTTTATCGATGGTTATTTAATAGAATAATCGAGATGAGATTTAACAGAGGCACAGCCTTACTCGAAAAGAAATCATAAGAAAAAATGATCGATCGATTTGATCGAGATTAAAAAGAAATCTATATATCTACTACGATAACAGCATGAATGTGCTAGCCAGATATCAATTTCTAATTTTTGACTAGCAATCCGCGATAAATTTTATCGATAATCCGAGATATCGAATAATAAAGCAATTATTTTCTAACAACGACGTAGATGAACTCGACACTAAAAACGGTAATTCGAGGTTCTGAATACGCTAATCGTAATGACTCTACACAATCAAGAAAAAACAAAATAAGCACAATTTGTCTTGAGATCATTGAAGTAGATTCACGAAAGATTTCTTCGAGTAAATGTTTGTAGAACCTTTTCCAAGACATTCGAAAAACGAAGACAAAGATGAGGATGATACGAGCCGAGTAAATTCAATTAACATCGCGCTTATCTTAACTAATACCTACTGTTTTTATTTGACACGCTATCTGGTGCAGCTTTCGCGATTAATGTAATCGTATTTATTTATGGACATGTGTGTTGGACGACAGATCAATAGACATATTTTATTCGTAATTACTTTGATACTTTTCAGAACCTCCCGACTCTATTTTATCTTAAACTTCTTCCTATTAATAGTCAATCCTTTAAGACACGTGTACATACTCGTTCGCGCTAAGATTAAGGTGGAGGTTTAAATAGTTGAAATTACTGATTAGAAAATTGTGCGACAGATAAGTAACGAAAGCGTGAAGAACTCATTGTTAATACGCATACAGCTGTCGATCGTTTGAGTAAAAAAAGCGAAATCGCACAAATGCGATATGTCCGAAACGCAAAAATCCCTAAACAGTAGGTATTACCGTTCATTTAGCAACCGAACCCGTTAAAACTCACAATCGGAGTAGCGATTCGCCAGCAGATCGGGGACAAACGAAGGTTACTCGAGCTTTTCGTTCGGCGAACGCGTTCAGTCGTCGCTGATCGTTCGACAAAATCGGTTCGCTCAGCAGCAGATAAACGCGCCTCGTTTCTTTAGTTTAGCCGACGATCCTTCGCCGGTGCGGTGGTCGTTGTGCAATTGACCCCCGTCAGTTTTGTTCGTCGACAAATCTACAGACGTAGTGAGTGATTGGCATCCAGACACATCACTTTCTTCTTCTTCTTGAACATCAAACATATTTTTAGAACGTACTCAGGTAGCTTGGCGAAGCTTCGCTAACTGCGACTACGTTCATTGCCGGCCAAAAGTCTCATATCGCTTGTGTAAATAATTATTTACGAGCGTCTTTCAATTCGTTTGACGAATCCAGTGAAAGATTAACAGATTTTTACTTTGAACTAGCTCACTGCCAGAATAGAAGTGATTCTTTGTTTAATTTTCATCTTATCTAATAAAAGAGGATACCACGTTGCATTATTTGTATGACAAATCGCAGCTGGTCAGGTATAGGATTTGTGACTATCATATTTTTCTTTGAATCTGCTACAGATTCAATTTATTTCTAAATTTTTGGGAGACCACCTTGCTCTCTAAAGAGTTATGCCAATGCTATTAAAGATTAATTTCGGGCGAAACATTTTGACTCGTTGCTCCGGCTACTCGTATAACTTCAATGGTATTCGAAATTGTCTGTTTTTCTTAAATTATTCGACAGTACTGAATTCATAACGATGATCGTTAATGACCATCGTGGTAATAACCGTGTTGATGAGGCTATTAAATCTTCTGACAAGATCAACCTGTTTTTAAATACAGACGAGCACGTGGTGTCGGATTGCTTGAAATCGGGTTAAATTGGGTGTCCATGTTTCCTCGATACTGAACTGGATATATTTTAACTTTGAAATAAATTAATAATGAATAACAGAACGTTGAACTCACTGACAGGTCGATATTTCTTTTAATAAGCTATGGCTATATGTAAAGTATTTTCACAGAATGTATCTGAGTCGTTAATATAATCGAGAATCATTCATTTCGTGTCACTGCTGTACCCATAAAACCATTCAAAATTCTTATCAGGGTCCCTATGATAAAGAAATAAAACTTTCTTTATTCTTTAACCTGTTTAAAGAAGTTTCCTCTTACGCTATAATTTCAATTGAAATAATTTATTTCCAGACAACTTGCGAAATTCTTTTTTTACGTAAAACTCAGTATTGATAAGTCGTAATCGAAGAAAAGGAGGAAAAAGTGAAATAGACGCCGATAGAAGCTAATTCGTATACAGAAGACAACTTATTATATTCAAAGATAAGGACAAATATGCAAATGTTACGAACATAAGCACACGCGTGACGCAAATACAGGTAATTTAAACGACCGACTAAAATAATTTATCTGACACCGGGTACAATTCCTTTCAACATTCCATTCTTACAACAATAAGAGAAAAAGACATGCACCTCCATCCGATGAAAGGATTTGTAACTTCTTTTTTACCGTTCTTATCGTCGAATCATCTTTACGTAACGGTAACTTTTTTTTGCGTAATTGCCTGCGAAAGGTCACCCGTTATTGTTTTTAATCTTCTGCGATACGTGTTAAAAAAGCTGACATTCTTGGCGACATGACTCGTGATATTACTTTGAATATCAGATTTCAATAACCCTGTTTCGCGGCCGCAAAATTTTAGCCAGCTTGCAATAAAAAAAAAGTCCAAGTCGAAAAATTCATTGAGAAATTTCTCCGTTGAATAAAACCACTTGTTGCTGAAATTATATTTCGATTATTAACTGGCGTTCCACTTTGAGCACGAGATCATAAACCCTTTTTTTACGAGTGAATCTATTTTGTAACATTTATTAGCTCGAGTTTTTGCTCCAATGATTTATTACCCGTGTATTTTTATATTTATGTCGCGTGATTTAACGATCTCTTTGATGACGTTTCTACATAGAAGTTGAAAAAATTAATGATTTGATATGATCAGGCTCGAATTGGACCTAATTCTCGCGGCGCTATTTCGTAATGATGAGTAACAGTTGAAGAAAAATACAATTATTCTTTTATCGACTCTACTGTTTGTTTTGTAGAAGAATTGTTTGAGAAACTAAAAGCGTTAAAGATAAAACAAAAACGAGAGTAACAATTGTTAGGAATTGCTACATATCTTTAAGACGAAAATAGTAGAAGAAAAATGTTTGTCTTTTTTGTGCTGAACAGTTACCTATCTGTCTCGTTACCGTTCAAAACACGAGATAATAAAGAAAAAATTTAAGAACAATTTGTGAAACGAATAAAAAATGCTGAAAATTTGGATCACGGTTTGCGCCATTGCGGCGATCTTCAGTCATGTCCTTGGAAATCCTGTTTCGATGAAGAAAGAAGGACTCACGCTGAGGATCCTTCATACAAACGACATGCATTCCAGGTAATTTTACTCGACGTATCTTCTGCTAATCATTCAGTGGCACACTTATTAAAATGTACTACATAATTCTGATTAATTGTATCCGAGCTTTATATCTTCACGCAAAAACAGTAACCGTAGAATTACTGTCAACATATGTAACACGAATTTAACGTCGAACGACAGACGTGTTACGATATTTTCATTAACCACGTGGTTATCGATGTTTACGTAACGATAATGAAGAAAAACGTGACAAGATTAATTAATTACTCTATAATTTTGCTTTCCTTTTATATTTTATTCAAAATTTTATTGTTTAATTTAAATATCGGACAGACTAAAGTATCGCTGTCATACTATCTCGAGTCAAACACTAATTAAAAGCAGGTTGAGGATAATTAACACCACTTCATGAACGGTTAAATGTTAATTTTTACTGGCAATCGCTTATCATATCGTGCAGAAACATTTGCAAATTGAAGCGAATTTCCTGGCCTCTGCAGATTATATTCCACTTTTTCTATCGTTTATCTTTTACGCTTACTTTTTTTATGAATTCGATCAACGTTTCACGATTTACCGGCCCATTTTTATTCCCACCTCCTATCTTAAGCGATGATTAACGAGCTTCGGAAGTTAATTTAATTCATAGCGGATCGATAAATATGTAGGAGTAAGAAAAACTGAAACAACACCGTAGTTATTGTGTATAATTTTAACAGATAGATAAACCGTCTTAAAAAATTATATTACCTCATTATTTTAATACCGCAGATTCTCATTGCATTCTCGCTGAAGTCTACAATATATTGGATTAGCCAAGTTGAAGGATTAGTTTAGTAATGAATAATTATGTAATACCGGTTGTCATAGATTCGAGGAAACGTCAAAGTTATCGACCGTCTGTTCCAAGAACGATTCCAAAGCAGGAAAATGCTACGGAGGATTCGCTAGAATAGCAACCCTAGTTCGTGAAGCACGGAAATCACCAACCCCTTGCATTTTCCTGAATGCTGGGGATACTTATCAAGGATCTATTTGGTACAATGTATACAAATGGAAGGTGGTAACCAAGTTCCTGAACATATTGGCTCCAAATGTAACGGTATATAAACAATTTACAAGATTTTTCTTTCAATACCTTTAAATTCTGGTAACTTGATTTCACTCCTCGAATCATCTAAACCTTTCAAGGTAAACAAGGATCTATTAAAATTGACCTTTTACAAGGTCCTTTCAAATAGTGCTAGTCATTTTTACTAATTCAAGTGAAAGCCAACTCTAACATGGGTGACGCCGTAAGGCTTAGTCATTAATTTATTCGACAGTAAGGTCTCAACATGAATAATGTTATATTTGGTATTTATATTTTAATACTGTTTGACTTCGTACAAATCCGTATTCTGAGGAGAGTCACCCGAGTAACTATGTTAATGTTTACATCGCAAAAATCAAAAGTTACTTACCATCAACCTTTAAAATCGAACGAAACACGCACAGAGTTTGGGCAACCACGAATTCGACGACGCTGTGGAAGGACTGATACCCTTTATCGAGAACGCCACGTTCCCCATAGTAACTTCGAATCTGGATCTAAGCAAACAGCCAAATTTAGCCGCTACAAAATTGTTAAACAGCACAGTACTTACCGTGAATAACACGAAAATCGGTGTGATCGGCTATCTAACGCAAGAAACAAAGTTGATCGCCAGATCAGAAGAGGTGATCTTCTTGGACGAGGTAGAGAGCATCCGTAGAGAGGCAAAAGCGTTGAAGCAACAAGGTGTTGATATATTGATCGCTCTGGGACACTCTGGCTTCGAGGTGGACAAACGAATCGGCAGAGAAGTGGAGGACATCGATCTAGTGATCGGTGGACACACAAACACTTTCCTTTATAATGGGAAACAGCCTGATTTGGAGGTTCCCGAGGGACTTTATCCCACGGTAGTGACGCAGAAAAGCGGAAGAAAGGTGTACGTGGTTCAAGCATACGCGTATACCAAGTATATGGGGAATTTTACGGTAACCTTTGATACTGAGGGAGAAGTGATAAACATCAAAGGCAATCCTATACTCGTTGACAACAGTATTGAACAGGTGAGTCGTTTTCTTTTTCTTTTCTCGCAAAACCAGACCTCATTAGTCGGCATCTAATGCGCATGGACATCAATATTTTTATAACTGCAAAAGATAAAAATTCTTTATTAAAGAAAAGTATGACTGAAGTCTTATTTTCTCTGCTCAAAAGCCAGCTCCCGCTGTTTTCTGCGATCCTGCTACCTGACTGCGCAACGTGATATGCGCATATGGCTTCAGCAGCTTCCATCTGCTCTCTTTCTCCGATCGTCTCGCTTTCTTTTTCTATTACAAACTTCTGTTATTCCCCTACTTTTATATTGCTGCAGATCTGCTTGAAATCAGGAATACACGTAGCCAAAATGCTGTTAATAGTAACATGCTCAATACTCTCATCACTTACTAATTGTAAGACATATTTTCCTTTTAATGAAAGCTGTTGATGTAATAGGATCACATAACTAGGATTATCTATTTTCTATACATATACCTCTCCTAAACAACGTTCTCTGCTTATATTTCTGAAAGACAAAATTTTGTAAGAATCAGATATATGAATCTAATAAATTAATAGTATTTATCTTCTGTAAGTTTCTATAATATTACTGAATTTCTTTTTAATAGAAATTCTGTATCAAATTCGGAATTGATTAACATCATTTATATCAGTGCATTTCTTTTCCCTGTTATTAAAAGAGTAACATTAAACCGAATTTTCAAATAAAATATCAATCCACAGGCAAAGGATATTTTGGATGAATTGGAACAAATGAGAGGTGCTATTGACAACATTAGCCTAACAGTGGTTGGAAAAACTCGTGTTCTTCTTGAAGGAGATAGCAAAATATGCAGACGAGAAGAATGTAATCTAGGTAATCTAATCACAGATGCTATGATTGACTATAATGCTGGAGAATATGCAGGTAGAGATGGTTGGACTGATGCAGCAATAGCTTTTCACAATGGTGGTAGCATCAGAACTTCTATCACTAGAGCAAATGATGATAAAATTACTATGGGAGATGTCCTTAGCGTATTACCTTTTCATAATGCAATAATGAAAGTTTCAATGACTGGAGATCTCATTCTGTCTGTATTGGAATGGAGTGTTCAAAACTTGGAGATGAATGTAACTGCAAATCTGTTTGGTGCATTTACGCAATTTTCTGGACTTCAGGTATTTCATAAACTTCACAATTCGATTCTATTAACAGATAATAAAACAAACTTTCTCATCTGTATTTTCGACATTTTGTTGAAAACAAAAAAGAGTTTGCCATATTGAAATAATACAAATTTCTGCAGGTAATTTATGATTTATCAAGACCAAAGA
This sequence comes from Megachile ligniseca, assembly GCA_945859555.1. NCBI lineage: Eukaryota > Metazoa > Arthropoda > Insecta > Hymenoptera > Megachilidae > Megachile > Megachile ligniseca. The sequence continues at coordinate 10,666,680 of OX243787.1, forward strand.
ATTCAAGAGTAATTTCAGTACAAGTACAATGTGCAGATTGTAATGTACCTACATATAGCAAACTAGAAAAAAATAAAACTTACAATGCACTTCTTCTTGATTTTATGCAAAGTGGTGGTGATGGATATACTATGTTGAAAGACCTCAAAGCTCAATCTTTAGGTAGGTTTATGTGTCCTTTTGTTAAATATTTCTTTCATAAATAATCAATAAATGTAATAAAATCTTTTCTTGAAGGTGTTACCACGACAGAAACACTCGTAGAATATTTAAAGAAACATAGTCCAGTGCATCCTGGGGTTGAATGGAGAATCAGTTATGTAAATGTAAATGAAAATGAGCAGTACAAAAATAGTGGTTGTATTAACCTGTACCAATCACTCAATTTGACAGTTTTGTTATCAGTAATCAGTTGGTTATTTGTAAGATAGGAACAATAGGATACATGTTGAATAATCAAACTTCAGTATTTCAAACCTCAGATTTTATTTTGTATAAAAAGTTTTTTATACATATTCTATTCCTGTCAGTATCTCAACCTTTGTCATTTGGTATAAGCATAGCTGAAATGAAAAACATTCTATAATACAAATATGTTTGGCATATATTACAACTCTGGAATATCAAATATATTTCCACTTAAGGCATAAGCACGTTTCAAAAATTCTGCTATTTCAAGTATTCCAGCATTAGGCATTGGTAGTGATTCATACATTATTTGCATTATATCTAATAACTCATCTTTTTCATATTCCTCATATATATTTTTTTTTACAGCCGTCTCAAGACATGTCTTTAATTTTTCAAACAAAGAATTAATTCTCTCTATATTGTATCCTTTTAGTTCTTTTGGTGGCTTCTATTAAACAGACAAATATTATGAAAATAAATAATAACATAAGAAAGTTTCCCACTACGTATTTCATTATTAAATAACTCACGAAACATAATTTTAGCTCATGATATAATGGCCAGTTTTCCAAACAAGCTACACAATTGCATTTGAAGTGGTACTGATCTAGAAGTTCCATCTGTCTCACAGCTTTTGGTACAATTGCAAAGTGCTGACCATAGTCATCAAATATCTGGGTACAAATAATTTTTATTTATGAAAATGAAACTAATCATAAATACTATTTGTATCATATGTATTGGCACCTGTTCATCTTTTTTAATAGGATATATAGTATAAACAACCATATGATTAGACATTGAACACCTTAGAAGTTGTGTACAACAGCTGTGATTAAATAGACTAAGAAATGGCATAACCGCAACACCGCGTTCGGCTAGATTCATTCCACGTTCTTCAGTAATCTACAAATAATAATTCAATATTAAAAATTAACTAAAACCTTTCTTTGACCTAATTATTTATTATATATTACCGAGTGACCATTAGTGGTAATCAATAATAAGTGTCTGAATATAAGTTCCCCAATAAACACAACATCAGTGTTTTTTATTAATTGAGACAAATCTTTTAGAGGACTTCCAAACATATGAGTATATACTGCTAGATAATACAATATAACACTAATTTCTACAGATCTTCTGAAGAGACTTCTAACAGAATGCTTTTCGACATTAGTTGCCAAACTTAATATACTTCTATATGCATTACTTTCAAGGGTCCCATTTATTGAAAAACCTTTTGTGCGAGGATCTAAAATAATATGTAACTGTGACAAATACGTTTTTACGATATTATTCCAGCTACGTACCATCACAATTTTCAACGTCTATCAATTCATTTCTTAAGTCCTCTATGCTTCTACTTTCTCTTATTGCTTGAATAGCTAGTCTTAAACTAAATAAGTATGTTCTTGGAAAATTCATTTTTAACAATGAAGGAACAATGCAACATTCTATGTCGTGATATTTTTTCCAATCTGAAAGTTTACATTTTTCAGAACAATAAATGGCATATGTACAATAATTACAAGGTATATTAGTCCAAGATACTTTTAAACAATTTGAACAATGTGTTTGAAAATTTTCAGGATCCAACATTACTGAATAGGGCTTTTCAATAGCAATTATTTCACCAAGACTTATATCACGAGAAGCTACAATGTGTCTACCATATTTTTCATTATATTTTAGAGTTATTGCATCAGAAGCGCAAGGAATTTCAGGATTGTGAGTCTTTAACTCAGGAAGTGAAGACTGGTTTGTGATACTTTGTTTCCTTGATTTATCCAACACTGATACTTGCCCTGCAGAAATAAACATATCACTCATTTTTTTATAAGTAATATTATCTGTGGACATTTTTTCCAACCAATATTGTGCTTCATTAATAGCATTTGTTAATTTAGGATGATTTAATATCCTTAAACATTCAATTTTTCTTTGATATAATTTATATTTTAAATTATTTGGAAATGGTAAAGCTAAAGCTCTATCTATGTCTTGAATACATTCCTCGTATTTATGTAATCTTTTTAAAACAGCAGATCTATTGCCATATGCTAATGCAAGTTGTTCAGATGGATAAGGTGCATATGCTACACTTTTAGTATATAGCTGCAACACATCAATGCACAAAGAACTCGTTAATGGTTTTGATTTAAATTTATTATTTCCTTGTTTCCTTAATTCTGCAGAATTCTCTGCATTTTTTATATCTCCACATAGTTCAGGAATGTGATTATAATCTGACATAATCTTAAGAATGAATGTTACACGTTCATTATTTGTGTGTAAAGATTTAAATTTTTTATACATATCTTCATACTTATCTGCAGCAATTATTTTTGAATGTAATAAAGTTATCCATTCGTCCATTTCTTGTTATGTTATTCTTTTAATTAGAAATTCGTTTATTCTGGGCTTGAAAGCTTTTTGAATGTTAGCCAGCAAGCGGGTATGTTTAAAATAAATACATTCTAAATTTATAGTCTATTCGACAAGAAACCATATTTAATTCGCGCGACGCAGCTAATTTTAAATGATTTCTTATTTTCCATTCCCAAGTCATGTGTACATATATAATATAAGTATGATGAAAATATAAAAGGGAAAAGATTGTAAATTTACTAATTTAGTAATTTAGTAATTTAGTAATTTGTAAATTTAAATTTTATTTTAATAAATAAAAACTTGATCACCCTATAGATTATGTTTTATAAGTTTACATTGTATATGATCACGAAACAAAAATCAGTTATAGAAGGGTATCACGTCGGTGGTAGCAAACTTTCTGAAGTTAGTCAAATTGCACGAAATGAGTATGATCTTCCGTGGAATAAATGCATTTCTTTTGATATGCTAGGAATTTTTATGACGAGGTACCACTGATGTCAATAATTCTTTCTTACCTTCGCTTAATATCTGTCTCATTCATGGCATTATGCTACACCAGTTTCCGCTTCGTGATCATGGACTGCAGCAATAGTACTGTTTCTGAAAGAAGATAGCTTTACAGAGATATTATTTTTCATATTGACCCTAATAATAAATTTGATTACCTGTTTCTCAGAGGTAAGAAATTATATCCATTAAACTATGCGATTTGTATGAAAGAAAATAGTGACATCGATGATCAATAACAAGTTGAATAAAATGGAAACATACCGATTATCAAACAGCTTTATTGTGTGCTTCTTTCTGTTACGTATGACGTATCTTTTTTTTTTTAGAAAACAGACTTTGAAAGATTGACTCAATCTTATCATTTCTCATCGGATTTCAAGGTTGAACAAGTTTCTGTCCTGTTAATACTGCAGTTTCGTAAATATCATGAATTCGATGAATATGTAGATAATAGGATTTATAATTAGTTTTCTATTTGTTACTGATTATTATTTTACGTGAAACTGAAAAGGTTTAATAATAGGTAATTGCACTTTTTTTTATTCCATCTTTAATAAAATGCATCACATAATTTCATAGATATTACAATATCAAAAAATTTGATTATTATTCTGGGTAAAAATTCATAAGCTAAGATGATATAGTGTTTTTTTTATAACAGTACACGATTCTTTTAAAGACGATACATGAACACCCTAGTGGATTCTATATTGAGACTCTAATTTAGTATTAGTTAACTTGTATAATATATTACATTCTATGCAACTCAAATAGCATTATAAATTTTTACCTACATCTTTTAGTCTTTAGTAATTTGACTTGTATTTTGTTCATAAACAATAAAGGAATAACAGAAATTTTCAGTTATATATAAACACCTAAATAAAATTTTATTATAATAACATGTAGCGTGATATGTTTTAGGAAAATTCTTTTTAATAAATGGATAAATGCATTAATGTATAATGGAAGGTCCATTGGAAGTAGAAGATTCTGTTGCTGGTGCAGAAGAACCTATTAAATCAGAAGCACCTATACAGAATCCAGACAGCAGTGATCGGAGCGATGGCGCAGTGTCACCTCCTCCAAATTGTAGCATTTGCTTGGGCAAGCTTGTGAATACATCTTTCACTGATAGCTGTCTTCATCAATTTTGTTTCACTTGTTTACTTCAGTGGTCTAAAATAAAAACAGAATGTCCATTATGTAAACAAACCTTCAAATCAATCATACATAATGTTAGATCAGAAGAAGATTATGATCAATATCATGTACCCAGAGAATTGGCTACTTTCGATCTTAACTTTGAATTGGGTCATGCTATGGATGCAAGCACTCATCGTTTTCATTATAGGTATTTATATGCTACATCCCAAATTAATGTCAGCTATTGTACGTGTTCCATTCATAATTAACTTTATCATTTTAGGACAACAATGACTGGACACTATCGACGTCCTCATGAAATAATTCTTAATCCAGAACAAGTTGCAAGGAGGGAACAATTGCCGAGCATAGGACCTCGAATTCCACTGGGAGAACGCGTACGCAGGCGAGCAAATCCAAATATTTATCGTCGTAATGTTTATAGGCGTGGAATTTGGGCTACCGCATTACCAGATGCACTCGGTCGTTTTCGTGAATGTAGCGCTGAATATTATCGGTAATGTATTTATACATTTCCCCTATTAAAAGTTGTGTTTCATAATATTACTATATTCTATATACAGGAGAGAGCCAGCAGAACTGAATCGACTTATACCATGGTTAAATCGAGAATTACAAGTGTTACTTGATAACAATTCTGCGTATGTTGCATATGTATTGAGATTTATATTGGATATTCTCAGTCAATTTGATATTACAAGTCCAGAATTTCGAGATTCGGTTCGCCCTTATTTCGGTACTTTCACGGATCATTTTGTACACGAACTTCTTAATTATGCACGAACCAACTTTGATTTAGTTGGATATGACCAATCTGTAACCTATTTACGTCAAGGTATATGATATTATTGTCTTTTTTTTAATGTTATATATAACAATTTGTACTAGTTAGATGAAATTAATTGTATTTGTTATAGAGTTGTCAAATGAATATGTATCAAATGTTTTATCCCCTGCATCTAGTAATAATAGTAATAGTTCTGATGATTCAGATGTTCGAGTTCTTGATGAAGCAATCGACCTTAGAATGAACGCAGAGATGCCTAGTGTAGGACCCCATGGAATTAGTATGCCTGGTAAATATTTTTATTTAATTGACATTTAATTATTTTATGTTAGAATTCTAAAATATATTGTATCTAAAATCTAAAATGTATCTAATTACATAGGTCCGAGTACCGTAGGACAAACGTTTCAATTAGAAATTCCATATAATGCACCAGATGTATTAACCATTTCCTCCGACTCTTCTTCGTCGGATGGTTGCGAGGTAATTGGATATGTGAAACCTCGTCACGAAAGAACACCAGAAATTATAGAATTAGTATCATCTGATCCCGAAGAAATAAATGTTTCTCACGTACCAAATGACCATGCACAGTAAGCAATGCGATATTATTTTACAACATTTAATTATAATCAAAATAAAATTTAAAACCAATCTTAATATTTTTACTAGACCTTCATCCGCTTATTATGAAGACAATACCCAACCTAGTACATCTCATGAAATTAAGAAGAAAGGATCTTCTAGTTCATCTACTGAAAGTGGGACAGATTCAGAAAGTGATTATATTTGTAGAAGAAGCAGAAAATATCAGAGTCGTACTAAAAGGTCAAGAAGAAGTGTAACTGCTAAGAAACGCAATCGCTCAAAAGATACGAGAGTTCGTAATCGGACAAGTAGAAACTTATCCAGTTCCGGAGAAAGTGATTCCAGGAAGAAAGGAAACAGAAGAAATGTCCATACCATAAGAAAAAGAGTGATTAGTAGTAGCGATTCTGGTTCCAATGAAAGTGATTCCAAATTGACCGATGACAAAAAGTCCAGAACTCCACAGCATTCTATGAAGAGCATGGTACGTGTTCGCAAAGATTTAATAAAAAAAGAAAATCGATATACGGACGATGAATCATGTAGTAGCGATAGTAGCTCCGAATATAACGAAGTTACTAAGAATACAAGATTTCATACAGTACGAAAATCGAAAAGAAAATATGCAACCAGTTCGAGTGATTTTGACAATGGTAGAAATGAAAGAGTGACTAAAACTAGAGATAAAGCAAGACAAGTACCAGATCCAAAGGAATCTTATCGAAAAGAATCAAGATACAGAGACAATAAACGATCTCCTTCTCGAAGTAGCAGTGCATCTTCCTACACATCACAACAAGATAAAAAAGTAAATTCTAAACGGCGAGAATCCCAACGAAACAGCGAAGACGATGATACTTGGAAAAAATGGGCTGCATCAAGAAAAGACCGCGAATTTAAGTCTAAGAGTAGAGAAGAAATTGTGAGTAGTTCAGACTTTGATGATGATCATTATAGATCACATAGTCAGTGTAGTAATTATTCAAGTAAATCGTACACGCATAAGAAGAAATCAAAGCATAAAGATAGACACAAAAACAAGAAAAGGAAACGATCTAACAGCAGAACGCATAGTTCATCTAATCGATCACGGTTAACTAAACGACATCCCGTTTAAAGATTGACATGCCATGTTAAAACATTCCGATTCAAAAATTAATTCAACCGAAGAAGAAATGAAAACGTGCAATTCCTGCAATAGTTGCAAGGAGTTATATAAGATCTCAGGGTAAAATCAAATCAAAACCAATAAAAAATAAAAATGCATTTGATCTGTGATTAGTCCGAATTCAGAAATGATGTTTCCGAATCCATAACGAGTTTTCAAACAATCACGTATGCATATGCTGCAAATTACGATAAAACATGGTGAATTTATAATTAATTTCTGACAATTTAAAGTCATCATTTTTTTTCAACGGTAAAAGGATAGATGAAAATTTTTAAGTAGAAGTGTACTGTATTGGACGAAATAGTAGTTTCGTTCTTTTACGTTCTAAATGAGAATGGCTTCCATTTGTTTCGTAAATAAATTATATGAAAGCTGTGTATAAAAATACTGACATTAAGTAATAGATGTTATTTATGATTTTTTATGTGGTGTAAAAAGATAATCAATTTTATCAAAAACTACTATTCAAAATTTGAAATAATGTGTGAAGGAAAGCAAAACATGATATATATAAAGGCAAATGTAGTATATATCTCACCATACCTTCATAATTGTACAATAAAGTTCAGTATATTTGTTTACGATTTTGATTCCCAAAGAATGTTTGTAAATATACATGTATGTAATGAGCAAATAATTTAATTAAAAGTTTACATGGATCTTTTTTTGTAAAGTATGCAGATTTAAAATTGTTAAATCTAGACTATATATGCAGCATGTAAATCGTAAAACAATTTTCAATGAACATTAATTTTTTCATTTTTCTTTGAACACTGTAATATTCGTGACATGGATGTTAAATTTTATTCAGAATATTAGTTCTGAATTATTTAAACAAATTTATTTTCTGTAAACATTACATCTTTCACTTCATGTATAATGTGTACCTTTTTTTACATAAATTAAAATTCCAATTATGTAAAATGCACTCCTTCCGTGTTAAATGCGTGTAAAATGCTAAAATAAACATTTTATTATGTAACTATCATAAATAAGTATGCAACCATAAGTACTAGTAAAATGTCTAGTCACCTGATAAAATCATCAATATCCATGGTTCTGGCACGCTTGTTTTCAGCGTCTGCTTTATGTAAAATTTTGTTTATCAATTCTTTAATATCAAATCCTTCGGATATAGCCTAGATATTGCAAGAAAGAGTAATTTCAAATATCAACATTTTTTTTTTAGCATCTAGTCTTTTTATATTTAACAAATTTATAAATACCTTATTATTTAAACTGCAATGAAGTTTATAATTTTTTTCTAACATTGTTAACACTGTAGTTTGTTTAAACACTGCTGAAAGAGTTTTATTCTTTCTAACAAATGCTATTCGTGTTAAACCATCCCATTCCTGATAATTAACTGGTGGTGGTGGATTACGTGGTTCTATCCTAACTACATTTGATTCCACTTTTGGTGGTGGTCTAAAATTATTTTTGCCTACTTTCATGAGCAAATCCACTCTAGCTAATAATTGCGTATTTATACTTAATCGACAATACAGTTTATCTCCTGGTTTTGCCACTAAACGTTCAGCAAATTCTCTTTGAAACATAAGTACCGCACATCTGTAGAAAATAATGTGCTAATCAACTCCATTTCCTCTTGTGTTTCCTGCATGTTAGAAACTGACATAATGCTTTTGGAACTAATAATATCACATTATTATATTATGCTTGCAAAACATCCTATAATTATTACAAAATTTTTAATTTTTAAAGATTTACCTGAATAAAGGTCTGTGCAGAAGTAATTTAAATACTAACGGGGATGATATTTGATATGGTATATTGGCAACACACAAATCAAAAAATGGCAAATCTGTTTTCAAAACATCTCCTATCATAATTTGTAATTTCGACTGATATGGGGTGCCTTGTACCCGTTTTTGTAACTCAGCTACCATTCGAGTATCCACTTCACAGGCTATTACTTTCTTGGCTTTATCCAATAATTTGACTGTCATGTTACCTGTACCAGGACCTATCTCTAGTACAACATCTGTTGGTCTAACTGCAGCCTTCTCAACCATACTTTGTATTACAAGTGGATTCTTTAAAATGTGTTGTCCAATGTCGGTATTAAATAAAATTCCTGTTCCGCAAAGAAATCGTAAATAATGAAATATAATTATTACTTGCATAATTAATACAATGATACGTAAACAATTAATGAATATTTAATTAAAAGTCATCTTTTTCCATTAGGAAAATAGGTGCTATCTCGTACCCTGTTTTGCAACTTCTTTGTGAATACGGGATTTTTTTTCATTACGTATTTTCGGCATTTTGTAGTATTCCTTTGAATCATATACCAAACACTATTACAAAATTAAAGTGTAGCAATAGTCACGTGCAAATAATAAACCAAATCCTTAAATTAAGCAAATTGTAATATGAAAGGATTAATTCATTTCAACATTAACGCCTTCAGCTCCCTCTTTCACTGTACAGTAAAGTTAAGATTTGGTGTACTTTCAATTATCAAATAATTTTATTATCTGAAATTAAACAAATTTTACATTAAATTTGTGAAGTATATAATGCTAAAATAAACAATAAATATATTAGATTGATTAATATACTATATGTACGTACAACAGAATTATCATTTACAGAAACGACTATTTCGTAAAGTAACGCGTACAACAGAAACTTAGACATGCGTTTTCCTATCTTCTGTAATATCATGAACATAAATCTGTCATTTTGATAATTACACAGTTACAGGTTATTGGCAACGAATTTTATCGTAACGTTATTTAAGTTTAAAAAAAAAAACATGATTATTTGGAAAAATTTAGAAATAATTATCGGTGAACTATAGCAGTCAATAAATATTCTTTTTTATCAATATAAGAAACATCAATTCGAACAGTGCAATTTGAACCCAAGTCTGATGAGTGTTTTATAATTTTTCACTATAAAGCTTTTGCGATGCAAAAATTTAATCTTGCGATTCTAAATTGGTGACGTAATGGAGCTGAAAGTATGGGTAGAAGGCATACAACGTATTGTATGTGGTGTTACAGAAGCCACTACATGTCAGGTTGAGATTTTTTTATTTACATTTAAAATTATATTAAATTTTATAATATTTAGCATTTTTAATAAATAAATTTAATAATTTTGTGCAATATGTTATATTACTGTAATATTTTATTAAATAAATAATGCACTATGAACTTTTAGGATGTAGTATATGCTCTTGCCCATGCTACAGGACAAACTGGTAGGTTTACTTTAGTAGAAAGGTGGAGAACTAATGAACGTCTTTTAGCTCCATATGAAAATCCTCTCAAGGTACCAATACTCTTAATTTTTATATAAAATAACAATTTATATACAGTTGGATAATAATGTATTTTGTTTGACTAGATTCTAATGAAATGGGGAGAATATTCTTCAGAAGTTCAACTGATATTAAGACGCTCCACAGCAGAGAATAATAAGGCCTCTAGTTCATTAGGAACTCGTTTAACTCATAGCGCAAGATCAAATGGCATAATAAATTCTGTTTCTGAGAATGTCACAACATCCAATAGTGGACAAGATGATACTAAGAATACCACAACCTCCAGTTCTGAATTTGATGATTTACAAGGATGTCTTGATAGAAATCGTGATATTAGAAAATCATTAACATTTGGAGGTTTGCATGGAAATGTTATAGAAAATAATACGGAAGTAAATAATTTTTTAACGACATTCTATGTTTTACAAATTTTACATAATGTTTTGTGATGCATTATATGTACATTTCAGATTCAAATGGAAAATGTTGCCATAGTTCAACCTACGCCGCATTTAAAGAACAAGGAATTAAATATAAGAAAAAATATACAAAAGTCAGCTCAGTCTCCTACTTGTGCTAGCAATAGTGAAAGTAACATACACTTATCACAAAAGAAAGTGCGTGAGGTTCCTCCATACAGAGATCCTCCAGGTCCAGGTTCACCACCTCTGCGAACTTTACCACCATACAGAGATCCTCCACCACCTAATTTAAATAGTCCTGGAAGATCACAATTTCAGTCTAGCACAAATGTTGGAAGTCCTCATGTACAAAAAGAGGATCAACCGTCATCCAGTAATTCTGTCAAACTAAAGAGAAATCTTATTCAGGTTCCACAAATAATGCATTTACACATATATACATAAACAGTATAATAATGTTAACATATATTTCTGCACTTCCAAATTTCCTTTGTTTGTTTAGGAATTCCAAGACACAAAAGGACAAACTCAATCTATTAATCAGCTGTCTGGTCAAACTCAAAACATGGTTACTGTTGCTTACACTCAACGTTATGTTGAACTTATCAGACTAGTCAATAAGCAACGTGATACTATTAATTCGCAACAAGCAGATCTTACTAAAGTATAAAACTATTTTAATTGTCTTAAATCAATTTTGATTAGTCTTAAATCAATAATGTTGTAAAATATGTTTCATTGATTATTTCCAGTTCGATGCTGAAATATTATATTGGGAAACTAAAAACAGGGAACAAATGCATCAGATGGACTTCATTTCTCAGGAAGTAAATCGTATGGAATCTACAGGACGTCTTATTGAAGAACAGGCATGTATTTTATATGCAATTAAAATATTAAAGCTATAATGGTGATAACTTCTACTATTTTTAAAGCTAAAAGAACTGGCACATGTAGAAGAAGAAAGTGAAATAGTCAGACAGCAAGAAAAAACGTTGAAATCGGAGATAACGTTGCTTAGGTCAAAACTTGCGAATTGCGAAACAGAGTTGCTTCAATGTAAAAATAAAATTAGGTGAAAAATTGCAATTTTCAATATTTCCATTAATGATAGAGTTTAGTACAAATTTTTTCATTTTTACATCACAGATTAGTCATGGAAGAACTTGCTATAGAACAGCACAATATAAATCGTGAATCAGACGAAAGACAATTAATGGAACGTAAAATTATTACCGAAGTCGAACATCTTCAAAACGAAGTAGAACAAGCTAAACGTTCTGCCGAATTAGCTTCACAATGTGCGGAATCACTGAAACTTGAGGTAGTTAGTTTGGAATCAGCAATTGTTGAAAAGAAATTACAAGTGGAGCGTTTAGTGGCGGATATGAAAGAGGCTAATTTACAAAGTCTAGCCGTTGCTTGCCAAGATGAACAAGTAAAGTCATTACTTGAAGGTACTTGAATTTAAATCGAAGTAAAACTGTAGAAGTTAATCGATTTACCTATTTGTTTACATATATTTATAATCTAGGTGCCCACAAACCTGGTAGTACGCGTAAAATGATAGGTTCACCGAGGCAATTAGAAACTGCTGTGCCTACGAGTAAAAATCCACACGGCGTTTGGGTATAAATATATCGTTCGATATATTGAAAATAATATTTTTCATACAGCATTTAATTAAACGTTTCGTAAAAAGTACTCGTGCGATTTTACATACACGTTTAGTAAGAACGATACGAGTAAAGAAAACTATTTCTCTTTCCTATCGTTCGTGAATACACTTTATAATTGTTTTGTCCACCTGCCATATAATTTTCAGCAAATTTAGCTCTAAGTGTTGACTAGTAATTTTAAATATGATTTATGTACATACAGGATAAAAAATATTGGCCAATATATTTATCCAAAGTATTGAAATGATAAATCATGATAACGTAAGAAAACGTAACTTACATACTTATAAATTGTGGTAATTTTCTTGAAATTACTCAAGATAAATTTATATATTTTTTATTCTATAATCAAAATAATTCTGTGACTTGAAGGCGTTTAGCTATTGGTGCACTATACAGTTAAACTACCAACATAGTACATATACTGTATTTATCTTGTAACATATCTTTGAAAGTATGTGATAATGAAGTCTGAAATATGTTATTGAAACATTCTAGTGTACATTAATTGCATTTCTAAGTATTTAAGCTATTCTTTCTAATCTTTCTAATCAACAGTAGATTTTATTTTGTTTCATGCAATAGTATGTTGTAACATTTTTTATTTGTTTTATACATTAATTATCAGCATCCATTGTCAAAATCATAAGTGGTTCCAAGCTTTCATAGCTTAAATTATATCTGTTTGAGGCTTTTAATTGGTAAATTCTTTCGAATTTACATATGTTACCAAAAATTTAAGTGAACGATACTATATGAATGCTACATATATTGAATATTAAAAGATACAGTTTATATGTAAAAGCCTCAAGCAGCAGATGAAACAATGTCTACACACTGCCATTATTAGTAATAATTTTTTAAATATAATAATAATTTTATTTCGTAATTTCATTTTTATACAAAATGTATACATCTTTTAGGATGTAATAATTGCATTGTCAATATCGATTTGTTTCTTATAAGAATATGTTTACCAAAGTGTTTTAATTTTGTGTTTAAGATAAGCACATATTATGTAATGGAATATACAAATAAAAATTAAAATTAAGTAAATGTTATATATATGTGGTTATTAATTGATAATTTAATAATATGTTGATATAATTAAAAAATTCAAATAAATCAAATTACACGTAAAAAATGTTCTATAGACAGTTTCGCGCGCTTTTGAAGCGGCCGCTTGTGCTTGTAACAAGCTAGTGTCAATCTTTGGTTTACAATTGTTAACAACACTCAAACAAATATGAGCTTGTGGGTGGATAAATATCGTCCGACAACACTCGGAAAATTAGATTATCATCAAGAACAAGCCGAATACTTGAGAAATATGGTAATGATATGTTTTTATGAAATTATGTTAATAGAAAAGGTTATGTTAAATGCGCGCCATTATTTGCTGCGAGTTTACATTTTCAAATAAAAAAAGACTCTTTTTCAGTGATTTTTATGTTGGAATTATAGGTAAAAAAAGGCGATTTTCCTCATTTATTAGTATATGGACCATCAGGTGCAGGAAAGAAAACTCGTATATTATGTATCCTAAAAGAATTATATGGAAATGGAGTTGAGAAGCTGAGGATGGAATCAATGACATTTGAAGTATTTTATATTTGGCTCCATCAAAAATATGTAACCTTTATTTATTTCCTTGATTTTACGAATAATGGACTTACATATATTTTTAGACACCATCCAAAAAGAAATTAGAGATAACAACAATAAGCAGCAACTATCATATTGAAGTAAATCCTAGTGATGTGGGTATATATGATAGAGTTGTGGTAATGGATTTGGTAAAAACAACTGCTCAAACTCATCAAATAGATCCAAGTGGACAAAGAGAATTTAAAGGTAAGTATTAAAGTTATATCTATACAATAAACAATTGCCTGTATATTATTTTACTATTATAATTTTATATTAGTGGTACTGCTAACTAACGTGGACCAACTTACAAAAGATGCACAACATGCTCTTCGAAGAACAATGGAAAAGTATGTTGCTACCTGCAGAATAATACTTTGTGCAAATTCAACATCGCGTGTTTTACCAGCTATTAAATCACGATGTTTGGGAATTAGAGTACCAGCTCCATCAATATCGGATATAAAAAGTATTTTACATTCGATTTGTAAACGTGAAAGTTTAACTTTACCAAATGAATTAGGTATTAGAATAGCTGAAGCTAGCGGTAGAAATCTTAGAAGAGCAATATTAATGCTTGAAGCTTGTAGGGTGGAGCAGTAAGTATGATCATACACCTATAAGTTTGTACAAATTAAAAGATGTATTTCATTAATTTTGCATTTTAAAGGTATCCATTTACTGCAGATCAAAATATCGCAGAACCAGACTGGCAAGTATATATTCGTAATACAGCCAATATGATGGTCAGTGAACAGAGTCCAAAGAAACTTCTTGAAATAAGAAACAGACTTTATGAATTATTGACACATGCTATACCATGTGATTTAATATTTAAAGGCCTTTTACAAGAATGTATAAAGAATTGCGACCTTCAACTGAAAATTGAAATTGCGACCGTCGCGGCTGAATATGAGCATAAAATGCATAGGGGATCAAAACCGATTTTTCATTTAGAAGCATTTGTTGCACGGTTTATGGCAATTTATAAAAAATTTATTGATTCAACTCTTGAAGACTTTATGTGATATATTAATTTATGTATTTACATATGCTTAAAATACAAACTTCTTAAATACGTTCTTATATTTTTAAATCACGTGTATTTATTAATTGCAAATTAACTATTAACAATCTTTATTTTTAGCATTTTTGTTTCTGCATTCTAACATTTTATTCTAAATATCATACAATTTGCAAGGAAAATTGATCGAATAATACAGTTAATTTTGAGTATAAATAGTAATACAACAATATAATTTGTGAAACTTACAATGAAGCAAGAATAACAGCACTAATTACTGCCAATGCACTCACTGCATATCCAGTGCTATACACTTCTTTTATTGTAAGGAACATTCCCAAATCCCAAGCCTGCAAAGTATAACAATGAAAATTTATATATTAATCTATGTTACATAAAATCAAAAGATACTATTTTATGTAATCATTGGTTGATATATGAATTTTTATAAGACTTATTATTACCAAGTGACGAAATCCATTAAATGTGTGGTATGTAGCAGGAAGTGCAAGTAAAGTTTTTGCTGCGAAAAGAACAGGAGCTGATAAACCTAAATCTGTAATCATTTCTATAAGGCAAGGGATACCTCCTGGGATAAGTAATGTTCCTGCAATTGCAATGTAAATTATTCACATAAGAACAACTTTTTTTAAATTTTTCATTCTAAAATTAAAAATAAATCAAAATTTTACCTAAACCAAGCATCATTGCATAAGATGATAATATCATGCCTGTTGTACGATGAGTAATAGAAAGTACTGATGTTAACTGAATTTGATAAATGGTCAAATGTGGTGACATTGGTCTTTTAAGACGCATATTTTTCTCATCATGAGATTCACAAATTGTGCTTCCCATGCATGGTGTTGAGACAGCGACATGGCGTGGGCTAAAAATTTATTTCACCAATTGTTATTTTTACATTACATAAATACAAAATCTAGTAAATAGTAAACAGCAAATACTAAAAACTTTAATTAATTCTGATTTATGGCAATACAAGCAATAAACTAATAATATATTAAAAACACGTATGTGACATTTAGATAAAATGAAGGGTATATTGTGTTACATAACATTTTACCTGGATGTATATAAGTTTCGAAAATTACGAAAATCGATGTTTCGACGACATAGCAGCCTGAAAAACATCAAATTATTTACATAACAATTGTTAAATAGCACAGAATAATATGAAAAATGAGACTGTGGCTCCTTACCTCGTATAACACAGCGCCATGTTTCTTATACTCTGTTCTTTCAGTTACACAAATGAATGTTTTATACATGTGACAGCTTACAAATTATGTATAATTTCTTATAGTTCTTATAGATGAATTATATAAATACTAATTAAAAGATAAAATAAAAACGATGTAAATTATCTGCTATCAAAAATATAACAATACATAATATTATATTTTTAACGTTTTCTTTTTCGATAATTATATACAAAAATCGAGTGATAAATTTTTTGTTTTTCTAACGATACAAATAAAAATATTTTTTTAAAAATCGTTACTTGTAAATAAAACTTTAACATTTATCAGATTACATGCAAAATAGCCATGTTACCGCGATATATTCATGAGCTCCCTCTGTTGTTTTATTCTGTGCACATTTTGTACCACGATCATATATGTTCGTATTCTGTACTGTGCTTTTCATTTTCAACCGAAGATTGTTATTGTAGTTTTAATTTCAACCATTTTACAGCACATTTTGTTATTATCAAGCTTTATTTTAACGACAACATTGATATAAAATACAATGATCGATATTAAGTTACCTAAAACTCCACAAGGATTATCTGTTGGGCTTTCATGCCTTGCGGCAGCCGGCATGGCTGCTTATGGCATCTCAAGATCCATGTACACAGGTTTGTTTTTTGCATTTTAATAATGAATTTTAATTATAACTACTAATTTAAGCTTACATAATAAATTTTTCGTTATCTATATCCCAGATTTTGATATTCCATCATTCATATCACAAATTAGAAGTAGTCCAATTTAATTACATAGCCCTACTTGGAAAATATTGGAAATACTATTGCATGATATTTATAATAAAAGTTAATTTTTGATACATAAGCATAATTTATTTTAGTGGAAGCTGGTCATAGAGCAATCATATTTTCTCGTTTGGGAGGTGTTCAACAGGATATTTTGACTGAAGGTCTCCATTTCCGTGTTCCATGGTTCCATTGGCCAATTATTTATGACATCAGAAGTAGACCTAGAAAAATATCATCTCCCACAGGATCCAAAGATTTACAAATGGTTAATATTTCGCTTCGCGTATTATCTAGGCCTGATGCAAGCAAGTTACCTATAATGTATCGTCATTTAGGACTTGATTATGATGAGAAGGTCAGTAAAAAATATTATTATAATATTGTTCTTTCAAAATTTAACATTTAACATTTACATTTTAGGTTTTACCAAGTATTTGTAATGAAGTATTAAAATCAGTGGTTGCAAAATTTAATGCATCTCAGCTTATTACACAGAGGCAACAAGTGTCAATGTTAGTGCGAAAAGAATTAACTGAACGTGCTAGGGATTTCAATATTGTTTTGGACGATGTATCAATAACTGAGTTAAGCTTTGGTAAAGAATATACTGCTGCTGTAGAATCTAAGCAGGTTGCACAACAAGAGGCACAAAGAGCAGCTTTCTTTGTAGAAAGAGCAAAGCAAGAAAGACAGCAAAAAATTGTTCAGGCAGAAGGTGAAGCCGAAGCAGCTAAAATGATATCCTTTTAAAAATTATATACAAGTATTTATTATCGTTTATTTACATACAAAATCCTTAACTCCAGTGTACCTTGGTTTAGCTCTTAGTGAAAACCCTGGATATTTAAAGTTGCGAAAAATTCGGGCAGCGCAAAACATTTCACGCATGGTAATTACTATGAAAATTGTATTATTCTTCATAAATTAAGTAATAACTATGATCTAGATAATAATTTTCATTTCAGATTGCAAATTCTCCAAATCGTCTATACCTGAGTGGCAATAGTTTGATGTTGAATATTCAAGATCCAACATTTGATGTTGCATCTGACAAATTAAAAAGTAAGAAATAAAAGTAAATAAAGCCAATTATTCCATACTTATTATTTTCCGTTATGTTTAATTTTGTATAACCGCAAACAATTTTTAATGATATATTGTAATTACTCAGGACAACTGTTAATAAGATTCATTAGATGATTGTAGATATAAAAATATCATTACACATATTCATGTTTTTATCTTCATACCCTGTACTACGACGACGCTCGCTCGAAAATCTCGAGTTCATATGTTTTTTAGGTCTTGAAAGAACGAGCCAGGAATGCTGGAATGATGCTACACAAACCGCGGTGCAATCTTTAAAGTCCGACCATCAGCCGACAATGAAAAGTAATGAAAATCCATTGATTAAATCATCTGTATCGATATCTGCGGAAGAACAAATGAGTATTTTATTGGATTCTGCGGACAATGGAGCAAAAATTATAGTATCTTAATTTTTTTATTTTCATTTTAAGTTCCAAAGAGATTTTGCGATGCGAGCTCGTCTTTTCTGACATGTTCCTTATCCAATTTGGTATCCTAATATTATCATGACTAAAAAGTAGAACAAACTTATTTGTTCTATGTCTCATGAATAATTATTTCAGTAATTTTTTAAAAATACATCAGGAAATTTATGACCTGGGTAAATAAAGTTTAATTTATAATTTATCTTGTAAAATGTATGAATTTTATGTACAGAGATTTTTCGTTAATCAAGAACGGTTTAAAAAAAATTATATTTATCTTCTAAATTTCTTAATCAAATATCTCTCTTTTTTGTTAAAAATATATGTTTTATAACCTATCTAGCAGTTGTAAACATTCTACAATTTATACATGTGTAAGCCGCTATATTTTGATAATGCTCGAGTCAGTATCAGAGGATAAAGCATTCTAATATATACATAGATAATTCAGAAGATACATACTTCGGAGTGGCAGGTTGAATTTGCGGCTTCTTGTAAAACATAAGGCACGTAAAATAAACAGTCTTTCGCAATATAATTATTTTTAAATAGTTTCTTACAATATCTTCTTTTGATTGAAATATAATACAGGCATGTATATTTTTAGTAATAACATGTGTGGTACAGGTTACATTTTCCAGTTAACCTTTATTCTTATTTACTTTTTAATAAAATATTCTTTATAAAGAAATATAATTTAATATATTTACACATAATTATAGTATATAATGTCATATGTATCTTTTGTATATACGTGCAAATATGTTATGTTATACTGAAGTGGTATTACATCATTTTTACAGATGGGAAAAGATAAATCCATAGAATCATCTTTAGGAGGGTAAGACCAATCACATACTTCATGTAATTGAATTAAATGTTAAAAATACCTTTCTTTTTACAAAAAAAAAAAAAAAAAAAAACAGAGATGAAATCTCCAAAAAGGCTCTTAAAAAACAACAGAAGGAAGCAGAGAAAGCAGCAAAGAAAGCTGAACGTAAAGTTCAAAATGTAAGAGAAATTTTGTATTGTAAAGATGATTAGTAGATAAGTTTTGCAAAATACATAACTTTATATATTAACAAAATATGTTTAAATATGTTTGTAGCAAGCGCAACAAGAAATAAATCAAGAAGATGCATCAGTTGGAATGTACGGAGACATGGGATTGATACAAAGTAAAGATAAATATTCAGAAAGAAAATTTATAGACATTCAAAATTTAAAATCAGATTTAGAAAATCAGACTGTCTGGTTAAGGGGTCGCTTACATACTAGTAGAGCGAAAGGTATGTTATTTAACAGCAATGTATCGTATATTTATTATAAGTCTATTGCAGTAAAATATATATTTTCATAGGTAAACAATGTTTTATTGTTTTAAGACAGCAATCGTATACAGTGCAGGGTTTGGCTGCAATAAATGAAACAGTTAGCAAACAAATGATTAAATTCATATCTAAGTAAGTTATACGTGTAGTAAATTACCTAATGCATTAATATTGTACTGTATTTTACAAAATAATTTTCCAGTATTACCAAAGAATCAATCGTCGATATAGAAGCAGTTGTAAAGCTTGTGCCTTCTAAAATTGAATCTTGTACACAGAAAGATGTAGAAGTTCATATTGAAAAAATTTTCGTGGTAAGTGCCGCGAAACCACAATTACCTTTACAAATTGAAGATGCCTCAAGATCTTTAACAGAAGCAGATGATAGCACTCTTAATATCAAAGTAAATCAGGACACTAGATTAGACAATAGAGTCCTTGATCTTAGGACTCCAGCTAATCAAGCTATATTTAGAGTAGAAGCAGGCATTTGTAAATTATTCAGAGACATTCTTACAAGTAAAGTAAGTAGCTAGTGAAACACAAGTTTAATACAATTGCAACAAGTTATGATTATGTATCAAGTTTCATTGTTAAGATCTTATTTGTAGGGTTTTGTTGAAATTCATACACCAAAAATTATATCTGCAGCAAGCGAGGGTGGAGCAAATGTGTTTACAGTATCATATTTTAAAGGAAATGCTTATCTAGCCCAATCTCCGCAACTTTATAAGCAAATGGCAATAGCAGCCGATTTCGACAAAGTTTTTACTGTGGGCGCAGGTAATTTACAATTTAGAATTTAATTCTTATATGTAATTGTAAAATACATTTATCACGTGTGTTAATTATTTGCAATAGTTTTTAGAGCAGAAGATTCTAATACGCATAGGCACTTAACAGAATTTGTTGGGCTAGATTTAGAAATGGCGTTTAAATATCACTATCATGAGGTAGTTGATACTATTGGACAATTATTTACAGAGATATTTAAAGGTCTTCATAATAAGTCAGTGAAAATTTTTAATTGACTATCAAGTTACTTTTTCAAATACTTTATGATTATTTTATTCTATTTCTTTTCAGCTATGCCTCTGAAATCGAGGCTGTTCGTCAGCAATATAATGTTGAGCCTTTCAAGTTTTTAGATCCACCTCTGAAATTAGAGTTTAGCGATGCAATTGAATTATTGGCAGAGGCTGGTGTAACTTTAGGAGAAGAAGATGATTTGTCTACACCAGATGAGAAACTGTTGGGTAAACTTGTCAAGGCAAAAGTAGTGTTTCGTTGTTCATTATTTACATACATTCCTGTAATATACTGCTTGTGTCTGTAACATAATTTTATATTTCATTTATTTTATTTTTAGTATGATACTGACTTTTACATCCTGGATAAGTATCCATTGGCTGTAAGACCGTTTTATACAATGCCGGATCCAAATAATCCTGTAAGTTTGTGTAACTTACCGTAATCTTTTATTGATTCTACACTGTTACTTTTCTTACAGAAAGTGTCCAATTCTTATGATATGTTTATGCGTGGCGAAGAGATTATTTCAGGCGCGCAACGTATTCATGATCCTGATCTTCTTACTGAACGTGCGAAACACCATGGTATAGGTATGCATACATAATTTCTGGCTTCCACATTTTTATTATCAATTACAGCAGTACACCAACAGTCTAACTTTTTTATTTGATTATAGATTTAGAAAAGATAAAATCGTATATTGATGCATTTAAATATGGTTGTCCTCCTCACGCTGGCGGTGGAATTGGTATGGAACGTGTCGTTATGTTATATCTTGGTTTAGATAATATCAGAAAAGTTTCAATGTTTCCTCGCGATCCCAAGCGTATTACACCATAAATTTTACGCATCTTACGTAATGTAAGTGCTTACCACTTGGCCATTAAGAAAAATAGAGGATTTTTAAAAGTTTTAAGTACTAAATATGTTGTCTTTATGATCACATTTATATTGTAATTTTATAAAATAACAAAGGCTAATTTGAACAAAGGCGTCGTACAGGTTTCTACTTGGGCAAATAGTAACAAAAAAATTTCACTTTGGCTCACCCACTCTCCCACAAGATTAATCCTAGATTTAAGAATATTTAATGACCACTTATATTTAAATTGAAACTATATTATAAAAATAAATAAATAATTAAAATATATAAACATGCTTATACAATATTCCTTTATCTCATAGAAGTTTTAAAAATGTGCGCGCTATGAACTGCCCCCTCGTGAGCACCATTACTAATCATTAGTTTTCCTCCCTGAGGTGTACAATAAAAATGGCATTGAGTTACGAGTCTATACGTTGTTGTACATTATTAATGGAAAAGTTGGAAAAATATAAAATATTATGTGAATGCAAATCAGTTTTATGCTAATTTTTTATTATTCTGTACAATACAGTGGAGATTAAAATAACAATAATGAGTAGTAAGTATATAGTCGTAAAGTATATCTTCTAATCATTATTATGCAATTGATTTTAAGAACAATTATGGGTTTTTTAAGATTTAAAAACGACAACTGGCAAATCGTCGATTTTGAACGGTTTTATAGAAGACTGCGAACAATTAATTGTTCGTTTTGATCGAGCAGATGATATAAGATTTCAAACCTTTTGCGAAATTTGGAAAGAAATGAAATTCTCATTGATTTTTACGTAAGTATCAAAAAGGAAAATGTATAAATAGTAATGTTTTTATCATGGTTAAGTAAATAATAAGTAATTATTTTTAATTTATATATACTTTTTAGGGGTCGTCCAAACTTTTTAGAATTGTTAGAATTTTGTGAAGAAGCTTTAAATATATGTAAACAATTTCTGCTTTTGCCTCCTCGCTTCAAGGAACGTATTGGGGGATTGTATCTTTTGTATGGCATATATTATAAAATGCCAATAGATCAGTTTAAAATTAGAGTTAAATTGGATGATTGGCGAAGTATTATGGAGCTTCATGCAGAAATAAAAGAAGCAGAGCATTTGGATGCTAATTACATATTATGTAAACTTATTGTAGATAATGCATTTCATTTTTGTATTTTTGATAAGGAGGTATATTTAATTAAAATTTTTCAATACAAACAATATTTTACAAATTTCATTATTACAATTAATAATACAATTGTATTTTTAGTTTGGTTTAGAAAAACATTATCGTATAAAAAATGCACAGTGCTTTAATCCATATTCTATATTATCAACCTTGAAAGATTTAGCCGAGAAACAACAAACATTGTCAAAAATTAACGAGTTAAGTGAACTTTATGAACAAAGAAAGCAGGCACTGATATTTAAAAATAATTCGGGTACTGCTTTAAAGTTATTTGATGCAAACATAGCTCAAGAAATTATTGGTGATATTCATGCTTTAGAAGAACAAAGAAAGAAGCAGCAAATGAAAAATGAAGTTGGTAAAGAACAGACATATGCTTCAACTTCAAAAGATGAACATAAAAAATTATCCCAGTTGTATGTATATCTATATAAAAAGATGTTTCTATTAACTGTTCATTAAATTATACAGTGTTATGTTTTTAAATTTTAGAAAAAGTAATTCTAAGAAGAAAGTGAGATCATTTATTGATGGTGGCTTTCAAACAGATTCTAATGATTCTGAAGATGAAGCACTGGATCTAGAAGACTTCGATTCTGATTCACCAGAAAATTTTGACTGAAGAAAAAAACAACATATAATAACAAATACATCTTTCATGTGTAAGTGTATTGTAATAATGAACTATAATAGGTTCATAATAGGATGAATAATGACTTCAAATTATTCTTTTTTTTATTGAGAAGTGTACAAAATAAGTACAAGAAACAAGTTAGTGAAAATATCAATCATTTAAAATTTAAAGAAACCTTTTATAGAATATATCATAATCCATCTTATTGTAGCTGCATTTTGTACAGACTCTAAATGAAGACAATTCAGTTAAATAAAATGGAATTCAATTTCAGAACTGGAAAACTGAGTAGAATGTTTTATAGATTTCAGATGCAAGTTATTTTATCAGAGATTAATTCCCAAGAAGCAACTGATCATTTTCACATAGCTCTGTTCATATATTTATAGCATTAGAAATAAATCTGTGTACTGAATGGAATTGTTACATTGCCGCGAATAAACATCTATAAGGCTCGCAGCAATAAGTTCACGCTAGAATTTATTAATAAACTTTTAGTTGATTATTGTCATCAAATCCAGCACTGTGACCTGCATTTCGTACGATAAAACTAGTTCCATCGTAATGCATGCGCCGTTCGCCTCGACGTACAAATAGATGAGATGTTTGACCCAGGGATGCGGTGCAATGTAAAAATGGCGTTGTCAGTGAAGCTGTGCCATTACTAGGTGACGTGCGTAATTGATACTTGTTACTGTTACGTGCAATCCTAACAAAGGGAAAATCGATATTTTTATTTAGTACTTTACAATTTTTGTCATTGAATGAAATACCTGACAAGACCATCAGGTGTTTGAGAAACTCGAACATTATTAACAATCCAGTTCTCCACACCCTCGTTAGTCAACCAATATTGAGCAGCATTTAAAGCAGCAGCAGCTTCCTGTAAACATGCTGGACCATGACGAGAGCGAGAGTAAAAAACACTTAAAGAAAAGTCCTAAAAATTGAATACTTTTTTAATGGAATTCTTCATATTTCGTTTAAAACATTTCACTATACCTGGCTCATATCGGAGAATGAGTCGGTAGTTGTTCTCGTTCCTGCCGTATCAACTAAATAAACAAGAGCGCACTGCTCCGAAGTGAAGCTGACTCCTTTATACCACATTTTTGCATATCTATTAAAAGAATAATACTTGTTAATGATACTTTAATGATGTTTCAGATACTACTAACTTATTATTGCCGTGGGCGTCGTGAGCTAAGATTTCAACCCGTGAACCATACTGATATATTCTTCCATTTGGATGTAACAACGCTGCAGCTGCTCCAGAACCACTCAACGATAGTACAATATTATTCTACGCTGACCATAAATGCAATTCACGTAAGAATCATGTCAGCATTATTAAATAAATTTATAATATTCTACTACGACGCTTTTCCAAAAATTTATGGCCGAGACTCACGGTTAAAAATCTTTGATAATTTCTCGCAATCCATTTGCTTAGAATGTACTATTTTCAATGACATAAATTTTATCAGCTCCAAAGTACATATCAAATTTTGTAAGTTTCAAATCCCCAGAATCTTAAACTCCTAAATTCAAACCCAGTCTCAGCTCATAAAAATTTGGGTAGCTTTATTGCAGACTACATACAAAAATTCTAATTAAAGTCATATAAAAGTTCTACAAGGAGGATAGTCCCTCTATTATGAAATAAGAAGAAAAGGCGATACCTTAAAATTTATTACTCTAACTGCACGATCGATCGTCATGTCAACTCGAATCCTGTTGCGAAGTCTTAAGGAAATTGTACCATGTGGTGTAGTAACGATCGCAGCATCGGTATCATGTTCTCGCCAATTTTCTGCATAGACACACGTTTCTTCGTAGTACGGCGATATAGTTTTACAGTTACGTGGTTGTCGCCAGAGTCCTGTCGAATTAGAATAAGCCGTTGCACCACCCAATCCGCCCCACTGTTCTGACGGAGGTGCTTCGAAATATTTGGAAAATTCACTGTATCGCTGAAAAGAAGAAATGAGAAAGAAAGGAAAATTTGAAAATTAATCCTTATTAAGCAATAAACTAAAAGTACCTGAAAATTAGTTTCATCTGCCTGTGTGTGGTAACTATGTGCCGTGTAAAGAGATCTAGGTCGCATGGGTGCCGTTGAGGTAGTTTGATTTTGTATCGTTGACATAGAACATTGGTTCACCACTTGGCTTCCTGTTTGAGCGTTACATTTTTGGATCTCTTTTCGATATTCGCCGCAAGGAGTTGCCATAGCTTTTGCCTTTAATTATGAAACGTTCATTTAAAGAAAGACAGAAATACATGCAAGAAATATCTTTACAACTAATTATATGAAACAAGACTCTACTAGATCTTATAGAAGGAGAAAGTCAACGGAAATGAAACTCTATTAATAAACGTTGCACGGATCATTGCTAAAGAATAATAGGTCAAAGAATTGGAAAAAGACCTTGGAATTGGCGGCAGCGTTTTTCGGCTTCTTGCGACGGGATTTCCGGGGTTTCGACACCGCCGTTTGACTACTCTCGTTTATGCGATCCACGGCTGAAACGATTTTAGGCACCTACAGGTTTAGGTTCTTGCAAATAATGCCACGTGTGTTCTACTAGTTTAATTTCACGAAGATGACCGCATACGTAACTTCAGTCGTGCCTTCTTCTTCTTCCTTTTGTGATTGTACGATTTCGTGGACCGCGTTAAAGGAAACGAATACTCGGATACCTGTATAAATATTTGCGCTAAGGATGATACAGTTCAATGGTGTTTCGATTAAAACAAACGAATGGCTTGGTTGATTGGGTCGTTACCCTGACAATAAAAAATGACAAGAGACTGGCAATAGAATAATTTCACGAAAATGTTGGCAAAGTTCTTTTTCTAAGATCCAAACAGAATAATTTATTTGATGCTCAATTATGTTCTAACTGTAATTTTATAGTGTTTTATGCTTTCATTTAAAAACAAAATTATACGCGGTGTTTGAAATAATATGATTATATAGACTACGCGTAAAACTAAATGTAATTTCCTTTCACAATTCTTGATCTTCTGTTTTGTTACTATGAGTTACTTCATTTTATAATAATATTTAAAACTAGGTGAAACATTTGCGCAATCATATTTTTAAGTTTATCGCATTGTATGTTTCATTTCGTTGCAATTTTCTAACGCTAATAAGAAGCAATCAGTAGCGAGACTCAAGGTGAAGGTAACAATTAACTGTCGACAATGTGATTGTGATGTAGCAATCATGTTTCTCCTTTGAGATATGTTATAAACGTTTGTCTATTATATATAATTATATGATTATATTATGCTCATTATGGTAATGTATTGCTTTTATGGCAGCACTATTTTTATATTTGCATTTAATTAAAAGTAAGTTAGTACTCGATAGCGATTTGAACATCTGTCTTTCTCTTCGCGCAATCACTTTTCAATATATACCGTTCCACAAATACGAATTCAATGATCAAGAACTATAATTTTCACTGCATTTCGTACGATGACTTGATAATGTTAAAAATTTCCAAATTTCCTGTGTCATTGAAATCGATAGAATAGTAATTAAAGAATAGTGATTAAAAAAAAAAATAAACAAAAGATAAATTAAAAAAGTAATAAATTAAAACAGAATTAGATAATAAATATAAAATAATGTAGTGGATAAAAATTAGTGCAAGTCAATAAGCTTATTACATAACTCCGCAGTCGCCGTTTCCTTTAGACTTCTTTGAAATGAATACATTACATTGGCATTACGGAACGTTAAAATTTGGACGGAAAAGACATTATTCATTAAAATTTGATCGAATAAAATTACAAAGAATAATACTTCGAATAAGTTGTATAAAATATTTATTAATCAAAGAAGGAATTAACTTGAGGGTTTTTATTAATATTTTAATTATGTATTTTTTCAGATTCGCGCGATACATAGATTACAAAAATTGGTCTATATACGGAGAGTATATCTTTTATTTTCATGCGGCAGTACAATCAACATTAATGGAATAAATGTTGGGCACTTGAGTATACAATATATAGCTTTATTACAAGTAACATTGTATAATACTGCTTTTCAAATGGTGGGGACATAGGATTTATCTACTGACAGTTCTTCAACTCCCAGTACGTGCTCGTTCTGCACGTGTAGCAACTCGTGGGAGTTCATTGGTAAATAGAAGACAATTTCCAACAACTTTTTTCATAACAGTTTTCAATGATGATTACTTTTAAACTTCCGATTTACATGGCTATTATTCATCTAACTTTAGGTAATTGTTATTTCCGATTCTAAAGTAAAAATTTTCATCATAATATTATTTCTAACATTGGAGTATTCAATTTCAAGATCTTCCTTACAATATCACAGTTTGAAATATCATATTTTTATTATTTTTAGAATCACCTACACAAATTGAAGACACTGAAAGAAATGATGACAAACATGAAAAAAGTAATAATTCACTTCGATTAGTTACAGTGGTAAGTATAAATAGCTAAAAAGAATTGCAACTTTATTACTTGATGTCGTTACATTCCATTTTTTTACTCGAATCTTCGTGTACGTATATTGGAGGTATGTATTTGCAGCTTGATTAACGTTATCACATGATCAATAAAAGAGATATAATAGAATCTTTAGTGTTTCTTTGATACTAATTATCTGATTATTAGATATCTGTTGCTTATTTCAATAGTTATCATTTTGTTTTTGTAATGACCATAAAATTCAATTTGTAGGTAATGCGGCATGGTGACAGAGCACCACAGGATACTTATCCAAATGATCCTTACCTTAATAACACAATGGAACCTTATGGTTGGGGTCAGCTAACAAATGTAATAATGTAATCAATTTTATTACTTACATTACAGACGCAATAACTTAGCCAGTATTACCTGATTGAATATTGAATGCATATATAAGTATATATTTATGTAGGAAGGACGAAGAAATCAATATAATCAAGGACTTTTTTTACGAAAACGTTACAATCATTTCCTGGGTCCAACGTACAGTCCCAATATATTTTATTTACAATGCACTGCGGTTGATCGTACAAAAATGTCTGCCATGTTAGAAGCAGCAGCTTTATGGAAACCAAATAAGAAGCAATCCTTTAAACCTGATCTACCTTGGCAACCCGTTACTTTATTTTATCAACCACGTTCAGAAGACACGGTATATGTTTTATTTGACGAGATGCACAATTTTGATCTTATGTTTTTACTCACCAGCATATATTTACAGTTGATGCTAATATGGGATACGTGTCCAAAATATACTAAATTACGGCAAACAATTAATAGTTTACCGGAAGTTCAACAAGTTCAAGAAGATAATAAACAACTGTACGCGGAATTAACAAACTTAACTGGTATGGTAATTTCAACACCAGGCGATGTAGGTTCACTTTATTCAACATTAACAGCAGAGGTTCGTGTCAACTTTTATTAAAAATTGAAAAAGACATGTTTTATCAATGTTCAAAATATTTTAGAAACATATGAAATTAATTCTCCCCGAATGGACTAATGATTATTATCCTGATAAATTATTACCATTGATGTTATATGACCTTCAACTTAATGTGTATAATGATCCTTTAAAAAGGCTCAAAGGAGGCCCGTTTCTTAAAAAAATTATTTCCGATATGTTGGCTAAAAAAGAGAATACTTTAGAACCTGAAGAAAGAAAAATGTTTATGTATATTGGTCATGACAGTTCCATTGTAAGTTTGTTAGATGTTATGCAAGTATGGAATAATCAAGTACCGAATTATAATATCATGACAATGATTGAATTGCATGAAGATTGTCACGGATGGAATGTTCAGGTAAAAATTTGCGCACTGAGCTAACATTTAAAACTGTGCAAATATAATCATTGCAATTTTTTCTTAGGTTCTTCTACGAAATACGACTGAACGTCAACCATATCATTTAACTATTCCTGGATGTACAACAATTTGTCCTCTTGAAAAATTTATACAACTTTTGAAACCCATGATACCGGATGATTGGGAAGAAGAATGCAAAGTTGATGGAAACTATACACTTCCACCTGCTCCAGTTCCTTGAATATTCTTATTTTTACGAAGTGAGCAATGAGTATCTTTGTTAAAATTTTGTGAAGCGTAAATAAATATTTCAGAGCGAAACACGTTACATATTTACAGAAATGTTGGCAGAAATAAAATCGTTTCTTTTCATCTAATTCTTATTGTATTCATATATTTACATTTCTCTTTATTTTATTTCACATACATGCTAACATTTCTTATAGTGAATTAATATACTATAAAAAATATGTACTTGTATAAGACACAAATGTACATACGTGTTACTTATATAAGTGAACCTTACAATTAAGTGTTCGTATTCTTAGGCAAATATTTTCTCCTCTCGACGTTTTTTCGTAACTACTGTACCAGGTTTATGTTGAGCGTCAGGATGATTTAATAATTCTGGAGGACAAGTAGATATTGGACTCGCAAGAATTGTTTGCTTCAAATCATAGAATAGATGACTATCATCTTTTGTACAGAATGATATAGCAAGTCCAGCTTTGCCTGCACGACCGGTTCTTCCAATACGATGTGTATAATCTACAAAAAGGTAAAAAGTTTTCGTAAGTAATTTGCCTAATTCTATTTGGTAATATATACCGCCTGTTTACCTTCTATAGTTTTTGCCATATCATAATTAATAACCATAGACACATCTTTAATATCGATACCACGTCCTGCGACATCGGTAGCTACTAAAATATCTTTACTTCCACTCTTAAGGGATGCAAGTGCATATTCTCTCTGTTCTTGTCCTTTACCGCCATGAAGGGTACACGCATTATACTGAAAAATAATAAAAAATGCTATATTACACACTCGAATCTTAAATAAGTAAAATAACGTGATACACGATGTAAAACAATGTAAAATAAACTTACGCCTAGTTTCTCCAGACCTCTTGCAAGAACATCAGCTCCCTTCTTTTGATTGACGAATATAATAACTGGTGGTTCAACCCCTCTACTAAGTATTTCCATCAGTTTCTTGCGTTTATCAGCTTCTCCCATTATATGAACAATTTGTTCTGTTCTTTCGGTCGGTTTTCCTACGCTACCAATGTACACGACAGCGGGTCGTCTTAAATAAGTTCTAGCTAGTCGTTCTACCGCTGGAGGCATAGTAGCTGTAAACATTACAGTCTGAAACAAACGAAATAATAATCGATAAATATTATTACATAATTGAAACTATAGAATGAACTAGTATTTCATACTTGTCTGTATTTCTTTTTCGTATTATAATTAGCTAATAGTTTTTCTTCATTTTCAGCATCTTCATTGTCCGGTTTTAAATTTGTAACTGGCATATATTCCAAAATCTTTTGAACGTCTGAAAATTCACGTGAAAATCGATGATCAGATATATAAAGAAATACGTATTGAGGAACTTACCTGGTTCAAAACCCATATCTATCATTCTATCAGCTTCATCCAGTACAATATATGTACACTGATTTAAAACCAAGTATCGATTTTCTAATACATCTATCAAACGTCCCGGTGTGGCTATTACAATCTGTAGTAATAGTAAGAGATTTAAATATAAAAAAGAAATAATGTTCATTCATTGTTTCTTCAGTGTATTAAGTTAATACCTCACAACCCATTCTTAATCTAAATCCTTGTTCTTCTCTAGAAAGTCCACCCACAACGACTACTGTTCTTATACCTAGCGGTTGTCCGAATTTATTTGTTTCCTCTTCAATTTGTTGAGCCAATTCACTAAAATATTTTGTATAAATTTTAACATAATTAATTAAAGTAATTAACAAAATTTACAAATGCTCAATTTACCGAGTTGGTGCTAAAATTATACTGTAAGGACCCTGATCTGCTTCTTCTAATCTTTCAATTTTTGGTAAACTAGTAATCCATAATAACAGAGGAATTAAGAATGCTAGAGTTTTTCCTGATCCAGTTTCAGCAACACCAATAATATCGCGATTTTGCAATCCAATAGGAATAGCTTGTCTTTGAATAGGTGTTAGATCTTTGTATCCCACTTTATCAATAATATCAAGAATTTCTTTTGGAAATCCTGATTCTTTCCAGGACCTAATTGGATCGGGAATACGTCCTCCTTTTATCGTAATATTATAGTCTTCTCTAAATATACGCCAGTCTCTTTCCGTCATCTCGTGTAATGCTTTCTCTGACCAATGCCTATCATCCCACTTCTGCTTTTCTTCTTTTCGTTTCACTTTTTTTAATCTCATTCTATACAAATATGAAGAAATATAGATATGAAACAAATATAAAATATATGTTTATGCCAATAGAAATAGATAACATACTTCTCTTGTTCTTTTTCTGCTTCTGTTCTTCTTTTTTCTAAAAGCTCTCCATAGAATTTACTCTGATCTCTTTTCTGTGCTTTGATATCTATTCCAGCAAGATTTCCTCTACCAAAGAATTGAACTTGATGTCTTTCCTTATAAATACTGTTATAATCGACAGATGTATCCTCTGAAGTATCCCAATCGAATACAAATTTTCTGTCATTCAATCTTCTAACACGTCGTTTTTTCTTCACCAACCCTAAATAACGCTCCTTAATAGCTTCTACTTCTTTCTCTTTATCCTTGTCTTTAATTTCTTCTTCTCTTGCACGTTGACCTTCTCTACGCCTATATCATAAACCATTATATAAATATAATTGCTTTATGTTAATTTAATTAATGTATTTAAACATTATGTACCTATCTCTATCATCCCATTCTCTATCCTTTCCAGTATTTTCAGTGTGAAAGAAAGATTTACGTGCTTCCTCTTGTTGTTTTCTCATAGCTTCAACTTCTTCTTGTCGCTTCTGTAATGCTAAAGCAGCACGTTGTTCTTTAGTTAAAAACTTTGGTTTAGCACGTGCTTCTTCTTCTGCTTTCTTTTTGGCTAGCAGTTCTTCCAAACTAAGTGGTTCTTTCTTAGGAAGAAATTTTGTTTTATCTTCTTCTTCTTCTTCCTTCTTTTGTTCATTCTTGTTCTCTTTTTTATTATCATCATCTAACACAAATATAGGACTTGGTTTACGTTTCTTATCATCTTTTGATTTATCTTTAGATTCTCGTCTTTCTTTTGATCTATCCCTGTCTTTTTCGCGGGATCTATCTCTTTCCCTAGATCGTTCTCGCGATCTTGATCGTTTTCTATCCTTTTTACGATCTTTTGATCGACTTCTTGATCGTCTTCTTTCTCGGCGTTCTCGATCCCGGTCACGATCGCGATCGCGTTCGCGCGATCGACTTCGTCTTATGGTTTTTTTGTCATGAGCCATGATAAATCTTTTGAATTTTCTATAGGAAACAGTACAAAATCTTGTAATTGTTGAGGTTAGGTAATTAAAATTTAAATATTAAATAAATAATAATGTACAAATTATAAATTATTACGTAGAGAATAGTTTTCTATGGTATTTGCATAAAATAAAAATTAATAATGTTATATTAAACGTCAAATATGACAATAGAATACACAATATTACAATCCATGGAATTATAGCACATTGACGAGTAAAATGTGTTTCAATGCATTTTTAAACATTTACTTGTACATACACAAACAAAATAAACATATATTACATAGTGTAATGTAGTAACTTACTTTTCTGAATGCACATGTAATCAATTTACATGCAATGGTTATATACTATCTCAGTCATACTGATTTTTGGTTGACTTCTCAATGCAGGCGACATACTTTTATATACTTGTTTGAATAAGTATAAAAATATAATTATAAATCTTTCGCAAATTCTTTCTGTAGAAATATAGTAGAAACATTAAATTTTACATTTAATGATTTTTTTTTATTATTATAATATTTTATTAAAGTAAAAAAATAATAAAATAAACAGATATTCTAAAGCAAAATGGATTAAACATAGGTCTTTCTAATAGCTTGAAAATTAATCATACATATTTGTATTTAAGTAATTCTAAAATGTTTTGAAGAATTGTTTAAATATTTTTTTGCAGTAAAATGTATCAAATTTTTGGCGCCCAATTGTAGATCAGATGCTTTACATTCATTGGATAATAGCACGTAAAATTCTGGACCAATAGGATCAAAGCATCGGGAGAGCCAGGGGCAAGCTCAATAAAGGGCGCTAGTGTCCGTCAAGTGTCACAGCCGTTGCTCGTCTCTTCAGTATTGTAACTTAAATCGGTGATTTAATTAGGAATAACGTATTTTTTTCTAGAATTTGTGAAACTTTAAGCAATAATGACTGACAAGAAAGGTAACTATACACCGTAATCGCGTAATTCAATTAGCAATATGTGTTACACACGTTAAGAATATTTCGTGTTTTCGAGTCGGGAATACCACTTGTCACTCGTACGACGGAGTTTTTTTCTGTTAGCGATGCTATCCGATACTCGTGAAAAATGGTGTACGTTTAAATTCGATCAAAGCTCGTATCTCTATCACACAAATGAACTCTCGTCTTAATACGATGAAGAAAACTTGAATTTCTGCCCAGTGACAGATAAATCAATACCGCATTGTGTGTGGGAAATACAAAATGGCTTCCAGAGTTCGTCTTGAATAATTTTCGCGATGACTCTATATTAAGAGACATATATCACTTAAAACTTCATACTTTTTTACAATAATATTAGTATTGTTAGTTTTGTGTTATATGTAACTTCAGTTGTCTAATTTACATTACTACACCGATGTAGCATACTTAAGAGTGTATTACATATATCTATATATACGAACTGTGATGTACTTTATCCGTTTGAAAAAATTTATTGAACGACAGAGAAAATACTACTGTTTCATTATATTTTCTAATTTCCTTTTATTTCAAAACAGGTGTACTTTAAGCAATAAAAGTACTGACAGATCTTTTGTTGAATGTTATATAATATTCAGAAATATTAATAATGTTAATGAATAAAATGCAGGATATTTTAATCATATACTAATCAAGTTATAATAAAAGATTTTAGTTATAGAAAACTGATTAAATTAATTTTAATTTATACCACAATAGAAAACGAAAATATGAAAATATGTATAATACATATATTTCAAGTTGAAAAATGTACAATTTGAATGACATTGATATAATCACAGAATATTCCTGGAAGCCATTTATATTTTATTTTGCTTTATGGCAGTGATTATGAACAAAAAAATGATCAATAATTATGTTTATTTATGACCTTCAGCTGTTCGTAAGTAGTTTCCTTAAAATATAATTGTTATTTTGACAATTTATATGAATTAAAGTTTATTGTGCATGAAAGAAAGAAGTTCTTTGAAAAAATTTGAGATAATAATATTAAATTATAGAAACTTCATAGTTAAAATATTATAAAACTAATTGATACGTTACTGTGTCTATTTAATAGAAATGAGTTTTGAATTGTATTCGTTACAATCTCTAATTTTGAGGTAACAATATCAATTGGTACATATTTAGCAATGTTCAATTAAAACTTTCATAAAGAAGTTGGTTAATAACTCGTACGAGTGAGGTATGTAGTTAATATTATCACTGATTTTCTTAAATTTTATACGTCCGTATGGAAGTACTTGACGTATAGCTTGGACCACTACATGATTTCATAGTAATCTACTGTCATACTTAATTAACAGCTTGGACACTTATGTGATTATTCCTAATTCGGTCCGCTCTGTTCCTATGGCAGATGTATGATTACAGAGCGTAGCGTTTAAGGGATCTGTGTAAAAGTTTAGTCTGTAAGTAAATCAGTATACACTGTTAGTGATACAACGTGAGTTAATACAAAAATCAAAGGATAATACTGGTGCAAATCTGCGAGCGTATTACCGTGACGGTATAGCCGCTAAAAAACTGAAGGATAGCGCCTACAGTTGTGGCTGTCAATATGTTTGCAGCGGACCATTACAAAGACGATTTGATCCCAGTCAGTAGGTGGAGCTTCGGAGACCGGCGTTCGCGCAGCCTAAGCCACGTATCTAACCTCACCTTACTCTATATATTACCTAACTCACTACGTGTTTATATACCAACATATATTACGTATACACACACACACACACACACACACATACTCATATATATATATATATATATATATATTCCACCAAATATATATATGAAGATATAGACGCACCGTGCGCCTCCCGATTCAAAAAGTGAAGAAAAAAAAAGATGAAAATCTCGAACATCGAATTGCCTTTGTTTCCCACCTTCCGGTCATTCGAGCGATCAAATTTTGACGCCCCATTTGGCAGATTCTAGCCCCACAAGAAATCGTGGATTGACTGGTTTGTAAAAGAGCAAAATAAGAAATTATCGCGAAGTAATACTGGGAGATGCCACGTTAATTAAATTGATCCGACAGACTAATGCTAGTTTCCTCGTTTTCCAGGCCTGCGTTGGTTATGTTACACGCAATCGGCAAGTATAAAAAAAAATCATCGGAAGAAATCCGATCCACGAGTTAAAAAAAGAGATCGCTCGTTGAAAATCTGCCTGTCTAAAGCGGAAGTAATAAAATGCACTAGTGCTCTCCTTGTGTGTGCGATCGAAGATATGACAAATCAAGTAACTTCCAATCACCGCGTAGAATTTAATGGCGGGCTTCTCGAATGAAGCCATTGCCTCGCGACATTAGGAAAATCCCGTAAACAGAAATCACTTAGGATCATCGATGGTATTTGTAAGTTCTTTGAAAAATGAATTTATCGATCGGCACTTGTACTTTTTGAATTGGAGACGTCGGCTGCTATATATCCAAATCAATATAAACGTAAGATATTGATATGGGTGTACAAATTACTTTGTACTGAAACCGTGGTATTGGCTGATTGCTTATTTTCTTCTCATTTTTTCTATCTTTTTTTTTCTTTTTTTTTCCTTCTTATTTCATATTCTTTTTATGTTTTAACACTCACTGTATCTCTTGTAACAAGTTTTCAAGAAAGAAAATTTAACATTTAAGAAGAGCAAACGATATTGATCATTTTTTCTTTTTTTTTCCATGAATAAATTGCTTTTGTCTTAGGGAAATAATATGTTACAAGATAATACGGTGGGTTAGTGAGGTGGACACGAATGCTGTATTTAAGCTCAGCGTATTTATAATACTTCTACTCAATAGAAACTTGGTAGCTCACTTTTAACAATAGTGCATGTTGCTTCAATTTGGGCTACAAGTTTCTTAGTGTAACAAAATTAATTTATGAAAAAAAAAATGTTACTTGATCTTTCTTCGTGTCATTTATTAAATTACATGAACAGATAGCTAATTTTTCAGTTTAAGATTATGATGCAAATCAAATTAAGATCAAGCTAAAGTTATTTTAATAAATGAAACTTGTGGTCAATTTTGCACGTATGTGTAGTTGATATATAATGATAAATATACTTCTTCTTTCAAAGAATAGTAGTATATTGATTTATTTCTGTTTAATTGAAAAAGAATATATAAAGTATAGCGTACATACGTATACATATGTACACTTACATACAAGATATTCTCTGACTAATTTTTAACTTATTCAGAAAGAAACTAATAATTAATAGTAATATGACAGCAAGCAAAGAAAGAAAAAGATAAACACGAGATATAGTTCACCCACTGGGGCAAGAGAATGATGATAATGAAATGTGTTTTGCAAATTTCATTTTTGCTGTTTGAAACTCGTAATACAGGAAGAGAAGTTTTGAAAAAAATTATGTTGGTTCACATACTTAGTTAATTTTTATGTGCAAGTGTATACATGTATATGTAGCTTTAATCATTTTTCATGTATTTGTATTTTAGTTTTGCATGCTTGGAATGTGTTTGCTAGAGAAACACTGAGACGTGCGAGTTTCTTGTGCCATAATTAATAATTTATCAGTATAATATTTTTTGGTGAAGCAATGACCAAAGAAAGAAAATAAAGTTCAATTGAAGAAGTAACTTGCACGTCACGTTTACAATTGCATGTTTATGATATGTTGTTACATAGATTTTTCCATAATTCTTAATCTTTTTTACGTTTTGTTGTCTTCTCAACTAGTCAAATTCTGTGATCTTTCTGTTAACAAACATATTATTTAACATTTGATTAATTAGTCCAGATTGACTTTCAACTGTTGAGAAGAAACCGAATGAATTGTTTTAGTCGTTTTTTGGTCGTCGTGCAGCTGAATAATCTCGTGTGAAAGTCTTAGACTTACAGAGACGTTCCTATATATTCCTGTCGTGAACGAGCCATCGAATTCATTAACATCAATGAAATTAAAATATTTCAAGAATTACTTTAAAATTGGTTTGATGGAATCATAATCGTTATCTTAAAATGGAAGAAGGAAAAAGAAGAAAATGGTCATAGGAATCTCTCTAGCATTTTTGAACTGCATGTGCATGTTTGGCAGAGTATATCATGTATACTGTTAATAGTGAGCTTAAAATATGAGATACATAGTATTCAATGATATTAATCGAGAGGTATCTTAGAATACAAAAGTGTCTCTACTTTCTGAAACCCAGTGGTCTGGATGTCTTCGAGAGTAATAATCATCAAATAGAGAAACGTGATTTTTGGTTTAAAAATTTCATTGTATACATAAAAATTAAGCATAAAAGATATTGCAGAAAACTCCAGTAAAGCTATTAAAATACATTATGTCCTTAGTTCTTCATTTACTTTCAGTATAAGAAATAACTTTGTTAAACATCTTTCTATTATTTGGAAGTACATGTTATGTAGTCATTCCTTTTTTATTTTGAAAGATTAATTAGATAAATTAAATGAGGAAATTAGAAGTAATGCAGTGATCATATGTTTATGGATTCAACAATACTGTTAATATTATATTTTTCATATTAAAGAAGTAATTGAAAGAATTATGTTCGAAAGTTTCTATAAATTATTTCAAATTATGTAATATAGTGTATTAAAATGAAGTGAGAGTATTAAAAGAGATGCACAGTTTTCACGAGGAATCAACGTTTATATATATATATAAATATATATAAATCGTGATCAATCACTTTTTCCAACTAATCACGTGAATGAAGTTCAACAAAAGCTTTTCACATTTGTAGAAAGAGATCGTCGATCACATCCTGTGATCACTGGGTTGCTCGAGGTACAAAGACTGTTCCACCGAAGCATTTTGATGAATAAAAATCGTCTAGCAATCCTAGATGGGCCGCAAAGTAATGAAAGAAAGGAACAAGAACAGAGGCATGATTAGCCCAGTTTCTTGCGCGAGAAAAAGATCATTCATCAAATTAGGTCGAACATGCTCATTGGGACAAAATTAGGTTTCGAAAATAAGACAAAAGAGAGAAAGATGAAAGGAGTGCGTGCGTGTACGAGAGAAAGGAAAGGAGCAAAAAAGGAGGGAGGCAGAGACAGAGAGTTGGGGAAAAAAGAAAGAAATTAGGAGAAAGAACACAAAGAGAGAGAGACAGTGAAATAAGCAGAGAACACATTGTTGAAAAAAATTACTCAATAAACTCGTACTAGCATATAAATACTATTGATCAATTGTTATTGGATTCGATGATTGTTTGCACCGTGGCACTGACACATGAATTTATTATTCGATTGAATACTGATTCAAATAACGAGGATTTATGAGCCTCTGCGTTGAACACGGTTTCCAACAAACCGGAAACGGTACCATCCTACACTTCTATACGAGATGATAAAGAGTAATATAACGTAATTCGAGAAGAGTGCTCGTTTCCACGCGTTGGACCAGTATTCAATTATCATGGACAATTTGGTGTGGGCTGACGTCTATGTTAGAGTACAACATGTCCATCCACTGTCGCTGAGCTTGAGCTATTTATCATACGCGAGGCTGAATCTATCTTAATATTAAATTCATTGAATTGGCTACACAACTTACTGACTTAAAAAAAAAGAAAGAATGAAACACGTAGCTTGTTTCATCCTTCCTTGCAGTTAGAGCGAATGCGGTTTGCGTATATTAAATAGCAATAGCACAGAGTGTAATTTAGTCTCTACTTTAAAAAAAAAAAAAAAAAAGAAAAAGAAAAAAAGAACGAAAAAAAGGAAATTGGGCGTTCTTGCGATTACTAGCGAAGGACTGAGCAATTGAATCATGTTAAACGACAACATAAATTTGCTCAAACGTGTTATTAAGCGAGCAGCGCCCAATTAATAATATATATATATTACGCAATTACAAAGAACTTTTAATCATGTTTGACCTTTATTTATGGATATTTGCAGAAATTTGTGGTTTGCTGAATCTTGTCACAACTTTTTTTGAATGTGTGGAACTTGTTATACGTATACGTAT
Source organism: Megachile ligniseca (assembly GCA_945859555.1). Taxonomy (NCBI): domain Eukaryota; kingdom Metazoa; phylum Arthropoda; class Insecta; order Hymenoptera; family Megachilidae; genus Megachile; species Megachile ligniseca. The sequence continues at coordinate 10,706,681 of OX243787.1, forward strand.
ATATACGTACGTATACACATATTGTATTACGAACGTGTATGTGTACATATATATATATATGTATACCTCTTTTTTTTTTTCATCGTACCACTGTACTCATTGTATAAATTACACATTCACCGCCCGATACAATGAATAATTTCTCTTCGATTAGTCGAACGCAAAATCGTAACTGAATTGGAATATTAAGTCTTACTTCATCGAATTTTAATTAACTGGGCTTGTTTTTTATTTTTTTAACATCACTTTTACATGGAACAAACCGTTTACCCTTCTTAACCCATGGCTTTATTTTTTAGCTGTTTTTTAATTTTTAATTTCCTTCTTTTTTATTGTTATTTTTTGTTTTTTGACGTGGTCGAACCTGGATGTTTCACGACTAAGTCCAAAGATCATTTGCAATTTTTATTGTACACTTTGTATCATAAAGTAGAATTAGTCTAGAGTTTATAATTTTGGAAATCGAAGTCTTTAATCACAAGATTTTTACAATGCATAGAGTGGTCAGTTGATGAATCTCTTAAGGTTCGACTAATTTAGACGAATGTATTTGGCTTTTACCTTTGATTGCGTAACGCTATTTGCTTTGAGATCGGTTTCGTATTATATCTTAGTTTTAGAAGTAAAAGGTAGGTCAATTAACGCGAGTTTTCATTTGAGAATAGTTTTTCATTTTCTATCCTCCTTTTTTTTTAATCTATCTTTTTTTTACCTACAGTATTCCTGACAGACTGCCTAACGATTCTTTTGACTGTCTAACATTTACACATCATCCGTAGTGGCTGTATTGTTAGACTTGTTTGTACAATTTTTCTGTGTATTTACGTTTTAAGAAGGTGAAAAGAATTCGACGAGCTTTTCCATTATTTTCCTTAAAAATGAAAAAAAGTAATAATAATAATAAAACGAGACTTTTCCATTGAACTCAGTGACAAGATGTACCACAGATTGCTCCATGTCTGATTCTAAATATATATATAATACACGTGCTGTTGTTCATTTATTCACGGTTAAGATGTCAGAAACATAGTTTGCTAAGCTATTCTCAAGTGTCTCGCTTTCAATTACGTTTCTATCGAGAATCCTCAAAAATAAAAAAAATAAAAGAAACGTCTTTCACGATATGCCTTTATCATGTCTATGATAATTAACAGAGAATAATATTGAGCGTGGAACATGGATTTTCGAAAGAGTCGTAAATGTCTTTTATTATTAAAAAAAGCCTGTCTTGTGCCATTGAAGTTTACGCGGCTATGCATTGTTAGTTTTTTGTTTCTATTTTTGACACGTTCCGATTGTTATTCTTGTTCTCCACTTGTATGAATCAAACGATTGTGAACTGCAGTGTAAACTCGAAGGGTAACAAGAAGGCAACAATACCGTTTTTTCGGTTATTTCTTTTCACCATTATTTAGTGACTAACATTGTTTGAGCTTTGAATAGTACCTTGATAAAAACGGTGTATGTCATGTGTAAGATATACTTGGGTGTGGGAGTACCACTTATTAAATCGAGGTATATTTGATGCTCGGTCTAAATATAAATAATGTTTATAATATATACATACAATGTATAAGGTACCGATAATTTAGATGTTATCAAGTAAAAAGACACGTGTCAAATATGTCTCGATATAGACAACACGAGTTATACGATAATTAGGAAACAAAAAAGGAAACTTAATCGAGAAACCAATGTTGCAAATTAATATTATAATTAAATGATACCAACGTTTCCTATATTATTGTTAAAACGCGTTGTCATCTGTCCTTTCTGGCAGTGGTACCACGTACCGTTGGCTTAGATCGAACCTGCGGCCAACAAAATGAACGGACCTGCATTTTGCATTGCATGTGTTACAGCGTACCCGGTGACACCTCATCCACCAACAGGTTTTGTCCCTGCGCCGGCACAACCTGCTACCTACGGTGGTACACGTAAGAGAATCATCTCAATGTGTTTCGATGTGCCGTTTTTTTAACAAGGATGTCCTAAACGAGCCGGATTACATTCGAGTCTTTAACATTAGTTGCAGGTGCCGCACCGTATGGAGTATTTCCTAATCAACCACAGCTTTATGCAGCGCAAGGTCCACCGCCGCCTACGTATGATCAAACTCTTACCCATCCGATGGTAAGGATTTTATTTACAGTGGATTATTCACGCACGTAGTAGTAACTTCACCCTTTATATCTCTACGGGTTGTATGTATATGCAATCTATGAAATAATATGAAAGGAGGAAACTTAGTGATCAATCTAATGTATTGCCAGTTCTAAGAATTTTCCGTTGTTACAGCTTTCACTATGACAATATAATATCTGTATAATGGAAGAACTATGATACTAACAAATATTTATGAAAATTTCCAGATGTATCAACCTATGTATGGTCAAGGATATCCAGGATACTTAGCGGGTTATCCTACCTATGGTCCATTGCAATATTACCCACCGTTGGCTGCAGCTGCAGCATATTACCCGGCAGCGGCAATGCAGCCTCCAGTTAGACCACCTACACTTGTGATGCCTGTAAGTTTTGCTCATATTAATCTTCTTCTTCTTCTTTGTTATACGCTAAAATATTGATTTGTATTTGTTTAAAGAACGGGTTCGATGCTACCAATCGATTCGATAGTATCTCACAACCTGTCTTGCCACCTCCACCAACAGTTCCAAATGCGGCCCAATTAGCTGCAATGGCGAGCCACAGTGTGGCTATATCGCAAAAGAAAAACTTCCTAGGAGGAGGAACAGAAGGCGGTTACACCTTTTGGTAAACATTATAAACCTTTTGTGAAACACTAAGTCCAAACAAAGGCATTGTTGTCAAGATGATCCATGTAGGCAAATCTGATTTGTGTTAGAGTTCTGCTATTTTCACATTAAGAGCAGCTATTGATTAGTATATCTTGTGCGCAGACCGATCGCGAAAATGGCATTTTCCTACGCGAAATTCATAATGTTCCAAAGCATAGTACTTTTTGTTAATTTGTTATTTTTTCCACGAACTCGATAGACAATGTAATTGACTGATTTATAAAACAACAAAATATTGTAATTTCAAGATTTTGGCAATTGGTCAGCGCATCGAATATACTGAGATTTAAGAAGAACATTTAAGAAGGGAAGACTCGTGCGACGCTCGTTTATACAATTTCAAAACTGCTATTTAAATTTAACTAAGAGAGCAAGAGAGGAAAAGAGAGAGTAAGAGAGTAAGAGAGACCGTATTTTCTACAACAAAGATGCGTGAAAGTTTTAGGAACCATAATATAATGGTCTCTGATAGTAAATCAATCATTGATGATGACTTCACGACATGATCGAGCGATACATGAATCTTTTGACGTACTTAAAATAGAATTTAAGATGACGATGATTACCCGAGGAATAAAATATTCTTTCCAAATTATGCGATTGTCACACGATATATTGAGTGAAATATTAATATTCTAAACATTACAAAACTTCTTTGCAAAATGATCAATTCTTGCCACTCGATATAAGACAGTTTTCAAGTACGTTTTGCTCGATCTGCCCGCAGCTGAAACAGCTAACATATATTTCGAAACGCACGAGATATTCCATTTATTTCTTTTTTATTTAAATAGAAGGGTTTATTGAACGCGAGCGAGAGTAGGGAACACGGTGTTGTTCTTCTTTTTAGAGTTAACGGGTGAATACGTGCACCAGTGGATGCGAGTTGTCTCATTCGCCTACAGGGATCGATATTCAAAGTGTGTTCTAAGCCTTTTTTAAGCGTGACTTGGTTTTCTGCGAGGCAGGCTGAAGAGTTAAAGGGGCTGCTCACGTTATTTCTGTTACTTTCTACACGACTATGAATTTCTATTCGACGTTCTTTTTTTTTTACCCTTCTGATGTTATCAATGCTCTAGCAAGATCTGTTTTCCAAAGTAGTCTCTACTTTGTAACGTAATCATTATGGGTAGCCCTAATGTTTAGAGAAAAGAAAAAATATGTACGTGATAGAAGCCTGAGGAATGCGTGAGAGTCATTCGTAAACTTGTTAAGCTAAATATGACCGTGATGTTTGTTGATACCAGATATTATAAAAATTACATAGGAATATCAATATCAATTTTTTCTTTCGTGTTTTATAGAAAATTGTAATGATAAAAAATCATCGAAAACCTTAAAAAGATTTCTTCTTGACATTGTTAAAATCATTAGTTTTAAAATGTTTTTCACTAATTTAGAAATACGAAAGAGTAACATGTTTAGAGTTCAAGTGCCAAATAGGACAAATGAAAATTTGGATTATCAAAGATTCTCACGTATTCGAAGACTTCGAAGATACTTACTAACTCTACCTAAAAGTCCGCACTCCCTTCTATAAAATTAGTAGTCTTTCTTCCTAGTTGTTTGATCTTTCTTTTCTTTTTTTTAAACGCAGATTAGCTAGGTTGGCTAACAAAGTTATTATTTAATTGAAACGAAAGGTTTGTCCACGACGTACGAGTTTCTTTAAGCAGGTTTAATTGTGCTTTGATCGAAATCAATACCATCTAATGTATTGAAAATATTTACCTGAATATAATTATGTATTACCAACTACCTGTTTAGTTCATTTTTAAAGTACGGTCTCATTATTAAACATTTATTGTAACAGTCGTAAATGATACTTAACTCTCTTATATTCATTTGTTTAAATAAAATCGGAGAGAAGCAAAATTTTTATCGCAGCTGTATGGAAAGTGATTTCGACCAAAGCTCATGAAGGAAATAAATAGTTGACTCAATTTCAAAGTACAAATTGAATATCAATGTAAGTAAAGAGAAAATTCGTAACGACGTGGTCAAGCCCTTATGTCAGCCATATTAGGCGAGTTGCGACGATGATGATGATGATGATGATGATAATGATGATGATGATGATGATGATGATACGGTAAGCAACGCAGCGAGTTCGTAACATTTACGATTATACAACGCAGAATTGTTAACAACAACAATGTGCTATTTTCTGAGAACTTGAGATCTAATTGTATAAGAGTGCAGAGACACACATACACATGCATACACGAAAGGAATTCTGGTGGTCATATGAACTAGTTGCACACACAGCTACGAAAACGACTGTTTTGCTCCGCGATCATAGCATTATAATATAGTGCGGTGTGAACCTGCTGATAGAACACTCGCGATGGTTCAATCCTGCAGGTGCACAATTAAACACGATATTAATTAAGCAATGAAGATCGAAGAAAACTAATTTACAATCGGTGATAGCTTAGGATAGGACCAAGAAACGCAGTTCTATTTAGAAATTTTTCGAATGGATGTTCCGGCAAACTTGACCAGTACTCTAAATATGTTTCGCATTATGGACTTAACGAGGATGGGTGTTTGAAGACGAAGAAAATGAAGACCCGTCCTTGGTGTTAGAAAAGTGATTTTCAACTCTCCTCGAGAGGGAAAGAGATTAGAACGAATTGCAATTTAATTGAATGTGAATCAAATGTGATTTCTATTTTATCTTACGAACTTATTAGTTGAATTTCTACTAAAGGTTTATGGCTTGGAAGGTATTGTAAAATTTTTTACATCCGTTTCAAAGCATTGTCCAATATATTTTCTAATTTTGCACATTATAACTCAGTGATTTCTTAAAAGAAAAAAAAAGATACGAACATCGTGTTATTTGTGTTTTTGTGATAATATGATTACCTCAAAATCGAAAAAGCAGAAAACACGTAGGTACTTTATCTTGTTTTGTACCGTCATCGAATTTAGTTAAATTTCTGCACAAAAACGCAAAATAGGAAAAAAACAAGCAGAAATATGAAAACATAACGATTGGAAATTAATAACTTTTATATTAGGCGAAACGCACTGGCCAAATTTGTTGCCACAGCGCCATAACTTAACATTTACCTTGTACCTTCGATTCTTTTTTTTTTTTTTTGCACCAGATGTACCTACAGTTATTCAACATTTATGACCAGCGTTTGATAAAGAAATCAAGCGTCAATCTCAATCTAACTAAAAAAGAAATAAAATCTAGTCCGAAGAGTCTGACTGATTGGGATACAAAATGTTACGCATAGACCTCCTTTTTTGTTTTTGTTTTTCTCAATCCGTGTGACGCCAGGTGCGAAATATTTCCCGAACATTCACTAATATATAATATAATCTCGTGACATCTGAGAAAAGAAAATTGACATTTTTTCCAAAACTCATGCCATTCCACTTAACGACATTGAGCCACAATCGATAAAAACACGCGTACGAGTCACATTTAGAAATTTTCGAGACACGCGTACGAGGAATTAGCGAAGTTGTGTCGTTGCCGATATGTAATCACTCTCGTTTAAATTTTTGGCGAGTTTGCATATCAGGCGAAGAAGAGTCGCTTGTTGCAAAAGTCACTTCGCTCATATATTAACATTGCGCAAAAATAAGTGCACTAAAAAGCCACCTCAATCTATGCAGCTACTGTATACAAGAATCGAACATTTGTTCTTTTTAATCATATAGGAGAAAAAGTATGGAAAACGATCCAAAGCTAATCGTCTACCTTTTTCATAGAAACTTGTACACAAACACTCGAGAAAACAAGTGGATTATATTGCGTTGATATTTATATTTAAATTATTATTATTATTTAAACGATTTATTTGCAGATGTTTCTTACAGTTTAGATCAGAATTTACGCGACAGTTTTTGACCGATTATTTTGTATCGAGCGAGAGTGGTGGAAAGGTTTTATATCATGAACAAGTGTGCAATAAGCGTAATGTCTATTGTAACAATAAAGAAATGATATTAATTGCAACAGTGAATTTGTTATTACATTGAACGAGCGAGAGAGAGCGAGAGAAAGGAAGAGAGAAAGAGCGTGAGAGAGAGAAAATAAAAAGAAACAAAAATGTACCATTGCGATCATCAAATGTATTAGTTAATAAATACAATGATCATGAAATTCATTATATTCTTCTTTTTCTCTTATACATAGGATTCGTATAGAAAGAAAGAAAACAAATTAAATTGCACATTGTTCAAATATGTATCATTTTTTATTATACAAACTAATTCTTGGAACTAGGTAAATTGTAAAATTCCTAAACTGTCAAATGTTATAATAAGGATCATCTTTTCATCATATAAAAACTTTTTTAGCGCGACGGTACAAGTACAGTATCTTACATGGAAATAATTCTCTTACGTGAAATATGAAATACTTCTTAAAATATTATATTTTCAGTAATTATATCTTCATGCTTTTATATACAGACGAGAAGAATTATATACAGATGATGAGAAGAATTCATTTACATAAAAAAAGTCTAGTGGTTTGCACTTAAGAAAAAATGCATCTAGTAGCAGTAGCAACTGCATACTTAGTAGCAATGCTGCACCTCTATTAGCAAGTTGGTATTGAATAAATCTGATATTTGTACAGTATGGAAGTATTAATTTTATTACTATTCCTATTCATGCTTCTTTTCGGACAAAACTTCTTTCATTCTTTTTTCTAAAGAAGGTAACAATTCACAATAACTATCTATACATTTAGTGGAACATTTATCCATCTGGTCTTTATACATATCCATTTCACGCTGTGATGGATTTGGTCCAACCTGATCTTTTATTTTATCATAGCAATCCATAAAACATCTTTGCAGTCGATTCTAAAAATATAATACTTATTGTACATACTATTCATAAGTAATATTTATACCTTTAAAAAGCTGAAATATACCTGCACTCTTTCAAGTTCTTCACCAACATATCTTTGAGCTTTATCCCATGGATTTGTGCAATTATTTACACAGTCCTTTACATTTTGCATATTGTAACTTTCATTATCACAACAAGTTGCTGCACATCTATATGCATCACCCTACAATTAAATAATATTTTTCATAACATCTTTACTTTATCTTTTGCAAACCATAAGTAATAAGTAAAAAGAAGCATGTTCCACGATATAACCTGAAAATAGATTGTAAACTAGAAGTACCTGCAATTTTCTCATTGGTTTATTAATCTCTTCGACTATTTTATTTGTCTCATCTTCATATCGTTTTTGTTGTTTTTCAAGCATTTTGTATTTAAACTTTTTAAAAACTTATCAATATATAATTAAACTAAAATTAACTAACCGGCTTCGTACAAAGTTTTATACTGTTATATGTTGTGTGTATACAAAATATAGGTTAGATTAGCTATTTTGCATTTCGTCTTATATAATTGAGTAAAAAGATCGAGTATTCATGAAGCGATTAATCTTTGGAATGATGGAAGATTGCCGTTTTTTAAAAATGCGGCTTATAGAATTGGTACAATGATCCGAGATAGAAGTTGCGTAGTACTTATGCGTATAGGTAAAATTATACACTGCGCATGCGCAAGTAGTACAGGGTACGGTCTATACAAATTAGAAACCATTCCGGTCGCGTTTCTTGGCCGGGTAAGATGTTGAGTGCCGTGTCGAAAGCAGCCGCTGGTGCCCTTAGGGCCGTCAAACCCACCCTTCTTCAAAATGAAGTTACTAAAATTTCAGGAGCATTGTCAGTGAACAGTGAGTATTATAAAAAGAAACCAGCTCTCAAATCTCGTTAGTTGAATTTTTTTACTAATATCAAGAATTCGTGCTGTGCTTCATTATATCGTAATCGAAAAATTACAATATAATCGTTAATAGCAGACACGCCTTATCGTTTTGTCCACCTATCTTCATTCATTTAACATTTTTGTTTTTAAATTAACACACAATTGTCGGGAAAAAGTATTTTATTGATTATATAATCTGTATTATTCAGGCGAGCTGCAGTGGTAATACCACTGTGCCAACATGGCGGCATTAAGGTCACCGACTAATTTTTTAATTTTTCTAAATGATTTACTAATATGATTACAATCAATAAATGGTAATATGAAATTGTTCAAATTCTATTCATCTTTCTTCATCGTTAATATCTATAATCTAAAAAAATTTCTTTTCCTTCTTTGCATTGCTAACATTAGTCATGTCTCATGGACAAGACGTGCTTTTCGATACAAATTTCTTAAGGGTTGTTCACAAACGATCAATAATTTTTACTGAAATAAAATTTCATTAATTATGAACATTCACGTAGGAAAAGGATACTATATTTTATTTTTTTTTTGTGAAATGTATCTTCAATTTGCATTATGTAACTTACTTTCATAAGAATTATCTAATATTTTGTTAATAGGTATTCTACTTATGTTTTATCATTTATGAGATTTAAGTACTTCAAATAAATTAAGATTGAATATTAAATGCTTCTTTATGTGGTTTCTTTATATTCTTACTTATTTTTAGGTAGGGATTATGCTAAAGCTGCAACTAAGAGTGGAACACAAGGAAGAGTTGTTGCTGTCATTGGTGCAGTTGTTGATGTACAATTTGATGAGGCTCTTCCACCAATTCTTAATGCCTTGGAAGTTCAGAACCGCTCTCCCAGGCTAGTGCTTGAAGTGGCTCAGCATTTGGGAGAGAATACAGTGCGCACCATTGCTATGGATGGTAATTTTGTTTTTACTTTTCATAAAACATATATAACAAAACATAATTAAAATTTAAAACACAAATATATAGGTACTGAGGGTTTGGTTCGTGGCCAGATTGTTTTGGATTCTGGATATCCTATTCGAATTCCTGTTGGTGCTGAGACTTTGGGCCGCATCATTAATGTCATCGGTGAACCAATTGATGAACGTGGACCTATTCCCACTGATAAACTTGCGCCTATTCACGCAGATGCTCCTGAATTCGTAGAAATGTCTGTAGAACAGGAGATTCTGGTAACTGGAATTAAAGTCGTTGATCTCCTTGCTCCTTACGCGAAAGGAGGAAAAATTGGTAAAATTTGTTTTGTCCAGATAAATTTTACGATTTATTTTGCTAACATTATTAATATTTATCGAATTAAATAATAGGTCTGTTTGGTGGCGCCGGTGTCGGTAAAACTGTATTGATTATGGAACTGATCAATAATATAGCCAAAGCTCATGGTGGATATTCTGTATTTGCTGGTGTGGGTGAGAGAACTCGCGAAGGCAATGACTTGTACCATGAGATGATTGAAACTGGCGTAATTTCATTGAAAGACAAGACTTCCAAGGTAGCTTTGGTATATGGACAAATGAACGAACCACCGGGCGCTCGTGCTCGTGTTGCCTTAACTGGTTTAACCGTTGCCGAATACTTCCGTGATCAAGAAGGACAAGATGTATTGCTGTTTATTGATAACATTTTCAGGTTTACACAAGCTGGTTCGGAAGTATGTTTCAACGTTATTACAGCATACTAAAGTTAAAAAGTAAAAATCTATATTAACTATTTATTCCTTAAGGTGTCGGCTTTGTTGGGTCGTATTCCATCAGCTGTAGGTTATCAGCCAACTTTGGCAACTGATATGGGTAGTATGCAGGAACGTATTACGACAACGAAAAAGGGATCCATCACCTCTGTGCAGGCCATTTATGTACCTGCCGATGATTTGACAGATCCTGCTCCCGCTACTACCTTTGCTCACTTGGACGCTACTACTGTATTATCTCGAGCTATTGCCGAACTTGGTAATTATGTTAAATAATTGTTATATTTCATTTTTCAGTAGTAATCTAAGAAAATTGTATGAAAAATTAAATTTTTTGTGAAATAATGTTAGGCATCTATCCCGCTGTCGACCCGCTCGATTCTACTTCTCGTATCATGGACCCTAATATCATTGGTGCTGAACATTACAATGTCGCTCGTGGTGTGCAGAAAATTCTGCAAGATTACAAGTCACTACAAGATATTATTGCCATCTTAGGTATGGATGAGTTGTCAGAAGAAGATAAACTCACTGTAGCGCGTGCGCGTAAGATTCAGAGGTTCTTGTCTCAACCATTCCAGGTATGTAAATGTAATATTTATTAATATTAAATTTGGTCAATATTGAATTTAATGATGAATCTTTCTCTTTAGGTTGCTGAGGTGTTCACCGGTCATGCCGGCAAATTAGTCCCATTACAAGAAACTATTAAAGGATTCCAAAAAATCTTAGGTGGCGAATATGATCATTTGCCAGAAGTCGCATTCTATATGGTCGGTCCAATTGAAGAAGTAGTAGCAAAGGCAGAATCATTGGCCAAATAATAAATGAACTCGCGATGATCGTAATCGTGTCATAAAAAATAATTAAAACGATCTTCTAATCATACAAGCCTGCTTATTTTATGTCTATTATGGTTTTGGCTTTTATCCAGAAGTATTGAGATCTTCGAACATAATTGCTGAACAGGAATTAGAAGATTGTTTTTTTGTTATTCAAAAGTTCACGAAAAAGCATACAAAACTGTTGAAAACATTGTGAAGAATTTTGTATAAATTCATGCAATTTTGTTCACAGATGTTTTCAATATTCATAAATCGAGTCAGTAAGTCACATTGTTAAATAATAACATATACATAAACATTTTAGTATATGTTAGAAGGTAATAAAAAATTTTACAAAAACATGGATAAATGTATAATTGAAAAATCCTTCGTTTTTGTGTAACACTTTTTTAATTTAGTAAGTAAATAGACGTACAAATTTCTTTTTAGGTAATAAAATAATTCCAATTTTTACAATATCGTGATATCAAACAATATTGTTAACTTTTAATATAAATGTTCAAATCGTGTGTTATGTTTGATTATCGAAATCAATCATTGGTTTTTTCAACCGATAAGTATTTTTTAGAACCTGAAATATAAAATAACCTTATTTAGCGAAAAATAGTGCCTCTATAGAGAGTTTATATGCAAATAATAATATAACCTTCCATTGATCCATATTCAGATAAATCACATTTTGGATGTTAGGATGTTTCTCTGTTTTTGTTTGAGCTATCATCTCTTTAGTACATGGTTGAATAACAAGTAAATTTGAGTCATCTACATACAAAATATTAGTAAATAAACATGATTAAATATTAGTAAATAAAATAGGAAGTAAACTTCTTGATGATCGAATTATAAATAGAAATACCTTTTGTTACTTTTACTATACCATCTCGAACGAGAAAAGATACTTGTAAAATATTTTCAATAGTTTTTCCAAAATCATTTGGATGTAAAACTAATTTAAAGAAATCAACAGGTTTACGGTGAGTTTTATAATATCGCGAGATGAAATCTCTCATTCGTACAGTTTGTTCTAAACCTTGCTCTTCTTTGTCAACTGCTACAACATTTTCTGGTCTTTTTATTTGCGCTTGAACTTCTCTGACTACTGGTTTTCTTCTATTAATTTCTTTTTTTTCTAATGGTGCTAAAGTACCTGCATATATTAAAAGGATAAAAACTGATTTCTTTAACATAAGTTATATAAATTTTATCAATAGTGTTTTAGAAAACCTAATAATGTGCTGTATTGAGGTGTTATGTTCAAACATTTTGTAACTTGTGGTTCCAAAAGTGACCAATCTAGTGTTTCTGATTCGACATCTGGAAGCTGTTTTACATATTGGACCTAAATTGAACAAATATTCAATACTCATTATAGAAAGAATTAAATATAGTAACAATACAAATCATACATCTAGCATTTCAGTACATACCAGTTTTTGAGCAAATTCTACATGGTCATATAAGGACATGTGCCTCGTTAATGATCTAGTACATTGTTTTAAGACTTTAGACGTTATGTTCATTACTTCTGAATCTAATAATATTTCTTCTTGATTGTGTACTAAAAATAAATACATATTTTAAGATAGAATACCAAGAAATATTTAAATGCTACATACTTTTTTCTTCTAAACTTGTTTCACAGTTGATATCATCTGTTTGTTGCATATATGATTCTAAAACTTGTATAGTATCATCACTGACTGTTTCTTCTGTAAAATATAAATTGATCATAAAATTTATTTCTGTTACAGTATTCAATATTTTACTATAAATAATAGATTAAACTCTTACGAAGTGACTCAGTTTTTGTTACTATTTCTCTTAATGTTTCTTTGCGTTCTTGTGGTGATCGTGGAACTGATGTGTTATTTCTCTTAGAACTTCTTCTCGACATTCTGAAGTCTTTTCCGCTAAAAAATGGTATTTATAATAATCTACAATATTTAATTTACACTACACAATGATGATTATTTTTTTTATTATTTAATACTGGTGAAAATATTTAATATTTGAACATTTCATTGTTGATACATTATTAATACAAAAATAATAATTGTTCACGTTAACAATCAATGTTAGATAAAACAGTGAAATAAACAATATAGGTTTGTGTTATTTTTAACATAATGACAACACATACTGATTAGTCTTTAACAATCAGTGGACCTAGCATTAAGTGACATGAATGGTTAACTTTTTGTCACTGCGAAACAAACTATGCTTATGCCATCTATACATGTATAGTCAATTCGGCAAAAGAATGAAATTGTCGCACAATTTGACGCAGCTCACGTGGTCCCCTCCCCATTTCTGTGGCTCTCTTTTTACTTCATTAGTCATATATAAGGTACACAAAATATATGAACAATCAGAAGAGGTAATAATATAAGAAACACATAAAATAAAACACCACCAGATATGGAAGTTCAGCGCTATGATTGTTGCAGGGGCTTCTGCGTTTTACTCTCAATTACGAAGTATGTTAAGCCAATCAGATACAACATGTGCAGAATGAACGAAAACTCGTCATTCGACAATAATATTCTTTGTTGAATATATACGACTATATACGAATATATACGTATTCTAATATTTTCGAACTGATTTATTTAGTTAAGATGATCGTTTTTTACATAATTACTTGTTGAGAAGGGTTTTCCGAATACTAAATTTGTTGTAGTTGTTTTTGCAATAATTTAAAGTATAAATATCAAAGCAGGACGTGAGGAAGCAGTTCACTGCGTGTACATAAAGTGAAACGCACCCCTAAAAAGGTTTTGACAGTTTATGGTTACGGACGTTTGTGAAGTTTGGTTAAATTAAAGAATTTTAATAGAACGGGCATGGAAAATACTTCAAATAAGGTATTACGTTTCATCCTTAAGTAAAAGAAAATCGTGGGCGTTAACTTTATCAAATGAATTTATAGGAAGAACAAAATAACCAGGATGATTCAGATTCTGAAATACACGAAGTAGAACCAAGGCTCAAATATGTTAGGATGCGAAATGCTTTGGAGCATATATTGCAAAATGATGCAGCTAGTTGCATTGCAGTGCATCCCAAGGTGTGAAATATAATTACCTAATATTTGCACAAATTTTTTGGTGAAGCTGATTCAATGCTTTCACACTATGGAGGTTAAGCCACTTTCTTTAGATATATAATAACAGTTTTAGTACTTCCCAAGTATATATAATTGAAATCAGAAATTTGATTGTGTTCAATAAATCGCTTATATTACAGTATTTCATATTATAGCAATTAAATTTTTGTTTAGTTTCTATGTCTAGGCTCTCATTGGGGCATGATACACCTTTTAGACCATCAAGGAAATAATATTGAGTCTAAAAGTCTACAAGCACATACAGTTGCTGTCAATCAAATTTCTATAGATTATAATGGAGATTTCATTGCATCTTGCAGTGATGATGGAAAAGTTTTTATATATGGTCTTTATAGTACTGAAAACAACCATAACATGAATATGGGTAGATTAGTTAAAAGTGTAGCTATAGATCCAAATTATTATAAAAGTGGTAGTGGAAGAAGATTTATTACAGGTAAATTATTTTGATGTATATATTCTTGAATCTGTTCAAGAGATTAAATTAATTATATTAAATTAATATCATTACTTTTAGGAGACGATAAATTGGCTTTGTATGAAAAAACTTTTTTGTCCAGAATGAAAGTAACTGTATTATGTGAAGCAGAAGGTGGAGTACGATCAGTGGCATGGATTGGACATTTTGTAGCATGGGCATCTGATACTGGTGTCAGGGTTTATGATTTAAATGCCAGATGTTCCCTAGGTCTTATTAAATGGTCTAGATCTGCTGAGTGAGTAAAAGAATAATACTTCAAATTTATGTAAAATGTTAGAAGCTTTCAAGAGTGGAATAATCCTTAATTAGATAATTCTATTTTAGTGCATTACCAGAACATTATCGGTGTAATCTTCGATGGTCAGATGATAGAACATTATTAATTGGTTGGATTGATATAGTACGTATCTATCAAATTAGAAAACGATCAATACAAGAGATGGTTAATAGAGATTTACCAGAATACGTAGTAGATCCAGGTATAAATTTTGCTTGTAATCAAATATTTATTAATAAAATTGCCTAAAGAAAGGTGGGAATATGATAAATAATAGTGTTTTAATTTTAGTTTCAACGTTCCAAGTGGATTTTTACATTTCTGGTATTGCTCCTTTAGAAAATCAATTAGTATTATTAGGCTGTTTGAAGGAATTAGATGAAAATGGAAAGAGTCAACGACCAACGCTACATGTTGTTGAACCAAAACATCAGGATTTTTCTATTGTTTGTGCAAGTTCTCTTACACTTCGTGGCTACAAGGAATATAGTTGCAATGATTATCATTTAGACTGTTTGAAAGAAGAAAACAGGTATTTTATTTATACTAACTAATTTTATGTTAATCCATTAATTCAAAATGGTTTTATTTTTGCATATTTGTATTTAGGTTTTTTATTGTAAGTCCAAAGGATATTGTTGTAGCTAGTTTATATGACGTTGATGACAGAATTGAATGGCTCATAAGTCATGGAAAATTTGAACAAGCATTAGAAGCAGTAACAATAAATAATGGACAAGATTGTAAAAAATACACTTTAGTTAACGTCGGCCGTGTATATTTAGATCATTTACTAGCTTGTGGAAAATATGATGAAGCAGGGAAATTGTGTTTAAAAATTTTAGGAAAGGATAAAAAATTGTGGGAAGAAGAAGTTAATACTATTCATTAAACTAACCAAGAAATGATGTTCGATCCTAGTTCGAATTATTATATGATTTCGTTGCAGGTATATAAATTTGCAAGAGTTCATCAGTTACGATCAATTTCATCTTATCTTCCAAGAGGTGACGTGACGTTGGATCCGTTAATTTATGAGATGGTTTTATATGAATATTTGAAAATGGATCCTGACGGATTTCTTCAACTAGTCAAAGAATGGCCTCCGAAATTATATAAAGTTACAGCTGTTGTGAATGGAGTTCTAGAACACCTTTTACTCCATAATCAACGACAAAACGTACTTTTAGAGGCTTTAGCCATTTTATATATTCACGATGGAAAATACGATAAAGCATTGGCTATGTATTTAAAGCTAAGGCACAAAGATGTATTTCAGCTTATTCAAAAATATCAATTGTACTATACTGTTTACGACATGATAGAAGGTTTAATGGATTTAGATGCAGAACGTGCTATACAATTTTTTTTAGAGAAAGACAACGTGCCATCCGATATCGTTGTACAAAAGTTGCAGCATAATCATCGGTATTTATATTTGGTAAGATGTAACACAGATTTTCGAAAATAGATGCGATAATTCATGTTCTTAGATGATTATGCTTGAAAAATTATTTGTATCAGTATTTAGACGCATTGGATAAAAAGAATACGAAAGATTCAAAAGGCAAATATCATGGATTACTAGTCCGACTTTATGCTGATTACTCTCGAGATAAATTATTACCACTTTTACGCCGTTCCGATAATTATCCGATTCAACAAGCGTTAGATATTTGCAGTCAGCGACAATTTTACCCGGAAATGGTATATTTGCTTGGTAGAATTGGAAATACTTCTGAAGCTTTAGCACTTATGACGAGAGAATTAAATGATATAGAAAGTGCGATCACGTTCTGTCAAGAACACGATGATGAAGAATTATGGACCGATTTGATTAATTATTCTTTAGACAAACCCAGTAAGTAATAAGAACTATATGTACATTTAGAATCATACTAAATTAAACTACTCTTTATCAGAGGCTATCACATTTCTTCTTCAAAAAATTGGCACATACGTCGATCCTAGACTTATGGTACAAAAGATAAACCCAACTTTAGAAATTCCTGGATTGAAGAAAGCTTTAGTTAAAATGATGTGTGATTATAATCTTCAAGTTTCAGTACAAGAAGGTTGCAAAAAAATTTTATCTATCGATTATTTTAATTTACACGAAAGATTGGTTAAGTGCCATACAAAAGGAATATTTATAGATGGTTGGTACGAAAACCTTATTAATGAAAATACTATAATAATTGTATTTGTAACATTCTACCTCTTGATTATATACTTTGTTTTATTAGATGATCAAATGTGTGGAGCTTGCCATAGGAAAATAATTGTAAGAGGTATCTAATAAAGTAACATAAATATGTTTAAATTTAATACTAGCTTTATTTTGATTATGCTATTTGTTATAGAACCGAGGAATTTAGTCGTATTTTATTGTAAACATTCATTTCACGAAGATTGCTTACCCAACTTGGAAGTAGTGGTATGCAATTTAATTACAGATAATATAAAAAGTATTTTATGTTTTGTAACATATTTTAATTTTATTTTTTAGGAAAATTGTGTTATATGTAACTCGCAAAAGGATGTATCACTGGGTAACAAATGATACAGGTAAAATTTAAATAATCATGAAATATTTGTAAAAATCTTATTCATTTGTATACCTGTATTTTAACGTTTTAATTTTTGTAATATTTGATCAATGGCAGAGCATTTTGTACATATGTTGAATGTTCTAAGACATCCAGGACACTGTGGATAAGTCTAAAATTTTAAGTAATATGAATCACAATATAAAGTTTTAACATAAATATAATAAAATCATACTTGATAATTGTTGCAGATTTTGATAGTAGTTTTACAGCGACCACAAGTTTCTTTTTGTTCTGGCAGAGTATCATTAATATTTTGCTCCTTTGTACTTATTTTATTTAGTGCATCATCGGTTTCTTGTACATGAATTATACTGTTATTCGAACTTTGTACAAAGTCATCTGAGTTCTAAAATTAATTTTCATTTTAATTACTAATTTACTTCAAATTTTAAAATACTTACTGTTGCTTCGTAGTATTCCCCTATAGATTCAGAAGAAGTTTCTTCTATCGCATTGCAATGTATAGAAAAACCACAAATGTTACATACAGTAGTACTTGATTTTTCTTCCACCAGCTGTGATTGTACATTAATGTCATCATTTTTCTTAAATGTACTGGTCTCCCAAGTTTTAGGATTTTTAGAAAATGCTTTGAAATGTTGAATCGTGAAGTCTATCACATTTTTAGGCTTTACTGTGGAGACCAGTAAAATTTAAAAAATATTAATATATTATTGTAAAATAGAAATACATTTAAATTTATAATGTGACCTGTCTAAGAAGAATCGATACAATGTTATTCCAGTTGTAAAACTGATTACCAACTAGCAATGTTTCAACATAATCTGCTATTAGTTGTTTTACTTCTGGGTGATCAACTAGATAATCCCTTTGTTCCGCAATTTTGGAAAACTATGAATAATATAAATTTTTATCTCAACAAATTACTGTGCAACGAAAATATTTTATACTGCACTTTACTTTCATGTCTAGATATTTAGAAAACATTTCAATATCTTCTGTCCAACGATCTCTTAATGGTGCTTCTAGTTTTATTGTTTTCTGTGGAATCTTTGGATCAGCTAATGGATTAATTTTCAAGACATATGGAACATTCAACCAATTATGCCGAAGTATTCTACCTTTTGGTGTTAAATAAGTTTTTATAGAATACTCAGTTCCGTCTTCTTTGCATATTGTACGTTCAATCGTATAAATGTCTAAAAAATGGCCGTCTATGACCGTTTGTTCTGCGGGTGTACATATCTGTTAAAAAATATTTGATTATTTACATTGTTTAATATTATTTTACATGTCCTTACGTAATTAGACATTGCAAGATCTCCCTCTATAGTAATGCTTTTAAAAGATAATATTCCTTCATAATTTATAAGTGCCAAATAACGCATAAGTAGTACATTGACTCCTTCGCTTATTAGTCTATCAGTGGAATCAAAGGATAAATCTCTGGTTTCTGTAGACTTATTACAAGGACAAGTGCGTGTCAGTTTCATGTAATAGTTATTGTCTTCAATACCTATAAAAACCGCTTTTTCGTGCAGTCCATTATCATAAACAAATCTGTAATTACTTAACATCAGTATTATTTTCACAAATTTGAACGTGCGTATAATCATGAACTAACTCTGTCCTCTTTTCTTCCAGGCAATGGAATTTTGATGTTGCTGAGCTAATAACTTTTGACCCACCGAAATGACCATCAATAGACATAGTAGATTGCACATGTATTAAAAATTCACGAGCGTGAGGCCCAATGGATTCTACTAGAATACAATAACCGCCTATTGGCTTTGTATCCATTTCAGGTTCATTTTTTAAACAGATTATCAATGTCTCTCGAAAACATAAAGCATCTCGTTTTACATCGTCTGAAGTACAAAAAGAAACGGCAATTTACGATATGTAACATATTTTTTTTAAAGAAAAATCCACTGTTAAACAGTGAGAAATATCATAGCTCTAAAGGCAGGCAATAGTGCTACATTCCAAATACATCTGATTTCATTGGCGACGAATAAATTTACGTGTTTGTATATTATATATTTTTCTATATTAGATTTTATTGCGCGTCATTTCTGTGGATATTTTGTTTGTTTTATTTATACAATATCTTTATTCGTTGTTAAAGAAATTTAGTTGAAACAAATTATGAGGATAATATGTTAGATGAATATTTTTTATCTAAGAAGCTTTTAGCAATTTTTATTATCGTTGAATGATTATTTTATTTGAAACTAATTGATCTTGAATACATAACTTGCTGTACATATTAATGTATACATTGAAACTTTGGATTGAAATTATTATAAAATAAAAGAAATAGTAGAAGTACTTATGTGCAATGAACCCTTGTCAGTTGAAGAATTTTGTTATAAATTTACATGTTAGTATGTACAGTAAGACCTTCATAGAATTACTGAATACCAAATATTCTGTATTTTGTACAACCACGTGCCATTATTGTATAAATCAATTTTAGTATGTTTCGTAGTACATTAGATATTTTTATCAGTACACAATTTCATTCATAATATTACAATTACACCTGGGGAATTTCACCTAGAATTCCATGTAAATATTGCTCCTAAGTTACAGCATAAAATAACAACATGTAAAATATAATTAATATATAAATTTTTCACGACGCTGTACGTTTGATAAGTCATAGGGTTTTCTTCGTGGTAATGCTTACGATTAAAATATGTTTTGTCTATACCAGTGAAGATTATTTTACATATTTTTTTCAGATAAAAAATAAGGAATAGATTACCTATTAAAAATCCAGGGATCCATTTTTTAATATCAAGTAATTTACAGAAAATTTCTTTTTCTCTTGACATCACAGCTAATTTCTGTAACTCAACAAAGAGAAGTTAGCTTCTTTGCAAAGTTATTTATATAAAATACAATCGTATTAATATTATCCTCGTGTTATTAGTTAGTAGCGAAATGACGAAACGATTAGATATTCATATCTGTGAGTTAGCGAAAACATCAGATAGTAATTTGCCAAAATTGCCGCCAAGTGCAAAATTTTATGCTCATTGGAGGCGGAATTTTCAAAAGCTTTTTCTTGTATCCGTAAACCATCCGTTAACACGAAACTTTTTACGTAGCTATGCAGCGATTGCTTTTGAGAAAAGAAGGCACGGCCGTTCTTCATTTTGGTGGGTAATTCATCCCTGTAGTGATATAAGGTAATCTTCCTCCACAATAAATTGGTACCAAATAGAAAAGAGCATACAAAATTAAAGTTCTATATATTTGTCTTGTATTTAGGTATTATTGGGATCTTTTAATGACATTCGTTTTCATGTACACCTTCATATCAATACCGTATATATTAGCCTTTCATAGAGTGGCTAAGAGTGCTGATACAGAAAGTTGGAAACCTGTATATCCTGCATATGTTATTTGTATAATTGATATATTCTTCAACTTTTTAACTGGTTTCAGTTCACCAGATGGACACGAAATCTTTCTAGATCCATTTTTGATAACGCGGTAATTTATTAATTTTCTTTTCTTCTACAATTAATTTTAATATCAACATTATTCATTTTTATACAGACATTACATAAAAGGATATTTTTTCATTGATTTTATATCTTCAGTTCCATACACATGGTTTTATAAATATCGTCTACTACCTCCAGGTTCTAATTCTAATTCCATCTTATTAATCCCTGAAGTTTTACCTGTTATGAAGATTTTTCGTATTTATACGTTACGTTTATATATTGGACAAATAATTGCAGTAAGGAAAACATGAAAAAATTTTTGAAAATATGTATAGAAAAGTAAGGGAATCCTTTTTTTCTTTTAGAGTTTCACAGTTTCTCATGCTGAAGAAAAGACCATTTGGCTAGTACTCTTGACAATGTTTACTTTCCACTGGTGTTGCTGCATGAGTCTTATTTTTCCGTATCTTATGGCATACATACATGACGAAACCATAGAGGTATTTATGTTTGTTCAATTTATCATTTGAAATAAAATGCAATGTGATCATGAATATTTTAGGATTCAGGCATGTATTTCTTTACTACTGGATTACATAAAAAATCTGATGGTGCGATATATTTAATATATTATCATGTTGGATTGAGTAATTTTTTTGGATCTAGTTTCATTGAATTCGACTCATTAGGAAAATCTGATATAGTGATACGTTGTATATTGCTGATATTTGGAAGAGCATATATAATTTATTTAATGGGTAATTCTTTTGTTGTCAATTTTTTTGCATTGTTTAGGAGCCATTATTTCGAATTGCCTCTTATGTTACAGTCATAGTATTGCAATTGGTTGAATCAGCTGTAGAACCAGAGTTAAAATATCAAAGAATTATGCATCAGGTGAAAGAATATATTCATGAGAAGAAGTTACCGGATAATCTTAAGCGTAAGCTGATCGATTATTACGTGTTTCGCTTCCAAGGGAGCTTCTTTAAAGAACATGCAATATCCAGCACTTTATCAAGTTAATATTCAACGCCTATATATATATATATATATGTATATATTGTATATATATATTTTTGTATATTTCTATCATTTCTTATCTCTCTGTTTAGATCATTTAAACCAAGAAATCATAATACATAGTAGTCGTGGATTGTTAGATACAGCTACTATTTTACATTATTTGCCACGTAATATTATTGGAAGTTTGATGGGTAAGATATTGGAAAAAAATGTCCTGATGATTTCCCTTTATAGCTAGAAACGTTTCTAGGGGTTCTAACTCCGGTTATTTATCTCAATGAAGATATTATTTATAAATGCGAAACTGAGGGCGATTGTATGTATTTTGTAGTTAGCGGTACTGTTGCACTTCTTACATTTGATGGAAAAGAAGTGTGTAAAATTCATTTAATATAAACAAATCGATAAATTTTTGTTCTTGATATCGAAAAAAATAAATGTATTATTTTTTTCGAGGTATGTCACGAGAAAGATGGAGGCTATTTTGGTGAAGCTGCTTTAATTTTTCCCGACCGGAAAAGAATAGTATCTGTAATTGCTCTGGAAATATGCGAATTGTTATGTTTGACTCGTCGCGATTTCAAACGTATGTTTTCTTTGACATCAACTTTTTATAAACGATTGGAAAAGGTTGGTAGGGAAAGGTATGAGCAAATTACTCGGTTGAGTCATAGCGAAGAGCAACCCGTTGTGACAGAGACGGCATCTGATGAAACTTTCACAGGCACTAAAAGTAATCAATATAAACGCTTTGAATCTTCGGTTATTAATAAAAATGTTAATGCAAATAATAATAATAAAACAAATTGAAATTGTAGCGTTTTGTAGTTTTATAAGATTTGACTGTTTTACATAATCATGATTCAGATCAACCTATCATTATGATTCTGTGCATGCGATTTACCAGCTGTTTCCGGTTTTACAAATTTCGGAGATTTAAATCAGGATTGTGCAATATGTATAGAATTAACTTTTTATATTAATTTATATCATCTCAAATAATTTTCTCATAAAATATTATTTATAATATCGTAATATCAATTGCTGAACTTTTCAAATTTAAACGAAACGCTAATAGGTTAAGTCTGTAGATTTGACGTGACTGGCTATACACGTGATGCGGACACGTGTTTCATTCTTTTGTTTTTTAAAGAATTAATACTATAATTCGTCGCATTGTGGTTTTTAACAATATGATTCATTGTCCTTTATACAGAATACAAAACGACATGGTTGAATTAAAGTGGGAAGAAAAATATGTACTCATTACCAGAAATTTGGCTGAATGGCTTGGTGATGAAAAACTCAAAAGTATTTTAAAACAGCGAGACCTTAAGCTCTATTGGGGTACTGCTACAACTGGTAAACCACATATTGGTTACTTTACACCTATGTCCAAAATAGCAGACTTCTTGAGAGCTGGAACAGAGGTTACGATATTGTTTGCCGATTTACATGCGTACTTGGATAATATGAAAGCACCTTGGGAACTTCTGCAGCTTCGTACTCAATATTATGAGGCAGTTATTAAAGCAATGCTTAAATCTATAGATGTACCTTTGGACAAATTGAAGTTTGTTAAAGGAACAGATTATCAATTATCTAAGTAAGTAATTAGTTGTAAATAGAGAAACAACTGCAGACATATATGCTATATAAACTTTTTTTTAGAGAATATACGTTAGATATGTATCGCTTAAGTTCTGTAGTTACTGAGCACGATGCTAAGAAAGCAGGTGCTGAGGTAGTTAAACAAGTTGCAAATCCTTTGCTTTCTGGACTTATGTATCCAGGATTACAAGCTTTGGATGAACAATACCTTCAAGTTGATGCCCAGTTTGGTGGTGTAGATCAAAGAAAGATATTTACTTTTTCTGAAAAATATTTACCAATGCTTGGATATGAAAAACGTATTCATTTAATGAATCCAATGAGTATGTATACAGTGTAAATATATTGTATGTAAAACATATTCTTTAAAAGCAGAATTATGTAATGCAAAATATTGGTTTAGTTCCTGGATTGGCAGGATCAAAAATGTCTTCATCCGAAGAAGATTCTAAGATTGATCTTTTGGACAATGCTGCTGCAGTTAAAAAAAAATTAAAAAAAGCTTTTTGTGAACCTGGTAATGTTACAGACAATGGAGTTCTTTCATTTGTTAAATATGTAATATATCCACTGCTAAAGGATGGAAGATGTTTCAATATACAAAGAGCTGCTGAATTTGGTATGTTTATACTGGATTCATCTTATTATATAATGTTAGTAACAAAAATGACATATTTCCAGGTGGAGATATATCATTCGATAACTATGATGATTTAGAAAATGCATTTGCTAAGGAAGAAATACATCCTGGAGATCTGAAAAGTGCAGTTGAAGCTTATATTAACGTACTATTGGATCCAATTAGGAAAGAGTTTGAAGCAGATCCAAAATTAAAAACTTTAGCCAACAAAGCATATCCTCCACAAAAACCAAGTAATTCGTGATATATAAGATAACAAAATTACATGCGTTACAATTTCAAATAATAATGTCAAATTTGTGTTAAATATTTAGAAGTCGTGGAGGAATTAACACCAGCTAGGTTAGACATTAGGGTTGGAAAAGTAGTCGAAGTATCAAAACACCCTGATGCTGATTCACTTTATATAGAGAAAATAGATGTTGGAGATGCGACTGGGCCTCGTACAATAGTCAGTGGACTTGTGAATTATGTACCATTAGAAGAAATGAAAGACAGAATGGTAGTTATACTTGCAAACTTAAAACCGGCAACGCTCAGAGGTGTTCAGTCTCATGGAATGGTTTTATGTGCATCAGTGTATGTTTTAATTACTTTTGTATTACATCATACAATTCTTATCAATCACATAATTACTATTCAAATAGAGATGAACCTACACGACGAGTTGAACCTTTAAGACCTCCTCCAGATAGTAAACCAGGTGATAAAGTAGTTGTGGACGGATATGAAGACGGAACATCAGATGATATACTTAATCCAAAAAAGAAAGTGTGGGAAAAATTACAGGTATGTTTGTTACGTTTTATATGACAAAATAAGAACAACTCATAACTTATTACAACTTTTCATACAGGCTGATCTTGTAGTAAATGGTAGTGGAGAAGCATCTTGGTGTGGGAATCTCTTACTTACTTCACCTGGTGGAAAAATTGTTGCTGACACTCTTAAGAACGTAGCAATTAAATAATATGCTTTAGGTATTTAGCTATTCCATTAATTTTATTCTTTATTGTGTAAAATTATATCAAATCTTGATGGAATCGAGAAATGCTTGATATTTAAAACTGCCATTTCTGTTTTATTTAATTATTAGCGTTACAATTTTGTATTTTTCAAATATGAATGTACGACACAAAAATAGATAGAAAACGCATTTACACAAACAGTTTTATGATTGAGAAGATATTCATCCTGCTTTTAGTCATTTATAATATAGTGTTTATTAAATTGTAGTTAAAATACCAATTTAAATTGGATTAGAATTTAAATTTGTTTGTACAATAGTTGATGAAATATTTGGTATTATGTTTATTGCGTTATTGTTTACTTGTAAACAAGGTGATCGTGGTCTTAAACATTGAAAATTGTCTGGTTCTAACTGTGAAACATTATATGGTTCTAATGTTTGCTGCTTCTTTTTGCAAATAAGCCAGGATGTAGCGGGGCATAATGTTAATTCCTTTTTCAATGAACTACTGCTACAACCATACAACAAAGGATTCATTGCTGCATTAAACAGCACCAGGTATTTACTAACATACCTGTAACAGGAATTATTTTACATAAATGCTACATATCATTCTATGAGATACTTCATTATCTATATATTTAGTTAAATCTATCAGAAATATTTACCACAACATAGGATGATACATAGCTTCTGCTTGTCCTGTTTTAGTAGTTGACTTTAATATATATATCCTCCTAATTATTAACGCAGTAAATGGTACACGGCACAGGATAAATACTAAAACAATAAGTGCGAATATTTGAGCCACTCTTCTTTTATATTTCATAGGATATTTGCTCCTTAAAGCTTGTGATTCATAACGATCTAACTGTAATACAGATATAAAGTTACAGTATTATATTATTATATTGTACTCGAAGAAATTTCAAGTAATACTTTGATAAGAATGGCTGTATAACAAATTGCCATAATGGCTAATGGTGCCCAAACGCTTAATCCCACAAAAGTGTGCCAATATGGATATACAAGCACGGATTCTTCAGTGCAATAGGTTTCTAAATAATTTTTCCATTGCCTTTCATGATAATGTCGAAAAAAGACCAAAGGATGTGCAAGAACTATTGCAGAAATCCAAGTAGCGAATAGTAGAATGTGTGTCGCCCTTTAAAAAATATAAATATATGAAATGTATATTTACTTTTGATGTTTTGAAGTTTGTATCTTGTTAATACTTGATAATATTACCTTCTCGTCAGTTTTCCGGAACAATTGAAGACAATCGCAGAAACACGGTCGTAATTGATTGCACTCAAATTGAAAACAGCAACTAGTATCAAAGCATGTACCAACGATCCATCCAATCGACAACCAATGTTCCCCAAAATGTAGTTTTGGAACAAATCGGTGCAGAGAAACATCCAAGAATATAATAAACACATACCTAAATCCGCGATACACATATTCGCAATTAGAAGATTCGTTGTGGTCCTTAGAGATTTTTTTTGGATTATCACATAGATTAATCCACCATTAGCTAAAGAGCCAATTATGATAATTGGTAAAACACTGATAATTTTTACAATCACTTCCCATGTAGGTCTTATTTCCCAAATTTCCGAAGGAAATTGATGCTTACTAGTGTCGATATTTTCCCACTAAAAATTCATAGGTTTGTATCAATTATATGGATAAAATACAATAGAATAATTTTCTTTGAACCAAAATCATACATTAACGTTAGAAGCTAAGAAATCATAATTGATTCCTAGGTGACAATTACATTGTACGCTTACAACGATATTTTTGTTTGTTATATTACAAAAATTCATGTTTGTTCTAATCCTTGTTAACAGAACGATATGAATTCTGATGGTATACTGGAGGCTTAACAATAATTGGAAGAGCTTAATCTATATGCAGCAGATGGTACATTAGCATTAAGAGCAAGTCTGTTTACTTAGCTCTTTAGGAAAATTTAAAATACAAATTATTGGTTTTAAATAATTGTTAAATTCTAGAAAAAGTCATTTTTTTATGAATAATTATAATAAATTTGTTACATTTTAATTTAATTGTAGAAGTGTACATACGAGCACACGTAAGTACTATACAGTAAATTACGTGCGACCTTCTTTCTTTTATAAATTTTGTCTTGTTTTTCAACAGGTATATGAATTTGGCACATTAAAGTAAAAATATTTTTACACCCATTCTGTTATACTCTATATATAATTTGTACTTGATAGATTACTTTCTAATCAGTCATATTCTGAATACTCCAAATAAATACTATTTTTTATTTAATTATTAAACAGTAAAGTGTAGTCTTTCTTTTTTGCATGAGAAATATAATAATAAAGATATGACTTCTAGATTAAGTATGCGAGTTACATATCAATGTTAATAGCAACAAATATCGATAATTAGAATTATCGATTTTTTTACAGAATGGCTAGCACTACATTGATGCTTACATCTACATTGTTTTATTATAATTTATCGTCATTATCAGAACTTAAGTTATTACTAAAAGTAATCTTTGTTTCTCGTTAGAATTTTTTTCTGTTATAGGTAAAATAAAATATTAAACAAGACATTAGGAAAGGTTTGAATGACCAAAAATTACAACATAGTTGTAATCAACAACAAAACTCAATTGTTAAAACAATTTATGGAATTAAATATTATAGGTTGTTTACTTCAATATATTAAACAAACACGATAAAACTAGTCTTTCATAATACAATTACTATTCGTACGTAACATTACCTATCCACACATTGCCAATGAGGATATACAAAATTTATCATACGTTATTTACAAACACTATCATTTCTAGTCACAGCAGTTCTTATCAGAATATTATTTTTCCATAAAAACTAAAATTTCTTACTATTCAATGCATGAATAGAAATTTTGCTGATAGTCTTTGAACACTACGTAAAATAGAAGCCTATTTGCCATTTTTTTTGCCGCTTGGGTGAACAATGTTGAAATACAATTTATAACAAACATCTGACTAGCTTTTATAGTCTCATTCTGTATCGTCAGCTTCTGAAGACTGTGCAACGGGTAAAGGTGATGGTATAACCAATTCATCGTCTTCAACTTCTTCTTCCGCGAGTAAAAACTCTTCTCCCTCATGAATTTCTTCTTCTCTTGCTGGTTCTGGTGGAGTCAACACATCTTGACCGTGCTGTTTTAGGTGGTCTTTTAACGCAAATGCTCTACCGTATGATGCACCGCATATGTAACAACTGAACTTCAAATTGTTGTCTTTTTTATGAGTTTGTATATGAGCACGCGCAGCATACAAAGAAGCAAATGGTCGGGAACATTCGGTGCAACGAAACGGTTTAGTATGACTGTTCTTATGTCCCGCAAGTTGAACACGTGTTTTAAACGTTTTTGGACAATATGGACATGTATAAGCACGTTCTTCTCCATGTGTAAGCAAGTGATGATTATAAACGGAAGAAGCTTTAAATCTTTTACCACAATGTTGACATCCATATGGTCTTACGCCAGTATGAGTTCTCATATGCAACGTTAAACAATAAGAGACGCGGAACGTTTTACCGCAAACCTGTTACACAAAATGATTTCTTAATAAAAGCTAGATCTCTATAATTTTAATAATATTTTTGTTATATTTACTTCGCAAGCGTGTGGTTTTTCTCCGGTGTGGATACGCTCGTGTTTCACTTTCTCGTGAGGTCTTGTAAATCTTCGACCACAGTGTTGACATTGATACGGTTTTTGATTTTCTGCGGGTTCAGTTGTAGTTTCTAATGCAGGTGGTGTCGGCGAATGTGGCTGACTAAGTTCTGTGTGTACTGCAGCATGCATTGCTAAACTATCAGCAGAATCAAATTTTCTATTGCAAACTGTACAAGTTACAGAATCACCAGAGTGCAATGCCATGTGTGCTTCTTTGTATGATTCTGCTAATGTTTTACCTGTACATGAGAAATATAAATTATTGAAGTATAAATTATTAAAATGAAATGAATATTTAACGAAGATGAATCATATAAAATAGTACCACACTCGGGACACGTAAATGTTGAACTAGCTGTCCCTTCGGGTGCATCGACATGTCTTGCTCTGACGGGAGCATGCATTCGAGAATGTAAACGCAAACTTTTATGCGAACAAAATTCTGTACCACAAGTTTCACAGATGAAGGTTTTTTGATTCGGATCAGGTTCACCTTCATGTACCTTAGCGTGTAATTGTAATGCTTTAGGCGTTGCAAACGTTTGATCACAACTATCACAACGATTATTGCCATGGAGACACGCGTGGACTCGAAAGTTTCCTAATTTGGAGAATTGTTGAAGGCACTGATTACATCTATACATTCTTACTGGAGTGGCTTCCAATCTCTTTTCACGTACCTATAAAAAATGACTATGAATTACTCTGACTTGTTACTATAATTTTTAAGAAGTAGGTGGGGTTATTCATACTTTTACTCCTTCCACATTGGAAAAAAATTTTTCAATCATAGGTGCCTTGGCAGATTGATTCGATGTTTGAGCTGGAGTTCTATCCCAGAATCTTTCTATTTGTACTACTTTTCTTGTATATAATCTTCCTTCACTGTCTACGCACTCCTCAGTACGAAGCGTATTCATACTTTGTCTCTGCCGAGTATTTGTCATGCTTCCTGACTCTGAAGGTAAGGTACTAGCTGCAGGTACTGTTGGTATATCATCTAATTGATCAGCTATTTCAAGTAGTACTTCTTGTCCATCATGAAACTGTTTTATGTGTTCCACAACAGAATTAAAACTCATGTCACAACTAGTGCAACTATAAACTGCTTCTGGTTCAATCTGAAAAGTTAAATATATTGTTATAGCATCTCTGTATTTAGTACAATTTTAGTTATACTTAGAATTAAATAATTCTCTTCATCTATACCTCACAAAGCTCTTGTTTAACATGTAGTAATCCATCCTCATCTAGTTCACCTACATCATTTATATGATCCATATTTATCAGAGCTTCAGTATCTCCATCAAGAAGTTCGGAGCCATCAGGTAAAATAGTAATCATATTTTTGTTTTTGCTTTTATCATCTGTTTTTGAAGCAGAAATTGTCACTAGTTGGTCCTGGGATAAAGACTTTTCTTTCACTTCCTTAGTAGCAGTTGTAATAGGAACTTTTTCCGTCATCTTAAACTCCAAAGAATTTTGCTCCATTTCTACCTCTTCAGTTTCCATTTTTTCTACGACTTTGATCTCTCCTGATATTTTTGTTAGAAGTAATAGTCACATAAATAGAATTAATATATGGTAAGTTAGAATTTCTACACACCATTTTCATCAACTTGTATAGTTTGAGGTCCACCAACTATCATGATTCCACTATCATTTACTGTCGCCAAAAAGCTTTGATCTATTCCTTCAACATTTGTATCCTAAAATTAAAATTATTAAGCAAGTACTAAAATAAATGTAAGTAGATACATTTTTATTGGTGCCAACCATTAGCACCTCTGTGTCCGGTTCAGATTCATGCTGAGTCTCTCGCTCGGGTTCATGCTTAGTCTCACACATCTCATCCAATTCAGTGTTCTGTCCACACCGATCCAAATGCTGAATAAGTGCCATTACCGAGTCGGATCGCTGCGAACAACCAGGACAGTATAGGTTGTCCGTCATGCTTAATAAATGGTACTTTAACGACTGTGGATTATTAAACGTTTCGCCACAGCACATTGGGCAAACGAGGTTCAACGATCCCATATCTTTGATTTTGGCGCTGACCTCGTAAAGGGTCTTTGATGACCTTAAATTGACTCTATATTCTAATATTAACCTAGCTTAATTTTGTTATGTTCACCTATGCAAGTATTAATTCGAAAACCGAACCGGCTTCCCGACAAGAACCTAACCTGACGATGAATTACAAAAATCAGTAAAAAGGTCTAAATGCGTCCAGACATGGAACAATGTCATATTGTTACTTTCGAAGAGTCGAGTATTTTTAAAGAACGTTTGCTTATTCGCAACTAATTACGTTACACAAAATTAAACAGCACCTTCTTGTAATAACTGCAATAACAAAACTCATTAGAGACGAACTTCAGCGCAAACAAATGCCGCACACAACAATCATGAAGTTAGGGATGTGATAAGTGAATCGCGAAGTCGGCCATTACATGCGAGTTTTGCTATATAACTATCGAAGTCATATTCGAAACGTATAATTTATAACTTGACAATTAGTTTATCACGATACTAATCAGTACAATCTTATCTTACCTTGTTTTATGAGCGCATTAAATTATCTTGAATTAAAATGTGTCTACCGATATGCTTGGCAGCAGTTTGAAACAAATTAGATATTCAATTGACAAAAGGCGCGCGCTATGTTCAGATTTTTGTTTGAACAAACTTCATAACTGCGAAACTTCCCACAAATCAGATACATTTAACTGAAGTATGTTCAGATACAGATTAATTTTTATTGTCAGATCAATTAT
Source organism: Megachile ligniseca (assembly GCA_945859555.1). NCBI lineage: Eukaryota > Metazoa > Arthropoda > Insecta > Hymenoptera > Megachilidae > Megachile > Megachile ligniseca. The sequence continues at coordinate 10,738,507 of OX243787.1, forward strand.
TAAAGTTGTATCAATTTGATTATTTAATATATGTAAAAAATGTAAAAAATAACGTAATAAAAAAATTTGAAAAATATGAATAGGTGATGATTGAAAGGAATGATTTTTCAAATAATAATATATAATATATTACTTATTTGTCAACATATATTTACATTGTCTTAATAGCCTTAATTAACAGTTACCACAAATATTATCACGCAACTTAATAGTTTTGTAATACCATGAGTCATTTCACACCATGCTTTTGTACATGGGAAGCAATAGTTACTTTTAATGCTTTAATCAGCATGTTCATGTTGGGCATTACTTTCACGCCACGTATTCTGAACTAATTCTACAAATTGTTGCCACCATCTACTCTGTGAGGTAAAGTACAAAGCACACGCAGCAATGAAGACCCATGAAAGGACTAGACAGTAGTCGGTTTCATTAGAAGGTATACTAGAAACAGGACCAAGAAAATCCATCGATGTAACGTATAATGATCCATTCGGTTGTAAATTAGTTATGTGAGTTATAAATCTTGCAAAAGATTCTAACGTGTAGACAGTGTGATTAAATTTTGCTACAGGCTTTCCATTGTGAACAAGCATTAACGTAGGAACTCCAACAATTCCATATTGAGCATTGAAGCTAAAACAACAAAGTGCATAAAACTATGTTGTTTAAATTAATAATCCAAGTAATAATTTAAGAATTATGTAGCATTACTTTTGATATTTTATAGCGTCAATTGCTACTGCTTTGATATGTGGGAATGAACGCGGTAGCGCATTAAAGTGTGGTGCAGCTTGACTACTGAATATACACCATCTTGCATAAAATAATACTATAACGCATGTTCCTGGTAACATTCTACCTTCTTTATCGTTTCTGCTTCTGTTTGATGGTCCAGGTTCTAAGATTAATAATTTCATTAGCCTGGTTGCATTGACAATCTGCAATAATAAATGTTTGTAACTAGTTCTTTACAGTTTATGAATTAATTATCAAAATATTGGAACATCTTACTTCTACTGGTCCATAGACTGTATCTGTCAAGCAATTAACTTTAGTTACATTAGAGGTAGAATTATTTGTTGTTACATTTAATTCGATAGTTTTATTCTTTTCTTCCAACTTTCCTTCTGGCAAATCAAGTTCAGGCCCTGGTTCCGAATTTTTGAAAGGAATTGCTTGTATCACTTCACATTCATCCATTCGTCCAAGGACATTTATCATTTGAACTGTATAAATGAAAAATGATTCATTTTCATGTCTCATTATCGAAATACAAAAAATATTAATGCCTCACCTAAAATTATGATAAATAAACACAAATTCCTTCTAGAAGCATACATTTTATGTGTATAACCTAAAAATATGTGTTCAGGTTTCCGTCCGAAATTTTGGAATAAGCGTATTAAATTCACAAGTAATTTAAACGATTTTGCGTAAACGCACGATATTTAACGAACAGTCATAGTTAAAAAGTAATTTACAGCATGACGCCTGTGACAAACAAATTTAAGCATTATTTTTATTTTCATTCTCTATATAAATATGTATTGATGAAACAAGATTCACTGTAACTGTAATTCACTGTAATCGATTGTTTGAGGTCGCGTCGATCGCGTATCTCGCAAATCGATTTATCCTTTCAACCGTCAATTTAATCGCAATTACTTTCCAATGGAGTGAAGAATATTTTAAGTGAATCAACTTTTTCAATTTTCTTGCGATTTTATTGTTAATATTGATTTAAAACACTTGGAAGTATCAGAGTTACATCTATCTCGGAGTCATACACAATAACGTAGCGTAATACTACGATTAACAACTTTTTGCGGTTATTATTCGACTATCAAGAACGACAGGATATTTTCTATGAAAAAATCTGTTCCGTGTAATAATGTAATTAACAGTTTCTATAACATAGTTGTGATTACTTTTTTGTCACTGCATATAATAATAATTAATATATATTGCTACTTTTCTGAACTTAGTCCGTTATAAAAATAACTATAGTAAAGTCAGAAGATTATGTAGATATTTTAAGCGATGCTGCGTAAATTTATCTACAAGATCTCGAGATCATTGTTACCGATTCATTTATTTGCGAACTATGAAATAGTTAATTTATAGCGTAGATCTCATGTGATGTTGCGATTAAGCTTAGTACTTTTGAGTGAATTCCACGTATCGCCGGAAGAAGAAGGAAAGGAAGACTTCAGAGTAGGAGTCACCGCGCGTATCCAGCCACTTTCATTGTTATTCGATCTGCCTTACACCAAAGGTGCAACCTAAGTACTCTCATCTTTAGAAGAATCAACAGTCTCCGTATTGACTTTTCCATCTTCTGGAAAATTTTGTAATCGTATCTTTTGTCTTTAGTAAGTACAAAAATGAAAAAAATCACAATTTCTTATCCTCACTACGTATTTATGATAGAAGCGCTTTCGATTTACCGCTACAAAATAAAAACTGTACATCTTTATTTATGTATACAGTAGATTATCGTTATGTTAATATATCAGATTAGTTGAAAATTTTGTATATTTTTTTTTTATGCACGATATAACGTGTGACGAATATAACGTATTGTTAATACAATGCGTGGCAATTTAAGGCTCAGCACTCGATAAAAGATTTACGATGGTATTCGGCGATCTCTATGAATCTCCATGCGCTGCATTAGTGGGGGAGCGTCACTAGTGTGCGAGAAAGTCCATATAAAGATGCCAATATAACGAAAGTCTACTGTACTTATAAATTTTATAAATATCCGTAATTAGTGAGGGTAAAAATCATAGTAATTTTCTGGTGGAACACTTACTTCGTTCATATATTCTAATAGTTCTACTATTTCTTGAAATACAAAAACACAGACAAGTATAGATTGTATACCTGTATAATTGGATGTTTAAATAATTTGAATTACACAATTATGACTTTAAACTCATCATATTAATGTACAAGTAGAGTAGCAGTTTGCATTACTTTTCCATTTAACGAGTAGGACATGTATATCAGTATTTTTAAAAATTGAACTTATACTACTATGACTTTCACCTTTTCAAACGTAATAGCTTGTTTATCTTTTTTTCTAATTGCAGCTAAAAAAGAGGTATGATTTCTAATAATCGCGTGGATCATCCGGTACACAGTAAATGCGTTAATCTCAGCGTGGAAAGATCGAGAAAAGAGAGATTTATATTCAAAACAGATAAGAGAAATACAATAATTCTGTTGGGAAAAATTGCAAAATCGACATCGTGGTAGCGGGTTAACGGAGCGCGAAAGCAGCAGATGAAATCAACGTTGAGTCGCGCATTAGCATACAAAAATAGTGGAGTTGGCCTTATTCGTTTGTTACGACCGAGATTCATACGTTCTACTGAAACAATAAGATTTCGTGTCAGACGTTGTAAAAAAAAACGTTGCGTGTGTCTGAATGGAACATTATGGTACATGTACGTACCTACAACGGCGTTCCAGTATCGACCAATTAGGAAATTGAGAAACTTACGTTGCATCTCCTGCTGGGAAATCGCATTGTTTTTCTCACTGTAACGTTGTCCATTTGTTACAGCATTCAAGAACAAAATTTCTTCGAGTAGCAGTTTGACATAAACAGAATCGCTTGAATTTGCAAATTGAACAAGTTGAGTAACACAAAAGTTATGATAGAGGCGGTTTGCTGAGTAAAAAATATCGCTCCCACACAAAGTTATGTATGTTCGATAAATATGTATAACTTATATAAGGAAAAGAATTCAATAGTTCCCAAAGATAAGAAATGAAACGTTGTACAGGTATAATAGGAAGTTTGTTGAATCGAGAAATAACAATAGAGGCAGGTAGCTCGAGTTGAACAAACTGTCCGAATTATGCTTCCCGGTTTTCACCCGATTGTCGTTGAAACAGAGACGGAAGGAAGACGTATTCATGCTCTGTTTCAGCGGTTCGAATTCGCTGAGTTTCTACAGGATATACCTGTGGCGATATTTTAATGTTACCATTACGCGTGCACATGTGCGGTTTCTTGCATTCTGCAAATCTTGAAAGTGTCATTGCAACTGTGTTCACAACTGAAACTTAAGGAACAATGACTTAGCTACCTCTTTTCTATAAACGCGTTAAAAGTTTAATTACTTTTACCTTGGGCTCCTTCTACTTTGATGGTGTGGAGATTTGAGAGTTCATTCTTCTATTTAAGTTTCATTGAATTGATTTTTATTTTCAATTAATAAGAGGAGAATGCCAAGTACTTCTTGATTGATTTAATGAAATTTAATCAAACTGTATACTGCTTTTTAATTATTGGCGCAGATGATGACCTTCGAACTACCAATAATTTTGTTGCTGGCGTTTTCGTGGATAATACCCGCTCGTACAACTATTGGCGATTGGGAAGCTTGTGGTGGAAGATTAGAGCGTGCTCTGGATACACTTCACAAAGATTCTAGTAGAAGAAACAGACTGAAAGAAGAGGAGGCCGATTTGTTTTATCAACAAGAACTTCGTTCTGCTCCACTCGAGATGTCAGTTTCCCGGATTACCGTTAAAGTAATGTTTATTACATGAATTCTATGAAAGACCAAACTTTAAGAGGACTAATCTTTGTTTGGTTTCATTTCAGTTACCACAAGGCGCCAGAGATGCTGGAAATCAATGGGCACGGGTAGAAAAATGTGTTTACGAGCCCAACAACAATTCTCTTCAAACTCGAGTGATGCTCAACGACTTATCTGTCACTGGTTTGGTATCATTGATGCCACGGGATCATCAGCCACCGATATTAGCAGAATCTTGTAGAATGACTCTGAGATTAAGACGCGCAGGAGTTGATTTCTTGACCAGTCCGATTGCTCGTGGCAGAGGGCAAATGCGTATTCGAACCGAGTCTAGCTTTCTGGAACCAAGATTCGCCTCCATTTACGCTTACGGTTGTCATCCCACGCGTTTAGACAAACAGATCAAAAGGCAGGACAAGTGGCCTCCGCTCCATCCACCTCGAGATGAGGTACATGCGCAATAATATTCTTTTTCCTAGTAATTTGAGTATACCTTAAAATGTCCTAAATAGGAAATAGATTGTAATGTAACAAAATATCTTTTACAGTACACACTGCTACCTGTAACGCATGGTGACGAGTATGAGGCAGCAGAACCACGGCAATTGATAGGTGTTTCAAAGGAAGTGGATGTCGTCATCCCAAACGAAACTCGTCAGTCTCGCTTCCTTAGTTCACCCGTTGCAAAACTAGGTATTTGGAGAAAGAATGTTTGGCTCACTAAGCCTTCGTCGCAGGAAAGAGAAGCCCTCGCAGAGTCCAGCGTTCTGAAAAATGCTCCCTTGAGCATTCTTCGGTTTCCAGGATCTTTCGAAAGTAGTCAGGAAGCCAGTGATCGTTCCATAAGAATCTTAAGATCGGTGGAGACGATTGCCTCTCACGATTTTGCAAGTTCGTTGACCAAGAGACCTACGGGCAACGAAAGTGGCAACTGCACTGCACCAGTGAATAACCTGAATAACGTAACCGAGATATCATTGAAGAATTTGAACGATAGCGAGTCAAAGTCGAATTTTAAAAGAGAGAACACGTATCAGTTTACGCGAAACGATGATCCAAAAGAAACCAGACAGTTGTACGTCGATGAAGCATTGGATAATATCTTTCCGGTCGATATAGAAAATGATGGCAGAAGTTGGCAGTCTAAAGAACACATTGCCAGAGAAATGGAGGATGTATTTCTTCGCGGTGCCAGCCAGGCTTTGACCAGATATATCGAGAAACAATTACACCCCGCTATTAAGGAAACATTGATGATTTCTATGGGATATACCATTAGTTACGGATAACGCATCTGTCCTTTACGTTTGTTAGCAATTTTTAGGAGCGTGATTTTAATTCTAGCACATGGCACAGAACCAAGGAAATCTAAGGACAATTAGAGTTACAGTTTTGTCGTTGATGTCTAGTCTTACCCTAATAAAATTGGAATTAGAATTTATTTGGACCTTCATGAAATAATGTAATTTAAACTGTGTATTATACCAGTATACCTCTTCATATATTCTACCATCCTGCTACCAGGAGTATTCTCCTGAAGCGCCGATACATATAGTCCATCCCCACCATGCTAACCTGTTCATCGATTGATCGTTTAAAACTGTGGGCGACGAATATTATGGCCGCCACTCATCACGGTAGAATAACAAGATAGACCAACAGGAAAATATTATTTGCGATGTATCTAGCATAAATATAAAAATACTGTGTAAATTTTATATTAATCAATAAAATATTTCTTATTTTTCAAACAATATTGGCTTTATATATTTTATTTTAACCTTAACCAACACTAATTCCCAAATCAACTTCGACAATCCTTGGAAACGATGTCAAAAAATCTAAGAAGTGGCATTCGTGCCACCTCCTCGCAACTTATGTTATCCTGATACCAAAATCTAAAAATCCAGATTTTGGTTTCGAAAAATCCCCGTGCCACCTCCTCGCATATTATGTTCTCCTGATACCAAATTTCAAAATCGAGATTTTGGTTTCGAAAAATCTCCGTGCCACCTCCTCACACCTCATGTTCTCCTGATACCAAATTTCAAAATCGAAATTTTGGTTTCAAAAAATTCCCGTGCCACCTCCTCACACTTCATGTTCTCCTGATACCAAATTTCAAAATCGAAATTTTGGTTTCAAAAAATTCCCGTGCCACCTCCTCACACTTCATGTTCTCCTGATACCAAATTTCAAAATCGAGATTTTGGTTTTACAAAATTCCCGTGCCACCTCCTCGCATATTATGTTCTCCTGATACCAAATTTCAAAATCGAGATTTTGGTTTCGAAAAATCTCCGTGCCACCTCCTCACACCTCATGTTCTCCTGATACCAAATTTCAAAATCGAAATTTTGGTTTCAAAAAATTCCCGTGCCACCTCCTCACACTTCATGTTCTCCTGATACCAAATTTCAAAATCGAGATTTTGGTTTCAAAAAATTCCCGTGCCACCTCCTCACACTTCATGTTCTCCTGATACCAAATTTCAAAATCGAGATTTTGGTTTCAAAAAATTCCCGTGCCACCTCCTCGCATATTATGTTCTCCTGATACCAAATTTCAAAATCGAGATTTTGGTTTAAAAAAATTCTCGTGCCACCTCCTCGCATATTATGTTCTCCTGATACCAAATTTCAAAATCGAGATTTTGGTTTCGAAAAAACTCCGTGCCACCTCTTCGCAACTTATGTTCTCCTGATACCAAATTTTAAAATCGTGCGTTCGGGTTCAAAAAATCTTTGTGCCACCTTCTCGCATATTATGTTCTCCTGATACCAAAACTCAAGATCGTAGAAAGGTAAAGGAGGTATACGGAGTAAGAGGTATCACTTCAGAAACTCCGCAGGTCATCCGTGCCCGCTGCACACTTCATCCACATCCACTCCATACTTCAGCCGCACCCGGTCCGCAATTCACCCACCATCCGCGCCCGCTCCACTCTCCGCACGCACCCGCTCCACTCTTCGCCCGCACCCGCTCCACTCTTCGTCCGCACCCGATCCACTCTCCGTCCGCATTCGATCCACGCCCGATCCATTCTTCGTCCGCAGTCGATCCACTTTCCGTCCGCAGTCGACCCACTCTTCGTCCGCATTCGATCCACATTTCATCCGCATTCGGCCCGCCGCACGCAATCCGCTCGCCGTCCGCAACCCGCTCTCCGAAACCTTTCCCAAGCATTCAGAAACATTACGCAAACATATCGAAATGCAAAAGTAAAGAATCCTCGTGCCACCTTCTCGCATATTATGTTCTCCTGATACCAAATTTCAAAATCCAGATTTTCGGTTCGAAAAATTTTCGTGCCACCTCCTCGCATCTTATGTTCTCCTGATACCAAAACTCAAAATCGGCAACACAATTTTACAATTTTTCTCCGATAATTCCTAGAAATGACGTCATCAGAATTCCAAGAAGTGGCATTCGTGCCACCTCCTCGCATGTTATGTTCTCCTGATACCAAAACTCAAAATCGGCCACTCGGATTTCAAAAATCGCGCCCGACAATTCTAAGAAATGACGTCATCAGAATTCCAAGAAGTGGCATTCGTGCCACCTCCTCGCATGTTATGTTCTCCTGATACCAAACTCCAAAATCCGGATTTTTGAATTGAAAATCTTGATTTTTGAAATTTTGTATCAGGAGAACATGAGTTGCGAGGAGGTGGCACGAATACCTCCTCGCCCGTTATGTTCTCCTGATACCAAAACTCAAAATCGGCCACGCTGATTTCAAATATCCCGCCCGACAATTCTAAGAAATGACGTCATCAGAATTCCAAGAAGTGGCATTTGTGCCACCTCCTCGCAAATTATGTTCTCCTGATACCAAACTCCAAAATCCGGATTCTTGAATCGAAAATCTGGATTTTTGAAATTTTGTATTAGGAGAACATAAGTTTTGAGGAGGTGGCACGAATACCTCCTCGCATGTTATGTTCTCCTGATACCAAAATCTAAAAATCGGCAGTCCGGATACCAAAAATCGCTTCCGACAGTTCCTAGAAATGACGTCATCAGAATTCCAAGAAGTGGCATTCGTGCCACCTCCTCGCACATTATGTTCTCCTGATACCAAACTCCAAAATCCGGATTTTTGAATCGAAAATCTGGATTTTTGAAATTTTGTATCAGGAGAACATAAGTTTTGAGGAGGTGGCACGGAGGTATTTCGAATCGAAAATCTGGATTTTGAGTTTTGGTATCAGGAGAACATAATATGCGAGGAGGTGGCACGAATGCCACTTCTTGGAATTCTGATGACGTCACTTTCAAGCATTGTCGAGGATGGTTTGCGAAATTTGTCTCCGATTTTGAGTTTTGGTATCAGGAGAACATAAGTTTTGAGGAGGTGGCACGAATACCTCCTCGCATGTTATGTTCTCCTGATACCAAATTTCATATTGGGGAATCTCGTATAGTATGTCTTTGATTATTCTTGAGTTATAAATGTTCATAAATCGTATTCCGAAAATGAATAACAAATTATTCGTCTATATTGTTTATTTCGTCTACTCTCGACCATGTTGTGGAAGCTGTCGCATTACGGTGCCATTGCGCATGCTTAACGCCATATTGGTTGGGTAGACCTACTCCAGTTCTACTGCGCATGCGCGACGCCATGTTAGATGGACGGAGCCGCTCCTCTTTGACTACCCATGCTCCACCCCCCGTTGGGTGGGCGGAGCTACTCCTCTACAACTGTATACCCGCCCGGCATAATGGGCAACCCTTTACTCCGTATACCTCTTCTGCTTTTCTGTGATCTTTCTATCAGGACTTGGTTTAAAATACCAACCGCGAAATGGCACTGGTAGCGTAACTTACAACTAGATTACAATAGTTGTATTTTTTTCGGCTTGATAAGCAATAATAAATATATATCAAATTGCGTCGGAGAGTAATATTAGTTATCATTAGGACGTTAGGATAATGAGGAATAAGGATAAATAACGATACAACTATTTAAACCTTTTAAATAAAATTTATTTAATAAATTTAAGTGATACAGTCATTATTACATTTCTGCGTGTTGTAATACATGTAGTGATGCGATTTAACAATGTACGTTCTTAAGTACTAAGTTTGTGGTATAAATATTATACAATTATTTAACTCATAAGATGTGGTGAACTGTTTGTGCTTCTTGCAATTTATACTGAAGACTTGCTTCACTAAATGTAAATAAGTTGCAAACTGTAACAAAAAAGATATTATATGTGATTAAAATGTGCAAGATATAATTATTTGTATATGTATAGAAATGGTTATAAAATAATTTATTACCAAAATCAATTTTTACAGCTTCTCCTAGTGATTTTAACGAAGATGTAGTGCCAGTCTTTTTGTTAGTGTTACTTCTCGTGCTTTGTAAATATTGTTCGCACTTTGTTTCCTTTTTTGGCGGCTTACAGCGCTGTAAAAGAAACGATTATTGAAATTGAAATTATATTGGCAACGTTAATTTAATAAGAAATCATGGCAGATGATGATTTTGATGGCGACGAGTAAGAAACTTATTTAAACGATCTTAAATATTGAACGATTTTTGGTTAACCTTTATTAGACTTATGAATTTGTAAATAATATAAAATAATTGATAATCAAACTACTATATATTTATGCTAATAATGTTGCTTTAACAGAGCTCATTAATTCTGCATTCAACATAACCTAATATAATTGATTTTAATTATTTAAGAGTTGCGGATGACTTTGATGATGTTGATGACGATGATAACATTGAATTAGAACCTCAAGAAGAAGATGGTGAAAATATAGAGTTAATAGCAGCTGGGGAAGCCACTGGTGGAGTACAAAGATCAAAAAGAATTACAACGAGGTATATGACAAAGTAGGTACTGATAAACATAGCGTTTTATATAATAATTTTCCTTCAATCTTCATTAATGCGAATATTTTACTTTTTAGATATGAAAGGGCAAGGGTGTTAGGAACGAGGGCACTACAAATAGCTATGTGTGCTCCTGTAATGGTGGAATTAGAAGGAGAAACAGATCCATTGCAAATTGCAATGAAAGAACTTAAACAGAGAAAAATTCCAATTGTTATTAGGCGTTATTTACCTGATAACAGTTATGAAGATTGGGGAATTGATGAATTGATTATAATAGACCATTAAGTTGCTATTTATTTTGTAAACTTGAAACGTAGGTTTAAGATAATTTAAGTACACAAATTTATGGAGCCGATAACATTTTGTAAGATGTATTTGTACAAAAGCAAAGTAATAAACATTGTTTAAATGCAATTAAATTGTATACTCAATTTTAATACACCTTTAAAATCAAAATATTAGAGAATATGAAAATAGAAACATGTATATGATACAGGTTGCAAAAATATATATATACATACATAAATGTATAGATCAACGTTATAGGTATAATATGACGTTTAACTATGTGAATTATGTGAGTTACTAGAGGTTAGAAAATATCAAACTAAATACTTTCAAGATTCAGGTATCTAAAACGTTCGTAAACAATGTATTACATGTTTACATATGTATTACGTAAGCCAATGAAACGAGTATGTCAATCGTCTTGTCTCAAAATTTAACTTTTTTTGAATCATAATATTAACGATTCTGAAATGTTGTATATAGAAACCAGTGTAATGTTTTCTTAATTAATAATTGTGATCGTTTTAATATGTGCACTAATTTAAAACGAAGAATTAAAGCAATACTATGTTCTAATTTATAAAAAGAAAATGACGTGGTAAGTAGTTAACACTGCGTAATATAACTTGGTAACTTGAAAGGTTAACATGACAATTCTTATGAACGTTTAATTTATATAGGAATCCTTTAAAGAAAAATCATCTGACACTCAGACCAACACCAGCATCACCTCTGTTATCTCATACAGAGGACAGAGCGCTTGATATTGCAGTTCAAAAACTTATTTAGTATGTAATCATTATTTAACTTGTGCAAAATATTTCTAAAAGGTATTTGTATATACAGTAATTATTATACTTTTCCAATTTGTCATTATTTTAGTGTTGAAGACACAATAAGAAAATTAACAAAAGAGATGAAGAGATACATAGAGGCTGTAGTAAATTTGGATCGGGCAGATCAAAGATTAACGCTAAATTTAACAACCTGTGGCTTGGCACACCTTAGTAATGAATTCAGGAAAGTAGTGGAAGATTATCATTCGGTTACAACGCAGGTACATTTATCAGAATATTTTCTGTTGATTTTAAGCACAATGAAAATTGTTATATTCATAACAGATTGGGAAAACTGTGCAAGATATGGCAGTGCTTTGTCAGAAAACCTTCATAGAGCCTTTAAAAAAATTACGAGATGAGTTTGTTCTAATAGCTGCAGCAATAGCAAAACGAGAAGAATTGGTTACTACTTGGAAATACTCTTATAATCGGGTTAAAAAGTTACAAGAGAAAAAAGACAGAACTGCTAGCCATATTGCAAAATTGGAAAGAGAGCGTAGAACGGAAGAGCAAGCTGCCAAGGACTTGAAGACTGTACATGCTCAATTACTCATAGAACTACCCTTGTTTTTAGATAAGAGACTAGAATATATCAAGCCTAGTGTACATGCTTTGATCATGATACAGTTAGATTACTATGGAAATACAACACGATTATTTACACATTTAATGCCAGTTCCAAATGCTTCAGAATCACCCTCTAGCGCTATGATACCTGAAGATGAATATCAACGAGTAATGTCCAATCATATGAATAGAATAAGAGCTCTTACCATCGTTAAAGATCATTGAAGGTCGTGAGAATCGTTAACAGCAAATAATTCAATATGATGATAATGTAAGGTTCAGATGTTACAGAGGAGTGGGTACGAATGTATTTATCACATGGCAGTATTTACACTGATATTGTAAAAGTATAATATAGTTTAAGATGGAATCATTCCATGATTTCGTTTTATTTGGGCACCAGAACGACGATTATGATTAGCCCCTGTTGACTTATGGGCATTCTTCTGTTGCCTATTGTACAAGACATCCTTATCTTGACCTTTGCCTTTTGGTTTACCTGGGTATTATACAAACATATTTTATTTTTAATATTAAGAAAATCACAATGCAGCTTGCAACATTATATACTGCATAGAATACGTGAATGCAACATGCAAATTAAAAAACTTACCAGTTACATTGAATGAGGCTCTTCCACCTCGCATTGCTTGTCTTCGTTGTTCGGCTTTAGCTCGTACTTCTTCTGGATTCTGTATAAAGTGATCTTTTCCATTTTCCACTGTCATCTCTTCATTCTCCGACTCTGATTCGTCTATAGTTTCCACCTTCTTCTTTCCAAGAAGTACCTAAAATTATTGCTTATTGTAAAAATAACTGACAACTTGTTAGTAATAAATGTATTGATAATTATAAATACTAACTCTTGGTGTAGTAAAGGGTCTTGAGTCTATTTCAACGGAATCGTCTTGCGCATTACCACGTATGTCACGATTGTCGTACGTATCATCATACTCATCTTCGTAGTCGTCCAAGACAAGGCTGTAACTATGCATATTTTGTATTAGTTGAAACAATGTAATAAATGTTATTCAACATGATTATCATTTACAAATAAATATATTTACATTACACAGAAACACTTACTGTCTAGTAATGTACTCCTTTGGTACTTCAACAACTTCAGGTATTTTAACATGAACATTATAACCATCATCATAGTTATCGAACACACGAAGATCTTCGATTTCAGAAGTCAGATCGTTGTTGATCATAGTGTCCTAAAAAGGCGACACAAGTTTGCATTTATTTTGTTTAAAATATTCTAATTTATCTTTGTAATAATCGAAATCTATTTACATCGTAAACTGGTATTGAATTATTCATGGAAGATGTTAAATCTTTCAATTCCTTTAACTTGGAGGGTAATGAGTCTTCTAGTACAGCATTTATCACAGATGCAGCATTATAATCGTAATAGTCTAAACATATCTGTAAAGGATATTCAATATATTCTTGTACCGCAAGTGTTAATTATTCATAATGTACTGGAATCGTTACCTCAATGAAATGTTCATCTAGATCACACAAGATATCCTTAACTTCAGAAACTAGAGTTACTATTTGAATAGAATCTGTTTTCATGGACATTCGTTTCTCATTTGATGAATTTGTATTATCAGATGTTGTTGCTTGTTTTGAAACACCGCTAGGTCCAGCTACTGCTTCCTATAGAAAGCAAATAAGTAAATATTACATGGAAATAACATTTATTTGTATTTTTTTAACTTACGTTTTCAATATTTGAAAAAGTAACAGATGAAGTAGCTGATTTTCCAATAACTACATTGACAGAGTTTAATGTATATTGGTACATGTCATCGCTAAATATTTGTTAAGTAAACAAATGATGTATGTTTGTAATCATTGTTAAATGTATCATATTAGAAAAGGATACAATTCAGGACAAATAGTTAATAATGTTTCTAAATCTACTTGAACGGGATAAAATCGATCATAATCTGTAATGAATTCTTTTTCAATAATGGCATCGGCTAGAAGATTGCAATATTCTTCCACTCGTTTATTTATCTCTGTTTCCGTAATTGTATTTCTATATATAATTTTATAATTACGTTTATATGTTTTTGTTTAATTAGAATATGTAATAAACTTTTTATTAACTGAAAGATTTTTCTACTTACACATTTTCTTGTATGTTCAATATAGGTTCATATATAATAACCCGATAAAGATTTATTAGTTCGATCCTTGTTACATCCAAACGAAGTTTCAATTCCACATATTTTGGCATACTCTCCTCATTATATGCTAGTTCATCCATTGTTTTATACATTTCAGGTATTGTGCTCCCATATATTGAAACAATTCTAATTATTGTTAAACAGTTAGAAATAAATACAAAAATAATGCATGAAGAGGAGGTCAATAAGAATATAAATAAGCTCTTACTTCTTCAAAAAATCCTTTGTGTGAAATATACCCACGGCAGAAGGGTAATTTTTAAGAAATACAGTAATCGTTGATGATATATCAAGCACATATAATGTCAAATCTTCTAAATTAAACAATGTAAGTTTTGGAGGATGTGTATTCCTTTTTGATAATGAAACTGCTTCATTGGTATACTCGATGGAAGAGTTACCAAATTTCCTTTCAACATTTTCAAGAGCCTAAATTAACAATATTCATATTCAGTTTTATTTTTATAAAATATTAATTAGTTTATATATACAATATGTCACCTCAATAAAACAAGGAACAGCTTTTTGAAGATCATTATTGTACCGTGGTTCTAATTTAAATAAACAATTTAAAATTTTTCCGATTACTTTATCATTTTCTCTGCCATAAAGTTGACAGAGATCTAAGATAATTGGTACAGTAAATATGTAGTTCTCATACAATAAATTTCCTAGAAATGGACTGGTCATATATTCCTCTTTACTTTCCTTATTTGTCACGAGCCTTGCAAAAATCATAAGAACATAACGATGGAGTTTTTCTAACAGTTTCATCATTTCAGGACAATTTGGGAAATTTTCTAAAGCATAAAATGGTGGAGCTTCTTGTAAAAAAGATACCAATACATTCATGATTGATGTATTGTACACAATGTTTGACCAGAATCTAAACAAAATATATAATAATGATATATAATGGATATAAATGATGACAAAGACAAACATAAACTTGTAATGTCTTATTAAATTATTAATTATATATACTTGTAGAAACGAAGACTAAGTAACCATCTTAAGTCGTTAATAATATAATTCACAATATTTATCCAATGTTCTTTAGCTCCTACAATCTCAGATCCATCATCATCATATATAATCGGAGCTTCATAATGTAAAAAGTAACGGTCACTTGCCCATCTTTCACTCTGGAAAATTAGTAGGAAAGGAAAATGTATTATAATTTCACTATAAAAAGAAAATGTAATGGAAAAATATAAAAGCCATCTATTATCAAAGGCTAATGTAATACTAATTATTACATAGTAATACTAATTATCTTCGAAAAATTATTACTTTCTATAAACATACCAAAGCATTAACAGTTTCAGTCACTCCCTTGATTTGTATTTTTAATTTTAAATCCTCTAACGGTAGAAGATCAGGATTCTAGTAACAAAGGAAACTATTATATGATATAACGATGACATTTAACCTAATACCATACTGTAATTAATTTTACAGATAGAAATTACATACAAATAAGTGGGAATAAGTTACCTTGTACGGTTCCATGTTCTCGTGTAATTCATTTTCCGTCATAAATAATTTGAAGCGTCGTTTAACAATTGACGATGCAATAAGTTAACTGTTAACCAATAACACACACACGCGGTAAGTGCGATTGTCTTTTCACTGACTAACCTATTACAACAAGCAACTCCTACATCGGGTAATCCCAGGGAAAAACGTGATAATTTTAATAAGGAATTGGCAGTACTGTCATAAATTTTGACACTTATCTGACAGTTTTCAGAACATCTATTTTTGAAGGTTATGTTGCTGAAATTCTTATGACAGTTTGTTGTAAATGTCTTTATATGTATAGAGTGTTGAACTTGAAAAACTTACGATATTTTTCGCAATGACTGATGATGTAAAATTGTTTGTGAGACCAAAAGTTAGATTTTACCAAACTGACACTAATGAATCGACAGCGGGAGAATCTAAACGTACGATAGATCAGAAAAATATTGGGCAATCGAATAAACCGAGGATTATCAGTATCGTAACACTTGATAAACCCGTTAAATTAGTAAAATCTAATAAATCGTGTAATAATAAAGAAGATAAGAATTTAAAAACTTTTGATAACACGCGAAAGAATGACTCGTTAATCGTATCTACTAACGCACCTCCTCTTTATACGCTCGATGAAAATCCTATAGAAATAGAGAATCAGAAACCTTTAAGTGACAATACAAATATTAAAAATATCAAAGCAAATTCTAAAGATATTAAACCAAAAATTTCTAACAAACGTTCACATAATGATATAGTACATTCTTCAGTATCTTTAGATGAACAAGATAAAAATTTGAATAAAGCTGTGAAATCTCAAAATTATGTTAAAACTAATGCTTCAAGATGTTATGTAAAAAGTAAAAAAGGAAAAGAAAATGAAATGTTGGATGCTAAAGGAAACAACTACTTGACTAAAAAATTTTTAGACTTAGAAATTACAACTCACAAAACTAAATCTTGTTCTACTAGAACTATTTCAAAAAAAGTGAATGCTACGAGCAGAATGTTAACTGCATCCAAAAGAAATTTAAGTACAAAGTCTAATGTTATGCCGTGTCACAAGTACCTCAAAGCTGCATCCAAAGTTAAAAGCTCTCCTGTCAAAAAGACTGTGATCCGTGATGTGATTGGTCCCAAAATAAAACCTTACATTGGTCCAGGAGTATTGCGTAAAAAGAATGATGATTTGAAAACTCCAGAAACTGATGAAAGAACTTTTATGAAACCAAGTATTTCTGGAGAAAAATTAGCAAGACCAGAATACAATTCGATCATGTGTACAATTAATAAATTAAATGAAATGAAAAAACAAAAAATTGTGACTGATATTGAACATTTGCCAGCTTGGTGCAAACATTTTATAAATGGAAAGGTATTGAAAAAAACCTATGTTTCCACATGTTATCACAAAATACAATGTTATATTCTTTTTTAGATTTCTACTGCTTTGGATTTTCCTCTTGATGAAGCCATTTATAAAAATCTGGTAGATCTATCCGTAGATGAAAGTCAATTGCCATGTAGATTAATTCGTAGTAAAGATCCAGAACCGCGACAGAAAGATGCTGTGCCAATTCTTTCCGACTTTTTTATACCTGTATCTACAGAAGAATATTGCACTTCTGTTTCTAGTAAGCCACGAACTCCAGAAATGACTGAAATTTGGAATGCTTTTAGAATAAGTGATAAGATATTTGAGTGGAAACATATTTTGGATCATGTATAATAGTTGTGAGCTTTATTATATATAAGTTGTTTATTACTTAATATTTGGAAAACACTTACTTTGGTAGATGTATCTTTTTTTTGTAAAATGCGATTTATAATAATACTTGTTAAATAAATTATTTACCAGATATTTTGTATACGTTTATGTAAAGATTTGAAATATGATATAAATCAATATATAACGCTTTACATTATAAATTCTGTAAATTACGAAATAATTTAAAATTCATAATTTTAAGCTAAAGAAATTATGAGAGAATACGCTGATCAAAGCTGAACTGAATTTTTGAAATTAATTTACAATTATCTGCGTATAGTAGTAATGTTTATGATGTTCTTTTTACAAGGCTCGACAATTCGTGATCTTCTGTAACAACGTATAATTCACTTACTACTTATCTGTGGACTTAATAACTGAAATGGTTGAATATAATAAATTCACTTTATCTAGCAAAAGGATTTAAGTTTTTGTTATAATCATCATCATCGTCCTTAAATGTGTCATCATCATTGTCTTTGTCTTCGAAAAATGGATTCTTCGATTCATCGTAGTCATCATTTTCGAATGGATTGGATGGCGTGATAGGTGTTTTTGGCGGTACGAAGGATTTTTGTATCGGCGATGATTTCGGCGTTGTATTATTCAAAATACGAGCCTCTCTTATAGGCACTGGCGAAGCTTTTCTTGAATTGGTGCGGGGAGTAGATATACCGCTACCTGTGCCAGAAATGTTTGCTTCTAACGACGAAGAGTAAAGATCCGATTTTGGATAAGAACGCAAACGATCGTCTAATGCTGTAGAAATATTTCCGTGGGAACGATGGGTTTCAATTGTTCATAAAAGAAAATAATTAATGCGTAACGAAGAATTAAAACAAATTTATGTTTAACAAAATTGCCTTTACCTAGTGATGTATTTTTTCCTTCTGTTAATCTAATTCTGGCCTCTGCTCCTGGTCCGTAATTTAATTTAGATTCTTCGAATTTCATCGATGCTGTAGACAACGATTTATCGGTATCAGTGATCACCATTAATTTCTTGAAGACCCCTCGTCCAAAATAATCAGCCACTAAAGAAAATGGATCTTCCGCTCGGTCAAGAAGACTATGAAATGTTTCATGAAGATCTCTGGATTGTTCTTGTGCTCTAATAATGTCTAACAACTTTTTATTATTTGGTAAGCAAGCAGGACATTCGTTCTCGTTTTCCGAAAAACTTTGGAAGCAGCTAACATGAAAAAACAACGATACGATAAAATATTTTGTTTTAACATATTTATGTCTCTAACATCATATATAATGTGAGCTTACTGTTGATGATACGAATGTTGACACATGAAGTGTACTGATGGTAATTCCAACTGATCACGACATGCGCTGCAACGCGATCCTTGAAATATGATCGTGTTATTTTTAATCGATTCTATTTGTTCTCGTATTTTTTGAGTATCTGCTCGATATTTATCGGTTAATTCTATGTCTGCCTGTGTCTGTTCGTGCTCCTGTCGCAGCACACTATTTAAATAAGTCCTTACGTCTCCCAAAGTACAAGAAAGCGAAGTTGAAATTGCATCAATGACCATTAGCGGCGATAAAAGTCTCTCTTGTGCTATGAATGTATTTTTCCTTTATGAGGCAATGTGTAACAAAAATAAAGAGTAAATTAGATTGAATTTGAGGCATACCTATGTAGGCTAATATATCCGCAAGAAGTTTAGTTGGCGCATCTTTGTTTCTCGCAACACTCCATAATGCTTGCACCCATAAATTTGGATCTTGATGACCAAATCGTTTACAAGTAGCTAAAACTTGTTCGCTGTCTCCTTCCCGTAAATGAAATCGTAATATTTCCTGATACCTATTGATAATATAATATAAACCATAAGATTTATGAATATGACAGTGGTGGTATGAACCTATTCTACATACAATTTACTTTCTTCGTAAAGAAAGATTAAACCACGTCTAAAGTTATGCTGATGACATAAAATTAATATCTGGTCTTTATCGTAACACGCCTCCGAACTTTGCAACAATCGAATAATTTTCTGTTCATATTGCACTTTAGTTACATCGTTATCTAAGGCTGACCATACATGAAGATAATGTTCCACCAATGTGTTGTATACCAGAGTACTCCATCTATGTATAAACACGTTTAAGTTATAGAATACAAATTATTCATGTATACTTCTTTTAAATATTTGTACTAACACACTAACTTGGTATCTGTTTTTACCAGATGTTCTAAGAACTCTACCAGACGTTCTGAATTGTTTAAAAACAGATGGATAAAATCTTCTGGATTAGCTTTATCAAAATATTGGTCCACGGTACCGTCTAACATTTCCTGAATTATGCAAATTCAAATTAATTTCATCGCGACGAATGCATTATTTCTATATCTATCGATTAGTGATTATCCAACTTTACCTGATCAACGAGCGGTTTGTTGGAAGGTCTATACTTGGTACATAATGTTTTTAAAAATTGTGTAGATTCATTTGGCACATTTTCTATGAGTATATTACCATATTTTTTCATGTTAGATTCCGCCTAAGAAATTAATTAAAATTAATCAAATACAACGAACTACAAAATATACAAACATACCTCTTCGAACTCTAAAGTCGCCATGTATTCTAATGCTTTTTTATACTCATGTTTATCTTCTATTTGAATACGAAGATACCATTCGTGACGATTGTGCTTTTGTGCTAGAAGTAAGGCATCTTCCGGTGATGCTTGACGACAAACTTTTATCGCAATTTCAACGTCAAAATCGACCTCTCGGTCTTTCGTCTAAAATGATCAATTAAGAAGATACAAATATATTTATTGTCTATTATATTATCAAGAGATTAAATCGAAGATTATTTACCATGATGAATTCCTTCAATTTATCTGTCTGATTCAACTTTGTATAACAGTTTAATAATAAAGTGGTATGATCTTCCGTTGCCTGTCCGTTTTTATGTAAAGCTTGCAGATAAGTTGTTAAATTGTCGATGTGCTGAGAATCTAAGAATTTTCTGATTACATACGAGGGTTCCAATTTGCCAATAGTTTTTATATACTGTTCTATCGCTCCGTTATGATCTCCTTTTGAGTACAAATGATCGCCGTATTGTCGAAATATATCGACAAGACCTTCAGCATCGTATTGCTGATTTTTAGCTATTCTGAAAATAGTATAATATTAAGCAACAGTTCAATAACAATTTTGGATATGTACAAGTATTATTTACCTTATAGACACATCGTATAAATTCTTTTTAAAAAGTAACGCTAATTTTGATTGCAAGTCTTTTTCATCCAGGTGGTACAGTTTACTGTCGCCACTGAGTATAAAAAAACCTCCCCATTCTGATAACACTGCTTGCACGGATAACATTGGCGCAGAGAAAACGGTGAATTTATTCTGGATATCCAGCACCGTGATCATGTGTTTATCTACTCCTGGAGGTATTGGTTCTATAGTACTATAAATAAACAAATTTCAAAAACGTATTCTTAATAGGAAAGATTTCTATGTACAAAGTTATTGCCTTGGTTTTGCAGAAATAGTGGTTGCTGTTCTCGTCTCATCGGCATCTTCTTTTGCTATGATAACTAAGTAACTTCTAAACCATTCTAGCATTATTTTTTGACCTCCTACCGCATAACAAGGGCCTTTACCATCTGGCGTATAACAATAAATTGCCTAAAATAATAGAAATTTATTAGCAGATATGCATTTAGTCCATATGTTACCATGAAATCTTATTATGATTATTACTTTATCATGGCCAATCATGAAGTGACTGTCTTGCACAGAGTCTGCAAGGACACTACACTTTTTAGCACATCCCATCAGGGTATCTAGGGTTGATTTAAATTCTTTATCCTTAACAGTAACATTATAAAGAAAAACACTGTTTGGTGTGGCAACAAACAAATGAGTTTGTTTGCTCGTGGATCTTATCGCTAAGCCAGTGATTGAAAGATTTGTATCTTTCAGCACTTTTATTTTGTTTTTTCTTTCTCTGGTCAAATCGCCTCTAAAAATCAAAGTTCGTATATATCACAAATTGCGATAATTGCCAAAAAATGATCATTAATTAATTTCTACCTACCTATAAAGCATAATTGAGCCATCTCCAAAACCAATGGCCATTAAATTAAGACTAGTATGTACGCATAATGTGGTTGCAGGAACAGCTCTGTAGCTAGGTATAGCTCTACTTATTCTGACACATGTCGGATTTCCTTGTTTATCTGGCTTAGCCAAATTCCAAACCTTTATCGTAGGATTACAACCCAGCTCATCCTCCTAAATAAATACGTTAGCCAAAAATAACAAAAAGTTTTGAAACGAAAGCTCATAAGAAATTTAAAATACCACTAACACCAATGGTAAACAGGAACGTGGAATGTTGAACTTGTTGAGCTAAGGTTAACGTGATTTCGTAAGCTCGAAAAGTGGTAATGTTATAAGTCCTGCTCACTAAATGCACATTGCCTGTGTTATCACCGAAAACTAAATTGCCATTGCCGCTCGTAGCTGCTGTGACTTGAGCGTCCTAACAAATAGAATATTGTACCATTTATATCGAACACAAAACTTAACCTACAACGTCTGCCTAGAAAATAACAGATTCAAATTGAAAACAACTCACTCCAAGTGCCTTGGCAATTTTTCCTCCATCGACTTCTTTCTTGAGATCGAAAAAATTAAACCGTCTCCACTGAAAATTAAATATTCTTTACTGTCAGCATGTGGAAAGTAAGGTTAGGAAAGACCAACAAAGAACGTTATACGAAACAACGCATTAAAACATTAAACTGACCTGGTGAAATGTCATCGCGTGCTATGACTAATTATCTACACATTTGCAAGAAATATTGTTAACGACGTAGACTAACAGCAAGCTCGACCTCTTTTGACAGTTATCTGACAACGGGATTAAACAGCCGTACGTTCGCCATTTTTTTTTCACACACACACGATCAGCTGATTCTGACATGCCTCGCGTTATGCGCGTGCGCGACACAATAAATTACGTCCTCCTATTATACCGACAGTATCCGAGAATACAAGTTTCCCGCACTTCTACAGAGATGGCGCTGTAAAATAATTCCGATCACTGCGCCATCTGTTGAGTCAGTAAAATTCAATTTTTTAGCGCGCTTTATCGTTAACTGAAAATAGCAGTAATCGAAAGAAAAAGATTGAGAATATCCAGCATAAACGTAGAAAAAGAAACGAAATATTATAATGTCAAATACGAAAGTAAAATGTAATTTGAAAAACAATTCGAACGAAAATATTGGTGAGGATTTACGAAACACTCTGCGAACACAGAATGCCAAGGCAGTGTTCATGGATAATGTAAAGGTGTCTACATATAATCGCAATAAAATTGATACACTTCGTTGCAACTATCGACGCAAATATCGACTGCGATGGCTTTCTGGTCGTCGTTCTCGATTAGTAAGACGTAAGTTTTGTTATATTTGTTAAAAAGGACGAACAGTTAATGTCGACGAGGGGGCGGGATTTGTTTTACAAGGTCGGTCTGTGCGCGATACGCAAGGAATCGAGAAGAAATGGTCACGAGAAGTTCTGAAAGTCGATTACAAATACACAAGATTCGTTCGAATATTTGCGATGTTAGTTTCAATCGAGTTGATATTTCTACGAACTATCGTTTTCTGTTCTCGATCGGTATTCGTAGAGAAAATCGCGTCTAAAGGAACTTTGCGAAAGAACCTGGTTCCTGTGCGAATTTCGATCGTTTCACGAGGAACGCGAGCTTTTCCTTCCATTGTTTCTTTTCGACTTCTCTTTTTGTACCTTTTTTGTGCCTTTTCTGATGGCCACGTTTGAAAGAAAATGAAAAACGCACGTTTTAATCTGTGATCGTTTCGTTGTATCCACGAATTAACACGTTCAGTGGTTTTCTTGCCTTTCAATAGCCTCTCTGAGCACATCATTGAATTTCTATGAAAAACTGATACTACGAAATTTTCAATCCATTTCCAAATGTTTTCAATTTACGATTCGTAGAACGAAAGAAGTCGATAGCGATATATTCCTTGATGTTCAACAAACTCGTTAAAGCGAATAAAAAATGTTTATTGCAGAAAATTCATTGGTCGCAGTCTACGTTATTAATAATATTCCTTCTCTTAATAATGTTTATTGAACTCTCTTCCGTCTTCCATCTTCTGAAGTTTACCACTGTAAGACGTTATAAATATCCCATTGAAAAGCCTTTGGGCGAATTTTGAAAATTGTACGATAGACTCTCCCTATATCGTTAGAGATCGTATAACGCGTCGCGATGACAACGCGCGGAGATCTAACGTATGGAAATTCAGTGCGTAGAAATTCAACAGGCGAAAATACACCGTATACCGATAGAACGCGTAGGTCACTCTGCGCTATAATGGCGAGGAAGCGTCATTAACGTGCGTGAAAGTCTGTGCGAAGGTGGTAATACATCGAGACTCTACTATACGTTGCGACGATGTACCCTATTCTTTTGCAATAATTTCGAAATTGCATGTTCACATAGTTTGACACTGAAACTTTCTCGATTGTCCAAAGACTGAAATTGAGAGTATTGCAATAAATATGTTTAATTTTTGGAAAGGACGCCCTATTCATAACATTTTACAGCAGTATCACAGATTCATCGATCGTTTCCTGTATTCTGTTTGAAAAATCTTTTCGATGCGGTCTTCTCGATTGGCAAGGGATTAGGAAACACGATTTTCATCAACATTCTTTCACCAGTTTATTCAATGGGTTTCGGGCGAGGGACGATCGGTTAGCGCGAAAAATGTGATCTTTCTTTTTTCATATTTTTCTTTTTACAGACGTAGCACGTCGGTACTTACTCTAGAAACTATTTTAAACTGCGTGTACATGTGTGTTATGTGTGTGTGTTTGTGTGCTTCTTAAAATCGTTCTCGGATATACACGTCGTGAAAACGATGATACTTCATTTCTACTGTCGCTCGGTTATCTCTTTCTCTCTCGTTCTCTCTCACTCTCTCGCTCTCTCGCTCATCGTTTGTTTCTTATCAAACATTTAATTCGTATATATAATATATCTATATCATATATCTATATATATACTTTACAAACAGGAAACGATTAGACGCTAGGGCATCGCGATTGGCCCGAAAAAAAAAGACGTTCGCCGAGTATTCCTTTTTCAATCGAGAATGGACCGGACAGAGGAGATGCATCTTCTTCCGAGAAATATCGTATCTTTTTGGATTTCGTCCTCGTAAAGAAGCTTCTTCGCGACAGAAGCGTGTCTCAATGTTCGAAAAGGGATACTCGGGACGAGGCGCGCGGCTTAAGGATGCACTTTTTTGTAAAATACAGTAATGTCCGCCGCGCTTTTTCTACCATAAGTATCATATATATATATAATATATTTATCCGTTTTAGAGATTTGTTATTCTTCGTATTTGCAGCGAGTGTTCTCCGTCTTCTATTTTGTTCTTCGTAAATTTTATACAATAAAATATCACAGTTCTGTTCGTACCACGCAATATAATTAATTAGATTTACCTTAACACGTTGTCTACGTCTCTTGCAAACCTTTCATCCTCTTTCATCTATTCGCACTCGGTCGTTATTTTTTCTTCTTTTCTTATTTCACTCTCTTCGTTTAAGTATTCATTCATGCTCATTCTCGGTTCGTGCGACGAATCGAATCGTACGAGATAAAATCGGAAAATTGTCAAATAAAAATAAGAACAATTATTTGTAGGAAATATTACTTATATTGTACATAACAATTTCGAGTTTACAATATTATCGACAATTGTTCGATCAAAGGCAAAGAAGAAAAGAACAAACCAACTTTCTACATTCGTCACTTGCTACTAGCCTTTCTACTAGCAATTAACAGTTATCGCAAAAAAACAAAGAAAAAAAAAAAAAAAGAACAGAATAGGAGGACAGAATTATCTTGGCGATGAAAACGAACTTGAAGTCTTTTCAAATAAAAGCATGAATGAGAAATTCGTTCGTTCTCGAAGCTTCATTGCGATCAAGTTCTTTCGAACAATGATTTATGTATTTTTCGAAGTACCATACTCCTACTTTTCATCTGCCTTTATTTCGTTGCCAGAAAACGATTTAATTTCCCGGAGGAACTGATTACAGGCGAGGAGCGACAGGATCGTTTGTTCGTTACAAAAATTGGTATTATTCTTATAAAACTTTTGCGTGGCCATTCCCAACTAATACGATTTCTTGAAAAATAAAACAGAAAATTTGGTTACGTTATCTAATCAAATTCTATCTTTATTCTATCTACATTATAACTAAAACATAATATAATATTCGAAAATCGAGTACGTTTCACAGCATCGCAATTAGGATTCTTATAAAAGTATTATAATGCCATAAAAAAGATTTAACTTCCAAAGAGAAATTCCAAAGTTCCTCGCTAATTCAACGCTCTATTAAAACAAAAGGAATCAACGAAGAATTAACGCTTACCACCTGACACTTTCCACACAGGTGTGCCGCAGCCGCCAACGATTTAACATTGTTTTACATTCACGGTGGTTTCCACCGTTAACCACAAAAACCCCCATGTGACTCGCGAAACGTGCAAAAAGCAAACTACCGCAACAGGATAATGCAAAAACGAATTCCTTTCTCTATCAATCTCAAACGCAACAAGCTTAACCCACCAATGGCGAGGTCGAATCTTTGCTGACTCAACCTACGATTCTAAATAATAGTTTCAATTCCCGTTTTATGAAACTTATAAGATCCATTTCGTTGAAATATTTCAATCTTTAATTGTAATCGGCCGACCATCGCCATTCGAAAGTTAAGGAACTTATATTTTCGAGAACAACGGATCTATTACACCCCTTGCAAGCATTTTCAATTTCTTTTCATTGAAAACATAATGGACGGCATGTTTCTGCAATTGTCGGCGTTAAACACAAAAAAGAAGAGAGAGAAAATATAACGAACGCACGAGACAATGAAACGATAATACGTCGTAGAAGACAAAGGGGGAAAGGATTTTCGAGGAAGATTCTGCGACTATCATTTAACACTACTGATTGCGCAAACAGTTTCCATTATAATTAAATGCAGATTCGTATAATTTTCATGCGCAAAATACAAGAAAGAGACGAAGATTAACAATTTTTTGTCCTTTTAAAGAACCCTTTCCCCTTTTTCTCTCGTAAATTCCCGACAAGGAACGATCAATGATTTTTTTTCCAAGAGGAGGGAAAGAGAACAAGTTCGTACAAAATGAGGGATTCCTTCATGACTCACCTTCGACTTTAAGAAAGATAAAAGAGATGGTGTTTCGATGGGGGTGAAGGGTAGGAATTGAACGCAAATGAGCGTCCCTCAAGGATAACGTGACACAAACAAAAAACCTTCAGCCTGTCCAGCACAATATTTTTCGTCCAGAACATTTGTTTCTTTTAACGTGACAGTTTATTAAACGAAATTCATAATTATAATATTAATAATAATAATAATAATAATAATAATAATAATAATATTAATAATAATAATATTAATAATAATATTAATAATAATAAAATAATAATAATAATAATAATAATAATAATAATAATAATAATAATAATAATAATAAAATAATAATCAATGGAAACTAAAGGATAGACAGAAAAAAGATCACAATTAAAGCGCGGGGGTATCAGACGTTGTAAAATCACCCATAAACCCCCCAAAAAAAAACAATATCTTCGACTCTCGTCCTGTACTCTCCCGTGTTCATATTTCGAAATCAATGAAAACGAAAGAAAAAGAAAGAGAAAGATGGATCACTAATCAAGAGTAATGTTAATCTTATCTTTTTTCTCTTTTTCTTTGTTCGTTTTTCATGATCAATGTTTCGCCGGAAACATCGTTTGCGTGAACGTATGCTTCTTCGATCCTCGACGCATCCCCATTTCTGTCAAATTAAACGATAATACGCGCTATTATGATAAGTCGTTGACATCGTTGATTAAAAAAAGGGGGTTAACGTCGAAGAGAAGAAAACACGAGAGTCTGAATGCTAGTGAAATTCTTCCACGCATAAAACACACCGACGCGTTGACTGCCACGGTGATAATTGTTAATAACAATTACTAAGGATACAGTCGTGTCATTTTTCTTAATGTAACGCTTTTAAAATTTGTTTAACCCCTTCGACGTAACGAGTAAACATTTGCCTTCGTGTAAGTTTTGAGATAATTTGAAAAATCAAAAATCGCGAGAGCGCAAGACAATTTATAGATGCAGTTTACCAACACTAGGTCGAAAGGGTTGAATATTTGTTAATGTTAACCCTTGTACGGCAGGGCGGATCTCTGCTGACCCACCGTATAACTCGGGGATAAAATTTAATATTAAATTCCATGTTTTCCGAACGTTATTGTTTTTAATGTACGAAATTAACTTATCTTAGAAACATCGATTCTTAATTTTAACCGATGCATCGTTGCAAAACGCTGTCCCATAGGTGTGGGTCACGAATAACTTGGCCACTGCCGATCGAGGGTTAGTTCATTAAATTGGACAAGTCTTCGAATCTTTATTAATGTCTTGTATTACACAAGAGAAAGGGAAAAAGGGAAAATGACTTACCCTTCATCGAAGAATCACCCCGCTTAAGACCGGTGACCCCCATGACAGTCAACGCGTTGATTCAACCCTCTCTCGTTCTCTTTTGTCTTCATCCACGCGTACCTTTCATTCGTCGTTTCTTTCTTCGTCTTTCACTCTCGCATCCATTCGTTTTATTCTTCGTCTTAGTAACAAACTAATAGTTTTAAACAACTTGAGCACAGGTAAAGCACCGACGTGTCGCGTCTCGCTAACTTCATTATTTTTCCAAGCATCTCGATGTATGTCGCGTATACGTATGTGTATGTGTGTGTGTGTGTGTGTGTGTGTGTGAGTGTCGGAAGGAATAGTCGAGGGAACAAAAAAAGAAAAAAAAAAAAAGAAATATGAAACGAAAAAGTAAAACACGGTTGTTCTCGGCGAAACGAAAAGGAAAATTGTTGTTTTTTTTCGAGAGAAATTGAGCTTGCGAAACGTGACACACACGCGGCGCCGTAACAAGAAATTATCTACACAGTACACGCGTTCATCTCTCTTTTCTTCCCTTTTTTCCTTTTTACCTAAATCGTTTCCGGCGTTTTACGTACGCCACGAATTTCTTCTATGCACCTATATATTTTCTCTGAACCGTTCGATCGATCTCGACGATCAAGAACAAGAACGAAACGGAAGAAGCGGAGAAAAAAAAATAAAGGAAAATCAGTGGTGGCAGATCAAGGAAGATCGTCGAGATTGATTGTCGGCTAGGCATCGAAAACGGAAACGCGTTCTTAAGAAACGGACAAATTATCGTAAATATAACTTTGGGCAACGATTGCTTACTTCATTTCTCCTCTTCGTTATCTCTTTCTCTCTCTTTGTCTTCTCTCAAACACGCACGTATTTCCACGCTTCTTTCGCTGTTTCTCGTTTAGACAAGGTACTTAGAATATCTTCAGTAAAGTCTATATCCGTTCTCTCTTTCTTCCTTACGCACCTACCGTACATCGATTAATTAATCAAAAAGCTAGATCACCGTGATCACCTCAAAAAGTAGAAATTTTTTTACCAAAACTTACTTAAACAATAGGAACGATCATATATTTTGAATTTACTTCATAAATTGCTTTGCTAGTATCGTCATTTTATTAGATCGTAATAATTTGTACGTATACATTTCGGTACAATAAATTATTGAAATATACGTATATCCCATTGTTCAAATTTTGTTTCAGAAATGTTTTCATAAAAAATCTTCATTTTTTATTGCTTCAAAATACAATACTTTCTGAACTGATCAATATATTCAAACCCTTTGATCAATTAATCGAACCGATCAATCAATTAATAATAATAATATATATAATATTTATTTATTCATTTATTTATATATATATATATATTTATATATTTATATTTTTATATAATAACTATATACAAGGAGGTTCTCCATACCGTCCTCTCTCTCTCTCTCTCTCTCTCTCTCTCTTTCTTTCTCTCTCTCTCTCTCTCTCCTATCCTCTTTTCTCCTGTGCGCCTTGTGTTCAACCCTCTCTTTATCCCTGATTCCTCTTTAATTTTCTATTATTTCCGTTACTTTCGCTTTTACTATTTCGTGGCACTGTCGTCGATATACCCTAAAATCTCTTTCACGCGATTTGTGCCCTCACGTTTAATCCGTGTGTCAACGTGTGTCCGTGTCTGTGTCTGTATCTGTGTCCATGTAATTCGTATTTAAAAGGTGCGTACGATGCTTAGATCCCTCATCCACTTTGCTTGCATACTTTTGGCACACATACCAACGACCACACTCGTTCACGTGCATACCGTACATACATTCTCTTCGTTAATTATCCCGTTGCGAACGAAACGTCCACTCGACCCAGAAAGGTATGCCCAACCACCCCGTTCCAACTGTTTTGGGCTGGTTGAACCACCCCCCTTGGAAAATAGGTGTACCTTACGACACGATTTCTCCTGGCTTTGCTATTCTCTCTTACGAACAGTGCTCCTGGAAGGCAGGAATATAAGAACGAAATTACCAAGCGGTCCCATCGATTTTTCGATTCTCTTCTTTTCGGGGGTTGTCCGCTCGAAGGTTAAGCATCGATTCTGTGGATCTTTCCACGCGATCCGCCAATGGGTCGCCAACGATTCACTAACGATTTCCGCGATTCGCGCTTCGTTCGATCAAACACTTCATCGTTTAGGTCGTACATGCTCGCGTTAGGAACAACGTCCCGATCTGATACGTACCACCTATGTCAAATGGTACAATGGTCGATGAAACCGCGAACGAAACGCAACCGGGAAAGTTTCATGGAAATTCAATCTTTTAAACAAATGCGGTAATAAAAGGATTAGTTCAGAAAAGTTTCCAAATCTTAGGGATAATACACGCAAATTAACACGCTGACTGCTATTTAAGTAAATTAAAAAACAAACAGAAAGATAAATCTGTAATATTTAAGATCGCAACGTAAAAGTTTAAACTCGAGAATTAACTACTTATATACAATTTCAATGTTGTACTGCACGAGCCCGTTTTACATGCAGCGGTCAAAGTGTTAACAGCGCTTTTATTTGTTTAATTAGAAGATTTGAAATGCATCAAAAATATCCTCCTTTATTATTCGGGCCGAGCACCGAAAGGGTTCAAGAATATTCTACAATAATTTCTTATCATTTACGTTTACATTCACCCGGTGAATGATAACCTATCTATGGTAGTATTGCCGAAGAAAAGATGAAAAGAACAAATCTTATTCGCTTCGATTTAAAAACCGAAAAAGCCTTTGATCGAGCATGATTCGTCATTCGAAAATCATAAACTTCAAGCCTCTCCTTCAAACCTTGAACAACCCCAAGCGTAAACGAGTTTAACACTTTGACTACTAACTTTCGAAATCGTTGAACATTTTCATGGATAAAAAGAATGTGATTTATCGCGTAAAGAAATATTTGTAATTTGAAGCACTCGGTAAGAATATTTAATAATCAGCTAAATGGATGGTAGTCAACGTGTTAAAAATATAAATGTCATCTAGAAAAAATTACAAACAAACAACGAAGTGGCACACACGGATCGATCGAAGGATCAGCGATACCGATGGGACCACCGTGGATCAAGAACCCAAAAGGCAAACAGAGAAGGTAGATCAAAGTCGTGGAAAAAAAAGGCAATCGATACTATTAATAAACCTAAAGAGATCCGAGACCGGGAGAAGCGCGAAAGGACGAAGAAAGCTTGGAACTTTATGGAACCTTCGAAAGTAGTTTAGGGAACGTTTAGCTAACAATCGATAACGCGGTGCCAGGGTTCTCCTCTTCTTTTGTCGGTGACTATTTGCTTTGGCAAGTCGAACAAGTCGTCCGAGAAACACAGTTTTATTCGATAATCGTTCTAGCAGGTTACTTTCTAAGCAACTTCGAAACGTGAAAGTTAATCAGCTAAGAAGTAAAACGATTGGTTACATCGAGGTTGACCGGTGATCGGGATCGATCCTGCCGATTCACGGCGAACCGATATAAGGGGAAGTCCCGATCGATACGGATACCGTATCGAACGGACTTTCTAATATTTCGCTCTTCATGCATGGATGCCCGGTAGCATTAAAACGATTTAAAAGCCCGGCCTGATTTGCATTTGACCAGCAAACGGGGATCTGCAGGCGCCTCGATCGTTCTTGAGATCGATCATCGGGAAACGAGCGTATTCGTCGTATTTGACTCGCGGGCGATGGACCGTCGCGTCGAGACGGTGACATTACGATTATCTTCGTACATTACGAACAACTTGTCGATGTAGCAAATTCTTTCTTTTTACGAACGTTAGCTCCGTTTCGTAGGTCCGAATCACCGAACGATCCGCTTGTCCAGCATTCGAGGGTTAATAACAGAAAAGAGAAATTTAAAAAGCAAACGATCGTGTATCCCTAATAAAAGCGTTAACGACTCCGCGATGTAACTTTCACGTTTAACGGTACACCGGCTAGAAAATGATCGAAACGGCGTCGAAGCAAAAGAAAGGGTATTCCGGAACAGCAAGAGGCAATTAATCAGCACCTAGCACCGCGGCTAATCGAACAGGAACGATTTAGAATCACTCGTGATCGGATGCGTGCACACACCGTAAAATAGGTTCTAAATGGTCGTACAAGATCTACACGATAGTCGAAAGGAAGGTCGAAGGGTAGCTCGGATCGGTAAGGTCGATCGACGCGCTACCCTTCGAGTCGAAAGGAGAAAACCGACGGAGAGGATCGAGTCGTCGAACGGGACGATCGAAAGGGAAGGGACAGTATCGCAAGAAACAAAAACGAAGAAGAAGAAGAAGAAGAAGAAGAAGAAGAAGAAGAAGAAGAAACCGAGGAGAAATAGCGGTTTGTTCCTAATCTTCGAGACCAGCCGGAGTTACTGTTTCTCCTTGAGTCCACCGAGAAGAGAGTGGCTCTCCATCGTCGCGCTGAGATTGCTCAGATTGCTGAGATTGCCCAGGTTGCCCAGATTGCCCAGGTTGCCCAGATTCGGTTGGTGCGCGTAGTTTCTGATCTGGTGCAGACTGATCAGTTGGTTCGGGAACGAGGTGGCGTTCTGATTGGTGGTGGTGCCGGACGTGACACCGGACGAGGAGGAGGCCGGCGAGGACTTCTGCGTCGAGTTGAAGGCTTCGTAGAGGTACGGCCTGGAGGCTGGATGATGGCTGGTCGGATAATGCAGGTGGTTCAACGGGTTGAGCGGATGCTGCATGGAGGAGATCGAGTTTATCGAGATCGAGGAGATCGGCGTGAACGCCGAGCTGCTGTTCGGATGATGATTCGGCGCGCCCGGTTGAGGCGTTTGTTGCCTCGAGTCGTTCTCTATGGACTCGCCGCGATGCCCGTGACCAGGTAACAGCATCTCCGGGTTCTGGTTCTGATGGTAGTCGGTGTGATGATGCGGCAATCGTTCGTGCAGGTCGCTGATCACCGAGTCCGGACTGACTTTCGGCCAATAGTGATCCTGATGATGGGCGGTCATCGCGTGTATCGAAGGCCTGAGTCCGGTACCGATGATAGGTGGTCTCTTGTCCGTTCTCTCCGCGTGTTTCTGCATGTGCTTGGCCAGGTAGGTTTCCTGGGTGTAACTCTTGCCGCAGTACTGGCAGATGTGCGTCTTAAGGTGCTTCGACTCCTTGTGCTTCGGTATGTGCTCGAGCAGGCTGGGCTCGTCGGAGAAGCACTTGTAGCAGGAGTTACACTTGTACGGCTTGTCGGTCTGGTGGCACCGGGAGTGGCTCTGTAGGTTGCTCAGCTGGCTGAACGCCTTCGTGCAACCTGGATGCCGGCACTTGTACGGTTTGTCGCCGGTGTGCGTGCGGATGTGCTGCTGTAGGTGGCTCAGTTGGGTGAACTTCCGTTGGCAAATCTCGCAGCGGTACGGCTTGATGCCCAGGTGGATCCTGGTGTGCTGCGACAGGTACGAGGAGTTCGCGAACGCCTTCGAGCACTGGGTGCACTTGTACGGCTTCGCCTCGCGCATATGGATCTGCGTGTGGAGCTGCAGGTCCGCCTTGCTACCGAAGATCTGTAATCAATCAACGAGTCTGGTAAGTTTTACGTTTCGACGTTCTACAGAATAGATTCTATTCTACGTAAAGGCATTTGTCATACAATTACAATCGAATCGGGGATTAAATTTGAATCTGGATAGGGGATGCGCCAACGTATGGCTCAGATTATGACTTAAGCAGAAATTACCAGCTTTGGGAACGACGCGACCTAGGTTAAACTTGAAACGAGTACTATGAATCGACAAGAGACTCGTAATAAGTAGCGATAAACTGGATGAGTTAATTAAATCATCTTACAATTAGATCGTTAAAATACCGCGCGATGCACCGTTTGGACCGGTTCGGATTTCGCTCCCATTTCCCTCCGATCTTTCGTTTTCATCTAGTCCTTATCCGTCTCTCCCTCTGGTGGCACATTAGCCGACCACTCGGTAAGTATATTTATAAATAAATAAATGTAAACGAGGACTGGCGGTAGCCAGAGCGTACGTGTAAAGCGGGGAGAGGATGACCTTGTCTATCATGGCCTAGCCTGCAGGCATACCTGACTGACTGGCTTTAGCTACCGCATAGAGATCTCCTTCTCTCTTCCCTCTTCCTCTCTTAATTCCTCCTTTCCATGTCTTTTTTTTTATTTCGTTTCTTTTCCTCTCTCTCTCGCTCGCTCTTTTCGTCGTTCGCCTTCTCCGTTACTCTTTGCCCCTTTTTGTTCGTTGCTCGCGGTGTCTCGGTTCTCTTTGTACGGTAGTTCGTTCGTCGGTAGCCTTAAATATCTCTTTTTCCCCTTATTTTTTCCTTCGTTTTCTCTCGTGTTCTGCTTGGTCGTTCGTGGAAAAGAAGATGGCAACGATGAGCCGAGAGGATGGCTCATTACCGCTTTTGCTCGCCACGATCTCTGCAACGGTATCAATATTGACTCGACAGGTGTTCTAATTTGTCCGATCTAATTGATACCACCCTCCACGAGGCAGAAAAAAGTGGTCGTGTTTCTGGCGTGGAAACAAAGTTGCGACGACTTCCGGTGATTCCACGAATCCACCTCGATCAACGGCTATAATTTCACCATCAATGGACCGGTTCAAGACTGAATCCTCATTAGGCCGCAGCCACTTTCGAGCACGAGTAACAGCTTGAAAATATCTTCGGAGTTCAATTTTAATCCTTTCTATATACCTCGAGCCTTCGAAAACTCGATGCTCGCGTTTGACAGCACGTTGTTATCCTAATCAGCGTCGTGTAATAGTCGAGTCGTTAGCGATGAATCATGAGCGTCGAATCGATAGCGCTCTAAATTCTCGGCACTTCGAATTTCGTGCGCTCCCAGTTTCCAACACACTGATATTTTGCTGCATCGAATTCCAAATGGGTCGAAATCTCGGCGCTTTAAATTCCGAGTGCTTCGAATTCTCGTAATCGAATCGTCTGTGACGCGTTGCAAACTAGAATGGTTAATTAACGGCATCGTTGATCTTCGAGTTTGTTTGTTCCGACGTTCGACCTCGAAAAGCAGAGTTGAAAAGCAACAAGTAATTCACCGGGGTCACGAGATTCCATCCTGAAATTACGAGGATGCGTGTTCCGAGTTCTTGGAAAGACGAACCAGCGAAACGATCGGAGATGAGAGGATATCGCACCAGGACGACGCGAAGAGGAATCGTAGAAACTATCCTAGACACGCGAAGAACGATGGCAAAATACGATCGGTTTCCTGGCTGATCGCGGATTGCTCGTGATTGTTACGTAAAACGACAGATTCCATTCTCGGATAGTACCGTGCCACGCCCCAGGAATACAAGAATGATTATACGACCTTCGAAGGATAATCGATTTCTATATCAGTGTCGATGCTCTCGTATTTTACACGTTGATCGCGATATCGATACACGCTACTTTCTATCATTCATTATTTCATTCAGGCATCTTGTACGATTGTATCGAATTAGATAAATACGACAATCTTTTATAATATAGATGACGAGATCCTCTGGAAATTAAAGCGCCGCTCGTATGGTCTCTATTCGCGATGAAAAGAGAATATTTAATAAATGTAGTAGGCAGGATCGATTGTAAGTATGATTCAGAAGTGTCCTCGATCACCGGAAGTCAACTAGAATACCCGGCAAGTCGAGCGAGAAACATCAAGGCACGATCGATTTCGATTCTAGAAAACGAACGAAGCAAATCAATCACAACCATTCGATTTCTACTCGATACTTTATGTATATTCGAAAAATAAATATAAATCACTATTGAAAAGTACATTCATCTGTTAAGTTTAACCGAAGTTTTAATTAAGTTTGTCTTTCGTTTATAAAATGAACGTAATATCACGGTAACAATTAATAAGATACGGAATAAATGATTAGGAATGCTCGAAATTTTCGACAATTTTCCCAATCTCGTTTCAAATTCATTTTCCAATGTGAAATAAAAGGCCAGAATAAGGTCGAAACGATGCTCGGGACCCACCAGAGGCCAGAAAGAAGAAAAAAAGATTGTTGAACGAGTATCCCGTTAGTTGTTCTCGCGGTTCTCGCGGGATCTTCTTTAATTCTCTGTTGGCTAGTTTCGACCTCGACAAGTAACGTCTGGCCGATCCTTTTACTCGTGATTTATTCGGCGATCGTTGTTGCGTGCGTCTTCAACAGCTGACTCGCCACGTCCTTTAACGGTCTGGGACCAGTGTATTTTTCTTTTTTATTTCCTCCTTTCGAAACGCGTCCTTGCCGGTGTCAAGTTCGCGCGTCGGGGCCCACGTAACGCGATCGTTCTTTCTGTTCGTGTGGTGTTTCGCCTCTCTCTTTTCGGGGTCTGACCAGCGACGATTAATCGACGGGATTAAAACCTCGTTCGGATCACTCGAGTTACTTGAGAATTCAAGTTCGAGTTCATACGAGTCGAGCAACTTCGTTCGGAGACGTTTGGATTCATAGGTAACCACTCATTTCGGGACGTAAAAATTCTCGCGTGATTCGATGACATAAAAGTATCACAAAATGCCATTTACGGTACGCCAGATTGAAATTTAAAGATTATAGAAGGTGATTATACATATAAAGAACCCAGCGATATTTTTAATATAAAATGGCTGCTGGTTAGTCGTTCAGATAGACAACTGCTAATTTGTGAACCGACTGATGCGCTTCGCGGTGGTAACCGAGCTTCAGCCACTATGTAATCAAACTGTTTATGAAATACTTACGTAGCCATTTTCTTCAAACCTTAAGCTTCAATTTGATATATCGCGTAAGCAATCTTGCAACGGTTTCATGTCATCAAATGAAAACGTGAGCAAATACCGAGTCTCTAGGTTCACTATTTTCCACCTTCGAAGTTATCTAAAAATTATCCTTTCAAATAAGGAAATGAATCAATAATTTAATCTTCAAGCAACAGAATAATTTAACGATTGTACGTGGCTTTTTTTAGAACGAGTGAACCTTACAGAAGATTGATTCGAACGAAAATGACAAATCGACGATACCAGCTTTTTAGAGGATAGTCACGCGGCCAAGCAATGACAACTCTTACAGATGAAGATGTTGAACGAAGAAGAAAAAACTGCTTAATTTATGCGTAAATAAAATTGCCGATGAACAGGCACACCTTCTGCACGAAATATTTCGTTCCTCGCGAATTATTACGTCGTCGAGAACGAGCGATTAGTACAGCCCAAGGATATTCTTGTAAATAATCCCGATTGATGTTTCGATGCAAATTATACTGCGTCAATGGTTACGAATTGACACTTTTAATTGATAAGGACAATTTATACGTAACCACGAAAAACATCGGCTTTGGAATTTCAACGCTTCGAGTTGTTAAGAGTAATAGGTTTCTCGCTACCGTCGAAAAGTTGTATAGGAACGGGAAATTCTGGGACGATTGCCGAGCAGGTAATGAAGAATCAAAAATGGTAAATTCCGAAATCGCGCAGCTATGCGAGAAATTAACACTTCTTTAATTGCGAAACGGTCGTGCGGGACTTCGTGGCCTCGAGGCTACTTGGACTTGGTGTGTTACTTCAGTAATTCTCTGATTAATCGACCGCGATTTGCTCGCACGACGCTTAAGGAACCGAGAAAATCACGTTCTCGGTAATTTCTCGGCATAACGTTGCTCTTGATGACTGTTAGGGAGCTTGATCGATCGACTCTGGAAAGTAGAAATTCTTTTTCTTCTTCTTCCTCTTCAAGTTATTCCATTCGGGACGAAGTTCACTGGCAACCGTTGATGCATGGATTCAGAGTTTGGCAAAACGAGCACGGAATAATTGGGAAGAAACCGGTCGACTCGTTTAATCTCTGCTTCAATTTCTTGATACTCGACGAGATGTGGTTAATTAAATCCCTCTTTTATCAATCGTCCGGTAAAATCATTATTTCGAGCGTTGATAAACTTTTCTTATTTATCACACGCTGAAATCTTAGCACTCGATAAAAATGGAAATTGTAACTCTATATAATATACAAGTCAACAATGTTAATAAAGATCAATATTCGAGAATGTAAGTTACTTATGAATAATGCATGAAACTAAACATAGTCTGACTGATAACACTAGCAAAAATTCCATTTTTATTGGTTGCAACGATGGCGTACAAATGTTTTTGTCAGAAAAATATTTGCTTAAAAATTTAGAGAACCCCAACATCGAAAAGTTCGAAAACGGAAAAAATATTCTCGAATTGAAGCCGAGAATGTTTCCAGTCGTTCGTGTTCGAGATTAATATCGGGAATCAAAAGGTCACCAAAATTCCTGCAATCTGTGTCATGCATTAATGGCCAAGAATCGTTTCGAATGATATAAAAAAGAAATACTGCAATCTGCACAGTTTCTCGAATATTTGATTTTTGCGAAAGATCAATTATTTACGATGGCAGTTTCACTAATTAGCTGGCTGGTCGTTAACAAATTTACTATACAAAAAATTGCATAAAAACACGTTAATCTGATTAATGTTCCGTGGTAAGTATTTAATCAAAGATCAACGAATGTCGGATTCGTAATTTTGATTAATAAACTTCAGGAATTCTGTCAATTTCTCGATTCTAAACAATCAGACGAGCTCTGTTTTATGTCTGGATTACATTTGTGTTAGGTTTGGATTAGCTAGAGAAGGACGTGGACCATCTTCAAGGCGATTTTATGGGAGAGTACGCTTCGATTTAAAAAGTTATTACAGTTAGTCCTGGGGTGAAGTTAAAACTAGGGTTAGGTCCAAGTTAGGTAAAGTGGACACGGCGCAGATAGTTTCCCCCCCACTTTTTTCTATAGGACACGTACAAAATCTCGCATCTCGAATCGTTCGAGTCGATGATCGAACGCGTCTGCGTCCGGTCGTAGCCTACGCGTAGCCTCGGGCCAGGACTCGTAAATTCAATTTAAATATTCGACCTTAATGACGGTACGCGTCAGACACGAAAGAGCATTCGGTAGTCGTCAGGGTCGTGGCACGAAGCACTTAAAAAGAAAAAAAAAAAATGAAAAAATCAAATTTCCGTGACTGATTCGCGTTTCAAGCCTTTAGCTAAAGATGTACATAGGGTGTTCAAAAATGACAAAAGCTGTTCGAATTAACGCCTCGACGACCGGACTTGCAACCAGATTCGCGGTAGACCATATAATCTGACGGAAAATATGTTGCAGTTCAAGCGTTGGAAGATTTTTTTAACGGCAGAGTTGTCGGCGCGAAACGTGTGACCGGTTTTGGATTGAAAAATAATATAAATACAAATTGATAGTATTCCCGATGCGAAATAAACACTTTATCATAAGTCGTTCGAACGAGTTTTAGATGTAACGTTAAAGGTAAAAAAAAAACGATGAATATTTATTCGTTCGGTAGATGTATACGATCATCGAGGTACATATTCTAAAAATACAAGCAATTATTGCTGTATTAACATCGTCTGATAGACTGAAACAATCAACTTCTTGCGTTCGATGCGGTTGTTTTTCTGACCGGTACGGAGGCGGTTCGTTTCCCGCCCAGACGTTTCTGCGGTTTTAATTAGTAATAAACGGGATACCTGTGAAAGCACGAAATTGTTTATTGCGATTAAACGGAAGAAGAAGAGAAGGGGAGACGCGTTGAAGAGATTCACGCGAGAGGAATAAAACGGTGAAATTGATTCGATGAGATTGCGTTACGGGTTAATCGGAATCGATCGGCAATTCGCTCTCTATCGCGATTATTTGCTCGTATTTTGGAAAATTAAACGCAGACTCGGGAGATCGAGTCATCACCTCTTACCTTCCGTTTTAATATGGCTGTAATTTTGAATTTATTGCGCTCATTTTTCTCTCGTGATTTTATCGTTCCATAACAGCGATGGACAGATCAAGTGCCCCGATCAACAGCCAACGGGCAACCGGTGTGCGAGGTGCAGTCAAGGGCTGTTACATTTCCACGAAACTTACGAATTTAGAAATTTGCAAAATTTAGAACTCGTGTAAATTTAGAAAGACCTCTACGATTTTATCTTATCGAGAAAAAATTGATAATTCAGATCGGGTCGAAGTTTTGAAAAAGAAAGAAAACGGTAAAGAAAGAATCACGGTTGGAGAGACCGACAAATATTTTCTCTTCGTGGAACCTGAGTTTTACGTCAACTTAGGAGAATGACGGATGGCTGTGTGAGTCCCCATGGTCGATGGGGGCCCATGTAGGCGCCTCGAAGAGCACGTAAGTGCCTTTTCGAATTTCTCGAGGATTGTTCGACCAACGAGAGATGCGTATCCCGGTAATCTGTCGATTCTTCGTGAGCAGGAAACATTCGGCAACTTCTCTGGGCCCTTTTCATCCCCGATTCACCCCTCGTATATAACATTTTTTCGGGCTACGATCACGAAAGCCGGAAATTTGTCCGTGAAACCGGTGAAAAATATGATCGATCGAGTATCGACTGCTTTCTATCCAAAATTTTCTTCGTGCAACTTCTGTACGATTTTCTCGTCTCTTATATGCATACACGAATGTTAAAAGAGTTGAAATTATAGAATATAATTAATTATTTTAGAGTAACAATTATTTTACAAATCTGATGGTAGCAAAAACGAATACTTTCAGAAAGAATCTCGGCGTATTCGGTACCTCGAATGTAATCCTGCAATAAAGGATAGAAAGAACGTCGTTAACGAGTATTTACCCCGATTTCTTGAGCATCCTTTTATAGTAGAATCGTAGAATGGGTTTATTCGAAATTAGCCGTTTAATGAGACGACAATGGACGTAGGGTTTTTATTGTGAAAAATTGTTCAACCGAAAAGTACTCTTCGATTCGTGGAAAGAACGCGCAGATACGAACAATTTAATGTTTCTGTCGTGTATCTTCTCGTTTAGAAATGGACTTTCAACAAACAATCAATTGAAACAAGTGAATTGTTTCTCGGAAAGTAGACACTGCTTCAATTTAGGAATAAAGAAACAACGGAAGTCTACCTTCTTTTCTTTTACCGAGACTTCTGCTTTCCTTTGTCTCCTTGTTCTTAAATAAAAATAATCGTTTAAATAAACTGTTTTTTTTTTAACGGCGATTCAATGAGTGAAGCTCCGGAATAGCAACAGACAATATGCTAAATACAATATCAGTTATCTTTTGTTTCTGTTTCGATATTTTATCATAATTCAGAGTACACGATGATCGAATCTTTTTGTCGTGATAGCTCTTTTATCTTCTCAATTATTTCTACTTTTCTCGGATAAATGCGATTCTTCTAGGAAGACAAGCGAAACGATCTCGGACGATCGCAATAGTCATTTTCCCCGTAGCAATTAACGCGTTAAGGGATGAAAGTTGATTCGAGCCGATAACTATCGTTCGAAAAAGAAAGAGCGTTTCCGATTCGGGCCGTGTACACGGGGAAACGTCGATGCAATTATCGCGTGGCCCGCGACGTGACACGAAAATTTCTATCAACAGGTTGTCACGGGGCTGGACGTGGTTTTCAAACGGGGGTAGAATCGCTTTCAACGTCCCCATTGCCCGTGCTTCTATGGAACTTGATGCGTGCCAGATCGTATTATTCGTTAAATAACTTTATTGATTCGTTCGCGGCTAGCAACGAAAAATGATTTTCCAAACTAGACTGATCCGCGACGATCGATGATCAGTTATCGGCGTAACGAAAATTTTTGTCCAAGGTGCGAGTTTGAGAAATTTGAAAACGTGAAAGTTTGAAATTTCACCAGATTCGAATTAACGAGCGAAAAATGAACGAAATCAATTTGCACCGGTGTCGAATCGACGAGGAAAGAACAAAGTATCGAGCAGCGAATGAAAGTGCGCCCCTTCATTCGCGGTTTCCATAGCAAATCGCGATTGTTTCGAGAAAATATTTATCCGTACTAAAGGGAGAGACTGACTAAGCGGATTCTTGCGGCTAGAACCACGATTTACCAGAGCGGTATTGTGCAAGCCTCGTGTCTCGGTTGACAGGTTTTCAAACCATCGCGCTCTAGTCATTACCAGTTGTTAACGTTTCTCGAACGTCGTGGTAATGATACACGACGGGATTCTATGCGAAACTGAAATCGAAACGGGTTCTCGAACACCGTACGAGGAAGGGAGAACGAGAGCTCCGCGGTTAATTATTCCTGGAATTATTAATTATCCCTTTGTGAGAGCCGAACGACGTCGCGATGCGAGAATCGACCATTCAAGGAAAATCGAACCATTATATGTAGAGATCGGATATTTTTCCAACGTATCTTCTTCCGGCTTCGAACAACTTTTCAAACAGCGTAACTACGCTAAATCGTACGAACGAAATAATCGTTCGCGGATCAATCTCGTACGAATAAATATATGTATAGAGTATTTAGGGTCTAATTAGACGAGAATCGGTTCGAAAAATCAACACACGCGATACCACTGTTATGATAATCGTCCCTGTCGGATGTTCATCATCGAACGAGATATTATTCAATGCGAGCATAGTCGAGCAGGCAACAAGGGCTACTTGATTTTCCATACGATTTATGTGAATACGATTGTGTCCCAGGAAAAATGCCTCTTTCCCATTCTCCTCGGTCCAACCCCTTGCCGAGCGTCATCTGGGACTCATTGGGGCCCCACGTGTACGGAAAACGCTGAAAGGGTGTCCCTCTCTTTTTGTCCACAGAGGGAGAACAGTCTAGTCTAGTGTAAATAGAGATCGTACCGTGATTCTGCGGTGACGCTTTGTGGGCCTTTCGTCGGGACGCTTTATCGTTTCGAATGATCGTACAAGCAGTAACAATTCGAGATCACCTTCGACCAAATTCCTTATTCGACGATGGGGGTAATAAATACTAGCCCCATCTTCAATTTTATCACGCTGAGATAAACAGAGTGGCAGGTCGAGACGGCTCTCGTCCGATCTCTCCTTCGAATTAAAAAATTTTCGATAGATTAAAGGCTTTTAAGATTACAGAATTCGAATGTTCATCCTCGAACGATTATAAACTCGTAAAGCTTCTTATCGGCTCATCTCGATGTTCATCGTGTCGTCGTTTATGCAAAATGATCAACATTGTCATTGGTTGCTGGTAATTTTAATGAAACTTGTACGCTAATCGATAACGAAAATGATCTTACTCGTTGTTTCCTTTTTACTTGTCTTGTCTTTCGGTGTTTGCCGTCGCGGTCGACGTCGTTATCATTAGCATCATAATCGTCATCGTGTGCCATTAAAGAAAAGAACCAGTTTCAAGAGCTCGAGGGTCCCTCTTGGCGTCTCGCGAGAAATTGCGTGCGAAACGTGTTCGCCATTCAACTTTGCCAATCATCGTGTTGCGTCATTTTTCTGGCGTTAAGCTGTTTCGTAGATTGACCTTTGCGTTCGATCGATCCTTCTACTCCGGTGTTGCTATCGATCTCTCTACAATAGGGTTAATTAGCCTATACCACCCCTTAACGAATAAGAATTTCCTCGAGTTTCGACAATATAAAACTCGAATAACATCGAGCAGGAATCGAGTGTTTCCCTCCGAAGGTAGCACACGGCAGCTGGTAGGTGCCTGGAAGAGGATCCAGCTGATTCTTTATCTCCCCAATTATACAATCCTCTTTCTAATTGGCCGTCCATTCGACCACCCTAAAGAAAAGCGAAACCTGACCTGGCGAATTCCTTTTCACGCCATTGGACGACTTCTGTTCGATTTCGGGCTTCTTTTCCACCGACACGA
This sequence comes from Megachile ligniseca, assembly GCA_945859555.1. NCBI lineage: Eukaryota > Metazoa > Arthropoda > Insecta > Hymenoptera > Megachilidae > Megachile > Megachile ligniseca. Next base: position 10,782,396 of record OX243787.1, read on the forward strand.
AATAAACGCCTCCTCCTATTTATCTTACGCGATCCACTAATTTCTTGATCCAAGGATCTTTATTCTTTTTGCGAAATTTTCTTACGAGATAAAAGCCGGTCGAACGATCACCGGCTGGTTTTGAGGTTTGCCAAAGTGCAACGTGAACGATAGTTTAAAGAGAAGGGAAGTAGAAGAAGAGAAACGAACGGGAACAGGAGAGAAACAGGGATCGAAAAGAATTTTTCTTCGGTCTTTCCATGGAACGGGCTCTCGTCGTAGCTGGAATGCCATCGACTGCAACAATTACCAGTCGTAAACGAAGCCTCTCTCGGGCAGTTATCCTGGTCAAGATTGAAATATGAACGAGCCACTTTTTTCACTTTTCTTTCTTTGCCCAACAATCAGTCAGTGGACGAGACTGTGATCTTAACTTATAAACCATAATTTCATTTTTCTCAATTCTACGGCTATTTCCGATTTCGCAATTATAATTACCCTGAATCCTTTAATATCTTAGACAGGCGAATATTTTAACGAATAACCGACGAGTTACCGAACGTTTACAGTTCAAATTACCGCGACAGAAGAATTCCGATTGTCGTCGGATTTCTTAATTAACCGTAAACGTTTGATCATAAAACATAGGATGTCTACTTTGTTGTCACCCGCAGTCTCGTACTCGTTGCAAACGGATCACACAGTTTATGGCAAAAACGGAGCAGAACGAAAAAAAAGTGGCAAACGGGGCTCGAAGTAGTGGCACCTCAATAAATTTTCACTCGTTAAAACCTCAATTACGAGCGGTCGTTTTTGCCAGGAGCGGAGGAGCCTCTTCGAAAAAAGCAGCACGAGACAGACTCGAGAAAAACAAAGGGTGCAAGAACATGCCGTCTACAAGAAGCAGGACGATTATTCTCGAGGAACCACTTCTAGCACACTTTTTTCCGTTTTACCGTTTGCCGAGACTGCGGATTTTACGCTTTTTTAATTATCGGTGAAAATCTTTGGAAATTACATCTTCTACTGACCCAAAGAATCGTAATGTTTGGACGACGCGAAATAATAAAAAATTTAAATAACATAGAATATTCGTCGAGAAGTTTCGAAAACGGTCGAAAATTATTCAGAAAACTTGATTCTCGAATTCCTAAACGATTGTTCGAAACAGGAACGACTCCGAAGCGAAACAGAAGCAAAGAGGGGAAGAATGATAGAAAGGGAAGAAAGATGCAAATTCTCTTTTACAAAGATCGTCGCGAGAGCCAAACGAAGTTCGCAGGAAGTGAAGCGGAATCGCGTCGTACTCGTTTCTCGTTTCCTCATATTCATTAAAATGGAAAATATTGTTGGCGGGAAATGCACAGTTTTCCCTTTCCTATGTTCCTCTTTCTTTCTTTTTTTTTCCACGCTCGTGACAGTTATTACACAACGATGATGCAATCGCGAGGATTCTAAAGATCGGAATAAAGGCTAAAATATTCTTCTCTTATTATTCTAACGCAACAGACGGTCGAACGAAGGGATAGATTCGAATAAAATGGTAGAGACATTCATTCGATCCGGATTCTTCTATTCCCTGGGCCATCGTTTCGCTCAATTTTTCACTTACTTTTTCCCATTTTCTCTTCCTCCGCTACCATTCATCACGAGTGACATTTTAATTGCTGTTTCATTGCTCATCTTCAGAAGACTGTCTTTTTTTTTTTTTTATAGGATCCTTCAAAAATAGTGCCGCGAAATTTACAAAGCATACTGCACTCTCAATTACTCGTTTGGTCGTAGAATTAATGATCTATTCTACTCTTGTTAAATTATTACACGACGATGTTACGTCAGTTTCATTTAAAATGTTGAATACGAGAAGAAAAAACGATGTTCAAGATACTCTTTATGCAACGAGAACGATGATCCACTGTAATTTGCTTTAATTAGAGTTAGGGTGCCTTTTACAGACTGTAAGTTACACCGCAGTTCGTACAGAAAAATACTGTCGTTTGAAACGACATCGGGGCACAAACGCACTCGTACATTCAGCAGAAAGAGAACGTGTTCACCCTGGTTGCTTCTCTTAATTATTTCCATGATTTTCATGCCTCTTCAAACTGTACCACGATAATTAATGTTTTCCTTTCGGGAAGCAACAAACCGTTCGCAACAATTAAAACATTACTGTCCTTCGTGCGCTTGAACCTCGTTAATGTTTCGCCTCTATACCGGTAATGTTCCACCGAAAGTATTTTCAAAACTTTTTATTCAATTTCAGATACCGATATAATTAATTGTTCGCCAGTTGTCAGAGTCACGTTTCATATTTCACTGCGAACACCGGTAATTTCCATTTCTAATTTCCGAAATTTCCAGCCTCAAGATTTACAACTTTCACTGCTGCAGCTTTCGAAGAATTTCAATTCTTTTTAAATACAATATACGGATTCTCTTCTTGTTTCAGATCACCATCCGCGAATTTCACCAAGGCACTCGATCTTCGAAATTCGCAAACCATCGATCAAAATTATCAGCGTTCCCGGCTTCGCTTCGGGAACCACGAGTAAATCTCCGTTCCAGGAGAATGATTTACGTAAACAAAAAACTACCCCCTGGCGGAGTTCACACCTCCGAACGTACCTGACCATCTTCACTCTCCATTAACCGGCCAAGGCATGTTCTCTTCGTGAAGCACTTTCACTTCGCGTTATCGAAGAACTTTCTTCGTGAACACGAGGGGGCGAACACAGACGACAAAATGAAGCAGGGTGTCGAGAGAGCCGGTTCAATCAGGAGGTAGCCTCACTCGATGGAAGGGAGGGATGATGGGTGGTGGTGCGTTACAACCCCCGTGTGCAAAGTAGGGATCCACCTCTTCGAGTTTGCATCGACGCACGAGGATAGGGGGAGATCAGGGGGTTGGTCGTTTCTATCGGGGTGGTTATCCCTTGGTTATGCTAACGTCGATGCCGATTTGGTCCTAGGGGAAGATTTTTTTCCTCCTTTTTATCGTTTCCTTTTTTTTCTTCTCTCGTCCAGCTAGGACATACTTCAATGGCGGTCGCGTGCGTGTGCACCACCCCATGGAAGGGGAGGAAAGACCATCTGCGCTTTCGAAAGGATACTTCTAACGGTTTTAGCGCGATTATTCGCCAAAATTTTGGCCATTTTCGAGCAATATCGATGGGGCGGTTCAAGGGATGACGAAGACAATTTTTTTCGGCCAATGATTTTACTTCGTGAAAGGATAATTTTTTTTTTTTTTAGGTAGGATACATCGAGCCAAGATGTAGCGATACGACACGTGGAAATAAAGGATGACGAGCGACTAAGAAAGAAGTCGAAATGGTTTCTAGAAAAAGGGAGAAGAAGCGAGCAAAATGGGACGAGCCTCGACGCTTTTTAAAACGAAGGGAGAGAAGAGAATTGTTTAACGAAAGAACTCGATGGAATCGAACGCGACGGCAGGTGAACGGCACGTGCGTAAATGGTGAAAGGAGATCGCGAGGAACGGGACAAAAAGGAATGAAAAGCACGAGGATACAGAACGCGAGGCAGAGAGAAGGGGACGGAAATTCAGTGAAAAAAGAGGAAAAACCTGTCGAGAATCGCGTTAGACAGATTGAAACAGGAGGGGTAAATTCGTGCGAATATTCCTACTGTTCTATCGAAAGGGGTGGGTAAACGTGCAAGACTGCAGAAAATCGTGCTTTCGGGGAAAAGAGAAAATGTAAGTGTAAAGAATACCTGATGAAAATAGAAATTGGTATCTTGCACGTGAGCGAATATTTTTAACTATCCAGTTTGGAAACTGGATCTCTCGCGTAGTATTTAAATATTATCGATCTTACGATAGGGTTAATTATCATTGGTAATGATTGGAATTCAGAAAACGAAACATTATCCAATTTAAACTCTCAAATAAACATAAACAAAATCCAAGTATCATACGCATATACTTCGACTGTTCGTTCAAAGATTTTTAACGAGAGTTAAAAGGTAACAAAAAGATGTCCACCAAAGGACCACATTTCTACGGAGACTATAGAAGAAGCTAAAGCACTTACTTATAAAAAAGCCTGCAAAAGCAATCCATCTTTAAAAATCACCGCAAAGGCAAAGAGCCAGAAAATATCCAAAGCTAAGTCAAAAAAGCAAAAGGTCTTCGTAAAAAAAAACGGATCCGGCTGTATCACATCGTAGAGATAAAGTTGCATAAGAATGATGGCAAAGGACTTGTACGTTCTGTCAGGATTTTTAGGGCGATAGAATGGTAAAAAAGGAAATACATAGACAGAGGGTGAAACGAAAGGGTGGTGAGGGCGTGAAGAAGAAGAAGAAGAAGAAGAGGATGACGCAGGATGAGGATGCTGATGAGAACAGCGGTACTAACGATACCTTAATGAAAGCCAAGGCAAAGGACCGCCTCGAGTTTCGTCAGAGGGCCGGATTCTTTTACATCGTTACACCCTGTGTACAGGGTGTTTCGAAAATAAGTAGCCTGGTTATACAGGGTGTCGAAAAAATTCGAGTACTTTTGCAAGGTTAGAAAGCCGCGCGTTAGATCGCCACGCGTCGAGTCACTACGCGCTGCATCGCTATACGTTCAATTAGTATGCACCGAATTACTATGCATCGTTCCGTCACGCGTTCAATTACCACGTGTAAAAAGTGTCCTCGTCATATAGAAATGAATATTAAAAAAATGTGGCGCTTTTTCAACAGGTTAAGGTAACCCTTATAAGATTACTCAGGGGTATACGATTTTTTTCACATTTCGGAAAATTTCACGTTCCGACGGTCAAGGAACTTTTTCCATTTGCTCGGCACAGATTGAATAACTTTTGGACTTCTTTCATGGCTTTTTTTTGCCTCGTTCAACACCGAACGATATCGTGCTACGACAAACTCTGGAATTAATGGTGTCTTTCCGCGCATGCTGCTTTCCTTCTTCTATCTGTTCCTATCCTTCCCCATTGATCTTAATAATTCGTATTACACATGATCGAAGATTATAATCCGTGATTATGAGATTGGGAGATTAATCGAACGCTGCAAATGTCGACTCGTTTAAATATTTATTATCGAACGTAATTATGGATCGATCAATTAATATTTTAATTATGATTCTATTTCTTTGCCGGAACTCAAAAGCAAGATTTGCGTAATTGTCGTTTAAAAATTTTATTCAAAATTTCTACGATACCAAAAATTTAATCCATAATGGCACATTCACTGTGGTTCGACCGGCGGTGAGACGAATGAATTTTACGCACCCCTGATCAAGGTAAAAATTGAGTTTCGAATGCAACCATATAAGAAAAGAATCAAACGAATTGTAAATTATACTCTTTTATTTTGGGGAACGGCTTACCGACCGAAACACCTTGGAATTATTTTCAGATACTGTTTATCTTTAATAAGTCCAAGACAATGTTCCACGAATTTCAGAAACTAATGCATTCGCAAGAAAAGAGTAAGAAAAAAAATTAATTCTGCAAGATCAAAAAATCGTAAATCATTAAGAATGTTCGAGCAAAGATCGAGCTTGTGAAAAGATCAAAGATCGTAGGATGTTGGATTTATTTATTTATAGCCGCTAAATTTATGAAGCAATTATTCTGTCTTCTCCTTTGCGTCATTTTATTCGTCTTTATTCTTTACCATAAAGTTTTCGTAATCCTATTATCTTTTATCCTCGAAATCGAACTTGAGATGGAACAACTCAATCAATTTGAAATCCTTGTTTACGTCCGACAATAAATAATTTAAATTTATTTAATGCGTTATCGTTTAAATTTTACCGCAAAAACCTGCTTAATGTTAATCAAAACGATGAAAAAATTGTTGGACAAAAGATTGACGGTGAAACTATTCTGATCCAATTAACATTAAAAACGAAAGAATTTGTATAAATAGAACGAGTTCGGTTTTGTAATACTGGATCTGTTAATCTATTTGATGACCCTCGGAGGCTAATTTTCAATAATTCATGGTGAATATTAATTACGCTTTTTGCATAACATACAAAAGAATGTATACTATTTACATAACTAAAGAAATAAGAAAACGAGTGCAGATATCTATCTGCGTAAGGCAACGGGAATGGAAAAAAATCTCGCTATTTAATGGCCCGTGAAACGAATAGAAGATCAGCCAATTTCAATATTATAATAAGCGAATTTCAATTACTGAATGAAATTCAAGAAACACTCAAGAGAAAAAGGCAACTCTTTAAATTGCATCGATCGATTCGATCAGCTTAAAAGACGTCGTTCGTTGTTAATATTCGGACTTTTGACGAACGATGACAAATAAGAAGCATTTCCTAAAATTTATCTCCCGTTACATATTCATTCTCTCTTTCTCCAGTATTTTGGAACACGAGATTCAAGCTGAAGGACTTTTTAACAGGTCAAGTTTCGGAATCTTGGTCCCAGTGACGCACAAATAGAATTACTCGCCAGACGACCAGAAGAATACCACCCCCGTTGCTTTCTACCGTCGACGACACCCTCGTCCCATGCCGAAGACGTTCAAAATTCACCCGCTGTTTCAAATAACAGGGACAGTGGTCGAGATTCTCGAGGGCGGAGGAAATGGCAGCTTAAAAACAGGAAATTGGAGGAAAATTGTTACGAAGTCGTAGAATGTCTTTGATTCGACACTGAACTGTTTTGAGGATTACCGATGACGAATAATATCATTATTAATCTATAGTGAAAATTTGTTTAGTTGCCGATACGTGACGATATAACACGTGGAACTGTACCGCATAAAGAAATGTGACTATGTAACGCGTAGGTATCGGTAATAAATAAGTATAATAAAAGTATAATAAAAGGAAGGAAGGCGACGACGTAACGAGAGAGAAAAGAAAGATGATCGAGGTTCGATTGTATCGTTTATTTCTAGGATCCCCGATTATTTTTCTTGCGTGTCCCGGTGCCTTTATTGTGACAGCTTTTTATTGTCGTCCACTTCTGGAAAATTGCGCTCCATGAATGCGCCTTTAAGATCAGCGGGGTCAGTGGATCGTCTCTCTGATCCTTCGGGATCCCTTATGCGAGATCCTTCGTGAGAAGATGGCAAGGAGTCGACGCGACATCGTACACCGACAATATTTTCTTTCCTGCATTCAATTCGACGCGTTTGAAATAAGACGACGGAGATTTTTCAAAGACTCTTTAACGAGATCGATGGATAACGGCTGACGAATTTAAGAGGACAATCGCGGATATTCGAACGTTTCAGCGAGATCTCCCGGTTCGAATAATATCGAGAGTCGAATGAGATCCGTTTGGGCGGGAAATATCGGAGCGAACGGGAGTCGTGACGCGTTGCGCCGTCGGTGCGCGAGTGCAAAGAGGATCCGAGTCGAATTCAAAAGTTGCAACTCGATTTCGGATCGGAAGTTCCGTAACGAGAAGGAAGTGCATCTGTCCCTCAAGGCGAAAGAGTTTCATGGCGAACAGAATTCGAGAAAAGTAGCGAAGAGCGTTCTAATGAAATTTTGCAGTCGACCGCAAGATTGAATTTTCAATCCATTTTCGGAGAAACGAAAGACCAGGGCGAGGATTCGTATCAATTGTTCGATTCCTTCTAACCAGTCTTTGCGTTTTTTCCAATTTCTCATCTCATTTCGTGCAGAGTTTAATTATCTTTGGTTTTCGGAGATACACGGATATTTAAGAACCAAGAAGACTCGAGTTATGTTAAACAATTTCAACGTACCTCACCTCCACTTCGAATAGCAAATGTTTGATGTTAGACATTTCGGCTCGATGCAACATCCGTTAGAATCTCGACGAGAGTACGTCACTGGTTTCGACGTGTTCTGGGAAACACGTGTTTAAGTTATGGACACTGTTTAAAGACTGGCACAACTTTCGACTAGACAAAAACTATATCGCAGTTAGACCTTCGACCGGTCGAAACTCAACCATGAAATACTTGAAAAAATAAAACCGAACCAACTATTGTTGTCCTCTGATCTGATTGTTACAACTTTATCCTTAAAATTTCATATCATTCCAACCATAATATTGCATTGAAATTTAAATAAGAAATCGGTTGGATCAAATTAAATAATACCATACGAACGTGGTGCCTAATGACGACAGTTTAAATGAAACAGGTCAGTTTGAATCTGTTAGCCGTTGGTTTTGTAAATCCTTCGAGGTACTATTTGTAATGTAAACACAAACGTTCGATCGCCAACTAGCAACAAGACGTTTCTATCGGATTAGGCTCCCGAAAAATACGAGAACTTGTTTAATCGCATGTTATCGTGTGACTGCATTAAAAATGCGATCAGTGAATTCACGGAAAAAATCACTACGCCAATGTAACTAAATTTCCATGAAACTCATAAAATTTGCGATATCGATTCGACTTGTCCAAGTTGAAATAGAATTTCTAGTATTCGGAATTAGTAGAATTAAAACGCTTGAAATTTTGTAATTATCCAAGTCGAATATTCGAAGCGTTAAATAGCCGGAACGTGTCTAATTACGGGTATCGAAGGGTTAAAAGAGCGCGTAAAGAATAAAAACAAGAAGAAGTAGTAGAAGGGTAGGTCCGACACGAGAGGGTTAACCTTGAAAGAAAGGAAATATGGTCCTTTTTACCTTCTCGTCTTCGTGCGGGGTGGGTGGTGTGGGTGGTGTGTACATGCGGGGCGCGTAGTCGCCGATCGAGGAAGCGCCACCGGTGGAGGAACCTTGGCTTCTCGGCGGGCTTAGATCGGGAATGGCCGCGTGATAATCCTGCAACCCGGTTGGTATCATCCCTGTGGGTACCACGGGACGATACTCCATCGCTCGCACCTCCATCACGGTGTTTTCGTTCGGGTATCACCCGTACACCTCTCGGTGTACCTTTGCGACAAGGCCGTGATGTTAGCAGCCTCGTGGTGTTCTCGCTTGTCTTCGTGGTCGTCGTCGTGACGATAAATGTTCCTCGGCTCGCAATCCTTTCGCGAGGATCAATCGTGTCGACCTTGAGCCTTCAATCTTCCAGACTCAACTGCGACCTTGTCGCTCCAACTCGATTTCTGTTCTCATAATTCACAAAGAAACACTTTCGGCTTCGAACACCGCACTGACGTGTCTCTCTTTTTGTCCGAAAAACACTCTGTCATTTAAAAAACTGTCACTTTGTCCGAACAAGTGTCTCATGTGTAACGCACGATTTTTGTTGTTCTTCCTTCTTTGTCACTGTTTACTACTCCGTCGACGACGAAAATTCCTTCGTCTTCTCGTAGGAGGTACCACGAGTTCGAGTGTTCGTACACGGACGGTTGTACGGTTTTTAGCAAGACTTTAACAGCTCGATCGTGCATCGGTTTAGGAGGCGAAAATCGCTGATAGCGGTCGTTGTTTGGAGGACGAGTCTCGGACACGCTCGACGGATAGGTTCCGGTAGCTCAGGGTGATGTTCACCCCTTGGCTACTTTTTGCCGACTGAATGTTTTGCGCCGCCGTAGCGGCCCTCGGAGCGGCTGGAGCGGCTGGAGCGTGTACTACCCCCACCCCTCCGATCCGACAGAAACCGAAGTACTCTCCGTCACTCTCTCCGTCTCTCTCTCGCCACCGTTTCACGCGCTCTCTCTCTCTGACTAGAGTCTTTTCTTACTCGCTCTACACGCTCGATCCCCCACTACCGCGCGCTCGTTTCTCTCTTTTTCTTTGCTCTGACTAGCTATTACGAAAAAGAGAGATAGAGGGAAATGAGAGGAGAGGGAGAGGATCAAAAAGAGAGAGACATTCGACTAGACGCGTATACACTACGGCTCAAAAGTATCTCATCGTTTAATAGCGTTTCGGATGCTGAGCGAATTTTTCTTAAAATTATCATTTTGATCAATTCGAGTTTCGACTCTCGAAACGACAGGAATCCAAGAAATCTCGATATCTCTTCGTTTCAAATTTATAAATCGAAGCGATCCAATCGAAAAGTGCATTCGATACCTTACATTATAATTACTAGGCTCTAGGCAAATTGTATTTGAAATTAAAATGAAAGTCATCCGCGTGGAACGGTAGGAACTTGTCGTTGTTTGGCCAACACATCTGGAAGATCTTGTTCGAAGGAATTGTAATATGCAAGTTAAGAGTTAAAGTTTCAATGAAATGTCAATTGAAAAGAGAAAAGCGTGAATTTATATAATTCGATGTATGATCATATACTTTTGAGCGTTAGTGTAGAAGAGGGGCGAAGGGAGGGATAATTAAGCGGGTATATCGCGTTCACCGTATGCTCTGCTCTCTCTCTCTCTCTTTCTTTCTCTCGTTTTTCTGTCCGATTACTCGAGTATCACCGTCTCTGTCGATACTCCCCTCCTGCTCTACTAGCCGCCTCTTTTACCCTCGCCTCGAGACGGAGCGTCTATTTTGTCCGGGTGCAGGGTTCTTCTGTTGCTGCTTGAAAATCTGCTCCTTCTTTTTCTTTTTTTCGACGCGTATGTGCACACAGACCCGGTGAAAGGATTTCGTGCTGACGATATCGTCTCCCCTGCCCCCTTGCACCCTCCCGTTTTTTGGCTTTCGTTGGCTCCGTTAGACGACGTTGATTAGGTCGATAGCTGCTTTCGCGAGGAAACCTTTTCCTTCCATTTTCTTTAAATTACGAAATTTAATCCTTTATTCTTTTCGGTAACTCTTCTACCTAGGGGTGTAAAGGGCTTTCCAAAGGGGTAGAGACCGTGAAATAGTGGGCAGAGGTCCTGCTTTCAGACGTCGAAGGACGATAATAGAGAGTTCGAGTCAATATTGACTCTTCGCGGTTAAATTGATATCGCTTAAATAAAGAGGCTGGGAAGGGTTAAAGGGGGTTAATTAAGCAACCACGACGGCTGCTCTTCCTCCCTTTTGGCACTTTACGACGGTATAGTTTGCTTTATTCCAACAAAGTTTGCCAGGGTTAGAGTTATATCATAACGCGTCGTATGGCCACGCGTTAACGTTAACCGTCTTTCGCTTCGTTTCACCGAAAGAAATAACATCGAAATACAAAAGATCGTCGCTCGTCTATCGTTTCGAAACTGGTTAACGTTTGCAGGTCCGATCAATCGTTATCGACTACATGTAACGATCGACTGGTTTCTTTGATCGATCGTCATAAATTTCGATCTGTTTTAACCAAATTCCTGATTGCACAACAACAACAGCGACACGGCTAAATACAGACCGATGACGAATGTTACTAGCTTGTGTCTTGTTTCGTACATCCGCAGCCTTTTGTTTCTCTCCCATTCTCAATGGGTCTCTCGGTTTTTAGACGTCTCAACATGTTCTCGTCGCGTCTAAGTTTTTCCAGTGTGCAATTCACCGGCTCGTTTACGAGATTTTTCGATGCCACGAGGATCTAACGAGAGTCATGCTCGTCTCTCGCGTTCCACGGATTCTTCACAATTTTTCTCGGTATCCAGACATATTGTAAAGGGCGGTTGACCGTAATGCGATCGTAAAAGGGGCGATTTTTCTTAAAAGTTCCGTCGAACGTACGAAATTTTCAATAAGTCTTTCGAACTCTGTCGCTCCGTTATCTTACAGACGAGCAGAAATTATCTAAACGCCTTTCGCGAGCAAATTGCGAAACGAAAACGAGAAAAAACACGATTCCTCGAACATCGATGAGATTCTCGATGACCTACCGCAATTAATTTCAAAAAATATCGCTTCGTTCTTGAATATTTAATTCCGCAGCCGCTGACGTAGCCCGACAGACGTCCACTAAATCCTATATCAAAATTTCCCCTTCTTATTCTTGATTTTTAGACTCTGACCTCGTCTTTGGATATCAACGTAGAACGCAAGCTTTCGTATCGTTATATTCCACGGCGTTACGACTTGTTTTTATTGGTTCGATCATCGATCTATAATCGATTTTCTCCGTAAAATTTCAAATTTTCCTCAAGGTTCCTGCTTCCTTCGAGCGAACAGCTTCGAATAGTTGTGCAACCGGTCCACAGGAACGCTCGAAACCGTAGACAATTCGAATTTCCTCGTGTATCCGTGCCAGGGATGAAAACGCATCGTCACAGAAGCCTGCCTTCTGTTCTCTTCGACACCTTAGGATCCATCCGGCTGCAAAATGACGCACCGTTTCTCTTCGATCTAGCTTTCTTCTAATCTTGACGTATTTCGATCGGGCACGTCATTCTTCCAGTTTCGTTGATCCAACGTATCACGACGAAAAGTGTGCAAATTTTCGACCGAACGAGCTAATGATATTCATCGTTAATCGATTCATCCTTATTTCTGCATCTTCAAATCTCTATATCGATCTTTGAAAAATTTATTTTGTCCTCGCATTTTTCTACAGCTGATTTCAAAGTTAATTACGTTGACATTCATCGACAAATCTCTCGATGCCGCTACTAGAAGTTTTTTCTCTTTTCGGCAAAAAAAAAGATCGATATACAGGTTCGATTTTTTTCGAACCGAAGAGCAACAGGGATGATCCTAGCGCCATCAAGAAAAACTATGCACCGTACTTCACATCCTCGTTTTTTCTTCTCTCGTAGCGTATCTCCTTTTTTCTATTCTTTCTGCTAAACGCACAGCGACGACTCAATTCGTCTTTCTCTCTATCTGCGGTTGACCGACTTTTTTGCAATGTTCTGTCCCGTTGTTGCTTCTCCAACCCCAACGTAACATTCCTTTTTTTCGTTCTTCCTGTTTCGCAAAGGGAGGTCAAGCCATCGAAGGGAGACCACTGGACGTTCCCGTTCCCCGTAGGGAGATCGAAATCGTTCGACGTAGACTCCCGCGTCGATGGATGTTTGATTTTTCCCCGTGGATTCGTTCCTTTTCGGTTCTTTTTTTCGCCGGGACTCCTCTGTTTACGATTGGACCACGACGAACGACATCTGGCGCAATTTCCATAGATTAATCTAACCGTGGATCGATTTCATTCGCTTCCACCCTCTGAACGAGCTCGACTTAAGTGGAAACTCGATTCCGGCGTTAAACACCTGCGTTTCCGTGTTTTGCCCTCTTTATTTTTTCGATTGTAATTCACTGGCGAGTATCGTGAAAGCTGATTCGTGTATCAGAATGTTCATTTATTTATTTCATTTATTAGTTGTAATCAGTTCATTTCAAATCAATATTATTTGGAAGGATATTCTAAATACCGATACTAATCAATTTTTCAGGAAAATAAAATTTTCTTCTTTTTACAAGTTGCGAGCGATGATCTACGAGGGGGAAGGACAATTTCAAAAGGGAAAAGTAGGACGTAATTGAATTTCGAAGCGGTTGAAAATTCGTCGAAAACTCGGAAAGACCGAGCATCGACAGTCTTCGAAGCCGCTTTCACGAGGCGATAATTATCTGGGCATTCGTGCGAGCGAACGGTGACGAATCGCGAGCGAGAGGATCGAGCGATTTTCGGGAACAGAGCTCTCCCGTGGAGCCGAGCGGAATGGAATCGCACACGGCTGCCATATGTCCGCGTTTTCGCACCGAGTCCTCTTCCTCCTCCTCTTTGCGACGATTGTTCCGACGTAGCGTCGCGTGTCGTCGCGAGAAAGCTTCGACGAAATCCCTGCGCGATCGACGATAGGATAGACGCGGTGAAAAAAGCGGCAAACACGGCCAACGGGTGGAAGAAAATGAACGAAAAACCGAGTAAAGCCTCGCGCAGATAGAAATCTGAGGGGTCCGCCGCGACCCGGCACCTTGGCACGTTTTATTACGATTAGAAGCAACCAAGCGTGGCTGGTGTACAGCCATTCCATCCGCCTAACCTCACTTCCAATACCGAAGACCAGCGGAGCGTGGATCGCGGCCGTTTTGTCGTCGAAAGTCCGAGCTGATCGCCGACACGGATTGTCTCCGAGCCCGTCTCTTCGACGAGCTGCCCCGTCACGAGATGCGTGTACGTGTTCCGGAATAATGATCGGTGAAATCAGCGAGGTGGCGAACTGGCCGCTAAGCTGGCCGCCATTGCTTTTTGCCACGCCACGGTGGCGCTCGTGCGTGAGAAATCGACAATACCCCATGATATCCGGAGGAAACGTACGGTCTCGCGGTTTTCTCGATAACTCTTGCTACCGATATTCTACGCTCTCTGAACCGTGCTGCTTCTGCCACGTTCAGCGTCGATTCGCCTACAACTCCGCGCAAACTTTCCTCGATCTATTCGCGTTTATCGCTTCGATTAATTTTAGTAATTACAGGACACCGTTTATATCGCTAATCAAATATTTGCAGTTGTTCAAATCGGATACGATGTTTCTGTTCGATACTACCGGTCACCGAGAAAGTATCCCCAGTTTCTCCCTCCCCACCAAAAAACCGGATTTTTCGTACACCCTTCGCATCTGTACCCTGATCTGCATATGGTCCAGGCTAGCATCCCCTTCTCGTCAAGCTTTTTCTCCTCGTTTTTTCTTCCTCCTTCTCGACGAGATCACGGTTTGGTCTTTAACTCGGCGAAGCTGGCCTCAACTTTTGTCCGTGAGGGACAAGCCGGCTCGAGAATCGGGGAACGTGGTGGGGTAGCAATCGTAGAAGGGACACAGAAAGACCGCCCTAATTTTCAACCGTCCGATCTTGGCTGTACTTAAAAGTCGTTTGAATGACAATGATCATCGGGGATCCCCGAAGGGACCTCAAGACGATTTTCCACTTCCACGACGCGCATACGAAAATCTCTATTTTTCTTTTTTTCTCTCTGCTCGTCACAGGGCACCCCTTTTTTTATTCCTCCGGTTCTCCGCTCGACGTCGATCGATCAAACGGGGGCTGAAAACGCTTGTCCCTGCAACCCGATATGCAAATATTTTCACGGCGACTCCACTTAACCGCGGAGATTAATGATAGCCGCGGAAAAAGAGAGTGGAAACGCGGCTCGATTCCCGTTAGACGCGAGTTCGTCACGCTGACAAACCAAGGGGAGACTTAATTTGCGATTTTTTTACCGGCACCCCGTGGGAGCAGTTCAAGGTTTAGCAAACGTTTTCGGCTTCCATCAACGAACAAAATCTATTCGACAATTAACATTTTAGATACGACCAAGTATTGCAGCGAGCATCGATTAACGGACTGCGAATGTCCATCGAGGTCTCGAGGAAACGAGAGGTTCGCTGCATGAATCATGTACACGCGTATGAAAGTTCCAAGGTTACAAAATTGCCAAATTCCTGAAATTATCCGTAATTACGCTTAATGGTTAAAATTTGCGATCGATCGAGGTGGACACCTCCTTGAACGTGGCACTCTCGATTTCGAGTAGTTCACCCGCTTATTCTTAGTTTGTCGTTGGTGCATTGCTCAATACACCGGGTGTCACGAATTCGAAAGGAGCCGGTCCTGGCCACGGTTTGACGCGCGTCCCTAATTCGGCCGGGCGTGGGGGCTGTATTCGAGCAAAAGACCTCGGAAAAAAAGGAAGAAGCAGACCGAACGCGTTGTCGTTGCGAGTATTTCGTGACGAAGGCTGTCAAGCCGTGACCGTGTCTCATGCACGACCAACGATTCTTTCCTTTTTCTCGAATAGAACCTCATCCAGGTCGTTTCTCGATGAATTTCGACCGACTTTTTAGATCAAATCCGAGTCTCCTTTTATCATACAGAGATTCTGTTAAATTTAACAGCAAACATTTCTTCGGTTAATACATTACATTATTTAATGGAGCAACGAGGGGTTACGAGAGTAAATACAAGCTTCCGACAGCGAGGAGCAAGTTTAAGAGCTTCGTCTTTAAGAGAAAGGGTAAACCGTCGTATAAACCGGTACAAGGAAGCTCTCGAAAGCGACAACCCCTTCCGCTGTTAGAAATTCCAAGCATCTCCTTTGAAATTTCGATCCTATCTCATAAAACAGAGGATCGAACGCTGCTCGATTTTCTCGATACCCGATAAAAAGTTCTGCTACAAAAATTCGGTACTCCTTAACTAAGGATCCCTTTGCGCCCTTAAGAACATGTACTCTATTTACGTACCTCTCGTCCGTAGTTTTTCGGCATGGGATTTCACCCGACATTAGCCAGGATAATTAAGGAACAATTCACGTAAAAGAAGAAATAATAAATCAAGCCCCTTCGTATTACGAAACTTGTTATTATCATCTTGTTATAATTTCACGCTCCGGAAACGCGCAGTTCCGTTTAAAAATGAAATCCCCTTAGCGCGTGCCACGTTTGCCGTTCGTTTCTCTTATCCCTCGCGATGGGTACAATTACGCGACAGCTATGGACCCAAAGGACCCAAAATAAAACTTTACCGTCGCTCGTCGTCGAGAGAAAGGGGTGAAAAGGCGAGGATAGTCGAATCCTGGCTTATAAACAGGATAATCCGTTCGCGCGTCCAACGGGGCCCCATAATGCCTCTTTTCACCGGCCAGGAAAAGGATTAAAAAAAAAAAAAGGAGAAAGAAGCCAGATCGTAAAGTGAAAACTCGTGTCATAAAACCGAGCGCAACCCTTTCGTAAGTCCCAGTCAACCCTTTCGACTCGACCGTCTTTTTTCACCAGATTTTTTCTTCGCAAATATTAACAACTCCCGAATTTTTTGCTCGGTTACGAAAGACAGAATGTTTCGACAAGAGACATCGTTTCTCCACTGTGCACGTCGTTCGAGTCGACAGTTATGGCGTGTTACGGCGTGCTGGAAGAAGGGAAGCACGGATATGCTTGATTTTCGGGAATCTCCGACTTTCGCAAAAAATCCTGGCTGCCTCGTTCGTTGGACCCTTTTCGTAATGACTGGTCGAAACACGGGGAGAAGGAGGAAAAAAATTCTTGTCGAGAGGGTAATTTGTCGTATGCCGTTACGAATAATATTTGGACACACCAGACCATGGAGCGGTGGGATGGGGTTCCGCAGATTTCTTCCACGATTGCGTTTCAACCCTTCGAGAAACGTAATTTCGTACAGTAATACATGTTACTGTAAGCATTTACTATTTATCCGAACTAACGCGTGCTTTCTATCAGACGCGATTGAAATTAATCAGAACATTCGACAAATAAATA
The DNA here is from genome assembly GCA_945859555.1 of Megachile ligniseca. Classification (NCBI taxonomy): domain Eukaryota; kingdom Metazoa; phylum Arthropoda; class Insecta; order Hymenoptera; family Megachilidae; genus Megachile; species Megachile ligniseca. The sequence continues at coordinate 10,799,350 of OX243787.1, forward strand.
GACGAGTCATCGTTTTACAGAATTTCTAAACGAAACTTCATCGATCACACCGAAGAGATATAAATTTTCGAAGAATAGAAAAAAGCAGCGCGTGCCAATTCACGACACAAATGTATTCATCAAGATCCTTAACAAAAAAAAAAATAACCTAATGCACCCTGTGCGGAGGGTCAGTAACGGTTTCTGCGAGTCAACCGAAAGCTGACCATTTTTTTCTCCATTCAAAAACGTTCGATCACGAGGACACTAGATGGTCGACGAGATCCAACGGTAGCTGTGAGAAAAGTTGAAAATTTCGCGTCCCTACCGGCAAAGAAACACGGTGGAACATTATCTCAATACCCCATAAAAGATGGGAGGACCAGGAGGGGTGGTGTTTCAAGTTTTTGGGGAAAAATCCCGTCCTCCGTTCAGGAAGTCGCTTAACTCGGGACATATGCACGACCTCTGGACAAGGTCAACCCGAACGAGTGCCCTCTCGAGGAACACCTTAGACGCGGGGTCAGTCGAGGTCATGGGAACCCATGGGGGTCCGATATGACGGACCCTCTACCTTGTACGAGTGACGGAATGACGGGGCGTTTTCTCTCGACGTCGCCGATGGCCAGGTGACCGAGAAACCATGGTGTTGCTTCATCCCTTAGAAATGCGATGGTTAGGGAAATTAGCTATTGAGTGGGTTTTGTCGAGATCACGATCATATAGGATTTAATCTATTTATATATTCTACTAAAGAATATTTTAATTAATGCCAACTTTATACGTAAATAGGATTCTTATTAAAAAAAAAAATATGATGGATATAAAAAGTGTTTGTATTCAGAAACTGTTGTAGACTTGGACGAAGATTAGGTTTTTTATTAAAATTTTGTCCGACATCAAAGTTTTCGTCTTTAATCAACTTCTACTTAGAAACTTAATATTATAGAGGATTTAATATTTAAATGACGGATAAAGTTGTTAGTGTATGCAAGCATCTATTATGATGAAAATTAATCAGAAAGTGATCCATCATCGACAAGTGTACCAGTTTCGCCTCTTTTCTTCGATGTATAAAAAAAGGGGTTGAAAGGGAACCAGTTGTCGAACCCATTGATAGTACCCTATATTTATCGATCGATTTGCCTAACTTCGTACCTTTCTTTGGCTTCCTTCACACGGCTTTTTATCGAGGGGTACTGTCAGCCCTTTCACGACGATTCAACACGCTTTTTGATGCCTCGTTGATTCTCGGAAAGGAGGTACAATTCACGATTTCCAATTAACCGTTGATGTGTATTACTGCCTAACTAACTTTTTGTACATATCGTACGAGTATCAATATTTTTTAAGAATACGTAAATAAGCACTGAAAAAGTTCTCCGTAAAATTTGAATCATTGAATTATTGACTTTGTACGTAAAAAATGAATGGTTCTTGGTGGATAATTTTTTATCTACCCTCGGTTAATCGTGTCAGAATATGCACTTCATCTTTTCGACATTCAAACACCGAGAAAATCCTCGAACATCCCCCACTCACCTCGAATTTCAAATCCGCTTGCAAACACCGAAGTCGGTTCACCCTAGGAATCAGGGGTAACCAACAGACCAAGAAACACGGGAAGAGGGGTGCACTTTCACGAAATCGATCGGCAGAATAACGAGACGCGATCAATCGATGGGTTTCAACCCCTTTCTTTCTTTTTTTCTACCTTTGCGGCGCGAAGAAAACGCGTTCTCACAATAGAGGTTGCCGATCGATCGGAAGAGGGGGATGCACCTGCGACCGTGAGCCACCCTTAATATTTTGATAGCTCAATACCGTCGACAATGCTATCGTGGTGAATCTGTACACAGGCACGGGCCAAACGGAACCCCTTTTTTTCTTCGATCGTGGTTCAATACCCAAATTGGTTCGGTCGACAATGGTCGTGGGCCCGCAAGCAACCCCTTTTCACCCCTCCACGAGAGGCACACGCGACGCGGTGCCGAAGGTGTTACAGAACCAGGAAATATCAAAAGGAGTGACGTAGGTCGGGATCTCGATCGGCGTCGATTCCTTTTGTCGTCGATTCTTTGTTCAGGGGGTGAAAAAAGGCGGAACGACGAGGTCGGGGGTGAAAATACGCGGTAGACGCTATTTCTAGTGGGGTGTCAAGTGTTTCGGGGGTGGATCGATAAAGAATAATGGTACGCGTGCATCGGATTACCAACGCAAACGATCCCATTACCGATAAATCGTTAATTTCGTAATATTAACCCTTGAACGCCGGTGGCTGGGTCAGTCTTGATTGAGGTCCACGAATGTCTAAAGAAATAGTATGCAATTTTGTCGATGGGTGTGGAACCGAATGGACAATTAAATTTAAATTCGAAATCGTAAATTGAGTCAGCAAATGCATGACATAAGCTTCGGAACAGGTTCTCGGAAGTCTCTTGATTTTTCAAGAAGGACCAAATGACCCGTGCGCGTTCCAGTCAGTAAACAAACAAGCAAACAAACACGAAGAAGGCGGACACCGAGAAGAGAACAACATGTGGACCTACGGCTCGTTTGATCTTGGTCACTCGGAGTTTCGGGGGTGGACCAAATTGGGAACCGTGTTTTGGGACTGACCCAAACACGGTCCCTAGACGACTTCGAAGCAAGTGCATCGTTTTCCTTGACCTGTTCTCTCCCTTCTTTTTCTCTTTCGCTCTGCGAAAATCCTGCCTCCTTCTCTCCCTGAACCTTTTCTCGATTTTGTCTCGGTCGTTTGGTCAGTGTCCCAACAATCAAACTGACCACCGAATTGAGATCTTGTTGAAACGAAACGAGAGGAAAGGACAGCATTTTTAGAAAAAGAGAATTGATTTTCTAGCAAATGACAAACTACGATATAAATAACACGAGTAATCGAATGAAAAGACTATAAGAAAACGAAAAGGAAACTAATTGTAAGTTCGAATTTTACAGAGTCGAATGTCGCAAATTGAATATTAATATTCGGAGGTTTGTTTAAACTTAATAACACACTTGAAAAACTTATACAAAAAACATTTTATTTCTTGGCGATCTCAATGAAAACCAACCCCCATTAGTCACCCGATATTACTGTAACGTAATATTGACGGCGTTACGTGTACCACGGTTGCAAAATTCATTTTCGCTTCTGTATATTTTTTTCTTTGTCAAACACGGAAAATCACGACCAAAGCGTTTTTTCCCCCCGTGCATAACGCGCCCTTTAACGTTCATTAAACTCGACAAAATACAAAGGCGCGTTAATAATTCCGATTAAAAAATCGCGGGAACTAAAAGTGAAATTTTGTTTGATAGCGAAACGTCAAAATCTGAGGGATTAACCCGTGTACGCGTTCATCATCCCTGCTCAATTTCGAAGGGTGGTGGTCGTTGTTTAAAGAGGCCAGGTTTGGAAACAGATCCAAGTATACACCGACGCGAAATGCAGATGTTTGCAAAAGGGATTTCGCGAAGAGGCTGCTTGCCGGTGTGCAAGCTGAAAATGGAGCTTGAATCGAGGGTAAGAGGGGGCGGAATCGTCCAAGTATCCCCGTAACGAGATTATCCAACGAAAGGGAAGTTGTTGGCACCGCAGCTTTCACTGGAATTTTTCTTTTCTTTATCTTCCAAGTAGAATCAAACTATCCCGACGATTCTTTCATGCTGCTTTTCCTTTTCGATTATCGTTATTAATTTACAATTTCAACGTGTTATATACCGTGCAAGTGTAGACTTTTCTTTGTTAAAAGGTGTTCGAACTTTTGTATTTTATGCAATCGATTAATATTCGGCAAACAGGGTGAGATCAAAACAACTGAAGCTAGTATTATGGAGGAACCTTAAAGGGACCACGTGCGAGGGAAGCTGGCAAAGACTCGGAAGTATGAAAGGGAATAATAAAAAGCGGGCAGGAAAAATGGAAAAACGGTCGACGTTTACGCGGCATTAGGCTACGGATTATTCAAACCCCGGTGAAATGTTCTGAATGTTTCTTGACACGGATCGTCCATGAAGAAAGTCGACGTGTATCGACAGTGCCGCATCTATTCCTCTCGAGTCAATGCCCCTTTACCCTCCATTCGCAGCTGAATCTTTTAAATTCTTCGTCACGGAATAATCGCTTACGAATCGAGTGGACGTCGTTTGAACACTCTTTCGAAAAATTACGCACCGTAATGATTTTATCGACCAAGCGTCGTAAACAAAGGCCAACTAATATCGATATTTGCACGTGTTACAATTAGCACAGTACCAAAAGAAAAGTTGCGTTCGAAGAATTAGTTACAAGTTTTGTCGTAGAATATCTAAAAATACGGTGGAAAATAATGAAAAGTGGATCTTTGTACTCGGGGAGACGATTTCCGTTCGCTCGTCCCTGAGCGAGGGAGGGGGATGGCAGAAAAGTGGAAAGATCCCGATTCATCTCGAATCAAGGAATACGGCTCGAGTCGACTTCCCATTGTGTGGCCGGGCACGAAAACATCTGTAATCCGTTTAGCCGTGCAAATTTCCCATTGACGCGTCTCCAGACCCTCCTGTCAAAAATCTACGAAGCCGTTTCCACCCCTCGATCTTCCGACGAATGCATAATAGGCCGCGAAAACTGTCGTGTCTGCGGAAAAGCGGATTTTCCTGGAACGATCGCGAGCGAATCGCGTTTTCTTTCGTCCCACCTCGATTGCGTGAAAACACAACGTTCAACAATCCCCACTACCACGTACGCTAGGATTCAAACCTATCCCAATTTAATTTATCTTTCCCCGAGTGGATACTTTCAAATTATAAAATATCATTCCGTTATTCAAGTACCCTTCTAAAAATAACAAGTCAAGTGCCGATTAATCCACCGTTAAGTGAAAAGGTCTCCTACATCGTTATTTGCAAGCCGAGAGGAAAGTTTAATTTAATAATCAAATGGAAAATTCGAGTCTAGAACGATGAAGATTCGCGAGGTGTAATTTCCCTTTGAAGAAAAGGAGGAACGTGTTGGGATAGTCGGAAGGGGTTGAAAGGGAGATTCTACGGTTGCGTGAAGCGGAAAAGATTTCCAAAACGAGCTTCGAGTCAGCTTTTTCCTCTCTCTGTTCTTGGAAAGCAAACAAGCAAAACGGGATTTCACGAAACTGATTAACCGTGCTGCGCGTGGCCAGACAGAATGAATTAAAATAAAATTTAATCAGAATGAAATACGCGTGTTAATTGTGCTTTCGCGTAAAAGGAGCCCGATAATAACACCTGTAATTTCCGTGATCTATTAAGATAATCCTCTCGAAACGTTTACACGCTTGAACCGTGGTCACGTGGTCGTAAAATAACTCTTTTAATACTTCAAATAATATCGAAACGAAAAACGTGCAAGGTGCCATAAATTGCTCCGGTACAAATTACTTGAGCAAACAGAATCCAACAATTTATATAACAAAATTTGTATCAACGATTCAAGAACATGGACAAAAGAATCGTGGCAGCACCCATGGAGGAAATCTAATCGCCGTAGGACCACGTGAAAATCTAACCACCATAGAAGATCCATTGTAACGCGGAGAGGCGGTTAGGCAAATTTTCAATGAACATTTTTTTTTCCTCCCTCCCTGTCCATCCCTCGACACGAAGAAGAAGGAGAATGAAAAAAAAACGTTCGAACGTTGCCGGACGTTGGGCAGGGCCCAATAACGGACAAAGGGGTCCGAATCGAGGCTGGACCGATACAAGGGGTGGAAAATAAGGAGACACGGGGTAGAAAGAAAAAAAATAAGTGGAGAGAACGACAAAGTACCATGTGGCGCGTGGAAGGAAGCTGCGAGCAGTTTTTTTTTTAGATCGATCCAGGGAAAGGTGGACGAAAACAAAAAAAAGATGGGGAGAGAAAAAAAAATTTCAGGAACCCGGAAGGGGAAGACTCCCCTGGATTTCCGAATTTCCGACAAAATCCATAAGTTACGGGGACAGGATAAAAAAAAATGCAGGCTGCGCGTGCCCCTCGTTTCGGTTTAAAGAAGACCAAATTTTGTTTCGGTTGCACGCGTACAACGCGATCTACCCCTCTTTCCTGCTCGTTTCTGCCAAAAAATTACTACGTTATTTGCGGGGTTAAGGGAGAGGGTGCACGCGACCGCGGCACAAAAGGGGTGGCGTGTGTCGGCTTGAAAATAAAAAACTGCGGTGAAATTTTGCGGACGAATTCCTTTGGAAACCCAGCCCCGTTCATTGCGGAGAAAATTGATTCATCGATTGGTTTCCACGGTTGTAATTAATTACTGGTTCGAGCAAATTAATTATTTGTTCGATTCACGGTAGCAATTTAATACAAATCGGATTCGATCTTTAGTTACTTACTACCCATAGGCTAATTAAATTCATTCGAGCCATTTTAGCGATCTAGATCTCGGAAAAATTATTACGATTACTTATCTCCGTTTTATTTAACTTGCGAGACGGTAAAACGACGAATGACATAAATTCCTTCGGCGCAAAGTTACTCGAATAGAATTATATACGAATAAACGAGCTGGTGTTCCAATTGCAACCCTTTGACTGGTCGTTCGAGAAGGGACTTCCCTAGAAAAATGATCCCAGGCAGGATTGATTTAGCGAGCTAATGACGAACCGAGCCAGCCTCCCACACGAATCAGGAGGGCTCCGATGCTGCTCCGCTCCCAAAGGTATTTTTTTACCTGACCGCCCGAAGGGGCCCGCCGACATCTGGTCAGATTTTGTTTCACAAAAAAGTCCAGTAGGCCCTTATCAAACACGAACCAAACTCTCGGCAGGGCGAGACGCGTCTGTGGGAACCGTTTCGTGGCTTTCCCCATACGTTTCGTCCTCCTGATTGCTTTCTTCGACTCGTACAATCATTTTCCGATTATTTCGTTTGCGCGTCTACTAGATTTATTTGCTTTATTAACTGAAAAGAATTCTTCTCGTTTTAAACAGTCCAGAAGAGGTCAAACGGTTATTTTCATGGTACGTTTCAGCAGACGCGTCAATCTGAATATATTTTAAGGACGCGACGATAGAATTCGATTTGCATCGCCTAAATGCAAATTGCATCCACGAAAAACGAAAGACGTACCAACCAAAAGACGGAGACGTTCGAAAGTGTCAGCGACACTGCCTGTTACTTAAAATGTCACTATATCTTCGTTAACTGTTTATCAACTCATTATCAATAATTCACAAGTCGTTTCCAGCCACGCAGGATTAATATATAAATAAGAAAAATCCATGCCGATTAAAACTGTTCATCCTTCGAAGTCGCGACTCTTTCTCAAACTTTCTCGAGTTAATGTTCTTCGCGAAGGATTTAAACGATGCACGAGTGAAATTACAGGCGTTAAAAAAAAAGGAAAGAAAATCAGAAGATTCGAAGGACGCAACTTCGAGGTTGCAACTTTGTCCAAGAAAAAGAGACAAGCTCAATTTTAACTTCGTCCTTTCTGCTAGCGCATCTTTCACGGAAGTTTAATTAAATTCTCTGGCGAAAGTGCGCGCGAAGATCAAAAAGGGAAACCTTAAGAATAAAAAAGAAGGATTTTTAACCGCACGCGTTCATGAGCGATAGATTTATAGGTATCTCTCAGATTCGTAGGACACGCAGAAATGTAAAAAAGGCTGGAATCGCCTCCCTGACCCGGGTCAAACGCGCGATAACAGGCTCTTAGGGTCCGGCAGAAGGACGAAGAGGCAGCAAACGAGACGGAAAATCGAAAAAAGAAAAGAGTGCACGGAGGATCGGAGTGGAACGAAGAGCAGAAGCCGGAACAAGAGACAATGGGCGAAGCACGATGCATGTTGAACATGTAGGAAGACATCGTTGCTCCTACCAGACGCAGGGACAGGTGGCAGACTGGGCCTTCGTGGCCCAGAACGAGACAGATCCGGTTCCCGTTTGGTTGGACGAAGAAAGTAAATAGCAGAGGGCATGGGAACCTGACTTTCGGGGGCAGCATCCCTAGGAAGTGAGCAAGGGAGCCTGCATCCCTCCTTCTCCGCGTCGAGCCTGTGTCCCCCTTCGCGAAGGGAGAGAAAATGAGAAATAGAGGGGATCGAACGATACGAAGAAACGAGCCTCGAACGTGCACTTAACACGCGTACCGTCGTTCTTTCGGGCTTTCCTGTCCCGACACGGCGAATCGTTTCGACTAATCGGACCACTCGATAGCGACGATGTCGAACGATCAGCGTCCCAACTTTTCCTGCTGGATCGTTCGGAGGCGTGAAACGATCGATCGAAGCTTCTGCTCGTCTTTTTATGGGATCTCTCGGCCGAGGCGAGTGGTCGGTAATTTATTCCGAGGATTGTTGTACGAACGTATGCATGGATTTTTAATTTATGGGACATTTTACTCGCGCATTTATCAATGATTTTAGCAGGTGCTTGAAAACGATCGAGCATCGAGACGACAAACAGAATTTTTTTAAAAAGTGAGATTACTTTTAGAATTTCCCAACGAATTAAGACGAGCAATTAAAGTGTCAACTTGAATAGAAGTAACTGTTAAATGAAGCCATTACGTTTGCCTATTAATTCCGAGCCATCTCGGTCTACTATCGATTAAATCATCCAGAATCTATAAAAAATAACTGCATCATCGATTTTACTGCATTTCGAGACACAGGATAGGACACGGACGTCGGAACCTGTTTCTAAAGTCATCCATAGAGACAGCAATAAAATTTCTTTCGTCTATGGATCATCATTAACCGCAGATCAAGTTATCTTCCGTTTGAAATTGTCTTTGCTCTAATCGTGGCCTATGATGCCCGTAAGATGCTATTAAAGGGGGAACGTATTTCCACCAACGGTGAAAATAAAACACGTCTAGTAGCCTCGTATTAATCTCGAATTTTGTTCAGAGAATGTCGCGCACTTTTAATAAATCTACGCTCGGGCATTAAAAACTTTTACGAGCCAGTCGTTCTCTGCCCTCCCCACCCCTTGCAAACGACGTAACCGATATTTTGTATTCGAGAAAGACTAATTACAACTAGTTCTCGGTAATAATTAACGTAAACCCGCGGTCGTAAACTTAAATGGGCCAGAGCGGCTCCCTAATTAATTCCGCAACGTCGTCCCGAGCCGCGGAAAGGAGCTTCATTAAGGACTGGTGAATTTCAGTCCGATGGCTTGTATACGAGATTGAAAAAAAAAATAAGAAAAGGGGAAGAAATATGCAAGCTTGTCACGGCAATTTTCGGAATTTTCCTTCTTCGTAGATAACGCTTCGCATCGCGTCTCGTTCGGCATCGGCACTCGTTGTTTTATTAACTGGTTTGCTCGGATTTTATTAGTCCTCTGGTTATGGGACGCGATTTTTGTTTCGTAACGCGGAAAATATCCGTGGACGGAATATCCTCGGTGTCGAAGAAATATACAGAGTCGCGTGGCAGTTTTCGGCATGGGTCGCTCTCGGCTGTGTTAATGTACCGGGTGAACAAGTGGAAAGAGAAGAAAAGGAAGACGAAAGGCGGCTACAGGTTCGGTAGCCACGTAAACGGGGCAAGGGGAGCCAATGGAGTGGTAGAACGAGAGGAAAGAGAATAAATAAGAAGTGGTGCTCGCGGAGGCTTCCGATCGTAAATCTGTGGCTGGGCCTCATCACGGCTCTTCAATATTCTCTCTTCTCTCGACACGATCTTTCTCTTCAACGCGTCCACTCTCCTCTATTATTATTCATTTTTCTCAACCTTTACCATCTTTCTTTCCGATTTTTACGCATCGAATATCTTTATCTTCTTCGTAGCTCAGTAACCACTCGTTTCTTTGCCATTACCTAACCGTAAACGACTCAAAATTACTCGTCCCTTTGCTTCTTCTTTTACGTTATCTTCCCTTCTACTTTCTACGTTCGTCGGATTCTTCTTCCTACCCTGGTGCTTTCGTTCGAATCGCTCCTCTTCTTCCGCTGTGCGTTTTTTTGTTGCCGCGACTAACGAAAATGGGGCCCGTGGGCCACCGGTAGCCGATTCCCTCGGAAATTGAGTAGCTATAAAATTAATTATCCTTCGTACTTTATCGCCCTATGCACTCTTTGCCTCTCCGGCCCCTGCATCTCGGAAGCCTACGCTCACGCGAAGGCACCGGAAGGATTCGATGTTCAGAAACAGGATACAAAGAACGAGCGTTATACTAATCGTTTTCTCGAGAATCAATTTTTGATAGCTTCCTGATCGAATCTGATCGGCGTTGCTCTTTAACGAGCAAAGTCCCGTAAGATTCACGATTCTTTTTTCCGAATTATTCGATTTCTAGCAATTTCTATCGTAAGTACCTCGGTAAATATCTTTTAAAATTTGCCTCGAATGCTAGAATCCTCTTCGAAAGGAGCTGAACTTTTCTAATTTTCACCTAGGTATCTCCCCTCTCGAAAATTCTATTTCAACTTCGATTCGTTCCCACGTAGACCCGATGAATCTCCAGTCGAAAACAAAAAGCGACTTCCTGCGTCTACCCCTCGTCCTATTTTAAGACGTCAAGTGTCATCCCTCGAGTGGTTCGAATCCTTGGAATGAGAACCGCTGTTCGTCTCGGGCTCTACCGTGATAATGCGTGACAATTCGAATTTACTTGCAATTACCTATGGCCGGATGATCACGTGATCCTTGGAAAAACGATTAAAACCGTTTCCTATCGTCGGTCGGTCTCTTTCTCGAGGATAGATTCTGTGGAGAGCTTGTTCCTCGAACGGAGTACACGTATTGCTCGGTCGAGCGTAACTAGTTGACTCGATTCATCGTTCCTCTTTATTTTCTGTCTCCTTTTCACGCGTGCGTGTCCGTGCGCGACACGTACACACACGCGCGCGCGCTCGTACCTCTTTCACCTGTCCGCTTCTACGTTTCGTCATTTCATCGGCCATGGTTTGTGACGGAAGTAGCAATCGTTGCACTCTCGACACGCTCTCCTCTCTCTTCCCTTTTCTCTAGCTGTTGTTTGACGGATTCATTCATTTTTAGCTTTGTTTTTACGAATTTTTTCTCCGCTTTCCCGGACAGTCTGACCACGACTGCATATTGGCAATTTTTGAACGAACTACTTCGCTCCTGCTTTCCTCTGTTCTACGTCACTCTGGCTGTTCACTAATTAATGAAAGAGCACCGGCTGTAACACGAATTTCGAATGTACAGACGACACACAGATGGATCGCTTCTTTTTACAGTTCTTCGCCGCGCGCGCTTCGGTATTTTCCGACCGCGTGTTTTCCTTCTCTTCTTTTTTATCCAAGTTTTTTATTCGTGGAAGTCTCTGCTCCGCAGCTTTTTCTTGTTATCCTGTCCCGGTACCAAAGGACGAGTTCCTTTTGGGTCGCTCGTTTTTCACGAGGTCGCGTGCTCGCTTCTTTCGATGGATTTTCCAGCTTTGGTTGTTTATGGCTGCCGCCACCATTTGGCGATGCTATTTATACCCTTTCGATCAACGATCGCTTATGCAGGAAAAAGAATCGGTTAACTTTCCCTATCGTATCGCATAGAGTTGGCTCCACAATCGTGAGCCAGCGATCCGTAAAAATACATCGAGAAACGTGTTCGAAAAGGACACGATCGTTGGCAGTACGAATCACGGTCGATCGTGAAATCTCGAAGCGTGGATCGTCCCTTTCCGCTCCGATTGGAGCCGCGGCGAGTGCGTTCACACCGAATCGAGAAAGCTATCGTGCTCCTCGATCCCGGGCCCATTCACGCAACACAGAAAGAAGCTTTTTCTCGCAAGACGATAGAGAACGGACAGACGGACGGTTACATAACTCCTAACAGAGGCGAAGACCGGGACAGAGAGAAGAGGGCATTGTGGGCCCGCAATGTACATAAGGTGGAGGGGCCAGATCGGACTTAGAAATTTAGTACATGGAGGTAAATGGGGTATCATGTTCAGTCTAAGGCTTAAGGACTTTTGTTTGGCGTGGGAGGCTAGCTGCTGCACTGGCCGCTGGGACCCCACCTGACCCCTCGAAACCGTCAAGAAGAGGGCCACAACCTGATCCATTCAATCGCGGCGAGCTTTTCGTTTTCATTCGATTTCGTGTTTCGTCGCTCGTCGGGGCTCGTTTCATCGAATTTTCACGCTGAATGAAACGGCAGCTGGGCCAGATTCGTTTAATTTTTTTTTTTTTTTATGAACCTGACAGATAGACTCGATCATAATTATACGACAGATTTTTGCTAATCGAATCGAGTTTATTTTCCTTCCTCCCCTGAAATCTTGATCCACGCATGGGATCGCAAAGATCGACAGAGTCCGATTTCCGAGAAGAAGAAAATGTTTCAAAGTGGACTCATTTTCCAAAACAAGCCGCTCAGAGTATATACGGTAAGATCGACGGTCACGCAACGAGGAAACAACACGGCCAACAAAAGAAGCCCAGAAAGGATTACCCGGTAGAGGGTCCCATTTTTGTGGAGCACGCCTCGCGGCAGAGAGACTCGATTAAAATTAGATCTAACCCGATGTTTTTGGGACGGTAGGGACCAATTCTTCTTTCTTTCTCCTTCTCTCCCTACGAAACAGCCCGAAAAAAAAGAACGCGATGGAAAAAATGACGGGCCTTTCGCTACCGTGGTGCGTGATCAGGTGAGTCCCGTCCCTTCCATTTTGTTCGTGTAGCGGCATCGTCAATTGGCGATACTAATAATTTATCTTCCTTTTTGCTCCAACTTTTTGTTTGCTTAGCTAACGGTACTGCCCTATCGATTATCGCGATACACTCTCGTTATCTGTACTTTATTTCTTTGTTTCGGACAGAGCGAGGGTAACGTATCGATAGTTGACATCGTAAGATCCATATCCGACTGTTGTTAGCCAAAAATTACAAAAAATGATACGACCGAATGAAAATCGATGCGTTGCGTCTTCTTTATCGTGTTCGCGATTTATCATTGTTCTACGAGAGATATCCAGGATGAATGGATATCAAGGAATATTCAAATTCTCTATGGTAGATAGAAATGGTACAATTTTTCAAATTACACGTCTGCTCAGTCGAACGCGTTCTATTCGATGTTTCTCCTCCCGAGGCTTTAATACCACGTTTTATTCCCGTTCAAAGTGCTAGTCACTCGGACGTAGCGATGCGTTTTCTTGCAATCGATGTTTCTTTTTCTCTTATCAACTCGATACAGCTTTACTTAGTTGCATAAGTTTGCTGAACCGCGTTTTGAGGCTATTTATTTTATCGTCACGTTTCACGATGATCCGTGTCGCATAATCGAGCGTGTTCCCGTGCTCACATCCCCCGTCGACTTATCTAAATTTTAGGCATAAACTTTCTGTCATATAAATTAAGAGAGCACGACTTCCGAAGGAACTGTGGACGTATTAAACAAGTCGAAAATATCGTATAAATTTTATGATCGCGATAGGGTATTTCTAAGATGATGGAAGGGAATCGTCCGAGATCAAGCAACGATTCGAGGGATCGTCGATCGAAGGAGAAGAAGAAGAAGAAGAAGAAGAAGAAGGAGGAGGAGAAGAAGAAGAAGAAGGAGAAGGAGGATGAGGATGAGGCAGGATGCTGTGCTCGTCACGGTACACTAGCCCCCGGACTTGAATGTTAGGGCCCCCCGGGCACGGAGGTGCATAGCTTCATTCAGCAGCCAGCCACTCTTTTATTTTCCTCTTTCCTCCTTCTCTCCTTATTTCTTCTCGTTCCCTGCCCCTCATTCTGGACGATCGAGTACCCGTAGCTCCTGGAAGGACGTTGGATCGAAGGGAACCACGTCGAGGAGATTACGGTGTTACAGAGTGACAGTCGGCTCGATTAGAGACCCCTGTTGATGCTGAAATATCCTACTCGGTTCACGAAAATGACGTTCTGTTGCAGTTTTCGAAACAACGCGTTCGCGAGGGTTGTTAACTCGACTTTGTTAACAGCGATGTTAAGGATATCGATTTGGACGATGAAATTAACAATGGTACGTATCAAATGTTACTCGATCTCTTTTTGTCCCATGAATTTCAGCCGTGTCTTTCCTCTTTCCATCCGATCCTTTTTGTCCTTCTTTTGCGATCCATCGGTGTTTCTTCTGTTCGTTTTCTTTCTTTGCAGGCCATCATCATCGATCGATCGATCGATCTCTGAAACCGAGCTGCGAACCGCGCCTCGCTGGAAAACCGCAACGCGGATCTAGTTAACCGCGCCGCGGAAATTATTCGCGGAATAATATCAGCTACGGCTTCCAATCCTGACTCTATTCTTCATCCTTCCAATTCTCCAGAGTAAATGCGTTTCCTAGCCGGAAAATAAATAATACCGCGAGTTTCCCTCTCCCGACAGATTTTTACCCATTCGATTGTTTATTTCGAGTACACGGTGTTAAATAATTAACGCGATAAAGTTTTGAGAACCGTCGTTTTCGAAATAACCTCCTTGAACTTCGTTTCGAATCACGAACATTTCACCGTTAAATTGCCCATGAAAAAATGGCGAGTATCTTTAAGAAATGTACGCGCTCGATTCGCGGAAGTACCGTTTTACAATTTTATGCGAAATGCCCGGGAGCGAGAGACGCGGCAAAAGAAAATAAAAATTCGATTACCTTAATCGATCTCAAACAATTAACACCCAATACCTTGGATGAAAGAGATTCTCGACGGACCCAGCAAGTTCGTCTTGAATGCTTCTTTCGATACCCTTAATTCGATACTAGTCACGGATCGATTCAATGGTTGTCGGCGTCGATAATTGAGGAAGCGGCGGCAAGATTAGCGAGCCAAAGGGCTTCGGAAGAAAGTGCAGCTGCTTCGTTATTATGATTTTCTTCATTAAATGCCGATCAAGCAACGCTTTAATGGCTTTCTGAGCCTTATCAGCCGTGGCAATAAGAGGACCCCTTTACATGCGTACGCGTTTCCCCAACAGAGGAACGAACACTCGCTTATTTCAATATTACACTGTAATAAATAGCGTACGGACTGGTGCGCGATTAAATCGACGAAAATTACGAAGGGACGGAAAGTCGGTTGGCAAATTACACGGATCTTGCCAACTTTTCATCGATTTTACATGGAAAAAGAAGCATAGAGCAGAGTATTAGAAAGCACCGGCGGAATCGTTATTGAAGGGGTGGTTTTATTCTATGGGAACTTGGTAGCGATAACAGAATGGTAGAGTCTTTCGAAAATCGTTTCCGATTAAAAATTCATGATATTGTGGGAGCACACAGTTGCCCGCGAAGCTTGTCGAAGAGATTTCGTTAAATATCTATACTGTTACGAAACGCGTGCACGCGTTATATTCTACGTCCTCGGATTACAACGTCTATACTTCTAGACAGCTATATCCCTACGATTCTCCCTATTCTCCATAAATTTTTATATTCAAAAATCCTTAGTATTCCTCGATGACTGAGTCTGTAGGCCTATGAACCGAGAAAAGCGCAGGTTCGGTGTTCGCGTAAAAAAAAAAAAAGAAGAGACTTCGCAAACAGGCTTTCAGCCAGGTTGTTACGGCAGGTAACGGAAGGGTTGAGAGGCGATTTTCGAAAATTGAACTGTCGCCAATGGCTTCCGGGCGCATTTATGGCCGGATTTTACGGGTACATCCATCCGAGCAACGATTCTCTAACCCTTTTCGAGACTGTTTGCTGACTTAAAAAACTCTTCTAATCCTTTAACTGCCTGCTCGACGAAGCGCTTAAGCTGTCAGCTCATTGCTCTTTCTCTTCGTTTAACGCGCCCAAATGCACTGGCAGATCTACCGCGAAGCGTTTGCAAAATTTCGGAAAATATTATCGAAGAACGAGAAAAATAGAAGCAGCGAGAGAGAACAGAGAGGAAAGAAAAGGCGAGAAGCGGAGATCGAAGGACAGCGTACCATAAGACGGATCGTTAAAATTTAATGATATTCACCGAACGTTTATAGAATAGGACAGATTATCATAGGCCGGAGGCCAGCGAAGCACATCGCGGCTGATCTGGCATACACACGTTGCTCGTTTCCGTTGAAAAACAGTAATTATTGCGTGCTATTAAGCGTAATGAATGTCGATCTACTCGCGAGATCGGACGGATTTCGCCAAGACTCGCGTAACGCGATTACAAGCGTTTTACGAACGATACCGCTTCGATAATCGGTCGCGAGTATGATTCAGTCCCAGTTGCTCTCGATAGCGACGGTAAGAAATAGAGAAACGACGGAAACAGGTGTACAAATTATCCAGATATCGAGCCTTGTTTTTACGCTTATTGTTCGATCGATCGTACACGTGCTACCTGATTTATCGATCGTTATCGGTTAATCGCATTCGCGGCTGCGATATCGGATCGAAGACATTTTCGACACTTTGCGTTCACGAATTAGTTCAAGTTCTCCTACATCGCTTATTTGACCGCGTCGTGCTATCTAAAAATATTGGTAATCTCGGGTTAAGCGTTAGTCAGAAAACGTTATAATCCGAGCTTTTTCGATCCGATAATCCTCGACTCCGTGGTGGATTACAAGATGTAAACGGCTAGTCCTCGTCGTAAACGAGCCGTGTGACAGACTCGATTTCGAAAAGAAACAGTCGACGTTGGTAGCCCATTTCCCTACCTGGTGGAGACCCTTCAGCGAAAGACATCGTCGAGTTTCGAGCGGGAACGCGATGGAAGGGGTCGAGATAGAAATAAAATCGATACGCGACTGGATGAGAGATATGTACGAACAGAAAGCACGAAGAGAAATGATTTTTGTATTAAAGGAGAAGTCTAAGGAATCGGATGGAAGGGGGCGGAATATATTTCTGCAGATTGTCGTGGAAACGTGTTCGCGTAGAAGCGATAGAAAAGAGACGTGATTTGATTTGAATTTAGAAGAGAATTGAGAGATTTGTGCGACGCTCTTGATGTTTTCTTCTTTCGTCGAGCTATTGTAACGTGGCTCGAAGATACATCGTGGCATTTTGCAGTCGAAATTGTTTCCCGTTTGCGCAAAAGAGGGGGAAAAAAAGCATGCGATGCATCGAATTTTGTATTTCGCGGAGATTACGCGTGCACGAAGGGTGCAAGAGCCGAAGACAAGAAAAGAGAGAGAAATTAGAAGGAGAATACCGAAGGGGTGTCCCCCCTCTTTCTACGGTGTAATACACCAGGAGCGGAGAAAAGTGGTCGCCAGCTGAATGGCCGGTGTTTTACAACAGTGGCGAGAATAACCCTCGTGGCTTTGTTGAATCGTGGCCTCGCCAATCTACCTGCGGTAAAATCATCCACTACTGTGCGTACCGGGGATCGTGGTGGGGTCTTAGCAACACCGTAAAGGGTTAAAACACCATAAAACGAGCCATTATCGGCTTGGAAAGGCCGGCGATAGGCAGAATCTTAATTGCGCCCTATACACGATATTGTTCCTTCTTTCTTCCTAGGATTTGCGTATTTTCTTTTTTTCTTCGGGTCTGAGTAATTGTCTTTTCCTGACCACACGTTTTTTACCCTCGAAACGATGATATTTTTAGACTTTCTTTCTTCGCGAATTCTTCAAACAATCGTTTACCGTTTACCCCTTCCGAAATCGCATTTCGGAAATCGAGAAATAAAAATTCTACTCTGTCCTCGGTTCGGAATCAATTCTTATCCGGTCGAGAACCTAAGTTCTTTTTGAAAAGTAAGGATACCGAAAGTGATCAATTTTTGAAAGTCGTTCGAATAGAAGTACTTGGAATCACTTACCTGTGGACACATTTTGCACTGGTACTTTCTCGGAGGATGAGAATGCGGTCCAGCCAGGTGAGGGTTCAGGTGAGACGGATGAGAGGGTTTCACGGTCAAAGGTTGAGGGACCACCAGCAAACTCGCAGGTGGACTTCCGCTACTCGATCCACCAGCACCACGGTATTGATCGTCGCCTGAAATCATACGCCATAGATTAACAATCACTTTGTTCGCGAGTCTCACCTTTGTAAATCGAATTTCTTACTCGTATCGAGCACGTGTATCGACTCTCACTGCGCGATGCGAATTTAAATGCAACGTTGGTTCATTCTTTTATCCAAAATTTTACCATTTCTTACAAGCGAGAGATTAATAGGTAATAATAAAGATAAAAATTTCGTAGTAAAAAGTGCAGCGATTTATTGCAGGTCAGAGTAGAAAGTGAACACGACAGGAACTGCTTTAATTCGTTGGATAGTCAGTGATCAAGAAGCGTTGCAAAATAGGAGAAATTTTGTTACCGTTTACCGAGACGATTAAGGTGGGATAATCTGTCAATTAAACGATATTGAAATTTGCGAAGGGAGAAAAATGGATCAACGCGAACGCGAACGGTATACAACAAACGGATAGAATAATTCAAGGAATTCTACCTGCGTTTACCGTGATAAGTGATCTCGAATAAAAAGGTAATAACTAGGGAATATTATACCGGAGCCACGGAAATAAATATTGTTACAGAAACGGCGGTAATATCCCGAGCCGTTTTTTGTAACGAGTTACAAAAGTGGTACTTTACTTTCATTTACAAGTAATCTCAGATAAGTCATTAATCGTTCGCGAACGATAATTTCAAATCCAGCTGAGATCGTTGATAAGAGAATATAAAACACAGAATAAAACAATTTATGATGCTTGTTTTTCCCACTTAATAGGCAATATTTCCGTAAGCTCTGCTAATTGAAAATTGCGATAACTGTCGAACGGCACGATTACTCGTTGTAATTAGAGACGTAAAGAAATGTACACTCTGGTGGAACGTAAGCTTTTTGCCGAGAAAGAGAAAGGTTTCTCCAAAATTTTTCGTTCGTCGAATTGTCCAATTTCGAAAATTACAGATTGGAGAATTTGACAAATTTTCCACCAGCGTGATCGAAATTATCGAGATAAACGTCGACGGATAATTAATGGAAGGTATTGGCGAGATATGAAGAATTGCGAGAGAAAGAGGCAGTGGATCGACTGACGCAACAACGACAAGGGGCAAGGATCCTAGCAGGTTGCAAGGACGAGTGATCCTGCATCGCGAGTAGCTGTCATTAAAGGCAAGTTCTCAATATCGAGATCGAGCCACCGTAACTTAACGTACAGGTGCATCTGTTCGATGTGTTAGTGAATGTTCCGAGGCGAGATCGATCGAGTATTTTTTATACTAACCTTTCTTGCTGTTAATTTCTATTTGCAAATAAGACAAGTATTTTTCTGTCCGATGCTGAACGCCGTATTAGAGCACCGACTCGATATATTACGAGCTCGTAGTTCGAAAAAGGGATAAAACAGATAGTTGAAATTTTTTGTACAGTTTCGAAGAATCGCTAAGTAAATATTCCTTTAGACCGTGATCGAAGATCGCGAGCGTTAATCGCGAAGAACATTGTACTATGTTTTCTATAAAGTACTCGATGCTTGTCATCCTTGAAACTAGTATCTTCCGAGTGAAAAAAAAAGAGAAAGATGGAGAGACGATTGAAAGCTGCAAAGTAATTTGGTCGTCGATCGAACTCGCTGCAGTAATTGAATCTTATTTTTAAGCATCCTCGGTAGCTCGCAAGGTCCATCGGTTTTTCTTTTATTGGCAGGAAACGGATCAGATACGTAATTCATTACAACATCCTCCATTTAATGCATCTAATGCTTCCGTTCGTTCTTCCAACTGAAATTTATTTTTGCACGCGGAAATATGATCGAGCATACGAGGAGAACCGAGACAGCGATAAAGTCACGATAATCAAAGTCTGATCTCGGTTAGCTCATGGCGTGCGAAACACCGGCATTTTTTGGTAAATTGAAAACACCTTGACGTACTCTTTCGCTCCGAACAACTTTGTCGATTAAAGCATCGTACCATGGTCAGTCGTTTGCGAGTTGATGAGTCTCGTTGATGAGCTTTCTTAGATCTACCCAATCCTAAATGCGATTTTGATGTTAATTGCTATGAACGAGGCCTCGACGAAAGGAGAAATATCATTGTCCGAGTGGAACTTGTCCGATTTAATATATTGCCTTAATTTGGATTATCGGATGGATGTAATTTTCAAAAAATTTTGAAATCGTGTGGTCGAGGTGCTTAAATCTTGCCAGGCAAACATTATTAACGCGTTACGTGTTTTATTCCCGAGTAAAATCACTTCGGATTGTTATACGCGTTATATCACCATATTACTAAAATTCTACCGTATACCTCTGATCGTCGTTTCGATGGAAATCTGATAATCGAAGATTAACAAGGCCGATTCGTTAATGGTTTCTTTAGATTCCATTGTTCCTTTCTCGATTCGTACCGATATAACGATAAACAACTTCTTGTCCCCAAATCGAAAAAAACTTTTTACGTCCGTATGCAACGTGACCGCGTTAAAAAGAATACTAAAGTAGATAACGCATGCGGCATCGAGCAGGAAAAGTAATTAATCATACGTTGCTGAACGTGGTCATATGTTCGTACGCGGAATCGTTCAAACTTTAACAAATCATGGATCGATGTTTGCCAGCGCTTTTTTTCTCTACTTTATCGGATATTATTTACGTCTAATTGATCGGTAAACTCGTATAATTGCTCGTACGTATGCGAACGCGAGACTTTAACCCTTGATTGGTGAATCACGAGGACCTGTCTCTTTCTCCTTTAATGCCGCTTATAAACATTCGCGCGAATTTGCATCGCGTCTCATTTTATAAATGACACATTTTGCAAATGAACCGATTCTAAGACCTTCCCCTCTCTTTCTGTAAACTTCCACTTTGTTCGCTTCTACAGATTCTGCTTGCTCGTTTTTACGTTCTACCATCTATACTTTATCGAATTTCGATAAACTGCGAACGTTCGTTTGTAATTTCACGAAATAAGCTGTATACTAAAATTATTGAGCAGCAATAAATGGACTCGCAAAGGTTCAATCGATGGAAGAATACCGAAGGTGCGATTTGGTACGAACGGAAGAAAATGTCTCACAGATACGCGAGTTTCTTTATAATTAGCCGTAATAATTAATCGGTCGTTTTCTTATCCTTCTATCGTGCGTAATCGACTTCTCGAACGAAGAGTGGGGAAAAGAGAACATATAAAATGCCACCTACAACAAAATATCAATCTTCTCGTGCCTGTCGTGTCGTAGAATTTATTCCGATCTCGTCCACCGTTGTAATCGATATACCGTTCTAATCGCACGGTGTACGATCGAACGAAATATTGGTCAGAAAACAAGTCCGACGGTCAGTCGCGACAATTTGATCGTTCGATCAGGTGCTGGATGCAAGCATCAAGTTTGCCGGAAAGTAAAGGATTAAGGTGAGCAAAATGGCATGTCAGAGCGTATAATTAATTATTTAAACGACGCCATGTATAACCGAAGTCGATTCACGTTCGCTGTTACCTTCGATTCTGAACTGTCGTCAAATCGGTCAGAGCGTAACGAGTCGCGACCACGTAACCGTTCTCCTCGCGGCACAATTAATTGATCTTTCTAGCGCGCTTGAACTCGATAATTATCATTTGCATACGCGATCTCGTGCACCGGGGTCCTGATCGTCATTCTCGGCTCCGTTGACGCCGCACGGAGACAGAAGCAGGTTTTCCTTCGGTCGGCAATTAGCACACGCAATTTCGCAATACCGCGGAAAACACCGACCAATGCGTCCATTTTCTGCGTAGTTTCGTTCGCCGCCTCGCGAAATATCCTTCTATGATCGGTTTCACGTCCGTAAAAGTGGACCAAGGGACAGGTTCGAAACGAAGTGCGAGAAAAATTTAAATAAATAGATAACGCGGCGAGGAGAGGCTCCCTTTTGCGGAACTTAGAGCAGCGGGAAACGCGGCTAATAGTCGTGGGAGCGTGGCAATTGTCTCCATTGTGACACATGTTTATAATTGTTTACCAGCTGCGTCGAAACGAGCCGGAATTCGACGAGGCTGCCTCTTTCGTCGGGGAATTTCAATCGTTTACTCGCGCGAGCCAACAATCCCTTTCTTTCGAACCATCTCTGATCCGTTCGAGATGCACCTTGCATTCGTACCGACGGCGAAAATAACGTGGACCCAATTTCCGAACGAGGACATCGTCGAGCAGCGAAAATCGAGAAACTGTCGATCGAGGAAACCGATGCTAACCGTCGAGGAAAGATGAAAAAAAAAAAACGAGAGTCAAAGCAAGGGTAAAAGGTTCGAGACCGATAAAGAAACTGTTATCTCGTTTCTACGATTCTCATTCGTCGCATTAAGATCTCTGTCGTAACCAACCGCGAACAACACGACACCGTGGCCTGTGCTTAGTGCTTGTCTCCTCGAGTCTCATGAATATTCGATCTGTTCGTCGTCGACAGCGATCCTGACGTCATCGAGTCGGAAGGATCAAGGATCCTGCCTTTGCACGCTTTCAATCTGTTTCGCTGTATCACGGTGCATCGTGCACTTTTCATTTTTACCAATCTAATCTTCGCGTAATTTCAATGTTCATTTTAATTTGTTTCGAGTCCACTTGACTCGGCTAAAAAACGACCGGATTGGATTATCTTAACCCTTTTTACGTTTATAAATACACGCGCATACATAATTAAGTTTGAAGGGAATCGTACGTGTACAGAGCGTTTCAACATATTTGCTATCGTTTCCTCCCGTCCCGACGCATACTTTGACTCTCGAAATTTTTCATTTTTCAGGTTTTTCCGATAGACGAAAATCTTTTAGGGTCTCGACATCTTCGGAGCATCGTCTTTAAGAAATAATTCGTTACGAACGAGCGAGTTACGAAGAATCCGTAAATACATAGAAAACGAAGTCATTAGATCGCGAAGTGGCAAAGATTTCTCAATTTTCTTTTTAAAACTGTCTGTAGAGAGTGTGCACGAGCTATACAAAACGAACGCTACACATAACGGAATAAAACAAAATATGCAAAGTGCGACAGATAAAAGATGTTTATTGAGCAACCTGAGAGGGAACAAATATTCTCTGCGAATGTAGATTTGCATAGTAACATCGGCCTGGATGGAGCAAAGTGTAAATCGGTAGTCATTTTTTTTCTACGAAACCGAAGCGTTCAAGGTGTAGTTCAAGCAATAGCTGCTAATTCTTTTTTTCTCGCCAACTTCCAAGCTCGCGATTTTAGAGGACGTAACAATTTTTCCTCGGATATGATCAAATCTTCGAGTTTTAACGCACAGACGATTTAGATTACGATAGATTATTTTGCAAAGAAATATGCGAATTAACAAGGAGAGAATATTCAATATCTCAGTTTTTTTCTAATCGTAAAATACAGATTAGACGCGGTGAAAGAAAGAAGGATGAAAAAGAAGAATGTTGAACAACAGAAGGATCAACACGGCGTCTCGTTATCTCGGAGAGGACATTTTGGTCGATGAGCCGACGCCTGGGGCCAGCATTGTCCGAAAGATTGCGAGACGAAACGGAATTAAAATCAGATGCGCCTTTGGCAAGGTCGTTATGTCATCGAGCAACTATTAAACCACTAATTTTCAAGGGGATCCGCATACGAGAGCCGGTCTCGTCACAATCGTTTCGACCAGATTCTTCCAAAAATATTTTTCCTCTCAAAAAACTGGCAAGAACATAGTCCAAGGGCCGTAGGAGGGGACAGGCTTCTTTGGAATTTCCAGAGTTTTTCGTCGGTCAAAGTGGTTTCTTAATTGCTTTCAACTTTTCTTATTCTCCTGAAATCGACTGTTTGCCATTCTATATTATCTCACTACATCAATAGGTAATGTACATCGTCTCTAAATTGCCTAAAACCTATCGATCATCGATGCTTCTTAAAGTGCCGGTAAATTCCGTGAAAAAGAGATCCAAGTGTTTCGAGGAGAAAAAAAGCAGGAGACATTTTTTGCAGGACGTTACGAAGTCACTGGTTGGATAAAGGGACAAGTTTCTTTTTGTCGACGCAGCCACGCCGTCTGGTAATCGTCTGGCATTGCCGATCAAGTATCTCAGGTGTTTTTACGGTATTTCACCGTCGCTATTTTCCCTTCTCCTTCGGCCATAGTTTCAGTTTGATAGCTTTCTCGGAGATTTTACCACCCTGACGGGCACAAAGTTTTACGAGGTCGTTGCTGGATTTTATATCACGACGTCCGTGGTAGTTCGTCGATGAGCAACGACTCGATTCAAGAGTTGCTTCACGGAAACATAGCCCGTGAAAACGAGCCCTTTTCCCTGCCTTCAACCTCCTCGATTTTCCTACAACCTCGACGACGACGAACCGACAGTTTTCGCCAACGTTTCCCCAAGGTTTACCTCGTTACGATCTCTCGGAAGAATCGTTTCACGCGAGCATCGTTTCCTACTTTACAAATTTCTCTTGATGGAATATTTGCTGGAAAACGTTCAATTTTTCTCGATTCCTGTATCGCTACCGAATAGAATCCCGATAATATTCCAAGTAGGTCGGTAGAATGCAATAAAGAAAAGAAACGAGCGACGCAAGATGTAAGGCTAGAAAAGGAGCAACGTGCAACGATACACGATAGATCGAACAGACTGCTTAACATATTCATCATTCCCACTTGAAAACAGCGTGTTAACCACCTGTGGCGACACAAAGAACACCGTGTCGAGAAAATCATGCCGACAAGAGACTCGTACAGGGACAAGCAAACAACAGAAGAGATCCAAGGCATAGGTGAAAGTCGTTATCTGTTACATTAACGAGCAACGAGGCGTCATGGGATCACAGACAGTCCGATGGGAGTCGTTTCGTAGCATGGAATTACCATGGCGGAGCTGATTCGGTCATTAGAGACGACCATTTGCCGCGATTACGTTTCGAAAACGGAAGTCGTGACGAAATCGTGACTCGAAACAACTGTGCCGTGAGTTTCGCTTCTTCGTACGCTGCCAACAATTTTATCTCTCGTTTCTGCTCATTTTTTATCTTAATCTTACGCACGATTATGCTAAGTTCGATAACGCAAGATGTTTCTGGCCCTCTTATGTTCCGAAATTTGTCCGAAATATAATTGTATAGTTGTTACTTTTTATGGAGCTAATAGGAAGATCGGTTCGATTTAATTGCACGTAGTTCTCGTGGAATAAGAAACGTTAACCCTTTTATCCCGTGAATGATCGCGGTACTTGATTGCAAATTATCTGGTGGATAAAAATCGCATTATGCAATGAAAAAATGAAAAGCAGAAAATAAGCAACAAGTTGCACGCGAATTAGATAATGACTCAATTTCTCGTTAACTCTGAGACCGTCATTATCCTCGGCTCGCGTGTCTCGAAATCGAATTCGGGGAACACTTTCGTTCTGGGCCCTAAAATTAGCTCGAAACGTTTGCGTAAAACGTCCCTCACGACTAATCCTTAATGCACGGATCGCATGACGTCGAAATTTCGAGCCATGACGCGTCGTTCGTTGTCCGAAAAATCGGTGACCAACGTCCCTCTCCCCGAATATAATACCACGGAAGACGCGGTACAGACGCATAAATAACGAGAAATCGAATAAATGCATAGAGTAATAAATACTCGGTTGAATAATCGGTGGATGTTTTGTAGGATTTCTTTTTGCTTATCGGGTGAATCGGTACACGGGAGCACGTCAGACTCGGCCGAGAAGCTGGAGAGGAAAGCGTTCGCGTCTCGTAAATGGCCGATCTACACGACACGTCGCGCGTGTCATTGGCAGTGAAAAACATTTATGGAAACGTGCTTCACCTTTTACGAGTGAAGCCACCGATTACTTAATCCCTTCGGGGAGAACACTAAGGGGGAAAAAATCACGGGCTGAATGGCCTGGGTCAATGCCAGCGTTCTTTCTTTGCTTAGGGAAACGCTGAATCGATCGTTTCAGTTCTCGTTTTTATCGAACCTCTCCACCCCTCTCTCTCTCTCTCTCACGCTCTCTCGAAAAGTAATCCTATTGCGAATTAACCTAATCGCGCGTCAAACGATAATAATTGTCGTCGGCAGAATGAACCTGGTCGATCCATAAATCGGTTCGGCGAAAATTTCTCAAAGTCTCCCGAACTCGGTCTCATCCTTATTCGGTGTTACAAACGAGAGGAACGAAAAAAAGAAAGTGTGCGGTAGACGGAGATCCTTGAACCTGACCCACTTCCCGGAGGAAACAGAGGTTTTCGAAGAAGGTTGCTCATGAATAGAGGGTCACGAAAACTCGAACACGGAAGAAGGAAGTCGCGAGCGAAGAAGGACCAAGGGAACGTCCGCTAACAGGTGAAAAATAAAAAGGACTCGACACAGGGACACAACGGAATGATAAATTCTCGTTCACGCGTGTTTTTTTGCCCGACCTCAAACCTGCCTACTTCAACGTTTCGATCCTAATCGACGATCTTACGTCACGGATGCAAAATCACAACCGGTTTCGAACACCGAACAGAGAAGCTTTACGAACTGTTTACACACGGCGTGCGTCAGCTCCTGGGCCCGTCTTTTCTGCCGATTTTTTTCTCTCTTTTATCCTGCACCGGCCAAAAAGGTCTGTCTGTTCGTTGTATTATTTCGCGATAAATTCTCTTTCGCGCCGATGAAATCATCTTCCGGATCTGCGGCCGTCCGGCACCGTCAATTGCGAATCCACTAGACGAATTCATATATTTTCGATTCTGCAAATTTTCGAAAGCATCCTTTCGGGAATTCCTCTTTCGTCTTCGCTTTTGATTTATCGTAATATCATAGATTAATACGGAATCGTTGAAATTCCGATATTTCGAGGTGTTCTCCGTGTTTCGTAACGATTAACTCGTAAAGGTGCACGAATGATGTTCTCGTTAGTCAGATTTATAAAAAGAAGATTGCGCGTCAACGACTAGCATTTCGGCATCTATTTATAACAGTTATTTAAACATTAGGATGGCTCGTAGTTGCTTTTAAATGTAAACCCGAAAAGGTAAGAGTGAAAATTTCAGTTAATAGAATTACTAGACATTTAAGGTTAGAAAATTTCTCAATTACCGGGCGCTATTTGAAAGGCTCGTTCCATAGAAATATTCGGGAGGCCACAGCAAACAGTAGCCCTCGGTTCTCGCACCCTCGATTCGAAACGAAACACAATTCATCGAAAATTGAAAAAAAAAGTCTACGTCGTATTGTCCAGCAGCGTCGTACGGTTCTGTTATTTCAATATCTGCGAATGGCCGCGCTATCGAACATTAAGTGCCAATATTTGCACGCTGCTTGGCCGAACGTTTGCTCGATGGCCAAACGTTTTTGGGGAAAGGTCGAGAGCGCTGCATAATTACGACATTTTGGTCATCGACGTTTCACGATTAAGTAACACGGAAACGTATCGCGAACAAAGTTCCGATTAAAAAAAATCAGCAATTCGCAGTCGTGTAACGAGTACGAAGTTAAAGAAAATAAATCCTCGAGTTGACTCGAATTGAAGTAGTCGGACGATATCGAGAATAGAATGCAAAGTAGATAACTCACCCTTCTGCAGCTGGCTGTGGTCCGCGTTCATTTTCGCCTGCAACAGAAAGTGCTGCGCTTCACTAAGTAGAATTAGCACAGGGACCGTGAAAATTCCGGCCATTCTGTTGAAATATGTGCAAGCGGTTGGCTCACCTCGTAACCTTGTTTCGCACCCCGTCCACCGCCCCAGTAGTCGCTCTCCTTGTCGTGGGGATTGCATTGCTGTAACATACAGAATGGGGTACCGTTACTCTCAAAATCTATATTTTAATCTGCTTAAAAATACTCGGCTTTTATACATTTTGTATATCACGATACATGCAGCGAATTACGCGAATATTTGTTTCGTTCAGAAAAAATAACGTGGACCGAATCAATTTTTGTACACTGTAGAGTTCTCTTGACCGCGACATATCGCCGTAAAAATGTGTAAATGGTGTGGAAAAACGGGCGAAATTAATCAATTTCCAAAAAACAGTAGGGAGGTAAATCAATAATTGATTGAGCATTATACACCGAGGGTTGTAGGTGAGAAGCAAACGGTTGGCGAGGTGATGGAGTGTGATACGTCGGAAAGCAGTGGAGGGTTGGGGGTGGTTCAGAGGGGTCGAGGATGGCGACGGGGGTGAAAAGCATCGTCTATAGTCTAGACACAACACAGACGAGGGTGGTTGAGGCCTGGCCTACGACCTTGGGCATCACTCGGCCTTCAACGGAGATAAACAATCCACCCCTCGATCCTTGCTTTTCCTACACATTTTGTTACGTGCGCTGGGAGGTGGAAAAATTTCGTGACCACGATACAGAACACTCCGAGATTTTTTTCATGACATCGATGTCGAATAAAATAAGAATTAAGGATAAAACCGATTAACCTTCGTGAGACGAATCCAACATTGTGTTATAAAAACTTCGCCAAGTGCATCATCCGTGTGGAAATCGTAGACAGAAAATTTCTTAAATTCTTCAAATTTGTTCCCTATAAATCGTTCGTCGTCGCACTAATTGTCGTCCGGAGAAAATTCAACACAGTCCCTCGACCATATTCTCATAACGCGAAACGTGTCCACCCCCGATCCTGAAACGGCCCGGGATGGTTTAAACAGGGACTCGAATATATGTATGTCAGAGCCACAGGACGCCGAGAATGTTAGGGACATTAAGGGATGACCTCGTTTCCCTTCTCATGACCTCGTAAACCGCAGACGACCCCATGCCTCCCTCCGTCGTACCAAGGACCTTGTGTGTGGTCGCGTATTTTTCTTCGAGGATTCGTAACCTGCGTCGTAGAAAAACCCGAAACGGTCCAATTTTTTGCGCGTTAAATTGTTACGCCTAGTAATTAACGTAGATAACGCGTTTTATACGTTTAATAACTTTAGCGATTCGGACAGCGAAATGTCTGGAACTGTACTTTTCTAAAGGATCGATAAGGTGAAGTCGTCTGATGGGGTCGAATTTTACGTTCGAGTAAAATCGAGGATGGTAGAATCAAGCTAGAAAGTGGGTTAAGGGACACCATAAGGCGCCGAAAGGGCGATGCTTTGGTTCGTTCGCTCTACAGGTGGCTCGTGAAACGATTCGATTCTTGTGAGAAAGTCCGAGACCACGAAGGGATATGCATTTTTGGAACGAGGATGGTCAACGTGCCCTACGACGTCGAAGAAAACCCCTTACCCTCTTCCGAACGCCGGAGAAAATCCCTTCGGATATTGCGACGCGACTCCACGATGTTTTTATTGAAACAAAATCTTCACCGTGGTATTTTCTTTATCCCGTTTTCGCTTCGCAATCCGAAGATATTCGATGCTGTTTAACAAGAAAGGGATGAACTTATCTCACTACCGTTTTCTTCGTTTCTATCGAAATAAAATTTCTACTATCATCCCTTTCGTACCAAAGATAACAAATTTATTCTCTTTTAAAAGAAAATAAGAATAACATAGAGAACAGTAAACTGGTCACGGAATTAGGGGTGAGAACGTTCTCCCGTTTGTAAGAGAAAAAACCTTGAGTATTTCCAAGCACCGCCGGAAGTTAGCACTATGATCTATTTCTATTTTAAAATCGGAAACCAGGAGAGACAGCAAGGTGGAGGATCTCGCGCAGGGGAAGGAATCGTTCTCGAACAGGAAGAGATCGGATCATCCCTTAAATCTACTTCGTCTGCTGGCAGATGGTATCGAGATCGGTCACGTGACACTTAAAATTGGATCCCCTAATGAGACGAACGAATAATTGAAGAGCTTCGATCCCAGGATGATGCCTGGCGACCGTCCTAATGTCATCCTTTGACATTTCTATGACATTTCCTGCAAGGGTTGTCTGTAACCTCCCCTTCTCGTCTCTCCTTCTAATTTTAATAGGTCGATAGACAAAAGCCGACCACATTTTTCTTCCTTCGCGTTTCGTATAAATAATAAATTTTTGCCGATATCGTTTTTCATTCGATAATTAATGAAAATACAGTTGAAATTGTATAGTATTCTTTCGTGCCTTAAAATTTGCTCCATTATTTTGAAGCGTCGCCTCGACTAAACTTTTTCGTTCGCGAAATTTCTGGTAGCAAAACGGCATTTAAGACGAAGACAATCAATTAACCCTGTTTTACTCGCTCATCGGAACACCTGCATCTAGCGTGCACCCTCGGTGGACACGAAACAGCCCTTCAAAAATCCAACTCGATAATTTCCATCGAGCCGGAAACTCGACGGGGTGGTTCGAGCCGATCCAGCCCTTACGCCCAAGCGAAACGGGGTGGAACAGGGACGGAGGATGGAAATAGGCGAAAAGGAGGGAAAAAATGGAAATACGTGCTCCACGATCCCCGGATTGGTAATCCAACCTACCACGAGCAGCTCGAAGGGAAGATAAAGAAGGTAAAAAAAAAAAAATACATTTTAGCTCGCATCCAGGCGCTGCAGCCAACCCCCTCGCAACTACCCTTCGTTCTCATCCCTCTCTCTGTTCCGTACACGTTGGTAGTAGGTGGTCGGGCCGATAGTCGAGAGAACGTCCCGATAGCAAAAGAACGCCGACGCCCGGCGTCGGAGGGTGGCCGGGGAAAAAAATCACAAGGATAGAGAGAAGGGTGAGTGAGAAGAGGCAGGGTGGTGGCGATGGTGGTGGTGGCGGTGGTGGTGGTTGGAGAAGAGAGACAGAATACGATCGAAGAAGAGCAAGAAAGGCGTACGAAAAAGAAGAGAAAAGAGACAGAGAAGGAGGGCGCTTCGGGCGTACTGGGCTACGGGGGTGTAGCAGGGGGTGAAACGACCGTCCGAGGGGTGGTAGGAGGGAAAAAAGATGTAAAAAAATCGAGGAGCCGAGGAAACGGGAGGAAAAAATCGGCCAGTCTCAGGGAAGGAGAAACGTGGATGGGGAACGAGGGGTGGAAAGATAGAAACGGGGGTGGTTGCGAGGATCGAATCAGCGGAAACTTCTGAAAGTATAGCGTGACGTACGGCAAGACGCGTATCGAGAAGAGTAACTAATTGAAAAGACCCAAATTTTCATCCTCCTATCATCCTCGCGATTAAATACGACTAACAGTCAACTGTATATGTTTCATACATTTTTCGATTAATTTTCGAATACCTATTATCGGATTTTGCTCGATGACCCACAAAACGTCCGTCCAATTTTTCTATAGCGATTGTCTATGTTTTAATTTATAATGAAAATCCTAAGGTACAACTTGTTACAGTACTTATAAATCGTGATCCGAAGTGTAAGAGATAAGGAAAACTAATTTGAATGTACGGCAGAAAATTGATATGTTGCTTTAAAGATACACGAATTCATAGGTGATTAAAGTAGATCAATTGAAACGTTACATTTTATGAATTTCTTTTTATCGGAATATGAATTGCATACATATTAATCAAGGGATTATATTCATTATAAAACCAATGCTTCGGTTATAATTATCTTGATGAACGTCACTCATTATAGACGTATAAGACCATTTTAGAAAGCTTCGAATAAAATCAAGACGAGCGAACATAATATCGAACAGTTCAGACGGGCCACCCTTTACCAGCACGATTCCCATAAACCCTTACCACTCGAAGAATATCATCGCACCCTTGCTAGCCAATGTTGAATAAATTATATAAATTTTACCGCGTAACAAAATGCTAGGTACTTTGTACGAGTTAATTGCTCATCAGAAAACGTACGTAAAAGCGTTAGAAAAATTGCTTTAGCAAGCACTGCAGTTAATCGGAGCGATAAAAATTAATCCCTTTCCGCATTCCCAAATTTAGTTCCATAAATTATTTCCTACGACCGTTGTTTAATTTAAGTAGCTGTCTAGCAAATTTGCTATGCAGCGCTTAAAACCATGACGAGATAGCGCATAATTATATAATTTTTTGAAACGATTGCATCGACGCGTAAGGTATGGCTAATTCGAAAATGCATTTTAAGGGGCGGAACAGTAATCGGCGATTAACCGAAAAATGATTTCCAGCAGAAATTCGAGGTGGAATCGAACGATTCGGAAAGAAGAGTAATCTCACGCGTCCACGGTGTCCGGCCGGAGATACTCGAGAGGGACGAAGAAGACACAGAGGGGTTTGGAAAGGGTCGAGTAACAGGGGAGGTGGTGGAAGAGTCGCAAAAAGAAGAGACGGTTGCAGGGGGGTTGGACGAAGAAAGGAGGAAGACGAACGCGGCGAGAACCGAACGAAGACAGAGTGAAACGCTAGGAAAGTGGGTGGTCGTGGGAGAAAGGGAGAAAAAAAAGTCGAGGGTGAAAAGAGAAAGAAAGAAAGAGCCCACACCGTGCACATGCGTGACCGTCCGTTCGCGTACGAGGCGGCGTGTATTGATCAGCCAAAGAGCGCCACGACGCCGGGCGTCCTTTCTGCGAGCCTTGCTTTTTTCGGCACGACGGCCGATGGTGGAGGAGCTAGATGCTGGCGGACGAAGAGGGGTGAGATTCGTCGTGGAACGCGTCGCCTACGGCCAACGGGGGAGAACGGGCTTGCTACAACGACTCGCGACCTAACCCAACCGGATACCACCTTGTGACGTCACCCTACCTTTCATTATCTACCATTATTTGCCACCCTCTTTCTTGCTCTTCTCGATACCCACCCCTTCTGTTTTCTTTCCGACGCCGCTTTCCTTCTATTCTCTGCTTTTTCTCCACCAGCAGTAACCGCGGTTACCAGTTTCTTCGAGTCGAATTTTCTTACCGATGGTAATTCGATCGGGGTTAAGGTGTTAAGGGGTTAAGAGGGATAAATCTTTAACTCGTGTTAAAGTTGCAAGGTAAATACACAACTTGGACAAAATGATCGGTGATCGCTTTATATGGGAAACTAATGATTCTCGATTCGGAGGTTTACCTGTTTTATAAATCACATTTTATTAGAATTACGATGATCACGGTTGAAAAGGATCAGTCGGTGAAAAGGCCGTTTCGAGCAGAGAAAATAAGAAGAAAAAAATGATAGATGGACCATAACTCCGGGAACCCTTATCAAAGTACCCTTATTGTCCTTTTACCTGTCATAAATTATGTTTGATTCTCGAATTATTTGTACGTGGCCCACATGTTTTTCTTTGGTATTTCGTCGAGGGCAATTAAGTCGAAAAGATTTCACCTCCATCGATAAGATTGTCGCGAGGAAGCTTCATTTTCACCGAAATAAATTTCATAAAAGGAATGTACGGTAATCGCTTAACGAAATTATTACAATCGTCGCGGCGAGGACGATTTAAAACAGCCGGCAGTAAGAAAAAGAAAAATCTTGGAAGGAATATTTTCCCTGCTAAATACCGGAAATTACGTTCCATAGAGAACGAGCTATTTCCTTTAATTTTCTCCACCCCGTACTTTTCCTTCCCCGTCTTGTGATTTTTATTGTTTCACCGCGAAACCAAAGAGAAGTGGACCGTGAGAGCGCACGAAAAAGAGAAAACTTTCAAAGTTTCTTCGCGAGAGCTGCTTCGCAGATTTAATTTCGTTAAAGACTCGCCAATAAAAAGAATATGATAACCACCACCTTTTCTCCTATTTCCGCTATCTTTTTATTTACTTATATATTTATTCATTCATTTCCCCTCTTTCGACCGACGCTACAACGTTTTCTTCGTTAACGCCAAGTAAATGGTTAATCCCGCGTTTCTACCCGCTGCTGGGATTAAATGGAAACAGTTTAATCTACGATACTTAATTGTTCACCGTGCACCATGCAAACTGCTGCTTTTATTTCCAACAATTCAAGACACGTTGTCCTTTTTCAAACGATTCTACGATCAATTGGTGAATTATCACTTCCGATAAGTCAATCTCCTGTTACTCTTTTTCGTCACCAATATTTTAGATTATTTAATACCACGTTGCTACTAATATTCAGGGCGGAAATACAAAGGTAATTTGTAATCACCCCTTAAAAGTTGATGACTCGTGTTTTCTCAGGGACCGAACAAAAGCTTTAGATTTTTATTCGAATTTTTCTTATTCAGGTTGATCCACGTCACGATTCAACGTGCATCGATCGGAACCGATGCTTCGAATCGCCAAAGTAGGCTACGTCGTTCAATTCCTGTCAATCTTTCACGGTTAGCGCCGCCATCTTCAACAACCCTTTCCACCCGTTGCTCGAGAACATTATCAAACTTTCAAAAAGATTTTCATAATGGTATCTCGTGGTCAATGCTCATAAAGGATCATCTATTACGTTCGATTCCTTTCAGTTATCTCTCATAACAATCGAGGAATGTTTTCAACCTACAAAGAGGTATAAATGTTACGTCGATGAGCCTGACAACTCCAACTTTTTTCTACGATAACTCTTACATTTTTATATTATTTCCTACATTGATAAATGAATTCTTAGCGTCCTCGTTGTCGTATAAGCGAGTAGTCATAAATTTAACCCCTAGTTACACGAGCTTCTCCACGACTCCGTATCAGTGTTAACTGTTACATAAGGAAAGTTGAAATATTAAAGAATTGCCGGTGAAAAAAGAGGCGATCTATTTATAAAGAACCTCAAGCTCCGTTTTCACACCAGCAGCATCGTTCTGGCTGGCAAAGCGTGGTCTTGCCGCATCTCGCCAGCTGATGGGTCGATTCGATGTTTGGAGAGGACTACTTAATTCTTAATGCCTCTGAAGAGCCTCCTCTTCTGTTTAACTTGTTTAGAGAAGAAGCAAAACCGGACGAAGCGTTTCAGAATCCTCCTTGGATCTCTATGAGCCACTAGCATCGAACGCTAACTCGATATTAATTCGATAGCGTTATTACTTTCTTGCTATTTCTATAGCAAATAGATGAGACTCGTTGATAATTATGTAGGAAGAAAATACACGCGAAAGGCACAATTTAACAGCTCGAATGCTTTGGTGAAAACCTTTCTGGGCGCCAGTGTGAACGCAACGTTAGAAAACTGACCCAAAAACCTGATCTGCTTGGTCGTCATTTTAACGAGTTATAGTCGAGCCAGCCCCAGCACTAATGACACAAGTCAGAGACGACGATCCGGTGGGTCTCGACGGACCATCGTTTCTCGGAAAGAGTCGAGATCGAACAAAACGAACAGTCGAGGCATCGCGTCGGATTTCCTTGACAAAACTGAAACTGCGATCGACGAGGCAACGTCTTCGACATTGGCTCGGTTCAAGGGACCTGATAAATTGCTGCCAGCTGGCAAAACTCTGCTTCTTCAAGGGTTACGTCAGGGAACACGTGGC
This sequence comes from Megachile ligniseca, assembly GCA_945859555.1. Classification (NCBI taxonomy): domain Eukaryota; kingdom Metazoa; phylum Arthropoda; class Insecta; order Hymenoptera; family Megachilidae; genus Megachile; species Megachile ligniseca. The sequence continues at coordinate 10,834,334 of OX243787.1, forward strand.
TACGAACGAACGGGTACGGGACCTGTCCCACAACTCTGCCCAACACACCTTTTGCTCTTCTGCGCCGAACTTTGAAGCCGCGCTACCGGTTTTCTCGATCGACCATGGAATTTATCTGGCGTTCAACGATCGGATGGGTTTATTAGTTTACGTCTATTAAAACACGCGTACACACGACAAGAGCAATTCTGCGTCATTTCAACAAAACGAGTACTAAACCCGGGCCTATTCGAGTTCTGAAAAATGATTCCTAAGATTTTATCTGAAAAAAATACGAGCGAATTTAAGTACGAGGTTTCATCCCCTTCCACGTACGCAGGGGTAGTTAAGAAGAGAAGATTGATAGAACGGCGTCGTGCTTGCCAGAAGAATGAATCAAACAAATGGCACACGAGGAATAATAGAAACTATGAATAATCGAGGCAGTAAATAATCGAACTCCTTTCACGGAATAAACCACGATACGAAACATCGAAACATTCAATCTTCATCTATCCGATTAACCTCCCTGGACGAGACACTTTGACGTACGAAAATTTTTAGAAAGACTTACCCGTATAATATATTGCAACGTATATGTAACCTTCGAAGTTGAAGAACTTTGCGTAACAAACGGAGATATCCCTTCGAGTATCGAATCGTGTTTATAGAATCCCTAAACTTTAAAGTCTATCCGAAACTAATGTTCGTGGTTCAGAAACGCATTACTAAGAAAACTCTGTACTCGAACGCATAAATCTTTAATCATCCCATTAATCAGAGATCCACGAACTTAACACCATACCGAAAAGATCAATCAATATTATCAGCATCTTTTTTACCGTAGCATGCATCAATCTTAATATTTCAATCAGAGTAGCGAATGAATCATTAACGAACAAAGGCTCCATTAATTCATTCCTATGCATCGAACAGTCCACTAATAATAAATTTTCGCTCTATAAAACGTTAACAATTTTAACCCAATTTTCACGCGGGGGTCATCGAAATTTCCTTCGAGAAAAGAATCGGCAGCGAAGGAAGCACGGGTTCAATGGATTATCTCGGTCCGAAGACCTTAACACTCCTCCCATTTCGTTTGGGGCTATCTAAGAACACACATGTGTTCCCACAGGGTGTCAGGGCCGTATCGCTTTCGTGACTTTTTCTTTTTTGCGTCGCGTCGGCTAGGCCTAGAAACTGGACGAAAGAGCGACGAGAAGAGTGAGGAATGAACGAAGGGTGACGTACGGGACACATGTGGTCTGTGTCACGTTAACCTACCCCCCTCTGGCCGCGTCGCACACTCGAAACACGAAGGGCAACCAACAGGGTGGGAGACAGGGAGTGATAAAATTCAACAGTTGGCCCCGAATTGGCGGTTCTTCTCCCTTGTCGCCTCGGTTTCTCTCGTTTTGGGCTGCTGTTGGCCCGATAACCGAGCGTCTGGAATTTACGTGACTTCTGACCCCTCTGCACCCTTCTCCCTTTCCGTCTTCCTTTTTTTCTCAAACATTCTGGTCAGTGAACCGACGAAACGATCTTCGAACGAGAACTTGTCGCGTTCGAACGTGAAAACACATTTTCCTCGAGAGGGGTTCCACGAGAGTTTCAACCCCCTGTAGACAAACATATTATTCACGCGTCGTAAGCGAACTGTTTCATTTATATTCGTTTCGTTCCTTCAGGTTTTCGCGAAATGCACCATTCTGAGGCTTTTATCGAAAGAGTACGACAAACGCGAATCACGAATTTAATTAATCGATGTCATCGGAATAAAATAATCGTCCCGTTATGAACGTCCCGTTTCAGAAACAACCCCCGTCGTCTCTCGTAGCTCGACACTCGACCCTTAAGAAACACGAACCACTTTGAAACGGCTTAAATAAAATTGCAAAGATAATCACAGGTGGCTGCAGTGCTCAAGAAAGCAGGTTAGCTGACCCAGATGACGAAAAAGAAAGAGGGTGCAGCAGAGAGGTGGGGATCTGACCCAGACGAGTTTTTCCACCAGTTTCCCGGGGATTTCCTATTTTTCCCGGTCGTAACGTCGGGTGGCGGGTGGGTAGAGTCTGCAGACAATTCGCAGTAAAATTTTTACAGCCAACTCCAACCCCTCTGCGACAGGGGTTGCCATAGAGGGATGGAAGGGGTACTCGAGACACGCGGAATGGCCGCGGTCTGTTCGCGGAAACCCATAAACCTATACGTCTGCCCTCCAATCTCCTCTGGCTTCGCTGTTTCGCCGGCCTGGAAAATATTTTACGTCGTCCCGACGTTTATCTGCGATCAGAACTTTATCTTTATTTCCGCGTTGGGATTGATTCGAGGCTGGGTTATTAGAGTCTGAACGCGAGCTTTTACGAGCGTCTCGTCTGTCTGGAGCTTGCTCCACTTCTTACGCTCCCTTCTTTGCCCTTTAAAAACAACAACTTTCACCCTTTTTCCGAGAAACTTTTTACCTTTCGCCCTTACCTTTCGCTTCGCTTTCTAGATCAGCGATTCTAAATATTAACTATAGTAAATTAATTATTCGATAGGTGCTTCGGTAGTTTTTTCACGATTCGTTTCGAGTAAAGAAGAAAAAGATATCCGATTATAATTAAAGCATCAGAGATACTAATGAGTGTGACTACGATATCGCGTTACACGATGGTTCACGGTCTATCGGAGAAACTGTCCCGCTTCATTTAGGAAAAAGGCCACACATAGTTCGATTTACGGTTCTTTGCGTCGTAAAAAGAAACGGTTCGGTAACAAGAGAAGAATGTGATAATTATTAAAAATGGATTCTGTACATATTTTCTCATGCATTAAAACGGTAATCTAATCTTTTAGTCACGTTTCCCTGCATCGATACAAAAATATTCGACCGTTGACGGATAAAAGGGAAGAAAAATGTACGTTAAAGAAGACTCGAACTTCGTGTTACACATTTTCTAAGTATTCAGCCTGACCCGATGTTCCCGTAAATCAGTTCACAGTTCATTAGGAAGGCTCTAAGCCACTAGAAAAACTCTCGAACCCTCTCCGGCCTAAAAAAAAAAGAGACCTGAATTCCCATTCACTCGTATAAATATCGTTGAAGAATAATAAACAGCGATAAGGGAATGGGCGGCGATGGTTAAACACCTGTTTCGAGTAAAGAAATTTTCACTCGGGAATTTGAAGATTTCGAAATTGAAGGCCTGCTAACGTCGGATACTCGCGCATCCGTGGTTATTACCGAAACAGAAGCCAGATCCTAAAACATCCTCCATAACCCGAAAACGATGTTAAAGGATGCACGGCTCGAACACGAGAAGCGGTTCGCAAACAAAACGTTCATTTATATCACTTCCAAGTGGCAGGCGAGCCGGTATAAAAATGTCGAACGGAACGAGCGGTGTTTCAAAGGGAACAACACATGGTTCCACTCGTCCGTCGGCTTCTTTTCACCGTAGCCATTAAATCGACTCGTACGGAGCCGCGACGACGGTAACGACACGGCCGTGTGTGTCCTATACATTATTTAATGCAACCGGTACACGCGTTTTGCGACTAAAATATTGCCGACGAATATTGAAAGTAAAAAGCGCTCCAAGTCTTCGAGTCTGCCGAAGAGATGGCATTACGAAAAAGGAAAATAAGAGATAACGAGAGGTTAACCTCGAATGGATCGAAGCGGCACGAGTTAACTGGGCATTGTCCACGCGCGTAATTCTATCGTTCACGCGTGCGATTGCTCTCCCACGCGTTCCGCGACTGGTGTATGCGATCAAGTAAACACACCCACGCCGAAGAGGAGGGGTATCCTCGTGGAGAGTGTGTCACCACCACGTGTTGCGAACCGTGCCAGACCAAGTGAGAAACACTGGCCATCGCGACTCGGATGAATGGATCGAAACGAGTTATCCGGATGGAGGGTTGAATGATCTCGTCGATACGGCAACTACGAGGGAGTTATTCAATCCTCGAATCTTCTTGCGATTTATATTGCAATTATATCACGCTACCTATTAGACCGTTTCGTATCGAATGCTCGATTCAGAAACACAGAGCTTGACGCGCGACTTCGTGACATAAAAGTATTTCAAGTTTAAACTTTAAAGACTGCAGACAATAGCTATGTAAAGACTTTATCGACACTCGTAGAATGAATCGAATAATTCATCGTCGCAAATTGAATACTGCTAATGGATAGTATTAATACGTAAATGTTGCATCGAGAATATCGACGAATCGTTATGTATTTATATTTGACAAGGTTTAAATCGATACGTTACAAGCGTTATTTCGTGAAATTTTTCCACCCTATTCTACTTAAAATTAAAACGAAGACAAGTTACCGAATTGAATTCAATTCGTTTAGGAGACGAACCACTGATCGAATTACAATTTACACTTGCCCACAGAGAAAATAGAATAAAATTGTACGGTAGGGTAAACGCGTAAAAAATAAAGAACGAGTGTCAGTTGTATAAAAAAGAAAAGAAGGCAGGAGAACAAGTGGTGAAACGCGTACAAGAGTGGGCTGGTAAGGCTGCGAACTGAAATTTCCAAGATCCAAAAGCGCGGGAGACCGAGTTTAAACGTAATTCGCGCAATTAAGCCAGCTGTTGGTCTCGCTAAAACCAAGCCTATTTTGCAGCCCATTCATCTCTGGCTGGCTCCGTCGCAGGATCTTAGATTCACGATCGAAATCATAGGGTAAAACGTAGTAATTACGAGGTTGTTCAAAGGGAATCCGTGGCTCGTTTAAATTTTTCGAGCGCACGGGGATGAAAATCCGCGCGTCGAGTGCGCGGAAAAATTGCTAAGGGTGTAATTTTCGTTTACATCGAGCGTGCACATACACGCGTGTCTACATACGTGGGTCGCGGAGAAAAAAATATTACAAAAAAAAAAAGTTGGAAGAGGGAAAGAAAATGAAAAAGGTTGGAAAAAAAGTGAGACAGGAGGTTTGCAATTAACGTTAAAAGCTCCATGGACACTTGAAAACTCTCCTTCTCTCTGTCCCTCTCGTATATCGCGCAACTTGTGGGCACACTCTGTTTGACGGTTTTGAAAAAAAGGCCCACGTGACTACTCCCTTTAGGTCCAACTTTCCGTTTGACCGAGTTTTCCGGCTTGTATAATCTCAAGGGCGAAACTTCTCGAGTTTCGTTTCCCTGTGTACCCGTCAGCGCAGCCCTTTCAGGCCCTATTTTCAACCGAGGCTCGTTACAGCGAACATCGTCGAGCAACGAGCGCGGCTGTTTCGTAATTAATTTAGAGAGATTATTAAAATCGTTGGCCGACACCGGGGAAAGCCATTGCCCGAAGGGAGGCTAAAAAAAAAACTACTTGTCTTCGGTCATGAGCATCGCTTCTAATTACTCATATTCGAAATCTCTACCTTCAACGTTAAGCTCTGACCGCTCGGTTCCGTATTAATGAAGTTGACGGAGGCTAAGTAATTAGTTTTGAAAATTGCTCCGTAAATAGAGAAGATTCGTCGCCTTATAGAAAAAATACTAGAGGAAAGAAATGTTCGTAAGGACACAAACTATTTTCGGACCGAAAGGTCGTCCAAGTAAAATTTCGCCACCGAATAGGTTAGCCTTCTTTCAAATAAACTTGGGAAAATGATAAGAAATTATAGCAAAAACGGGCAAACGTTTTTTAAACATTAATACCGTAATTCTGTGTAATACGATTGGTTGAAAATGGTGGCTGTTAAAAATTGACGTGAAAATAAAAATCACGTTCGACTCTGACATCGTCCTACGTAAGGGAAGAAACGTGCACGTTTGAGTGCTCGGGGGTGAAATGAAATTCCCATTTTCGAAAGAGGAAAAAATAAGGCGAAGGAAGGAGAACGTGCTCGATCGATCGTGCAGCCGTTCCTGATATCGTCTTCAATGGAAACACGGTCGGAAAGGAATCGGGAAAAATGCATTGAAATGAAATTCTTCAAGGGTTGGCCACCCTTTACGCTGTCTACGAATATTCAACCCTTTACCCTATATTTTACAATCGTTCTTCCCAATTAAAAGTCAACAAAACGCTCCTGCTTGTTACTTTTGATCGGATTTTAATTAATTCTGCGAAACAACTTGACGTTAAATCATGATTTTTCGATCGCGTTTAATTTTAATTTCCCACTTTCCACGAGTAATCTGAAAACGTAATATCCACGTTCAAACATCTTTTACAAATAATATTCAGATTCTTCGTCTTTCCGTGTAACGTATACAGAAACTGTTTGAGTAAGTCGAGGATCTTCTAATTGCCGTGTTTTGCCACCGCAAGTGCACTCGTATCGATTTGTTCGTTTAGTATTAACACATTACTCGTTAATTACTCTTCAGAGAATTTTGCAAAATTCCGTCTTCGAAGCTCGAACCAATTAGTTTTCTTTACTCAAGAGTTGCAATTAATACCTCCATCGACTTCGATGTATCGTAAAAACTGGCGAGAAGTTTTAAATCTCGAATTTAAATTTCATTATTTTCTCCCGTGAATTACATTGTGAAGTTGTTTCAAACCGATCGAGAAGAAACGTTCTTAAAAATCGACACGAGGCAGTGGAATTTCTGGAGATTCCCTTTAAATCGTAATCCGATGGAAATGTCCCGAGACGTCTGGGGAGAAACTCCTCGAAGGGTCGAATACCCCTTCGATGTTACGACCCTTTCCGCAAAGTGAGGTAGGGAATGGGAACCCTTTAGCCCACTTTCGAAGGTCAATGGGGCGCAGGTTAAGGAACCGCGAAGGATTCATTCACTATGAATTTCCTCTCCTCTACGAAACCGTGCGCCTCGTTTCCTTTTATTTCCTTTTATTATCTAACTATTATTGCCGTGGAAATTTTGATATCGTAGAAAATCAAACGATTCGTTGGAAAAATAACTTTTAATTAATTTCTATGTGGAATATCGTGAACTTTCGTTCCGGGAAAACGGTCGATTTTTCGACCAATTTTCCCATCTGGGTTTATCTCGCTCCGAAAGCATTAGTCGAACAAATATGCCCGAAAATTACGATTATTTTTTACCTTTTGTTTCGTAAATTCGTGGAAAATTACAGCGTTACCCGACATGTTTATTTTCTGGATAATTTATAAAGGTGTCGAATGAATTTGTTTTAGCAGAAATCCATGGAGGGTTAGGATGGAAAAAGAAAGGGATTAAGGTATTCTTCCTGTATAATCCATTTTCCGATAAAGACACCGTGCCTCCGAGTGGAATTCCTTGAAGGGTCGAGCACCCCTACGACGTTACGACCCTCCACTGTTCGCGTTGGGGTTGAAAGCAACCTTTTGCCCTAGTTTTCAAGGTTCGAGATGCGCTGCTTGAGGGATGGTTATGGCTTTGTTAAAGAGGATCGTAATTCCACTGTTATCGCCAACGCAACCAGTTCGATAAAACGTTTCAAATTGATTCGACGATTTATTTACCCTCGCGTAAAACAACAGCCGTGAATAAAACACCATCTGACTTATAATCGAATGATAAATTTGCACCGTTTTATTGCTATTCGATTACCGGTCGTTGCATAGATTTTTTCAATAAAATTAAGGTATTGTTTTTCATTTTTTGCGTGCCACGTCGTCTCGTAAATATTATGTTCAACAAAGGGCGAAGAGAAATAATAAAAATAACACGAGATTTGTACAACGACGATGTTGTAAATATTATTCCGCCGTAACTGCGGGCAAAGCAAATATTGGAAAGAAATTTTTATGCTCTCGTTTGATTTTCGACAGGATATTAAAGAGAAAAAAAAATATGTTTGATTACAATGTATACACGAATCGGTACATGTACGGTATACCGCTGTTGTTCGTTCGAGCGGAGCACGGCTTTTGCCAAAAATTTTCCGATTATCAACACGCGAAATTTAATTCTCGGTCAAAATGTTTAACGTTAAACAATGAATTTCCATTATTCCCGTAGGAAAAAATCAACGATACCGAACAAAAGGTTATATTTAGCGAGCGGTAACAAACGTTCGTTAAAAATCCTCGTATACATTATCGTTCCAAAGGGATAGACAAAAGATATTCCACGAAAATTGGCAACGATTTAAAAAATTGCCAAAGGTAACCACCCTCGACCGCATCAGACCTTCGATTTTCAGCGAATGGACCCGACATCCCATTCGAATTCCTACGAACCGCGTTTATTTCACCCTCGCAAGGGTCAAACACCCCCGCGGAATCGGACAGCGGAGCAACCCTTGACTCGGAACCCTTTGGCCCAGTTTTTCAAGGTCCACGATGCGCAGGTTAAGGAATTTACGTTTCCAGACACCGCGAGGGGGATGAGAAGCTCCCTTCCCGCCCCTGCTAGGGGGTGAGTAGGTCAAACTTTACGATCGTACCGTCTAGACGTCGTTGCGCTCCGTGCACGGCAGTAAAACCGTTTTAAGGGGTTGTTTTACCAGCGCACTCAGCGCGAGACCTGTTCGAAAGGGGTGGCTCTGCCTCCCCTGCAGACGCCTCCTTTATTTCCTGCCTGGTAGATCCTGTGCATCGAGACGAGCCGATGTACGACAGGAGACGGGGCAAGAAGGGGTGGCGAAGACGTAAAACGAGGAATTGTCTGCGAGAATCTTATCCATCCCCTCCTTCGGAACGTGATCGGAGAAATACGAGTATCCGAAGCGCTTTCTAACCACCGAATTATCGTAGACTCATCGTTATTGTTGCGATTATCGCGTTTATCATTTGCTGTGCCGAATAGAGGGTGAAGCGTTTCTCGATCGAATCGCGTGGAGAATTTTTATGTTTTAGAAATAGATACTTTTCGTTATCGTTGCGAACTGTCTATGGAATACAAAAGCCACTGAAACGGCATAAATCGACGAGACCATTTGTGTTCCTAATTTACAGGAACGAGAGGAAAGCGTCGTATCTTAAGAGGATTCTTCCTGAATCGGGAAGGAACACTTGGCACCACCGAGCACTCGGTGATACGAGAAAGCAACAAAAATAACCTCTTAAACGAGAGATGCGGACCTACGAACATCCTCGTTTGTTCACGTACACGATTCCTCTATCGATTTTACCAATAATTGCATGGAATTAACGGAGCTCCTACGGTTTAAACAATCTGCAGAATGTAAAAGATGGAAACGACGTAGACAGATATTTTACTCGATCGATATACTCCTAAAATATCGTGTCTTCAATAAGGGACAATGATTTTCGTATAACCAGGACACTTTGGTGAATAATTTTTTGACAGTGAACTATTTCTGCTCGATATGATCCGACGAGAATACAAAAGTTAATCCAGCCTGCAAATACGTATTATAAAAGATCGAATCGTTCGAGGGCCGAGCAAAAACGAGCAGCGAAAGTGCATCTCTAGCTCCCAAAGTCAAAACGGAGAAGCGGAGAGAACAGAAGGGGAGATGAAGCACAGAGGGCCAGTTGTTTCATGAAATTCTCACAAAGAGCTGGCCCTTCGAGAGGGCCCTCGAGAGAATCTGCTGGCTTTCGAGTGCGACACGTCGATTCGAGCCTTCTAATGCTCGCGATGACGTCTTTGCGATACGGGGCCATCGACGTTTTCAAGTAGCCCTCTCCGCGTCCTTCCACGAAAGACCCCTCGAACCTTGAAACCCTCTCCTCGCATAATGGCTCGTTATGTTGCATGTAAATACGATGTTTCTCGAGTGTAAATTGCACCGCGAAACGATCTTTCGGATCGTGAAGGGTTCAAAAAAAGTGTAAAGATAAAGCACGCGGTATCTTCTGCTTTAATTCCTCCTCTTGTTTTCTTCCTTCTCTTCTTTTTCTGCTACGGGGAAATTGATAACGAATTTTTTTCGGAGCACGAACTTTTATCCCACCTTTTTTCTTGGGAAATCGTGTCGCTATACGATAGATTTTACAATACGTGTGGACATGCAGCGCACGCAAGTATGGTGCATGAAAATTCAACGCGTGGTAATAAAACGCAGGGCAATATAACTTGGTGATCTAAGAATGACCCCGAAAAATGACCTCGAAGAATAATAGTTAGGCCAAAGTCCTAGGAACGGAAGAACGAAAAAAAAAGGAAACGGAGGTTGAAGGTGGTCGAGGTGGATTTGGTAACAAGAAGATCGCGTGTTTCGTTGGACGAAACGATCCTGGTAACGGGAAAAGGGAACGATCCGCTGCTTGGGTCGTCGATGTTCACGGTGTTGGTCAGTCGGAACGGCACAGATATATTTTTATAAAATTATTCGAGGCCCGAGGCGAATCTCTATCTCGCCGGTGGTTTGATGAAAACAGGAAAAAGGGAGAAAAAGGGCGGCACTCGCGGAAATAGGGAAAAAACTGGGCGAAGGGTAAGGGAAGAGAGGTTGGGGAAGAGAAAGAGAGAGAAAAAAAAAGAAAAACTGGCCACTGGGATCGATATTGAACCCCTCCCTCTTGCCTCTTCCTTCCTTCTGCTTCTCTGGAAAAAAGAACGAAGGTGTAAAAAGGAAGAAACAGAGAGACGAGCCTTTGAGAAACGACACTGGCTGCTGATAAAAAGCAAGATTTTCAATATGCTCAGGAAATATCGGACCACGTTTAAAATCGTCCTTTCAGGAGATTCTTTGCTGATGTACATTCTTTGGAAACGATAAAGAAAATAAAAATCGATCAATCAGAATGTTACACCGAATATTCATATATCATATGGTAATTTCGACCAGTGATTTAATAAATTTCGCTCGAAGTTCGAGGAAACTTTTGCCCGTGTAAGAATGAAATGTACTTGATTTTAAGCTAAAGTATACCTATCCAAAGAAGAAAAAGAAAATCGAACGGAAAAAGAGATAAAGTAAACGGCGAGGATGCGGTGTAAATAAAGAGAGGGAGGGTGTCGCAAAAAAAGAAAGGGAGAAGAGTCGCCGTGAAATTGCAAGAAAATTCGTGTCGTATTCTTTTTTTGTTGCTTCATCGGTGACCGATGAGCAGAGCCAGCACGCTAGATCGAGAAATATAACTTCTTTCGGTGGTGGCACGAGAGTGGTACGAGCCAGGGGGTGGTTGGGTTGGCCATGGGGGTGGCGAACAGAAAGAACGAACGAAAGAAAGAAAGAACTCCTGGAAATGACGCTCGTACGGACGTTGAAAAAAAAGGATGGAGAAATATCAGGATCGATATTCGACCCGGAAAAAGGAGCAGCGCTGCTCGCGAGAGGAGGGTAGGAGAGGGCGGGGGCGGAAGAGAAAAGTGAGAAAAAGGAAGCGGCGTGCAGCCGGAGAACCCAGGGCTGCACTTTGAAGGAACGTTCCACAATGGCGAGGCGTTCTCTTTCCTAATATTTACTAAAACTGACCGGTGCAACTTTTCAGATTAATAAGTGCTGTCCCTCTCTTTATCTCTTTCTTTTCTTTTTCGTTCTTTCGCGCGGTATCTTAAAGAGGGATGTTCGTCAGTACAACTGCAGCAATTAGGTATTCGTGTAGATCTTAAATTACGGCTCGGTTCCATGGAGTGAGGCAAATTAATAGCATTTAATTATTTTCTAGAAATTTTAACCGTATCGGGAAATCGGACGTTTCCGTGCACACATAAGGTTGCTGCTTCGTTTGTTCCGTTTGAAATCCGTTGGAAAGGGAAACAGAAAGATAATAATAAAATAACAGCGACAGAAATTACGTCCGTCGCGATAAGAAAAAAAACAATAGCGTCCATAAGTTTCACCCCGTTCGAAACTGCATTTTCCGCGATAATGAAAGCGTAAAAGAATCAAAGGGACTTTTAAATAATTTTACCCGAGCAGTTACTTAGTTGGCTCGAAAACATAAAATTTGTTAGATTAGTCGTTAAAAAACTACTAGGCGATTATCAATCCTGTAATAGGGACAGTTTATTCGCGATGCAGGTAGAGGGTTAAGATCCACCTGGTTCCTCGTGAACATCTCCAACCCCCTAATATCGATTCGATGATCCTCGATCGATCATCGCTCAACGAGACATCTTTTCTTCTCATGCAAATAACGAACGCGATGATTCGCAGAAGCAGATGCATTCTTTTATTAAATAGATCGATCGGGGTCGTGAACCTTGATTTCTTTCGGAGAAAATGAGCGATCATGGGACCACGAGTTGCAACGCGACGATGGACGTATTAATCTTCGTTGATCTCTCGCTTCTCGGGTCGGTTAAGTGCTCCAAATATTCTGACATCTATGTCGAGAGATTTATCACGGACGTAAAGAGAAGCAGGCGATGGAAAAGAGGCGGATTAAAGGATTATGTATCTTTTCTTTCTATTTAGTTAATTCCTCGTTGAATAACGAGTTTGCAACATCCTTTAACTTGCGTTAAATTTGCCACACCGAGGTGACATTCTGGATGTCACCATGGCATTCTAGAGAGAACTAGAAGCAGTCTAACCCCTATCGAGTTACGGCAATGTTCTCGAATCAATTATGCAACCGTTTTACCACGCATCTTCTTTCGTTCGTTCTCTCCCTTCTGGTTTAATCCATAAAGTCCGGCAACCGGTAACTATGACCCCTCGAGGTTCATTCTGCCGCTAAATTGCAGCTTCCTTCTTTTTTCTTCTGACGCTCTTTTTTCGAGATATCGATCTTCGTCACTCGTTTCTCGCGATCGTTTTTTTCCTTGCTCCTATCCTGTTGATCGCTTCATGCCCGTTTTGTTCTTCCAGTTCGTGGTTGGGATAACGTTATTTTTCTGGTGCACCGACGGATTATGCTGGTTCACGGGAATTACACTGTTGTTCGCGCGAATAAAGGTTAATTTATTCTCCGTTTAGATTGATATTTCTCGAATACGTTGACACCCACAGATATTACTTATTTTGACCTTTCAATCTTCGTTAACTTCCTTTTCAGTTTGCCTTTATGGTAATATAAAGCACGTTATTTGCAGAATCTTCTGATATTAAACCGGCGTACGGTGATTAAATTAAGAAATGTGACTCTGGAGAATAGACATTTCCAAAGGTTCAGCATTCTGCTTTTAAAAACAAAGTGGAAAACCAAGTGATATGCTTAATAGAATAATGGAATACACGTATTTCTTTTTAGGAGTCCGTGAATAAACAATTCCGCGATAAAACATCCGATGCCGAACTTCTTCAATTATTCTGCTTCCTTGATTCAACGAAACCAAAAATAAAACCTACAATTTTAGATCTTCGATAAACTAATTTAATATGAAACTTATGAATTCGCGAAGCTTCTCATCCTGGATCGTTTCAAGCCCATTTAATTCCTCTATTTTAATAGGAAATTTTCACGTTTTTAGCTTTCTCTCGATACTCGAAATTTTCGAAAATTAACGTCAACCCCTTCGAGGTGGTACACTACCTCGAACTTCATAATATTACATAAGTCCTCGCGTTTTCAATTTTCTTCCCTCGATATTTCCACCTCGGAATCCGAAACTTCGAAATGTTTCATTTCGTATCGAAATCAAGAATTTTCCAAGATCCCATAAGTTTGCTCGTTCTAACGTAAGAAAATCTCGATCAAATTAATAAGCAAGAAGAAGAGGTTGTCGAGGGAACAGCTGTGTTTCGATCCAGGCAGCTTCAGAAGCCTGTTCTCTCGCGAACCACTTTCTCGAATATTTAATTACCGGTAAATAACCCGAGGATATCTTGCCCTCCCTTTTCTTCCCCCCTTTGTACACCGTTTCCGATCTTCAATATCGCGCGACAGATGGAAGAAATTGTCCACCCTCTCTCTTTCTCTCGAGATCCATCAAATATCAGAAAGATGGCTGCAACATTGGTAGCTAAGGTTCTTTAAAGGCCAGTCCGTCTCTCTGCTTCAGTTTCCTTCCATTTCCCGTCTTGCCCCCCTTTGCGCCGGGGGTCAAATATCGATTCTGATATTTCCACCGGCGTTCCATCTTTTTTCGTTTCTTTCCTTGCTTCCCCGCCTTCCAACTCCCTGCTTTTTTCCGCACCGAAACGGGAAAAGAGGAACAATTCATTCGCGAAGAAAGATTATGCAAATATGTTTGTGTCAAAGCGCGTAAAATCTCGTGTGCCATCAGAATTATTTTTCGCCAACGAAACGATCGGTTTTCAATTAACGAGATGTTCGCTTCTTTTCCTTTTTCCGTAGGAAATACCACTTCTTGATTGTTCTTTCTCCTTTCTCATTTCCATCTAAACGAGCGATTGATAATTACTCCGTTATTCCTGTTTGTTGTTTAATTGTTCCAGTGGTTACAGAGGCATTCTCCTCGAGATAATTACTTGTTCTTTAATTACTCGAAACCTGTTAATATCTCCTCCATCTTTGATTCGCTTTTTCAGCCATTAATTAACTAAATAAAAGTTAACGCAGTGGAAATTTCTTACCCTTTCGAAAGAAAAAACGGGACATCGAAAGTTTCCTAATTCTCTTTTTATTTTTTCGACAACTTTCGCAACGTTCTCGAGGAGATTGTCAAAAAAGAATCTCCCTGTAAAGTTGAAGGAAAAATTCTTCGGTAAAATTGAAAAAAGATCTTCATTAATTCCTCCCGAGTATTTCATTAAACTGTCTCGCATTTCTTCGACAAACTTCTCGCAAACTTTTTCACCGAATTCCTTCGCGTTCGCAGTTTCTTCCAAACTTCTCGAACCCACGACAAATTTCTTCATCGTGTCCCTCAAAAATTTCGAGACAACATCCAGTTTGTTCCTCGCAAACTATGTAAGTGCTTTTTACGATAAAAAAAATGAATCTTATCAAATCTTCGAGCATTCGTTTGCTTCCAAAAAAAAGGGGAAAAAAAAAGAAAAGAAACAATTTTCTTTACAATTTTCTTTTACTTTGTCGTTCCTTCTTTCTTGAACTCCATTCTGGAACGTCGAATCCAATATTTACAATTTTCTATCTCTCTTCTGTTCCAAGGTAGAAATTTGAACGAGCACGAGAGAGAAACTCGTGGTACGTACATACACGTGCGTTCGGTACGTCGATTCGATCGTCTTGCAACGGAGAAAGAAAAAGAAAAAGGGTACACTGGAAATCCCTTTTACTAGTCGAACTTTCAGGATTTTCCTTGCGCCGAACTTGTCGAAAGTACTGGCTGGAACTTTTGTAAATCTCAATTGTGACGCGCGAAAGTAGTTGAAAGTTTAATCGCCTAACTTTTCACGGCCTCTTTTTCCAGCAGTTTGAATTTTTCCACCAGTTTCACAACTAATCGTATCGTCGTCGTTACTGTTTCAAATTTCAATTAAAACGCTGCAACTTTTTCCTTTAATCTCTTCCAGCTCGTAATATTAACGTTAATCGCGTATTCTACCGGCACGCGTTATATCGCCAGCTATTGTACATCCACGTGTTCTATCGCCACGCTTCGCGTTACCATACATTAGGTCCTTGACATTAATTTGTGCACTCTTCGCGTTTAGCTCCATTTTTCTTTTCTATTCTATTTCGGAGGAGCACGATGATTTCTTTTTTAACCCAGTTTTATTTGGTTTCGTTACGAGCAGGAATGCAGGTTCGTCGAGTCACAGATTGAACAGATTTCGTTTTTTCTCTCCACTGTCTGGAGGGGAACGGGTCTCTACGTTGGAGAAAAAAGGCGAAAAAAAATGTGGGAGACACCGGCCCCCTCGATTGATTCAACGAAACGCCACGGCGTCTGCTACTCGTCATTAAAAAACACGTGGCCGTCTAAAACACTGAACCTACTGTTTCTCCACGACACGCATTTCTACGCGCCACTTTAACGAGCTGACAACACGGAATGCATTAATTAGAATCTCTCCTCCGTCTTCTTGGTCACGGCTGCTCGACGACGCGGGCAAATTGCTTGGGTATATCAGGAAATGCTCGATTTAGAAATTACTTTGACCATCAGCTACTTTACCAACATTTTTCTCGATATAGTTTGCAATACTTGTTCCTACGTTTCTACAGGAGCTATATCCATCGCTTCGGAAAAACGTCTCCCATCTTCCCAAAACCCAATTCCTTTCTATCGATGCAAAAATCCCGGTTGTCTTAGCTTCGATATGGAAACTTTCCGAAAGAGTTCATATCGGTAGATCCTTTCGCTTTCGAAAAATTCACCAAAACACCAACGCTTCGAGACTCGACTCTCCATGGACCCGAATATCTCGGTGGTAGCAACATCGCCGATCCGTTTCCCTCCGGAGGAACTTCCATCTCCCTGAACCCTTGCATCGTATCCGAAATAGTCGAGGATCGCAATTCCGGCATGGAAAATTCGTCGCGACACCGTAACCCGTCCCGTAAACCGGGTAATTATGATCGATGGCGGGCCTCTCGAAAAGATTCGTCCGAGTCACGTTCGACGAGATCGTCGTCTACGCGGTTCCCATATCACCGATGCAGAAATTCAAATTCCTCGTCATTAATAAAAATTAAAGAGACATCACGGTAGAGGAGCGGCTGGTTGCGGCCCGCCTCAGGGCCAGTCAACCTTTATCTTACCTGGGCCACAATAGCGTGAGACTATGGGCCCTTTGTACTCCACTTTCACCGTCATCTGCATACGCACCCCTTGCCGTCACCCCTCGCGAGGACACGATCTTTTTTTTTCCTCCACCCAGAGCCGGGACACGTAATCTCCGGAAGAGCCGCGTCTTTTCTGTCTTCTTCTCATGGGTGCTAATTTTTTTCGCCGCTAACGGCGTCTCTTCGGGATTCTTGGTCACGTCTTCGGGGTTAACGGTTGTTCTACGATGTTACTTTTTCATCCCGGTGCGTTGATCTTTGCTTCTCCGTTACCGATCGTGGATGAAAACTTTTTTTCGTTTTTTCTTCGGTCATTACTTAATCTCTTTGGGTACAATCTTTAAGAAGTTGAAAAAACTTACGATAATTGAATAAAAAGAAGTCCAAAAGCATTAATAGCGAAGAAAAATCGATCGAGCCAAGAATACCACGATGGATAATAATTTCTTTTCGAAGAAGATCTCACCCCGATCGTTGGAAGTTGGCGAAATTTCACACCTTTCGGTTTCTCTATAGTAACCCCTTTAGGGAAACAACCCCCCACGAACAGAAGGCCAAGCAGAAACAATGAAGCCCCTTTTTTGGCGACGATGTCACAACATTTGGGCCCGGGACAGAGTTATGGCCCTTTTCCACCCTGTTCTCGTCCTTCCATCCTTTTCGTCGACGCTCTGTTCGTCGAAGCGGAACGATTTCTCACTGATTTCCTTCAGTTTCTTTTTCCTAGAGAGATGAGAAACGGCGCAGGTTGCGTTTCCACCTCGACGAGCCACGAATCGTTTTCGGCGATCGATTATTCTTCAACTACTCGTATTTTGTCCTCGATCTCTTTTACTTTTTCGATATAATGTTGGCTCGAAATCGATGAGCGCTCGAGATTGCGCCGAAGATTCTTCTTCGAGCTATTTGAACAATCAATGATTATGGAAATCTCTTCTTTCATATTCTCCGCGATATAAGCTGATATTATGCGAAAAGAAAAGACATTCTTCGTTCAAAACCAGTCACGAACTATAATTTATTTTCTCGAAACGTTCCATTTCCTCCGACAACGAAAGAAATATCTTTGAAAAACAATCGACTCGTCGACGCAAGACAACCCTCAATTAAGTTTCGTCTCCCGACGTCGTCTATCATCCCCGAAACACTGGCAAGGGTTGAAACTCGTAGCCCGTATGCAGATCGTTCGATTGTCTTCGCATCCTCGTCCTTTTTCTCTTGCTCGATCATCCCCCCACCCTTATCTACGTAACCTAGCCCATCCCGTGAGAATCTTCCAAGCATTTGCATGCCGCGGATTATTTAA
Organism: Megachile ligniseca; assembly: GCA_945859555.1. Lineage (NCBI taxonomy): Eukaryota > Metazoa > Arthropoda > Insecta > Hymenoptera > Megachilidae > Megachile > Megachile ligniseca. Next base: position 10,852,036 of record OX243787.1, read on the forward strand.
ATCGTCCCCTCATTGTCCCGTTCCTTGTTTTTTCCTCGAGACCTCTCTAAGAGTCCCATGGCGTGGGTCCTGCGGGCACCATGTGTTAGACAAAAAAGAACCGGCTGATCCTCGTTCGGGGCCCACGGAATCGTCTTCCGTGATGGTGCAGCTCTTCAACTAACCCCAGAGGTATCCTCTGAACGGTCATTCGAATTCGGGAATCAGATGCGTAGCACCTTGCTACTTGTTCGTTTGTAGCTTCTTTTCAGAGGGGTGCTTCTGATTGCTGCGATTGTTAGGACGCGTGCTTTTTGCAACGGTTTTTTTTTCTAATTTTTAGATCGTTTCGAAACCAATTCTTCCAAAGGGGATATTATAAAAAGTTATCCTTTCTTCGTAGAAGAGTTCGAACCAAAATGCATGATACAAACAGCAAATACGTTGTCTACAGAAGGATTGGAAACTGCACTTGGCGAAAGGATTAATTTTAAAGTCGGAAGAAAAAAAAAGGAAAAGAAAAAGAAGTTATATTTCCAAAAAGTAGTTCAAGGCCGTTCCGTTGAACATCATCGACCTCTAACAAGGGGGTTAAAAAGGAAGAACCGGCTGTACCCCTGTAAACACGTTTTCGGATGTTGTAATCTGTCGCCGGTTTTGCCCAGCGGGTGGTCAACCCTTTTTCATGCTTCCTTTTCTTTTTTACGCCTGCCCGACCTTAATCCCTTAAAACGCTTAGAGCAGCTCTTTAGGGTAATTTCGAGGGGAGAGGATGGCGAAGGTGAAGATGCAAAACACCTTGGAAAACACCGACCCGAGGCGACTAACTGGAATCTCGTACCGCGTGAGATTCCTGCGAGAGACTACCCCCATGAAGATTATGCAAAGGAAGATGCTCTTCCACCCCTTTGCCTTCGATTCCATCCCTTCCGTGCCACATTGCCAGGCACGAAAATTAAAATAATGGCTGTTGCATACCCCTGCTGCCAATTTCTAACCCCTACTCTCTGTCTCTCGTTTCCTCGATCGCCCCTTCCGCGCCTCGACTACTCTCTTTTTTGCTGCTTTTTTTCCTTCAAAACCGGGATGCAAATCGTGCAACGGCATTTTTGTCTCTGCCCAACGTGAGATTCGAAAGAAAGGGGAAAAAAATCGTGAAAAAATCGACGCGATTCGTAAGGGTGAAAGCGTGTCATTGTTACGCGCGTTACGGGGGCAAGCGAGAAGGGTGGTTCTTTCTTCTGTTCCTCGATCTGGATCGGCTAATGAATTTTCGCCTAACGTATCGCGGCTCCAAAGGGGTGGTCGATTTTTTCCGCGACTTTTTTCTACCTCTCTTCCCGCTTCGAATTTCTTCTCGTTCAAGGGACGCTCTAACGGTTGTTTCGATTTCATACGCGTGTTTTTTCAAGCTTATCCGTGACGAGTCAGCGTCGTTAATTTTTGTTCACTGCATGTATACGGTGAGTTCTTATTGTCACGTATTTTCCTCTGTATTTCTTTTGAAACGCTGTCGCATTTAACCAGAGATTGTTTAACGCGATTATAAAGGTGAAAGCATGAAATTACGACCCACGTTTCGACACGATTCCCTTTTTTTGCGCGAACGACATTACATTTATACGACCCATTCAGCAAATTTACCGTCATATTGTAATTTTTTCGACACAGTTTAAATTCAATTCGAAATAATTTGCAGATCAATTATCGAAAGAGAAAATGTTCAAAGGACTAAGAGAACGAGAGGCAGACTGTACCGTTGTATGGTCAAAAAGAAAGTTCACCCTCGAGAGATCTTTGCGCATTCAAATCAACCCCCATCCCACCACTCGTTCCAATTGGTGTCTCTGCCTTGGTGAACATTTTTTTCGCGCTTCCGTCTGTTTGTTTTTTTCTCCCATCTCTGGGCGGAGCGAGGAGTATGCAAAACGATCTTCAACCCTTTCCAGCATCCCTCCACCAGTCTTCTGTCTTCTCATTTTTTTTACATCAGGGTCTACCTCATTGTCTTCTCTCGCGTCCTTTTTTTTCTCTTCCCTGTTCTACCGCTTCTAATCCAACCTCGTCGAAATTATGCAGGATTCGGCGATAGAGGGGTGCGGAAAACAAAATTAAAACGGGGGTAACCCGTTCACCAATGGAATAAGAAAAAAAAGGAGATCCTTTTTTTTCGCGAGTTTCTGATACTCGCGTGGTCTAACGGCGTCTTCCGGATGATTTTAATGCTCGTCGTTTCTCATTCGATCCCATTTTTTTAGCGTCTTTCGACCGTTGAAGAAACGTTGGTTTGGCAGTAGGCTCTTTTTTACGACTTATATCTTAACGAGTTTTTTAGCAGTTAAAAGTTAGCTAACCGAACTTATTCTATTCACTGTAACGTACAGTGAATCGTATCGTTACATTCGACTTTCAAAACCTGCTTTCCTAGCTTTTGAATCAGCCCGTACATTCTCGAGCAACAGTGTTGATTATCGAACCGATCACCGGCCATCACAGAATTTATAAAATTATCCCAAGAAAATCGCGGTATGTATCTCGAAGTTGAAGCTAATAACACATTTATATACGAGCGAATCGGATCTGTGACCACTCCCGATGTAACAAACCGAAGACGATAACGAGTTACCGAAACGTTTCTACCCAGTTTCCAGTTAGTCTCGAATGAAGATGTCCGGACGTGGATAATTTTACCACGGTTATCGAACGTAAAAGTAGCCAACGCAAGAAACGAGCCGCCACGGTTATCGTCGTAAAAGTTTCGCGACGAGGAGCGGCTTAAACGCCGGTCTCTTTGTCGCCAATTAACCAACCCCTTCCTTTCCTCCGCGACCGTGGAATACTCGTAATACGTCCCGTATAAAATTAATCCTCGAATTATTTCATCGTGGTGATCAAGTTGCAACAGTTTTCTGGGAAAGTTTGCCTTTCGTTTAGCGAGAAAGACTCGAATATTAATTGGACGATATCGACGAAACAAATTCTAAATTACCGCGAATTATTACGTCGGTGTTAAGAGATAATAATTATATAGATTTTAAATCGATTACACAATCGATACGAAATCGGTAGGAAATTTGCCGATAGAGTAAGACAGAGAAACAATAGGTACTCACATCACTGGAGAGGCCGTTGTTCCAGGGATAGGGTGGTTGAGGAGGTGACTGTTGCTGATGATGAACACCCCCCACACTCGTAGCGGAATGTGGGTTGTGGATGTGTTCAGCCATCACGCTAACCCAGTGGGCCAATCCACCACCTCCGGTGGCCGTTGGGCCCGTGCTTCCGGTTCCGGTGCCAGCCGTACCTCCACCTCCGCCTCCTCCTCCACCTCCGCCTCCACCTCCGCCACCCTCTTCGCCACCTTCGGACCACGCGAAGGAAGCCTTCTGTAAAAAAGAAAAGCGTGTTGTTAACGACAATTTCAGAATATTACAAAATACAAAAATAGATCTTCTATCGAAAGAAAATCTATAGGCATAATTATGCAGTCTGAACTCATCGATTGCTCGCGATGGCACGATAAGAAATTCGTGGGTAGTATAGGGGGAGAAGAGAAACGTCGGATAAATGGCGAATCAATACTCGTCGTCGCTGCTCTTTATCAAAACAGAAAATAGAAACAACCGAAATAATATTCGCGCGATATAGAGCCTTCGGTGACTCTGTCTTTCGTCTAAGATGTGTGACAACCGGCTAATAAACGACCACGGTTATAGTTAATTAAAAATTCCGTCGAATAACCGAGCGACCGTCTCGCGAATAATCGGACGTTATTAAGGCGATTTATAACGCGCTTGTTGGATGAAATAATTGTTCTTGATCGAGGGAATAAAAGGATTTGATTTCTCGTTTGACGAGCGTTTAATTGACTTACAGATATTTGATCGATACGCGAGCGAAAGCGATTTGTACCGAGATGGTTGCCGGGGCCAATTTTTTTCAATTTCATCGAGGAGAGAATCTATTTCAATTTGCGCCAATTCTTGTCTACCGATATGGCCAATAATTTCTAACAACCATAATTTCAATCAGAATCGTCGCTCGCGTTGTCATACTCTGTCGAGAATGAACTTTTCATACAGACAATACAGGCAATACCTCCCGATACTTTTTTGTCAAATTATGTGTCATCTTTCCGTAACTTTTTCAGCTTTCACAATCGTCGATAATAAATTGTTGCAAATAAGACCGTAATAAATCGCGGAAAACACTTGTTCCCCGAAGGAAATCCTAGGAAAATTTTCAGCTCGCGTTTTCGACCTTCTCGTGACTGGTAATTAACGAGCTAGCGTATTCGGCTGTTAATTGATCGCGCAGCACGCATCGTGAGAAAGCTCGTTAGAAATCGCAGCCTGGATTGCTGGTTCCTCAAAGGACCATTCCCCAGGGTCTCCAAAGGGCTGTTATTTCTCGAACCAAGGGGGATGATGCGTTTCATTATTACCTCTCGCACTTAATTACACGTTCCAGAACACGATTCGTGTACCGCGTGTCGACGTTCCTCTCCCTCCTTCCACCTCTGCTTTCTTCGATTCGACAAAAGCTCGGTCATTCGACTTGTTCGTCAGTTACACGCTACAAGGGGATCGGTTTTGTTCGCTGCGAAAACTTTTAACCCGCGATTGTATCGTAACATTCAAGATGGAAGATGCTGCTTTCGTTAGAAAATGCATCGAACGGAGGTCGACTCGAGGAGATTAAAAGATCGAGGTTTGTAAAATGAATGTTAGCTATTTCGTAGTATTAAATTGGCGGATTTTTAAAACGTCACGTAGGGTAGCCGCGTTCTAGAACAGAAAATGGGAACGGAAAGAATATTTGCCATATTTTTCTGAAAGAAAAAAAGAACAGAGATCCTTGAAAGCATAATTGGTGCTGCGTTTCAGCGAGACGTTTCGGCGTCGTTCGGAGGGAAAAAGGAAAAGCTGTGGGAAAGTGCGTCTATTTGGGTCAAGAGTTGTCGCGGAATCAACCGAACCGAGCCAAAACCGCGAACGTGCCAAGAAAAGTTGCCTCGTGGCGATAACTCGGTCAGAAAAGCAAAAGGAAGCAACAGGAAGCTCGAGGCTTATAGTAAGCGCGTTCGTTTCGACAAATTAATAAATTAAGCCGCGGAAAAGTTTCGTTCGCCGGGGAAAGTCGTTTCAGGAACAACTTTTTAATCGTGGCTCGTTTCTTTACCGTCCTGTCCGCAACAAACAAGGGGAAGATAATAATAAATTGAAAATTTTAATTGGACACGCTTCGAGACATTTCGTTTAATCCTATCCGAAACTGTATAAAAATCCTCATAAATAATAGATGAGTCTTTACGAGTTGTCGACTGCTTTGTTGATAACAGTTTCAATTCCTACGTTACATAAAAAGTTTTGCCACTTTAACGCGATGCAGCTGAACGTTCCCGTATGAAATTTTCGTCGTCGAACGGGATGAAATAAAACTTGCGTCACGATAATAAATAAATCATACAGCGGTTGTCGCTAGAACTACGGAATTAACGTATGTTCCAGAAAGCAAACACTTTGTTTATACGAAAGAAATCAACGGGGAAGAAAACAACAATGGCGAAGCAAAATCAACGGAACAAGGAACAAAGTAGTTCGAAAGTCGAAGACTCGATTCGTCGACAAAACAAGAAGTAATTGTCAAGCAAACGGGATTTTCTTCTCGCCCGTCGAAAATCTCTCCGCTGTGTCCGCAGCCATCCCCTTTTCTCCCTCGTTTTCCACGACCATTACACGAAAACTCGTGCCACCTAAGTATCCACTAACTTTTTAACTGACAATTCACGAGAAACGTTCGCGTCTCACGTTCCGACTTCAAAATCGTTTTTTTCGTCCATCAAGCGACTTTTGATTTTTTTTGTAAACTACCGATCTCGTAACTCGTAGACGACACATAATATCTTTTTAAATCGTCTCGTTCGTTCGCGCGGTGAAACGCTTTGGCGAGTAGGGGTGGAAATTCGTGAATTTGTTTTCTGCTTCTTCGAGGGTAGCTTGGGAGAGTTTGCTAGAGGATAGGTAAGCGAAGACGTATCTTTTGGAGATTATCGATCACGATGTTCTATACAGGGTCGTTTTTCCTTGTTATCGCAAGTTCGCTGTTGCGAATGATCGACGGGCAAATAATGTGCTAATTATGGGACAACTAAACGCGGGACTCTCTAGTCTCGGAATTTTCAGATCCGAGGACTTGTAACTTTAGGAGTTTGGAATTTCGCAATTTCGAAACACCGCGAGAAGTTCGAGTCGCGCGAATCCTAGTGGCCGTAACGCACGAAAACACCGAAAACAAATGGTGCGAGCAGGTGAAATTCCACGGTGTCTCGAGGTCGATTCGAACGTTTAATCGCGACGGAGCGAAAACAATTGGAAGGAGATCGCGACGGAAAGGAAATTCGTAGAAATCGCGCGAAGAGAAGACGGTCTGACCTCGTCGTGATCCTCGCGATGCAGAGCCAAGTTCCTAGGGAAGGCTGGCACGCTGCTGACGGTCAATCCTTTGAGATCCTTCAGCTCCTTGAGGGCGCCCAACGCGTTCAGATTATCCTTTAGATTGGCCAGATTAAAATTAATCCCCTGCTCCTTGAAGTTCAGATGCCTGTTGAGCACCGTCTTGCCGAGCGCGCTTGCCAGCAGGCTGTTGTACAACTCGTTTCTCAGGATGAACTTTTGCTCGGCGGTGCCCTCGTCCTTGCTCGAGATATCGTTCGAGGAGTCCGAGTCAACCTCGACCGACGAATTCGACGCGACACTCATCGTGGACATTTTCACTCGATCTCCGCCGATAAAAAATATCAATCTTCCGCGAGCGATCTTTCTTCAGGCTCGATCGAGCGATTGCGACGACTTATTAAAATACCTGTACATGTGCTCCTTGCGTGTGTATAGGAATATATAATTAAATACGCTTTCCAAGTGTGTATATATAATATAGATTGTATATAGATATAGATTTGCTCTTCTTCGCTTAATCGGCTAACTTATTTAGTCGTAGAGGTTAAAAATCACCGCCTGTCGCGGTCCAAAGATTGCTTGAATAGAGCGGGGGCCGCGTGGCAGCTCCCACAGGTTTCTACAACGTACGTTCGTTACTTTATATTTAATAAAAAAAAAAAGCTGCTTCGACGAGCAGTACGATCGGGCTCGATCGACTCGCTTTAAACTCGCACCACTTCCTAAATTCGTTTTCGCGCGTGTACGTGTGTGTTTTATTGCCTGACGGAAGTGGACGACGCAGGAAACACGCGACGGTGTCCCGAAGGAAGCTCGATCCCGATCCTGTATCCTCGTCGAACGTCTACCTGTACTTCTACTTAGCTTCTATCAACGTCTTATCAATATATTATCAGTGGTCGGCCGTGAACAGGCCGGCGAGACGAGGCATCAGCAGGAAAAAACATTGCATCGTGGCGTTTAGGAACTTTTGCGCGCGCAGCTCATTACGCATGGCCGCGGTCTTTCTAATTGGCTGGCTAATTAGCGCGGGAGGGTGTCACCGGTGCCGCGGACACGAGGTTTTCCGGCGTGCGTGCCACGCGTTTTCACCCTCGCGCTCTCTTCTCGTTCGACCCCCGGATGGACGCGCCGGGAATTCTCTATCTCTTAGTCGATTCTCCCGTCTTTCTTATGTCCTACTTTATTAGGCGAGTTTCACGTGAAAAATAGGAACTTTGGTTGATCGTTTCTTGCCCTCCGTTTCCTACCCTCTCATCTCTCGTTCTCTTTCGCTCTTTCTTTCGTTCCGTTTCCCTCCTCATCGGCGTGCAACGTGACACCCGAGCCTGTCCAGTCACCCCTTTATTAGGACTTCACCCTCGACACTTCCGCGTACAAGATATCCTCCTCCGCCTGGTCGGACTCGTCCGTCGCCAGGCAGCAGAAGAGGCAGAGCGGTGAGAAGAAGAAGAAGTAGAGAAAGAAGAGGAAGAAGAAACGTATAGAGGAACATCCTCCTGTTCTCGTTGCATCGAGGAACATCCTTCCTTAGGCATCCATCGAATCCGCGTCCGTCGCGGGCACGTCTTCTTTCGCGGACCTTTCGATCGTCCAGGAGGCCCGATGGCCTCCCCTCTTCATCTCCAAAGACGGCGGGGGCTCGTGGAACGCGATTGGTCGACGAAGGGCCCGGCTACCAGCGAACGCGGCCGAACGAGCGCGATCAGGCCCGAACCGACGGGCCTCACGGCCGCTCGTGCGTTTCCGCGCGATTTCGCGCGATCCCGTGGCTTCGGTCGCGCGATGGTGGGGGCAAGCGACTGGTTAGTCTTGGCCGAAACGTCGTCGAGTACAATTAACCGGCGTTTCGTTAGGGTGGCGACGTTCGAAAGGCTCTCGTGTCACACGGTGTCCTCTCGCAGACGCGTCACGCGACCACGGACATTCCCGAGCACCGAATTTCTTCCGCTCACGGAAACCGCGTCGCGGCTCGAGAAGGGGGTTTGTCTCCCGAATCCCAGTTTCTTATGTGAGCGCGACCGCGCGACTGGTTGATGCAGTCCGCGGCGGAGCATAAGGAAGCGGAAGCTCGCTGTTCCTTCTCTCTCCGTCGATCCTTCTCCGTTGCTCCGCTTTCTACCGCCCTCTCCGTCCTTTTCCTTTCCTCCGGATCCTCCTTGTCGCGCCGCCGGCCAAGGAAAGGCGCGCACGCTTCGCCGCGGCTGCCGGCGTCGTCGACGTCGTCGTCGTCGCCGTCGTCGTGGTGCCCTCCGTCTTTTCCTTCCTTTTTCGCCTCTCTCTCTCTCGCTCTATCGCGTGCTCTCCCTCTCCCTCTTTCCAATCTTTTCACCGTTCGTCTCCGTTCGCCGCGTAGCTCCGGCTCTCTCGCGCCATCGTGTATCTGTCTCTCCCGCCACGAGCCCGTGGGAAGGGGGTGGTTGGCTGGAGGTAAGGAGAAGACCCGAAGGAAGAAAGAAAACGAGCGACGGAGAGGGAATCGTTGCACAGACGAGAAAAGGTAGCGAGAAACCGAGAAAGGGGTGGGAGAGAGGAGACCGAGAAACTCCGATCTGGAGGTGGGGGAGGAAGGAAGAAAAAGAAGGAAGAGCGGCGGGGGTTGCAGGACGACGTATCCCGCGAAGAAACAGATAAATATAGATATTTTTCCTTTGGCTGTCCAGCCGAACAGACGAGGCTGGAACGGAGGAAGGGTATACTCGCGGGTGGTAGTGGGTTGGCCACGAGGGGTGCAAGCATCGAACAGAGAGGGGAAAGGGGCTTGCTCGTTTCCCGCCCTCCAGACCGAATTGGAAAAATGGAAATAATAAGAGTCACCTCCTGGAGGGTTGCATGGCGGGCTGCACGAACGGTCGAAGGGGTTGTAGGGGGTGCCGAGAGAAGAGTAGGTGGTAGAACGGGACGAGGGCGATAGGGGGTTGTGCGCAGTGCAGCATGCGCCTAGGACGACGAGGAAACACACGTCGTGCTCGCTCGCGTTCGTGTGCGGGACACACGTGTGCGAGCCGGCAAGAAAGTGGGGCTGGGGGTGGAAGATCGAGGAGAACGGGGCTCGCGTGATGCGAGGGGGAATATACCTTGACGAGCACGTCGAAACCAACATGGCCACCACTTCGAGAGACTCGTACATTCCGTACATAAATTAACCCTCGAGCGGAACTCCGCGCCCCGTCCGATTCTTTGTTTCGCTCTAATAAAGTATCTGTGTCACGATGGAATTCGATTGCCGCGTTCATCTCTTTGATGTCGCAGCTCCTTTAATCCTGCCTCTCCTTTCAATTACCCTTTTGCGATCGCTCGTCGACGGATAATTTTCAAAAGAAGAATCGATGCCGAGGATCTTTCGACCCTTCCTTCCGCCGCTGTCGCCTGCTTTAACAGTTTCTCTCGGCTTTTACCATTATTCAGATCGTTTACCGTATTATCCTAATGAAATATTTCATCGGTTATAACGCTGCGACGAGAAGAACGAAACGTAACTCGACGAAAATAATTACGCAACAATTAAATTTAAGTCCCGTGGCAACAAGTGCCGATGTAACGCTAAAAAAGAACGTCTGACGTCTCGACGCCTAAACATTTTTATTCGATCGCAAAGTTCCTGCGAACCAGTTTGTTCCAATTTTCGCGACGGTGATCGAATCGGTGCGCTCTTCCTCCGCGTTGAAGATGATTGTTTGTTTGTTTGTTTGTCTGTTCGAAGACATGTTTTATCGAAGACGGTAACGAGAAGCAGTTTAAGACGATGGCCTCTGATAATGGAGGCTGGCTGGGCCGCATTCGTCTCGAATGTAAAAGTAATACGGTCTGGCAGGACGGAAATCATCGCTTCTCCTCGAACGCGATTTAAGTGACAAATGGCATCGTTGCGAGACGAGCACAGAACGGATGCGTTTCCGTGCTGCAACTTTTCCAACGAATTGAAAATTTCTCTTGTTTTCCGGAGAATGCAGTGTGGCTTTGGTGGCAAACGAATGGAACGAATTTTTGAACAATTCGATTCTGGAACTTTCGTTTCGAGTAGAACTCTTCTCGAATGAACTTTTCTCGACCGGTTTCGAACGTCTAATCGGTACCTCTTAAAACTTCTTTGGTTTTCAATTTTTCTAATCGAAGCGAATGAAAACTGGTTCCCTGTCGAAATCAGTCGAATTCGCCGTAATACGAATCCACTTGTTACGTAGCTATAGATCACTCGACAAAGCCCAGATGAATCAGGCTCTAATATATGTACCGTACGCAAACCCAAAGCTCGTTCTTCCATACATGCGACACCGTACACAATCCGAGGAGGCTGGCAAATAACAGATGGGTCACACGAGCAGGTAACACCGTTCTTCTCGAGTGGTATCAGCTTTTGAGGTTAGCTCGAATCGCACGCACACGGCAACGCAGGAGAAAGAACGTGACTCTGCCACAGTTCCAGAGATGCTGTTTCACGTGGTTGCATAAAAGTCCAACGGGAATCGGGGATGAAAAGCAGAGAGGGGGATAGAGAGTCGCCTGCTACCTCTAATATCCTCTAACGGTGCATCCCCAATTACCATTGTGCCATTCACATGCAGATAGCTTCACACTTGGCATTCCACCCTTTTTTACCATTTCTTCTATTTCCCTCGAGTAGCCCGATGGGAGCACGACCCTGTCTTTTCATCCGGTCCGTGGCCGTTTCCACTCTTTCACCGCGATTATTTGTGTTTTGGTTTGTCGGGGTGGACCGGAAGAGGTGGAGTTGCTCGATGTTCGCTTTACACAATTACCCGTATCGAGAACTCGAGAACTCCTTTCCTCTTCCTAGCTTCCTTCTACCAATGGGTGTTTTACCGTTAACCGCGCGACAAGTCACATTCCCCGGAATCTGCACGTGATTTCCGGTATTTCTTGCTCGTCAGTTCCCACGCGATAACTGTTTTCTTATTTCTGGACGATATAACTAAACTTCGCGTGGCGAAAACATCCAGGATCGCAAACAAAAGAATCCGTGAAATACAAAAAGGTGTCGCAAGACAAGAGGTTAGAGGGTTAATCATCCCTGGGATCACTGGCAACGAGCCACGCGGATATCGTTGAGAACGAAGCGGAGGTGGACCGATAAGACGCAAAACTGGTGAATAGCGGTACGGGAGCAGGGCTCTGGTAAGCCGGGGTGCGAGGTGAAAATTAAAGAAGCGCTAAGTCGGTCGCTAAACTGAAGAACCACTTGTTGAGCAGCTTGTGGCGGTGGCACGTTGGTTACACGGAGCTTGGAGGGGTTGGAAAGCACCGACAGACGTCGGGGTGGCAGGGGTGGAACGGTTGACGGGGACGGTAGGGTGCGGATATGCAGATGAGGGGTAGCCACCCCGTCTAACTAACTTCTAACTTTCGCGTAAAGGCCAACGGGGGTATTCCGCTCGTGTCATAACGACTATTCGAATCTTACAGAAAGATTCAATTTTTACGTCCTGTGCGAAACGAATCTCTTAACTTTAAGAACAGATATCGTGCCAAGTTGTTGCTTAGAAGGGTTAAGTTCTACTTGAAATTATGTTCTGGTTCGATAAAAAGAGAATATTGTATCAACTTGAACCATTAATTTCACTCATCGAAAGAAACGACAACCTGGACCTTTTGAATTAAAAAGGAATTCAATCGATTCAAATTCAATCGATTAAAATACTTCTTGCTGCAGGCAAGAAAATAAGGAAAAAATAAAAATTCTATGGAATTCGAGATTCTGTAGGGATTCCGTTGAACGCGTTCCAGAGGACCGCGGCTGCACCGAATCGCGAATACCACCAAAGAACAATTTGACTTATCATCTTTCCATCCCTTGGCGAGTAACGCAAAGGGGTACGAGTTTAAGAAAAAAGGTAGAAAACCACGAAACAACGGAGACCGGCAGTGCTTCTCCCTTCCACGACGTTTTTCTTGGTGCTTCGTTGCCGAAAAAAAAGGCAAAGGAAAGGACGCCTGGCGCCGGGACGTCGGCGACGACGAGTCTCGACCCAGATATCCCGTCGTCGTCGTCGACGACGACGTCGTCTCCTTCGTGGCTCCAGCTTTTCTTATTTCTCCCTTTTGCCCATCCCCGCGAGCACACCCACCACCTACCCCATTGGGGTAGGTTTTTCCACCCCAATGCTACCCCCGTCGCGTATATACACCACAATGGATGCCTTGCTACCACCTTCCACCCTCGCATACGTCCAAAACTGTGTGTAGAATTTGTCCCGCGTGAACGGAAGGATGGGGTCAATCTCGACGTTTTTTATTTTTTTTACCTAGCTACTAGGGGTTGGGCTCATCAATATCTATAACTACAAGCTTTCACTCATAAATATCGTATGTCATTTGTATTTCAAGTAAAGTACAAAACGTTTGCGTATTAATTTTTGTTAAACTAACAGCGTTAAATGAATATACCGTAACTATTTGTTCGGCAACTTTCAACTTTGGAATTATCAACTACGATACTGCTCATTTTTAAGAATAAAAGGAGAGTACCCTCCGAGTTGAACTTTGCAAGTACAACAATTTCTGTTCTAACTTTCCAGAATGTGTTTACGGGCACGCGAATGAACGAGGTAAAAAATAGAATGAAGTTTCTCAACATTTCTTACGTTTCCTGCGAGCCGTGCAACCCTTCGAAGATTTTTCTTGCGTGGCCCAATTCGATCTCATTGGTTACCGCATCTCCGTTCCACCTCTCCGATTGAAACGAAAAACCACTGCAATACTTTTTCCACCCCTTTGTCGGTCTTCGACCCCGTGAATTCGCGCTTTTCAGACGTTACTCGATTCTTAGAACTGAATACTAAAACGATTAAAACTATAATGCCGAACAACTGCAAGTGATTCTTTTAACAAATAAATCTTTAGAGAACATATGAGTGCACTTTATAATTTAATCTCGGCACCTAACCGTTAGTTAGCTAAATTGCTGTCGATCGTTAAAATTTAAATTTCAACCCGCATAAAGCAATGTAACGTAGTAAATATTCGTTACGCAAGGGTTTTATAGACAAAAACGACATTAAACGGAAACGTTTATGCTCTGAAAACAATGCAATCATCAGGAACGGCATATAAAACTCGCAATATTTCGCTGGAAGAATATCGTGTGCTCGATTCGCGTTTCATGGCCGTTCTATGGACGAAGCTTTAAGTCGGGACACGGTGTAGTTGCGTGTGCACGTTGCACACGTGTGCCACGCATAAAATAATAAATTAAGTCGAACGATATGATCAGGTCGGGCAACCATTGGTCGTCGTCGTCGAGAGAGGGCCTCCTTTATTATTTCTCTTTTTTTATCGCCCTGTACGAATCTCTCCGCTGGCAGCCATAGGGGCTGAGCATTCCGGCCATCTTGAATTGCAAATAAGTGTTGGATCGGAAATAATGAAATGAAACGGAGAAAAAAGGCTCATCTTGAAAGTTATACTTTCTTTTCCCTTCTCGAGTTGAAAAAAAGAGAAACAGCTGAAACGTTATCTGCACAGAACTCAACGTGTCTAATAACAATAAAGTAATTTTATAGATTTCACCGCTAAATCGAAATGATACATGGCTCTAAGAAGAAAGAAAAAACAGAAAGAAAAACCGTAATCATCGTACTTTTCATTAAAAATCAATTCGAACGTGTCCGATAATAATTCTCGATGATTTAGGATGGAATAAAAGAAGAAAAATTTAAACGTAGATTGGCGTATACTCTTTTCCTCGAGCAGAAAGAGATAAAGCCATAAAAATCAATTGTCGGGCTGGCAAAAAGCGAGAGCAGTTAAGATGTAATCAAAGCACGCTAAATTACACGCGAGCCTACCTCCAGTCAATCAAACACAGATCCTTCTATTAGATAACAGTTTACATGGCCGAAAATAAAGAGGCTTGCTCGTTCTTTAACCTCCCATATGCAATCATTTAACTTTCAGGTAATAAATCAAATTTTTCTTGTAAAATTGAAACTTCTTTCCTCACCTTTTTTACTGGACATAATAAAGCAACGAAACAGATATTGTGACTCAATCGTGTTTCGTGATTTGTAAGTACAGACATCTATGAAAATATTTTATCCTATATTGTTACAAATGTAAAAAGCGGAGAATTTGGACCGCGAGCGTGGAATATAACAGGATGGAGATTTAAATAGAAAATTAAAATTGAAATTCCGCCGGCAAAGTTGTTTGAACGAAACGCAAGTGTGTTTCGTGACGTAAGAGCCGGCAATTTACAAAATTAAGTTTGCAGTGAAAGGAAACGAGGGATTGTAAAACGTGCAAGAAGACGATCGATGGAATCCAATGTTTTGAACGGAAGACACAGGAATAGAGTGGATTGCTTCTCGACGTTGTGTCTCAATAAACGTCTTTATTGCAAAACCGAAACGCACGGGAATCTTCATCCCCGTAATTCGATTTAATCTGTGCAATAAACTATCTTTCGTTAAAGTAAAAGCCGCTTCGTAATTAATTTCAAAACTTTCCAGCAATCGTCCAAATCGAGAATGCCTGTTTGATATATAGTATCGTTAAATACATATTAACGCGAATAAAAAAGAACATATTATTTATTACAAACGAAACGAATATATCAAGTAGCTGTACATCAAACGTTCGATTTCAAAACACGTACAATGACGACAATAAATCATAAATTGTTATATTCCTTGCTGTACACTCAACAGGTTACTCCAAGACTAATTGTCACACGCTGTTGATGATTTTTCAAAATGACTATCGAAATATTCGTCTACTCGCTGGGAAGAAAATCTGTGAAAAATCGATCGAAAGAGCAAGGAACGTAATTCGATTATTCGAGACAATAAAAGTAACCCCTAGCACTTAAAATTATCGTGGAACGATAAACGATAAAGAAAATAATAAAACGGAGCGATAAATCACGAGCTTAATCTTTCGAGAAAATCGATCGTCTCGATCGAAGAGGGAAGATTAAAGTAAAATGAAAGTTTACGAAGTGGTTGGTAAGGAATCAGCTGAAAAATCCGATGATCGGATCGAAAGAGGGGGTCGCCAGTGTCCTGGATTTCAGCGGCGGGACAAAAATGCGTCTACGGCGTGCAAGGTAAATTGTTCAAGGGTCGGGGTGTCCTTAAGCTAAAGTAAAAGGTTGTCTGGGGCGGCGTCTAGCCGTGTCTATCGATTATCCTCCATCTTCGTCTGTCTCGCCCGATCTTACCACCCCTTGCACGAACCCCACCACCGAAACTACCCTCGTACACCTCTGCCACCCTCTCTTTCCCTCTCCTTTCTCTTCCATCCCCGTATTTTCGATCCGGCATCGTCTCACCCTCTCGGCTCCTGACCTGTCGCAAGTAACCCACGCATTTACGCACAGGATTCCTGGCAACAACCCCGTCGAACATCGAGGAGATCGAAATCTGGGGTGGCCGACGACCACGCGGGGCGAACCGTAAATCATCTCCGTCGTCTTTCAGAGGTCGACGATGTTTGTTGCGATTTCACCCGTCGAATCTTTGCTCCAGACTCTGACGTACGAGGGTGGAAAGGGATGAAAGACCAACTTTCTTTGTAAATGCCACATTTAACCCCGTATTTTCATCCGAACAGTGGGCCGAGTTAGACATTGGTTGGAACGATGTTTTCAACGATGTAAAAATAGAACAAAATGTAGCTTCGATTACCGTGCAAGAAATATAAGAACGACATTATTTTGTACTCGGCTCCAAGACACGTACAGCTCTTAAAGTTAAGTCGCGTAGAAGCTGGAAATCTCGCGGGATAGCTTTTGCTCTGAATATTTGATTCTTTCAAGGAATAATTTCTCCAGTTTGTTAGGGGACGATTGTCTCTTACGATTAAAACGTTGAGTGCTAATTTTCCTTGTGAATTACACGGTAAGTAAGTCACTCCCTATCTCCCTTCTAAAATCGAACAGAAATGTCTAAACTATACGAAAAGAGTTTCTCTCGGAAAACATACTTTCGACAAAAATATTTCTCGGTCCTCATCGCAATCTTCAAGATCTGACAAAAAATTTACCAAAACATTTCTCTGAAAAAAGATAATTTCAAATTGTTGGTCGACCTCGAAATTCTGTAAAAAATGTACAAGGATGTAAACACGAAACACAGATGACAGCATCAGCTGACTGAACGGCACAGCGAGACAACCTCGATAAACTACCCCCAAAATAAAAAGCACTTGAGCCACGACCAGCTATGTCGATGTTCGATGATATTGTGTGTGTGTGTGTGTGTGTGTGACGGACAGGTCGTGACCTAGGCCGTCTTGAAGGGCAGACATTTTTTAATCGATAACCTGGCCCCGCTCCTCGTCCACCGACACCCTCCAAGGTGTACAGAGGGTGAGGTGGTGATCCCTGGCTAAAGAGCAGTAGTACGAGAGGGGGTTGATAGGGGGGTGAAGCAGCCCGGGAGAGAATCGTGAAGGCGTATAGACGTAACTGTATGTATTTCACCACCCCCTCGCGGCAGCAGCCTAAATAAAGGCCCACCCTTAAAGCAGACCGGCTCGAAAACATTGTTAAAGGGGATGGAGCGTCGAAACTGGACTGAATTGTCACTTGACTGGGGGGAGTTTGAACTTCGTATTAATCATCAACCCTTGGGCGACGAGCAACCAAGGCGGCGGCAATTTCAATCTAATTTTACACCCCGTTTCATTTTCCTTTTCGAAATTTTTAATTTCGTAAGCAGATAGTGATTAGTCCTAAATAAATATTACTAACTACACTTTTTAAATAAAATTTTAAGTCCCCAAATAATTTAATCCGAAACTACAGAAAGATACAGTACTTCGTAAAATCGATATAAATTTAATTGGTAAAATTACAACACGATGATCAACTTTTTTGTATCAACGCTGAAGGATCGTATATCGCGCCGACGAGGGAAAAAAAAGAAAGAAAACGAAGAGAAAAAAATGCATCGATAGAGGGAGGGAAACGAAGAGCAAGAGATGGAATATCCAGCGAACGAAACGTCACAATATTGTTTTTCCATTCTTCTTGCTGGCGACGATGGCGAGACAAGGTGGCAGCGATGTTTTCAGAAAAAATACGCCACCCCTGTCCACGGCTGCCGATCTGTATTTTTTCTCCGATCTCTTCTCTTTTTCTCGCCGTCGTTTTTGCTTGCAAATTTCGAAAGAAAAACAGCAGCCAGAAATGAAATTAAGTTTGCCTTTCGTTCCTCTCTTTTCGACAACTGAAATTTGGCATCACGCACATTGATTTTTCCTCAAACTCTTTACGCGCTATTACCATAACTAAAATATACAATAGATCTATGCTATAAGGCTTTCTATATTTCTAGATATATTCCTAGATCCCTGAATCTATGTTTCTATAAGATCTCTATGTTTCTATTGTAAAAGTTATATGTGGATTGCAGTTTCTGGTAGGGACTGTCGGCTCATCGAATCGAATGAACAAAGAGGGTGCAAAGGTTCGATCGTTCCATGAAAGTCGTTTCCATCGTGATCGACGAAATAATTCATGAAACGAAGTCAGCCACGCAACTCCATATTTACCCTTGCAGGTTTTATTGTTGCTTCTTTTTTCTATATTCCTATTGTAATTTTCTTTGTCTAAAAAACTTTCTTCCGTTCTAACAAAAATAGGGAAAAAAATATCTAATTTCATTTTCTCGAGAAAATGAAAAGCACCTACCTATGTTTCGTTAGTGTAAATTTTATTGATAGTTTTATTCATGGGACGACAGTCACCTGTTGCATAAACAGAGCAACGCGAATGCAACTGCATTCGAGCCGTTGCATTGATTAAACGCTCGTCTCTATTTTGTTTTTTCTCGTTTCGCGCGGCACTCTACCAAATTTTCTCTTTGAACGAAAATATTTTGCGCGGCTCGATGCACCCTTTAACTATCGTAGCTTGTTTTCGAATACGAGAGATCCATAATGCAATACGCGGTGCAATTTCATGTAACGACACGATTTATTTCTTGGGCTGAAAAGTGATTATTGCTAAGTAGATAAATGCCGTGCTTGTTAAGTCGATAATAGATGTAGCAAAATGTGTTAATTTTGCAATTTAAAATTTACTTAATGCAATCAATTTTATCGAGCGCGATGAATGCATTCGACAACTCGTTTCCCTCGAATAGAAACAAAAAATTGGTTAGATAAGCTATTCAAATGAGACCAAGTGCGAGAGAGAAGAATATTATTATCTTCTAAACGACGAAAACATATTAGCTCTTCGAGTACATGTACAACTTAATACAGCAATAATGATACGAGAATCATAGAAATGCGAATTGTAACCTGTTCACAAATGCGTAGGAACAAATTTGAAGTATTTTGCACGTGATCTATTCGTTTGTTAAAAAAAAAATTATCAACCAAGAATATTTGTTACCGTTTCTTTCAGAATCTGCGACATCTAATTCAAAATTGCATCAATGGAAAAATTCGTGTATGCCATTCATGATAATCGACTGTGTTATCGAGGCTGGTTGCTCGCAGGGTTCACGAATATCCTTCAACCCCTATTCTAGGGGTTGGTAATACCAGTGCTCGCCTCCCTGCATTATCCACCGTGGATAAGGGTGGTAGGTAAACCGTTCAAAGTCTTAAGGGTGCAACCGAGCTCTTCTACATCGCATGGTGGTAATTTTCGGAACGCCTTGACAAAATATTTCGTGGAAAATTCGCGACATTATCGGTAAGTTTTCGACCGATCAAGTATATACCTATGTCAAACTAAAATCGTACAAGTTTATGCAAAACATGTTTTAAATCTGAAATAAATTGCCACTTAAGAGCAAATAAATAGTATAAAATATGATAAGAAAAAATCGATAAGACTGTTTTAATAATTACAAGTCTTGTTGGTTCTACGTTAAAAGTTTTGCAATTTCAACCGAAATAAAGAAAGATGCAAAGTGAGGGCATTTTCCCACAGAATATATACATGAATGAATAGAAAAGAAAACTGTCGACGATTATGGTGTCAAGTGTTTGCAAATCATTTGACGATTTTCCTAGCGGTACAAGAGAAGAGTGTATATCTTAGTGGCTGGTTACATCACAGCATTTGTATACAATTCAGCGTGTAACCAATCTTGCAACCTTTGTTCCGAAAGCATACGTTGACCCCGAATTTAATCAGGCGTCCTGTTTTCTCCACGATTGCGGTAACCAACGTTTACCAATCTCCACTTCCACACCTGGCATATCAGCAACGTTGCGACATCGTTGATAAAAATTATTTAGGAATTATACGACGAAACGACGCAGAAACGTGTTGCAAAAAATATTAGATATTGCATAATTTTATGCTAGAGAAAATTCTGATTTTTATCAAACTCTGATAACATTGCCAACGGAATAGAAATTTAACAATTTTGATTCGTTAGTCAGTTCTCTATGCATTTTTAAAACCTTAACTTGTACGGAGCAAAATCTACAAGTTAAATGCTCTATAACAGCCCTTTGAATCCCCACGGCCTTTATTTCAGAGTCCTTTCAAACACTCGACTCTCCTGCCGACATCAAACAAGTGGCAACTCTTTCAAACGATCTCGAGCTCTCTAACCCCGTTGAAAATCTTCACCGCGCGATCAGGAGGCACTCGAACCGAGTGCCACTTCAGGAAGAAACAACACCGCACCTGACTGACGATCACCGGTTAACCGCTTCCGATCTTCCATATACGCATATTTGCATTTTTAACGAGAGGGATTATCGGTCGAGAATTAATTGATGACCCTCGACTCGTAATCCAATCGAAATTACAAAATTTGTTGCAAGCACAAATTATTGAGCTCTTTTGTAAATCATGATTCGCGTACCGTGCGATAAATAAACGAAGTAACGACGTAAAAATGTAGGTAACAAAGTCACGAATACAGGAGACAGAGCATCAACGTGTTAATTCGAATAAAAAAAAAATCCACTCCTGTTATTAGCATGACCGTAACCAGCCGAATGAGACAGCTTCTTCGTTCCTAAGTCATTCGAGTTGCTAAAAAGTACACGGCAGGGCTAATTATCGCGCTTAAAAATTCCCCCCGCGCGAAATCGTTCCAATAATGGTCAGCTGAAACGTGTCATTAGCAATGCAACTTCTCGATCTTCGATCGAGATCGCTTATCGTGCGACGTAAATCACGACTCGCTTCTTTACCCCTCCTCATCGTACTACGTGGGGGTAATTAACGCCTGGATCTGTACGTCGTCTGGAGAGTATTTCGAGATCAATCAGCTGCTCGCTTATTACCTCGACCTTTTTTTCCGGCCTCCTCTATTCTAGCGAATTCACGTAATGGATCGTTAAAGACAGGTACGACGGTGCATTAAGTGCAATTTTGCTACTATGTAGTGGTCGCACGGTTGCACGTGGTCATTAAGCACGGTCTCTACAAGGAGACCGAGAGAGGGCAGGAAACTGGCCTAAGGGGTTACCACCGGACGGTTCAATGCCGAATACTTAATTGATTGCTCACTTTCAACCTCGCAAATTTACAAATTTTAACATTTTCCGATATCGAACTAGAAATTTCGAATCCAGCATCGACTATGGTCGATGAAATTGTGCCTTTCAGTTTTATGACTTATTATCGGAATCAAGGCCACGGAATACGTCACATAAATTAAGTATTCAATCTCGTCTGATTAATGATTCTTTTCCTCTAGAATTTGTAAATAATTACCGTAGCCAATGTCGTATGTCGCGTGATTTAACTACCGCCGATTAAATTGAGCTCCAAATTATGCCAATACTAAATCACCGAAATAATAAGCCCAAACTGTCCGATTTTTACGTAACTTTCTTCTACTCGATTACGGTCAAAACCTCCCAGTACGAAGAAATTTACAAATCAACACGATAAAAATAACCTAACTGTAGTTAAGGTAGCTTTGCTATGAGCCGTCTAATAATATCCAGGATGATTAGATCAAGATCCGCAGAAAAAGATGGAAACGTTACAATTTTTTGCCAGCAGATCATTCGCTGATCCGTGGACGATCATTATGATCGAGCTGCAACATCGAGCCTCGAGTGGTAGATAGCAATAAATGTCGTGGTACGAGGATGTGAAAATAAACGACGACACGTCAATAACAGCGATGGAAGACGAGCAATTTGCGTGTGCACGATCGAGCATGCGATTTCGACGTGGACGCGACACCTCGACGATCATTTTACAAAAAAGAGGATCGACCAAACGACTGGTAGGTTAATCACTCGTTCTCCGACCGCAAAGAAAATAGATCGTTGAAAATGATCGAAGGTTCGAATGCTCGAATCATTCTGCTTCTTCTCGTCGAAATGGTTTTCAGTACTTCGTGCATCTTTCCAAGCAATTTTTCATCGGTTAAACCGATTAAAAGTTCAGACGTATTTGCTCCAAGAAATCTATTTTAATACGCGATCGGAGCGAACAGCAAAATTGCACGAAAAATTTTGTAAAATATCGTAATTGCCAGTAAAATATTCCAGACGTCTCTATAATGGATTAAATTGAAAATCAGCTAAATATTTCCTGCAAAGGAGGATAAAATGCGAAGAACGACCGGATCGATCGAAGGCGAGAGATATAAATATTTGAATAAATTGAATAAATACGGAAAGAAGGAAAAAAAGATATCTACGGAGGCGTTCATCGTACGATTTTCGCAGCGTGCACGCGTCTTTAAGTCGCGCCGAGTTCCGGTTTCCGGAAGAAGTGTCTCCTTTCTGTCCGCTCCCACCCACGCATCCTTTGGAATCCTTTTCCAGGAATTCCCCTGGATGGAAACGCGTTCACTGTCCCTCGAAGCACGCGGCCAAAGATTTAGGGGAGAATCCTCGGATTAATGGCATCCCCGAGGCATAAACGATCGTGGCTTTTCCTTTCGAATTTCGCGATCACGCATCGAACAGCTGATACTATATATTGTATAGTCCGTATCGGAAGAGCGGCGAAGGCAAAAGAAAATTCATAAACGCGATATCGTCGGCAAACACCCCGAAGATCAACCCCAAAATTCGGCCGACAAAAGCCGTGAACCCAGCAACGGAAGGCGCTGCGTTTGTGTGTCGGTCAAACGCAGCCGTCCACCCGCTGTCCTGGCGGGAAAATATTTTCTGTTTTTACGCGAAGGGCCCTCCTTCTTCGCGAGCGTCCCCGTTAAAGACGCAAGGGAGAAGGAGAGGGTTTCGAACGTTCGAAGAGGCTGAAGCCGACGCTCAAAATTCCGCGGCGGTGCCTTTTGTCCCCGCGATGCCTCGCCTTCTCCCTTTTTGCCACGGTTAGACGAGCATCGAAGAGAAGAGAGGAGAACGGTCGGTCTGCCCTTTCTTCTTCGTCTTCTCTGCTTGGACCTTTGCTTCGTCCACTGGTACCCGCCAGAAGCCAGCGAGATGACGAGGAAGAAGAGCAACTCGACGCACAAGGACCCCGAGAAAATATTCTTCTTCTCGCCGTCCTCCTCTCTCCTTCATCGACGATCGACCTGCAGCACGCGTGTGGATTCGCCTTGAAATCTGGATCCGGGCATCAATCTCTCGTCAAACCTCTCGACTAGTCGTAGAAATGCCGACACAATGCTCCTTCATCGACCAATTGCTCTCTTTCTCTCTCTTTCCTCGCGTTTAGAAGGTTTCCGTTGTCCCTGGTATTTCGTCCCTCGGATCATTTCTGCCTCTATTTTCTAGCTTCTGACTAACCACTTCTCCGTTGCTCTGTCCGCTGCATTCTCCGAAGGTTTCGCTCGATGCCGTACACCTTTCGAGAATCTCGCTCGAGTTTCGTATTCAGCCGTAATATTCGTTTCGAAGGAACGTGTTTAGAACGGCGGTAGTCGCGAACGAGAGTTGTGGAATCGCGATAACGTTACGTAAAAATGTAAAGGTAAACGGAACAGGAAATGGAGGGCAAAGCAAACACCGCCGTCGACGAAAGGATAATAAGCCGGTCGAACGAGAATTGGGCCTGATTCTTGGGTCAGCACGAAACCTTTTCACGCCCGAAAATTATAACGGCGCTTCCGCCACGCGCGATTTCGTATTATTGTCGGTGAGAACGAGAAACAAATAGCGATCTTATATGTTTCGGGTGATGACAAAATTTCCTAACATTTAACTTTTTATACAATTTCACTCTAAATTCTAACAACCTATTCCAAACGACTAATTTCAAATTTCTTATATTAGATAAGAAAAATCATCAAAGTGTCGTACACAAAATATTCGATCATTGGGTAGTTTACAAGGAAGAAATAGTTTGTCAAGTATCAAAATGGATGCATCGAAAACTATATTTATTCTTCGATATGCGTTACGAAAGAGCAAGGTTTCCACGAACAAGTGTTTCTCCAACGAAATGCCTGAAATTTTTGTAAACACCCTATAGATAGTTGTGTGTGTAGGTACGTATGTGTGTGCACACGCAATAATTGCGAGCATCGAGGCGAATCGGACGAGCTCGAGGATATTAGGCCGCAATTTTCGTCGAATGGAAGAGGGCCCTCGCTGGTCGTCACAGCTTTTTCATAAATCACCTTCACGCCACTCCACTACTGTCTGAATTTCGACTGATTTCCTGGCTCCCGATGATCAGATAAAATATAATAATAATTGCTTTCCTGGAAACGTATCATCCTTGTCTCGCTAATAACGCGAAAATTCTGCGACCTGCCGTTGCAATCAATTCTCGACTACCATTTGCTCCAACAACGTTACGAATTGTACGAAAAATTCTACTCTTCGATATAGCGATGATAAATTAATCGTAAATTAGAAATAGTAAAAGTTCCATTCGATAATGGAACCGATCACGGAACAAGGCAGCTGTGTGTCATCGTACCTGTCCGATTGCAATTTATCGGCTACCGCTTCAAAGTGCAAGATCAAATATTCGTCGGCAATTCACTTTTGCACTTTGGAGCTCAATAATTCGCGTTTGCATCATCCACGCTGCTATATCTACGGCTTATCGACAAATTCGAGACACGATTGTCGAGCATCCATTCTTTACTCGTTTCGAGGATCCAACAAATTTTTCGAGAGTTCAAAATTTTCGATTTATCGCCTCTACTATCTTCGTTCTTTGCCGAGTTGAAAGTTCGTAATACGCGTGTCTCGGCATGCAAATTTTACAATGTACCTAGTACAATGTCCGAGAACGGAAAAAATTGCATCGTCAGAAACGGCTCGCGGGTGTTGTAAAGGAAAAGTTCCGCGTGCGAAGTTTCCAATTACTCGGTATTAGCTGACATTTTCCTGTGGTTTTTATCCGGCGCAACGTTCGAAAAATTGCTTTATCGATCGGGAAAGGAACCAAGTACATTCCCCCAACAAACGAAAGTTTCGTAAGGAACTAATAGCTCTCCGTGAGGCACAGAGACGCGTGTTTCCGTGTGCGTACGTTCGTACGAACGGTCGTGTAACTCGGCGGGCTAATGATGATGACACTCTTATTTCTCGGGGAGGACGCGGGTCATTTTTCAAAGGATAGCCAGCGAGAGAAAGAGAGCTACCGCAGCTTCGAGTACGAGGTGGAGAAGCAACGGGCAAACAAGAAGAAGAATAAGAAGAAGAAGAAGAGGTTTCTCTCCGCACGCAGAAGCTAATGTCCGGAACGACTTCTAAACCATTAGACGAGAGAGAAGGAGGGACAAGGATTGCCCCTTTTCCTCTCCGTGTCTCTTCGAGATGACCGAACGAAGAGCCAGAGAGAATCGAGAAGCGTGGAAATCGGCGGAGGAGGAGCTGGATGAAGATGAAGGGCAGACTTGATCGAAGAAACGAATAGAAAGACAGACTAGAAGAGCGTGTACGTAGCAATTGTGGAAGATGAAGAAGCGAGCCGAGAAAGGTGGAACTAACGACGATCTTGAAAAGTTTAACCCTCTATTACCTGAATTTTCTGTGTTTGCGAAAACGAATGATAAAGTACCCTCTCGAGTCTACTTTACGTTTACGTTATTTGCTGTAACGCACGCTAAAAAGGAGCCGTCACGTTGCTCGGATCGTCCTACTTAAATCCGTCAGAATCCGAATCGTTCTACTTAAAAAAAACAAGCGGTCGTATATCGCTCCAAGATAACTTTTTTTTCATTAGGGGATTGCACCATTTTTTTCGTCTCGTCAATGAATACGCTCGATAAGGTTGTTTCGTCTAAAAAGATCGTCCACGAGGAACGGATCACGACGAACGATAACGTTTGATAACGGATAGGAGGCCTGTCCCTCTCTCTGTCCGGTCAGAGTTTAAGTAACCCGTCTTCCGATTAATTATTCACCATACGTAGCCGTTTAATTCGATTCCCCGGTCTACCGTGGTCCAAGCGGTTCGTAAACATTGTCAATTATTTAAATAACTAGCGCGTGCATGCTCGCCTCCATTCTAATTCGCCCTGTCTTCCTACACTTTACGACTGTTCGACTTTCCTGCTTGTTTTTCACTTCCTACCCGTTTCGTCTCTCGTATTTCCGACGTTCGTTAACTTTCCAGAGAAGGAAATTAAGAGAAACCTCGGCCATTACGAAGATGTCCCGATAGTTGAATTTCGTGTAATTAATTTACCGATTGATTAAGAATTAGCCGAAACATTGAACTGGACTCGGTCTACGATTCGCTCGAAAGGTATTCGAACGACTTGCGCTTAACAATTATCGGATGAGCCGATAAAACATTTGTGGGTGAAGATAAAAAATGGAATTATTCGAAGGGGACAGCAATTAAACGCGTAATAAAGGACAAAATTCGATCGGGAATGAAAGAGAAATGGAAAGTTAGTATCCGAAGCTTGCATAAACCTTGATCCACCTGTCCTATTGTTATAAATTCCGCAGTAGGGTTAACAATGTGTTGTACCAGCGGCAAAAATGAAAACGTAGCCAGCGTGAAAGTCTTTTTCGAGCGCAGCTGCATCAACTCCGCGAGGGTATAGCCATAATAAATCTCCATTAGCTGCCGAAATTCGGCGTACGTGCGTTTTGCCCAATTACCGTGGCCTCTCTTCTCTTTCCTTCTCGTCCTTCCTCCTTTATTCCCGTAAACTGTACACGATTTTATCGGCCGCCTAATTGAATCGTCCGCTGGAAAACACCGGGAGCAAATAAAACGACCGGCCTATTTCGTTCCAGCACCGTCGCGCGCCTACCTAACCGCCTCTTTCGATCTTTAACCAAATCCTCGAGTAATTAGCAACCTACCAATATCCATGTTAACGTGACACCGGAATCTCTTAAATCTTTATTTCTCCTCGTATTTAAATAGACGAATTTCCCATAATTTTGGAAGGAGTTGAGCATGGAAAGATTAACACTTGGAATTGAATTTCCAGATTCGAATGTTCCCGCAAGAAGAATCGTCAGGCTAGGGAGAGCAGTGTTACGTCTTAAGACGGAAGTGCAGGGCAGAATCGCAGGGACAAGATAGATGTGCGTGACTTCCGGCCGCGACAGGGGGTGGCGTCTAAGGGACGGCCACCCTCGCCGTGCACCGAGGGTGCGCAGTTTTGCAGAATATAATTACACGGCTTTCGTGTCGGAAAACGAGCCGACACCGAGCGACGGTAAGAAAGAACGTGCAAACGCGGAATTTATTCGTGGCCAACGAATAAAACGACCCTGTCGGCGCAGAACGGACCGTCCGGATAAACCCGATAACGTACTTAGAATACGGAATTAAACTTCGTTAAATATACAAACAGGAGTAGACACACGACAAAAAGCTAAGCAGAGAGACTCCTGATAAAGTCGAAGAATTATTACTTAATGCGACGAGTCCCTTTTTGCCGAACCCTTGCTTGAATTATTGATATGTTTACCGTGGGAAAATTGTGTCGAGATTCTCCGAACCAATAACGAAGTCTTTGCGAAATTAATGAAAATAAAATACTCTCGAGTCGTCTTCGATTGAACCTTTTTCGAAATCGGTGCCTTATTGAATAAAGCAATTCTACGAAATAAACGCGTAAGTTTTCGTTCGGTAGTTGCATCTCTGCTGGCCGGTACATTAAATCGAGGTGACGGTAGAGGGACTAACGGAGGTGTGGTTCTGTTAATTCCGTTTCATACCCCTAATTAAAGCACAAAAAAGCTCGAGGGCGTGGTGCATATGGGTGCAGCCTTACCTTCCAACGGGGTAAGGACCTGGAACAATGGCCACGACAACGTCTGGTCATCGTGATTCTCCATCGAATTTCAAATCTACATTCCAATTCTCTCGCAAATTCCGCAATTAACCGTTAATTGAAAAAGAATCAATAATTCGAAAAAAACATTATCTATGTTCCTCCAAAAACTGAATAGCCCATGAGATTTCCATTTTAATCCGTCGTATGGTTACATATTTACTCAAAGTTACAATCTAAAAGAAACTTATTAAGAAAAAGCGGATAATTCAATAATTCTAGGTGTGAAATCATCGACTTCCTGCGAAATGTAAGAAAAGTCAAGAAAATAACGAGTTTGCCAGAAAGAAAGCTGGCTGATAATAGTGATAATGACGACAGTCGATAAACAACCTTCGCCTGGATGATTACATAGTTGTAATAATAATATTAATAACAGTTAGGTATTTACTTCTAGCGTGGAATGCTTGGTCAATTACCTCCGTTCAGGGAAAAACGCGTCTCTCCGGTATTGGTAATCGAGCCTATCAATATTCAGTTATCTGTATCGGTCAATATTGCCAACGACGCAGTGTCGCGTGAAAATCTATGCAGTTACAAATTCGGACGCGTATTTAATTAAAATAAAATATATTATAGCGTATGTTTTCCTGCGAGAAATATTAGAAAGTAATTAACAGTGTACGGTTAACCGGAAGGATTCTTCGAGCTACCAATAAATTCATGATCGATTGTGTTTATGCTTGGAGGATGCTCGTTCACCTGTTGCATTTTCCACGGTCTCTTAAACAACGATCGATAGCTCGAGTTACCACCGATTTATCGTAAATTAATTATTTTACGACCGAGTGAAAACTTTCCAGCCGAATAATCGGATATAATTATTTGTCAACCATGCCTTCGGTTTTGAAATTCTACTGCGCTATAGGTGTAGATTACATTATGTACACTTAAGATCTGTGAGTCAGTGTTACAAGGCAACGTGTTAATAACAACACCTAGAAACCGAACGTCGGAGGAATACTCGATGAGTCGAACTCGTTAATCCGATGAATAATCAACAGGCAAATTAAAATGAAGCGAAGTAATTGCAGTAAGTCCTTGCATGTTGTACGCTCCAACTATTTTTATCGGTCGCGGAGCAAAAGCTGGAATTTTACTAAAACTACACTGATAATTTGACCGATCAGTTTTCTTCCACTCCAATCGCGTTTTCATGAGACACTTTGACCGAGATACGCTTGGTCCCTCCAACGGAAACGTTGCAAATGTGTTCATCCGTATTCCGAGATTATTAATTCTGTCAATAGATATCTTCTCTAAATAACGGGACGAAAAAATTTATATAACAAAGTTTCACGTAATATAAAAGACTCGATAATCGAAAGGATCTTTTCCTTCCAACGTTATCTATAATCCCCCAAGGAATACGCAAACATGCATCGTCAGATTCACAATCGGTTCGCGATCAAATGGTGCAATATTTCGTAATTAACCGTCTGTACCCTGCGATTACACGAACTCGAATAAGTGCATACTAACTCGTGTTTCGCGAAGGCTTTTCACGCGACCGATTCGTCGCGAGTAAAAACGCGAAATAACGTTTTTCTATCCTCGCGTGACCACGCAACCGCACTTTGTTACAAATTAACATTCAACAGTGAAATCTTATTAACACGTTCGCACTCTACTTTCATAGCTTTTACTTCGACAGCTATACACTGTGATTACAAAATAAGGTTAGTTTTCTTATCCTGTTTGTAGAATAAAACTGACAAATAAAATCTGCGCTAAGCTGTTCGGACAATTCGACTTAAAATTAACTTATTTTCAATTTAATCCCTTGTCATACTTTGCCGAGTCTGACTGACGCACCTGGCAAATACATCACAGGGCAAAGGGTTAACTGTACATTCGAGCGTATAACGCTCGTATCAGCGTAAAAACGTAGAGGATATAAAATGTGTCGTCGAACTGAATGAGAAGAGCAACATCCAATTATTTGCGCAACGCTTCTCGCGTGTCTTTGCGAAATTTTACCAGCGGATAAACAAACTCACGTGACGCGGGTTTAGAGTAAGAAAAAGTGCGAATCGTAGCCGGATTTTTATTGCAGGAAATACGTGGGACCGTGACCTTTGAGATTGAACGAGTAAAAAACGATCTCGGCACGCGTGGCTGTTCGCGAACCAGCGGAAAAAAGACGAAAACGACCCCTAGACTTGTATCGTTCGCGATGAACTCTTCGAAAGCTTCG
Source organism: Megachile ligniseca (assembly GCA_945859555.1). Classification (NCBI taxonomy): domain Eukaryota; kingdom Metazoa; phylum Arthropoda; class Insecta; order Hymenoptera; family Megachilidae; genus Megachile; species Megachile ligniseca. The sequence continues at coordinate 10,881,801 of OX243787.1, forward strand.
AACACCGCAATCGTTTTGCGTAATCCGTTTCGGTAAAAACGATAAACAAATAGAATTTCGAGTAAACACAGTCATTCGTATCTGTCGATCGTCTGGCCGGAAGACTAGCCATTTTTTTCATTCCTTTTTAGACAAATTCCGTGGTACGAAACATTTAAATTTCTCGACACGAATTAGATCTTCTAGAGAAAACTGAACCTCGAATGGTGGTAGGATCAATAACGAGCCCGTCACTACGAAACGTATGCAACGATGTATCGATTCAAAAAGAATTCTAATTTCTAAACGTACATGCACGAAGAGAAATATCAGAAAATTTAGAACATGAAAACTTGATGGAATTTTCAACTCGATTTAAAATTAACAGGAAAACGAATGTCTTCGATAACAACGAATGGAAATCGGAATGGGTGAAATAAATGATTTTTTCATGCTTAAACGCGTTTAAAGCCAGAAACACTCGTATCTTTCCCACAAGTAAAAGGTCCTTATCGAATCCGTCTGCTGTTATCACGACTGATCTCCGAACTCTGACCTAAGCCCTTAAAGGAAACTGCCGTTGCAATATATCTCCGGGTATCTGCCTCTACATCTGTCCTCGAACTAAATCTGCTGTTCGACAAGAAAGGTTCATTCATATAAATCCTAGCGAACACGAGAAATACTCGATTTCTATCCGAAGAAAGGACAGAAATAAAATGTTGCTTCCACGAAGGAAACGTAACGTCTTCTGCGATCGAAACTAGCTGGTCCAAAGAAAAGAGATACAATAACAAATGAAAGAGAGTTAAATGATAGGTTTTCGGTATCAGGAGGAGGAGAAAACAAATGGAGGCGTCGTTAAAAGCAAAATGCTCGTTCAATTTTCGAGCAAAGGAACGGATCGTCGTTTCGTCAGCGTAAAGTGTAGCTGCTAGCTAAAACGATGAAAGTACCGAGAGACCATTTACGTCTTACTCGGCCACCTTCCGCTTCTTCTTCGTTTACTTCTTCATCACCTTCATCATCTACCGACTCCACTCGTGGACTTGCCTTTTTTGCGCCACGGTAAAGCAGTAAAACGCATTTCGAGCGAGCAGAAAAAAACAAAAACGGAAAACGAACATCGAGAACGCGCTCGAGCATCGTCCAAAAGCAATGAGTGGTTAAACGCGAAAATTATAATAAAGCCACCGTTCGAAACCGGCTCTAACAATTACCTGGGAAACCCGAACATGTTACCCTTCGTTTGTCCTTTCGATCATCTTATTTTAATGCCGTCCTTTGACGCTACTTTATTTACGATAAATAAAGCGGGGAATCTAACACGCGGTAATTTAGCGCGCTGTAATTTCACGAAGCAAAATACCGGAGAAAAATGCGATACGATCTTTCCGGAGGAATCGAAAAATTGGCCAGATTTTTCCAACATAAGGAATAACATCGAACAAGATCACGGGTGGTTTGGATCGATCTCGATCGATCGATCGTCATGCCGGTGGTCTCCGCTTTCGTCTCCGCGGCTTATTTTCTGCTCGAACGAGTCGCAACGCGTTGAAAGCACGTTTCGGTCGGCGGACAGCGAAAAACGGTGAAAAAGGAATCGGGCGAAATTGCACGCGGAAGAGGAGCCGATGTGCCTGGCCTCGATAGGGCCTTCAACCTGACCTTCCTCTAATTTCCCGGCCGTAGAAAGCTCGATTAATTTCGAACGGTGGCCGGAAAGCCGGTTTCTTCGATTAGCCACGGAAAGAAATAATGCTCGGCCTCGTGGCTGACCGCAGGAGAGACACCAACTTCTCGGAAGCGGATCGTTGTAGATCTACAATCTGCGATAATTATTTACAGCCCTCTCCCGGCCGCTCCAATTCCATCCTGGCCGACGAATAATTTGCGTGACCGAAACTGAACTCCAGGAAAATCTTACAAACTCGATATTATAATTACTCGATACTCGATCTCGTCGCGATCGAACGATTCGATAGCCGTTCATTGACATTATTAAACGCGAGAAAAAAAACGAAAGTTAATTGCGACACAACAAATCGTTCGCGAAGAATAAGCGACAAAGAAGTTGCGAGAGAACGAACAGATCGAATAAGAAAAGTGTCGATCGTCGAACGAGAGAACAAAATAACCGCGACGAACGCGAAAAGTGGCAAGGTGTTGCGGCTTCGACGCGATCTGATCCGCTTTCGAGAAAAGAAAAGGATTCAGGAAAAGGAGAAAAGAGAAGAGAAGATCGGTGCACGCGCCTGTGGCGAACGTGATGATTGGCTCCCGAAAGCAGAAGAGTCGGACATTAGGCTCGGTCCTCCAGGTGTGCAGATCGGGCCAGATAAAGCTCGCAGCTCGATTAACCTTTCGCGTGAGAAGCAAAATAACGCGTTCCTTCCGAAATTGCCGCTTCTTCGATCGCCGAACATTTACCGAACAAAACTGTTGCATATCGACGTGGCTCTAACATTCTTTACGCGTGTTTCATTTACCGTTTTACGACTGTGCCACTGGTACTCGTCGTGACACGCTAAATCGATTTTAACCATCTTCAAATATCCGACGATCTGATCGGTGATCGACAAGGGCCTATCGAGGAAAAAGAGAAGACCGCGAGCGTGAACGACGATCGATGGACGCGGTTATTAATGAAACGGCGCGTTGCAAATTAAACAGATCCCCCTTTCGGATCGTTGAAAATTGAAATCTCAGGTGGCCAATTAAAAGCAAAAAAATCGCTAAGGAAACCGGTGGATTATTAAGGCACGCAATGGTGGTGAAGTTCACGTCCTCGGCGAGTCCATCAGCGGCCTAGGCTCCTGGTTCTTCTTCTTTTATTGCGTATGCTTCGTGTCGAACTCGATTATAATAGTGGCGTGGCCCCTAAATGGCCTCGTGTTGAACAGCCCTCAAGTATTTCCAATATCCTGCAGGGAGATTCATCTTCCTCGGACTCTTACTCTTCTTCTTCTTCTCTCTCCTCCGTCTTCTTCATCTTCTCCTTCCTCTTCTTCTTCTTCTTCTTCGCGGTTGCCTCTTGCCAAAGGTTCATTCATGCCTCCTGGTGGCGAGGACCTCATTACCCGCGGTGAATGGATTCCTCTTTCGTCTTCGTCCCTTCGATTTCTCGCTCCTGCTTCGATGCTCGACCGCTCGCGCGATCGGGCTCCTCTCGATTTTCTCAAAAACTTGCCGTCTCACGGAAGCCCGCACCTTTAGTGGCCTTTCGATCGTGATTTACCTTCCAACGAGCCCGCTAAATTGTTTCTCCAACAGCAGCCTCGTCACTATTTCGGAAATTGTTTTCGATTCGTTCTTTTACCGCAACACGCATTCGGCAACTTGGGTCAAGCACGTTGCAAAATAACGATCGTTGTCTCGACCCTAAATACGTAATCGATGTAACGTTCGAAATTTGAAAAAGAAATCCTCTCGGGAAATCTGTGAATTCTGACGTCTCTAACGATTCCTCTAACGAGCCAACGTCTAAACGTCCCCGAAGTTCTCGACGATCGTCCGATCACCGAAAAAGGGGGACCGGCGAAAGAAAAAAGGAGCGTAGCGTATCGTTCGTGGTGCCAGCTAGTCTGGCAGCTATTTTTTTGCGTCATTTCTCGACGTCATCGGCAGATCCACCCCGAAAACCGCAGCCAGAGAATTCGTGTCGTGTCTCTTCTCCTTCGGGATCGTCGACGGTGGAGCCACCCTTCGTTCGCGTCACAGGAATCACACTGACAGCCTCTGATTAATACAATCCTTAATACCGTCTCTGTCTGACGGCAAGGGGTGGATCCGCTTGTACGCGCCAGGACCAAATCGAATGAGAAAACGCGTTTCGGGAGCGCGAGACTGATGTACGATCTCTTCCTTTCGCGATCACGCGGCATTCTTTGCATTCGCTATCTCCTGGACTTTTCGGAACGCGTAAATCATCCTCGAGATCTCTGACGAATCGTTTTTTAACTCTCCACTGTCTTTTAATCAATTCTTTCGGCGCGTCGTTAAGCTTAGTTACCTCGTTTCTTCGAACCCGAACTTCTGCCCAATCATTTGTTTCTCTTTTTACCAGAACGCAGTATATTACAACGCGCGGAGATCTAACGAGTGGAAATTTAACGGGTGGAGATTCGATTCGATTTTATCGTACACGAAATTTATCGCCTCGAAATCTAGTGGAAAAGTTAACGACGATACAACGAGATCGAATCAGAAAATTGTAAGAGGCATCTTCGGTGCAAAGACTATTCCACTTTTATTCTTTTTAGGGTCAACGTCAACTATTGAGAATTTCGTGGCTGGTCCACGGCGTTAACACGCATCTTAAAACTGTTCTTCGATAATCGTTTGACCTTTAGCACGATGATTCACGGCTGGGATGGATGATCGTACATATATTGAGCTTCGCTATATGTTGTTTCGATTATTTTCCAGTTATCTACCGCGACAAAAAACAAGTGCAATTTGTCTTCGTAATTGAGCGCGGAATGAACAATTAATAAGGGAAAATTATATCTCAACGACACGAACATTGTACCACGCTGTAACGATCCGTTTGTCCCAAGAAATAATCAACCACGTGGAACAAGGTCTGTTACGTTTTTCCTCGTTGTTCATTTTTTCAGTTCGCTTATCGTCGGAAACGGTCATTCATCCGCCTCGATACGAAAAGTGGAACGCAAAGATAAATGTCGTTGAAAATACCGAAAAATTAGTAGATGAAAGATGGAAAAAAATGAACGCAATATTTAAACGTCCAAATTTTGACTTGTCTCCGATTAAACATTCAGACGTAAAATCGCTTGGTGTGTTCGACTGCTATCGTGGGAATAGCTGATAGCCTTGGCTCTCAACACGTCGAATAAATTATCCGAGCAAGTATCTTTATCGTTAAAGAAAAAACATTCTTCTGACGCAACATTCGAACAAAGTTTATCAGGAAATCGAAGTTTCATTTTTCTTGAAAATTCGTCCAAAAGAAATCTCTTTCGAAATGTCATCGGTAGGTTCGTAGAATCGGTTCGTTTATCCGATCAGACATCGATATCGAACCGTTAACCCAATTTCCCGAAACACGTAATCTAAGTAAGAAACACGTAGTGTAACTAACCCGGAAAAGCGTGAGTTAAAAATGGAGTCGACTCGCGTCCGAGTCATCGTCGGAAAAAATGAGGGTGCACGGTAGCCGATGTCGAAGATCGAGAATCGTGTGCTGGTCATTCCACGGATCCATCGGCATCGGGTTTGTAGCATCTCGATTCGAGTCAGCTATCGCATTATGGGTAAGAACGGAAAGAGAGGGAACGAAGGGGACCAGCCACGAAGACAACGACAAGCACCACGCATCCTCGTAGTAGAAGAAGAGGAAGCGACAACGGCACGATAGAAGAGGAGGAAGAAGAGGAAGAAGAGGAAGAAGCAGAAGAAGAAGGAGAAGGGGGTGGTTAGCCAAAGGGGGTCCATGGCATTAGTATAGCACGCCGGAATAATTGGGTACAGTCTGGCCGGCTACCGTACGTAACGTCGGCTCCTTTCAAGCCAACGAAGAAGGAGAGACTGCGCCTCGTCCTCCTTCTTTCATCCTCGCTCATCCTCCTGACTGGAAGCTGCGAGCCGGCAAAAAGATCAGCTCGACTCTCGAAAAAGAGAGCAGAAGAAGCGGGACTACTGGGACGAGCGAACGTACGAGAAAGGAGGAAGGAACAAGTTGGAAGATGATCGGAGAGAGAGCAAGCTCGGTGATTCTTGCGATGGAAACAGGAGCAAAAGAGCAGGGCGCTGGCACCGCAACGGCAACGGCAGCCACCGAGAGAACAGATGAACAAAAGCAACGAGAAAAGATCGGCGAGTTAGAACAAAAGCAACGAGACCGGCGCAAAACAACTGACGAGTTCGAGAACGGGGAGAGTCATAACTGTCTCGATGGCCAGTGGCGCGGATGTCCTGCGAATACGAGTTCGACTCCTAGCGCTTCTCTTCTCTTCTCTTCTTTCCTCTTCTGCTCCTTCTGCCCTCGTCCTCGCCGACGAGCGGCGTTAACTCGCTTTCGTACACCGCCACCCTTCCTCCTCTTCTTTTTCTTCTTTCCCGTACACGTTTGCCCCTTTCACGGATTTCCTCCTTCCCCATGGAAACTGAATCACCCTTCCTTTCTTCGTTTTTCACGCCTAACTTTTCTATTTTTTCCGATATACCTTTCTAAGCTCACTTTCACTCGTCGTGATTGTCCAACAATTTTCTCTTCGCGATTACGTTCGAGTCATACGTAGGCGTTATAGATCAAGGTTACGTTACAACTTCTTGGATTTTGTACAAGCTTAGCGTGGAAACGAGAGTCTCGCTGTCTTCCTCCTGGGTATATTTTTCTCTCTTATCCTTGCCTCGGTTGTGTTTGATTCGACGAACTCCGCTGCGCGTCCGCCGGAAACGTCCGTGGAATTTCATCCGTTCTGGGCCACTGCACGCCTCGCCGGAGGATTCTTTCTCCAGGACGGCCATAAATGGCCGCGTGTGGCGCGCAGCGACTAATAACTTTTACTTAACTTCCGATCCATTCGACGAAAACTGAATCCGTTCCCTTAAACGCGACTCTTCCTGTTCGTCGATTCATTCGATTTATGGAACTTTCAAAGCGTCGATTACGACTCGTTTCTTAAGTTTTACTCCGATAACTTTGCTCTACCGTGAACGATTTCCTAACGAAGAGAGCCCCGGTTTGAAAAAAGATAAACTCATAATTATTCCTGGTCGATTAGCACCGTATTCAGGGTACAATCGTCGAAGAATCTCATGGTAATCCCATCAAACAATCCCAGCGTTTTACTCTCTAATCCCAGGTGGATAAACTTACGCTAATTGATCGCTTACGACTCCGTGAAAAATTCCAAGCTCGCAACGACCGAATGAAATTTTCCCGAATGCTCGAGCTGCAAAACGCCAACTCTTATTTCGCCTAGCGGAATAATAGGTTTCCCGAGCGTAATCGGCCAGAAAGATTGCTCGCTTAAAAGGCGAATAGAGTCGTCATCTTCGTAAAAACCGTATTCACACGGAGCAATGACGTTGTTTCTTCCATCTACGGTCCTAACAGTAATTCCTCTTTTTCATTCGGAGCCGACGCGTTCCTTCTTTTTCCCAGCAAACAGCGACATTTCTATCGTCATATGAGAACCTTTTCACCGGGAAACGCACAAATTGTTCTTTGTCAAAAAACACGAAAATCCCAACGAAATTCGGTGGCTCGCTACTCGGACTATTCGAGAGATTCCGCAATAAAATTGAAACAACAATTCATCTCTGATGAAGCAATTAGCTCGAAACGATTAACGGTATAAAATAATATCTGCACGTTCCCTTTTTTACTTTTTAACTACCTAGTGATCGGAATCAACGAGCCTCGAGATCAGCTCGCTGCTACGCCTTTGCATTTTAAATAGCTTGTTTTATGCGAGCCGAAATGAACTGGAAAAAATCAGCAGAGCCCTTTCTTAATGGAGTCGTAACTTTTGGGACGCTGCTGCATCCGCTGCCCTTAAATGCTCTCAACATCCTCGACAGAGAACGCTATTTTCTCCACCGAGTTTGTTCAATGTCCGTTTGTTTGCTATTCCGATGAGAAATATCTGTCCGATTTTATTACGTTCTCCCTTCAGAATTTTGCAATATTGTTTGGTTCGTACATTACGAGGATGTAAATATGTAAATAAAGCAATAACGTTAATCACTGTCTACAAATTTCGCTTTTGTTTGAAAATTCTATGGAATCTCGTAACGGGAGCAACAGGTGTCTCGTAATTCAATGCTATTGCAAATTGAATTGTATAGCAAGTAATAGTTGAAATTAAATTTCGACTCGAGAATATACGGAACTTCCAAAACTTCTTCTTGCTACTTCGAAATGAAAATTTTGTCACTTAATCGTACTGCGCATTTATTAACGATATCGAGTTATCGAAAACAGTAAACAAAAGCAAAAATTCCGTACAAAAGCCAATAAGTTATGTTCCTAATTAATTTCTTCCATTTTATCGAGCGATAATTTAAAAAAAGTACTTTGTTACAAGATCCACGTCTTAACCTTTAGCGATGTTTTTTTATTTTATCTTGTAAGAAAGTAAAAACATTAGATCATCTGAACGATTACAACAACAAGAAAAAGAAAAAATTTGAAAAAGAATTTTAGATGTATTTTATATAAAAATATGCCTAATATTCAGAGTCGAAAGATCGACGATGAGAGAAGTATCGAAGCAAGGACTCTACTGGTCGTAAAGGAGAGTACAGCTCGGAATCAGTTTGCATAATCGCGCGGCAACTAACGCCACGCCACGGGAGAAGCCAGAACTGTTTTGACGTTGTCGAGCAAAACTTCGATGGTACAAGCATGCCTTTCTCGTCTTCTCTTTCATTCTTTCTCTCTTCTCGTCTCTTTCGCTCTTTCTCGAAACCTGAACCACGTGGAGTACACTGAAGCGACGCGAGTCTACGTTTTTAGCCCAGTCTCGAGCCGATCCTCGAACCACGTGCTTTTGACGTTTCTATACTTTCTCGCGTAAATTCTTCCTCTTACCACAAATATACATTACTTCTTTTTTTTCTAACAATTCCTCGAGCTACAGTCATGTTTTAAACACAAATCGTTTTACGACCATGTAATCAAATTTTGAAAGCAACAGAAATTATTGAAAATTTGAACAAGCAGAAAGAACAAACGCTAACGTTCGGAAAAAGCGAAACTAGAAGACAGAAAGGTGCCAAGAGTGCAATTAGATATAAGACAAGTTAATTTTTTCTTCACCGATCAGACAAGTTCTTAATTGGTGTCCAAGTTTCTTTGATAATTATGACAGAAGAAATTGTTAACACCGAATCCGGTGAAACATTCCGAACGAAATTAATAAAGACACTGTACATTCTACTTTGCAATAAGGCAAAGCTGATTTATTTCGACGCGAATAAGTCTCCCAAAGAAATGTACCTCGAGAAAGAGTATAAAGGAATTGGCAGAAATTGATGCATAAATCAAAGGAAGCAGAATGAATGGTGGAAAAGAAGATGAAACGGTAGAATAAAGGTAGGACGAAAAGAAAGATAAGAGAGAGCGGTGTCTTCGTTTACAAGGAGTAGCGCATGCTCGCTTATCAACGGGATATCGGATCTGCGAAATCTCGTATTCTTATCTGAAATCTTAACAACTTCTCGTATGGAGCAGAAGCTCGCGAGCCAGGTAGCTGGTCTGTTTTACCTGGACAACGGGATGGTAAGTTGGCTGGCATCGTGTTCCTATATACATGTAGATAAAGCCACGAGATGCCACGGGCAAGATTACGCCCGAGGGAGCACGTTGACACTTAACAGGACCCAATTAAAGCCATTACACGATTAATTATCTAATTAATTAATACTTGAACCTGAAACGGCGTACGATCGCCGAATTAAACTTCTTCTCTACCGGAGATTAAATAGACCGTGTCAAAATCTTTGCGTACGTCGCCGATAAATTTCTACCACGGTTCTGGATAATTAACGCGACCTGGTGTTTAATTGAGTTACGTGTTGCGGTCTACCTTGTCGACCATAATCCGTTAGAAGAAGAATTTCCACTGGATCATCGTCTACACTCCAATTCTTAATCATCCTTCCTCTATTCTAACTTTCAACAATTGTAATGTTGGAAACGTACATTCCTAAATTTCTGGACTTTTTTACTCCTGTATCCACACACTCCTACACTCCTAAGTCCTTTAATCCAGTTTAATTTCTAATTAATGCCCCTTCCCCAACTCAGTTAATAGTTCCATATTATCCATATTAAATTTCCGCCGCATTTCCCTCTCTTTTTTTTCGTAGACAACTCATCAATCGTCCTCGTTACCGTATCTATTCCATAACTCGTTTGCATTCACCAGCCCCGTAAGCCCACGCGTCGTCCAGTTAATTACTCGACAAACGTTTCTCGTACGGCTGGCAATCCGCAATTACACCGCGATACGAGCAACGGAGAGAAAGAGAAGAGGATCGCCGTGCAAACATGTGCCTCTGATGTTTATTCATGCTCCTCTTTTGCTCTCTACCCTCCACCCATTGTAAGAGGCCCTCGAGATCCCACGATGTATCACGCGTGTAACTTATACCTCGACCACGGTGTCGACAGCTTTTCATTCGCGGCCGTGAGACAGGGATCGCGAGGGTGTTCTATTGTACGCCATTTCCTCAAGGTTGAACTTACATTTATCCACGAATCGCGGAACGTTTTGATAATTACAAACAGAGGATGAATTTCAATTCAAAGAATCTTCGTCACGCGATTATCTATCATGGGGAAATCTCTGCTCAACGAATCCTATGTTAATTAACGTGTTCGGCTGGACAGTGAATATTGCGCACAATTTACTATACCCCTTCTTTCTTTCTCTTTGCGATTATTAAATTATTACGCATCGAATCACCGAGCTGTCTGCTTCGACTAGGAAGCATGTTTCGCGTAAAACGTTTATGTGACCATTTCTGTAAATCTTTATGAACTGAAATACATGGAAAGGGTATAAAAAATGGTTTCTACGGCCCTGTTGTGTTTCACGCATCTGTCGGACTGTCAACGACCCCGGTAAACCGACAACGACGACTTTGCTGCCATTCTTCTCGCGTTTCCGTCCATCAATCCTAGACTCGGCGTCGACGGAGGAATGCACGCAGAATATCGCCTCTCCTCATCTCACCCACGACCATGCCGGTCTCTACAACGTGTTTCTTTTTCGTAATAACGAACCCGCCAAGTTCGCGACTAACCCAGGCCCGCAGCGGTACGTGTTTCTTTCTCATTCGATCCAATTAAAAGTTTGCACGAGACTGCCGTATGCGACGACCAGATAAGGGAAACACGCCTGCGAACTCTTTCTGACGCGATATTCATTACCTTTCCTACGATACTTCATACTTTTGCGACTATTAGTCACGGCTGGCACCGTCAAATCGATTCCAAAAAATAATTTTTGGTAGCTAAGGGACTAATGTAAATTGTACTTTGCCGACACAATGGCGAACGAAAGAGAAATTTTATTCAAACGAGAATTAGGGAAAGTTATATAAAGTTTCAGTAATTTTCTGCTGCTCCAAATAACGTTTTGATTTCGATCCTGGAGTCTGATTACGAACGGTCTTATACCACTGCCTACCGTATCCACTGGCTGACTAAATTCCTGTTAGAACGAAATTCTTGCACGCTATTAGATACGGCCCATTATTGTTTCCACGAATGGTAATAAATTATAAACAAGGGTAACGCGCTTTGGGTACAACGACTGCAAATGCAAAGCGAATTTCTATTCCTCGTATGTACGTCGATTCGTGGAAAACGTTTTCTATTTCCAGAATGGAGTTATCGAATTTACATTCGCACGATGAATCTTTCTTCTAATTAAACCCTTCGCTCGTGCTGCATTAATTTAAGTCGTTCTTTCATGGAACGATGAATGATTTTCCTTCGTGTAAAAAATCAACGAGGAACAGGAATTAAAATCTGTAAATGGAACTACCGAAGGGTTATTAGACTTTCAGCGAGCATTTCTTTCGAGGCGATAATTGATGCCTCTAGAGTTCTTACCGGTTTGTTAGATCGATCAATGAACGATTTATACTTCTTGAGTCGTAGTTATCTCAAAAATTGGAAACTTCCTTACGACAGGCCGTAATTAAAACTTGTCCTCAACAAGTGTTGCTATCGCGTGTGTGATCGCATACGGCTATCTCTACTGTGGGACCCGACACGTTACCCACAATTCATATTATTGCAATATCATGAGCTACCAAACTAAGGTCATAAATTACTGTCCTCGATAAGCGACTAATCACGCATGGATACGTTCAGTCGAAAGCGTCATCTCCGAAAACTAGCGTAATCCCTATCGTCTGTAAATACCAGCAAGCACCCTGTTCCAACCCTGTCGGTTCTGCAGTCGTTGCAGCTTCTTCGTCCGAAAGAATCCTGTCCGTTCTCCCCTCGGCAGCATCAGCCACGCAGGATATACCGGGAGCCAGGGTATTTCGTTGTCGTGTGTTCGCGTGCAAGAGGCAGTAACCCTGAAGGTAAGGCGAAATGCCACCTGGCAGCTTTTTGCCGGGCTGCACGCGAGATGCGATATCGTTTTTGCCCCGATGGTCGAAGCGGAGGAGCTACGTTTGCCCCTCTGGGTAACTCTCTTCTCTCGTCTCGACCCCACTTCCGGTCTGGCTTCGTTCACCCAGGTTCGAGGACCAATGGAAGCGATGCACCACGCCTCCCCCACCTACGCGCACCTGTGTCACGCCCACCAATCCGTGTACTTGCTACCTGGTGAACCCGTGATAAACCGACAGAGAGGAGAGGGAAAGTCGAGCTAAGAGAGGAAGAAAGACGTCCTCCAGTAGACGATGCGCACGCTCCAACCTCGCTGTCCTTCTCTTTTCCGTCTTCGAACTTTCCTCTTCTCTCTCCGCTATCTCTCTTCTAACCCTCTCCGCCGTGTGTCTTCTTCCTCTCCCCCTTTTATTCCGCAACACCCTTCTCCATATCAATCTTTGAGCCGGGAGACATCGACCGCTTGCATTTTCGATTACCGATCGATCGCCGACTTTTCTTCTTTTTCTTCCTCGCGGATCAAGTGGTCTAAATATCGACTACTAGAAGTATGGAGTCACGTTAGGGGCTTCGCCCTAGCGGGAACACCATGAAACTATCATTTGGGAAGAAACGATGTCGAGGAAAGCGGTAATATCGTTTTTTTAACATTCACCTTACGTAATCAATTCCATCGAGCAATGACTGGCATTGCTTTGAGCTTCTCTGATTAAGTAGTCCCAAGCGCTACACACCTAATTTCATAGATTATCATCATCGCTTACTCTATATTCCTTCTTTTGGATCAAGGATGACGCCTTCCGGGGTAGTGGAGAACGTTTACAATTAAGTACACACATCCCGATATTCTTTATAACGATAAAGGAACGAGTCACTTAACAAACGCGTCGGTAAATGCGGATGAATTCGATATCGATTCCCGTGGGAAGTGTATCTACTGAACCAAATTAAAAAAAAATGAAGCCTTGAACTTGAAGAGAGCCTATACGAGGGAGGAGCGTGCGTCACGCGGCATCACGGCCATTTTTGCGACAGACTTCGCAAAAAGACCCTTCAACCCACCAAATTTGGAAAGCAGACCGTGTCCAAGAGCGACCTTTTACGGGCCCTGGCCACCAATGGCCGCCTTCAACTTGAAAATCGATCAGGTTGCTAGCGTTCGATTCGTGTTTTAACGCCTATCGTCGCCAATCATTTATCGTGAAAAAGTATCGAGAAAACCGTGTCAATTTTCACGAGATTTTCCCTATAAAGATTCTCCGAACGATCGGTGTCCCGCGTCTCGAAAAAATTTATCCCAAGAAAAAATTGAGGAAGCGAATCCTGAAAAAGTGGGCTCGAGGCAAGAAAAGGAGGCGAAGGAACAATTTAACCGTACGTTCGAAGTTCGCAGGATTTACGGGAAGCGAATTTTCACGAGGGAAACGGAATCCTCTTCCGCGTGCCTGTAGCTTCGCGGTAATACCATGTTTTTCTTACAATTAGCTAAACGAGCCGACGTTCCCCGTTCTCGTCTAAGTAGCCGACCAACGGAGCTTTTCCAAGCGGAAAAATCAACACGGCCAGTTAATTTCATTCAGATTTATGAGAATTAATGAACTTGCCTCGATCCCCTAATTTCCTTTCGTGGCAACGCGATCCGTACAGTCCCACGAGTTTTCCGTCTACCTTTTACGAAAGGTCATCGACATTACTGACCTCTTCTTACGCTCTTCCGAACAGATTCGTTCATTCCGAACGAGTATACGAGAAGAGGAGAGTACGAAGTTGAGCCTTCGTCGATGGGAAGGTCGAATTCCAGTTCGTGGCAAAAAGAAGCGAATTTGATAAATGAAGTCTCTCTTGAGATTTTCATCGAAACAAGTCGAAAGCGGCAAAGGAGACGAAAGAAGAGAGTAACAAGACCGAAAACGGAATAAAGGGGACGAAAGTTGAAAGAAAAAACGTCAACTAATGTCGAGCTTTCCGCTTCGTGCTACCACGAACGATCGCACTTACTTTTGCCGAGCGGAAAAGTGGTGAGACAGGACGAAGGGGAAATTGGTTGCACGTTGCACTTTCAGAGACACTTTTTGTCGGTCCGTCCGAGCGAGGAGCCAATGAAGTTCTCTTTCGTTCGGTCTTTACGCTGTTTCTCATCTTTCTAAAACCTTCTCCGATTAATCCCCTGACTAGTCGTATTAAACGATCTAATTCGTTTGTAGCGTCACGACCGAAAATCGTAGGATTCGTAGAAAATTAAGAATCGTTTTTTGATCCGAGATCACGTTAACGATTAGCGATGTGCCGGGGGCAATTAGTCACGGGTTTACAACCCCGCTGTGCACGCGTTATACACCGTAATTATTCTCATAATCTGCTGTCATCGTGTTTTCCCGGTAATCGTTCGCGTTAAATTCATCTCCGTAGCGAAGAGCCACCAGCCATGGAAGCGAACCAGCCGAAAGAAACAGAAGCACCCGTCGCGGGATATATAATATACATAATTAAAAAGAGGGTAACTAGCGTGGCAATTACACGTTACAACCGGTCTACGGGAATTCATCTCGTCGCGGCGTTTATTCAATTACGAATTCATGCACCGTGAACTCCGAGCATCATACAAATCCTACCGTTTCTCTTCCATACATTCAACTTTTCTACAAATATGAAAACTTTTCACTTTCAACAAATATATTTGATATATTTCAGGGAAGGCTCAGAAAAGCTTAAAGAAAGTATAGGGAAATTTTTTAAAGGGTTTAGGTAGCTCGAAGAAAAGAACTATTAGAACGAGTAGAAAGAGTTTAAAAGAATTGTCGGTAGTATACATATAAAATGGTCGAGTTATATCCAAGCAAGTTATAAGGCGGCGAGGAGAATGCATAAAAACGGGTGTAAAAGAGAATTAAATGTTGTGTGAAAAAATATTTTTAAGCGATAAAGAAGCGTGGAAAGCAAACAAGCATTGAACATGCAATTAAGAGATGACTCGGTGCGAAAGCCTGATAGAAAACGAGGATTTAATGAACGCGGCTGTTGAAAGGGAAAAGAAAGTTTGTTTTGCTAAAACGAGCGGTAGGATGCACGAAAGACGAAATGCATTTCATAATCGTTAATTGAAAGGCCGCGGCACGGTTTAACCTAGTTTTATACACGATTTCCTAATTTTCCTTAGTACGGTGATTTCGCGAAACGTTTTGTAAAAGGACTCGATTTGTATACGCAAAATGAGCACTATTGCATTACCTTTCTACGATTACGTCCAACATCTAATCATTTCGTTATCGGAAGATGCTTAATAGAAGATCGATAGATAAATCTCGCGGCTAAGAAATCACCATTAAATCCTTTTTTATCGGGGGCAGTAAAAAAAAGGAAAAAACGAGAACGCCAAGCACGAGTACAACATTGTCTCCGTTTTTGTAACATCTCCGAGGTTTCCTGCATCGGGTAAAAAACGGACTTTACATCAACCTGCCGCCTTTTTTCTCCAGGCACGTTAATTGAAACGTTGTTCGATCACACGTACGATCGAGAAAAAAAAACACACATTCACATACATGTTCGTAACCGAGAACTTCTGGAAAGAAAATCGCCAATGAAAACTGACTTATTTTAATGTACGTATGAAAAACCGTTAATTCGATACAAGTTTGTATCGTGTATAATTATAATTATGTAGCCGACAAAAAGCCGAGGAAACTTCCACGGAGAAATAAGGTAAAAAAATTATTTAAATCTTGAGAGTTGTTGATTTACTGGCTGGTATGATTAGTATATAATTAATCAACGTGCCAAGCGTTCATTCTAACGAATGCAACAACGTCAAGTTAATACGAGGAGCAGCGTGAAGATCATCGGTAACGTAGCGTAGGTATAGCGTAGGTCTAACAGGCGGCGCAACGCGTAGAAATTGTACTACATATGTAGGGTTGCAACGCGTGGTGATACGATACTTAAATTCCTATGCATCGGACCAGTCTACTGTAATTACAGTGTGTCGCGTTAGAAAAATTCCAAAATCAGCAAGTATTCGTTCCGTGAAGTAGCAAAGCGGCGTACGAAATGTATGCAAAGTAATTATAGTTTTAACAGATTTCCGTAAAATGATAGTTAAAGTAAAAATGAACGAGTGCAAGAAGCCTTGTAAGATTAAGCTAAGCAACTAAATCATGGGTACGAGCAATTATTTACATCGACTGATCAACTATCTGGTTTACGATCGACACCTCGATCTTGATCATCGGCTACTGGCCGCAATCTTGACAATGTTACGTTTAATTATCGCTGTTAACAGTTAACGATCGTGTTAGACCGCCATTAACGCCTTGACTAATTATCATTTTGTGCCGGTAGAAAAATGATCAAGCTTCCTTAACGAACGGAATCTATTCCACGATATCATTCGTCACGCAAACCTCGATGTTTTTGCTCTCGAATCGAATCGCCTAGCCAACTAGACGCGGTATAATTAAAACCCAACTTCTGTCCGATATTTGATACAATTTTTTCTACCGCTTCTCTCGTGTAATACATAACATAATTCCTCGTATAAACTGCCGGTGTTAAAAGAAAAAAGCTAATGAAATATTATCAACTGTTACTTAATACTACAGAATGATGCTAAAGAAATCTTTAGTTCCTTTACATATGGAGATCGCGAGAGAAATTGCTAAAAAACCAGTAAATTAACTTTTAAGTGCACGAACATATCATTGCGCAGACATTTAATTACAACCTGATTGAAACGAATGCATCGCTCTCGTTTACTCTCTTATAACTTTTCATCGAGTAAATTTTTCTATCAGTTATTCTCTATTAAATTCTCGAATAGCCGAATACGAAAACTCTGATTTAACACCTCGAGTCTAATATAAGCACTATAAATCAACAACTAATACGGCAATAATAAATCTCGTTGCAATTCATTAGGATACGACGTAACGTAATTAAAGCGAATAAACGTTCAAGGTGTTAACAGGAGATCGAAGCTCGCCGATTGTCCAAAGCGTGTAAAAAAAGGGAATAATCGCGCTAGATCAGCCGCATATCCCATTCTCCCGTTTCCAATCAATTTCCACGATTCTCGGTACACCGTTACACCGTGTATCGGCAAAAAATCGAGAAAAAATACACGGTCCGCTTTCTAGTTGGCCGCGTTTCGAAAACCGTTCCATGTAGCCTCGTATGCACAACTCCGACCAAGAGAAAGAGAAAGAGCATCGTTTTTTATCAACAAATCATTTTCACAGGTTGACACGCCGGATTATCTTCTTGTCGGTCGAGCTGGTTCGATCGTTTTTCCCAAGCCGGAGCAATATCAAAAAAAAAAAGCAAGTAAAAATTCATCGAATCTAGCGAATAGACGAAGCGATTAATTAGAAACGAGCTCGCGAATCGACGACACCAAAGATCGAACCAGCTGAGCCGTGAAGAATATAACGCTCGCAACTTCTTTTCGACCGGCTTCTTTTCCCGAGCCTTTCGAAGAATCGTTCGCTGAAAATGAAGGAATTTGCGAGAGCAAGGTGGCTAGGTAATTGATAGACCGTCCACAGACTCTTTTTCTTCGGGATTCCTTTGTTTTGTGGTTTCGTAACGGAGCAGGCTGTTGCAGCCTTTTACATTCGCTAACTTTTGTTCGCGAGTAAAAGGCAGATCCTGTACGGGTCTTTTCGGGATAAAAAGCTCCCTATGAATCAAAGGTGTGCAAATCGAAAGGTGTATCTTGAAACATTCTGCTTGAAATTACTCGAGGAATATTTTTTACGATCAACTGCTCGAGACGTTCAACTTTCCCAAGTTAAGAATCTTTACTCGAAACGATTCAAATTGAAATCGACTAGGTACCGCCCTTGTTTCTCTCGAAAGAAGTTCAAGCTCAGTTCTCACGATCTTTCAGAAAATACGACGGGTCGTTCAACTCGGTTTCTTTTATCCGCGTGTCGCGCGCCGGAAAAAACGCACCGGCGACTCGCGTCCACTCTTTTTACCGTTCGCGAATTATCGTGACAGCCGAGACAATAATGGCATTATACGTCTTCGAAGACGAAGATTAATATCGGGATTATCGCCACGGCACCGTTCAATCTGATACTCTGAATGTTAATCACCGGACATTCATCGCGTTCAGCCGCGATTTCCGCGTGTTATTTGCATCATTCCGTGGCAATGAACGATCGCGTTTCATGCAATTAATCTGCGATTCGTGACTGAAACGCTATTGGACGATAATCCGACGTTCCATCGTTTTCCCATATTTTTATTAGCAATTTTTTCATACGAAACCGATCATTAGATTCTCTGATCGCGCTCGCTTTACAGCGTTTAGAACGCGCAGCTTTTCATTTTTCTATTTCCGATTTCGCTCGTCAACGTCTCTAATTCTTGCAACCGCATTCTCAGCGAAAATGCCGCTGAATTCAATTACGGAGAAGCAATAAGCTGCTCAGTCGAGCAACTTCGATAAATTCTGCCGGACAACCTATTTTCAAAGCTCTAAATAATTCAGTTAGATATATTCCGACGATAACGAGTGTCCTAAATCAGTATTCCGACAACAACAACGCAAAAAGCAATCCTTTCAATTTTAAACAGTCATTTCGTACCTTCCGAGATATTAATATCGGATAAAAGTAAAATACCATAATGATTTTCCACCAAGAAAATTCCTAATATCCTGTATGTTATCCAAACATATTTAACCTATTGAAAGTATTGAATGGTATTTAACGCGATGATTTTCCACGAAAGCCACGTTAACGCTCGATAAAATGAAAAATACCGATCGATTATTGCGAGAGACTTTCCAATTTTTTTCCCGTAAAAATGTATCCCGTTGCCCTTCGTATATCTGCAATTGTCTAAGCACTTTGGTATGAGAATTCTCTACCGAGAAATGAAGTTACGTTCGCGAATAACGAGAAAAATGAAACACGAATACCGTCGCGATTCGCAATACGGTCGCCCAACGCATCGACTAATCGCCGAGCCTTCTGTTTATAAGCAGAGCTTTCGAACGCGAACCCAAAACAGAAACACAGAACGGAATTTAGCGTGTTTTCGAGGGAGCTACGAATGCTCTTAAGGTGAAATAAGGTGAATAAACAAAAGGTGCTGTCGGATCGTGAACCGACTTGTTTATCTCACCAACAATTGTGCAAAATAATATCGCCACTGGCAACGTTTACGAAAACTTGCATTCAATTTTAAATAATGTCTCCTTCGTTAATTAATATTCAAAGCTGTAAATTAATTTGCATAAATGTATCGATACATCAAACACTTAAATTTTTTTCTATAATTAAATAACAATAGGAAGTGAAAAAAGCATAAATGTACGCGTATCTTCTTTGGGCCGCTAAAAACCCAGGTCCAAAAGTGTGGCTGGTAAAAACCGTGCACACGAGTTAACCCGTGGAACAAGAAAGCCGAAAAAAAGTAGCATTTCATTCAGAGACCTACTATTACGTGATAAGCATCAATTATTTGCAATTTTGCTTTCTTGCCACCGGGTTTCTTGTCTGCAAATAGTCAACCCTTCGAGCATTCAATTGAAAAATTATATAACTAATCGTTCAAGATATTCAATTAAATTATCGTTCAACCGTAATCGTCCATTTTAAAACTTTCCTTTTTTGTAACACCGAAAATTGATATTTATGCTACTTAACGATCTAAAATTCTTTGCCTAAGTATTTCGAGCGAGCAGGGTATGAAAAAAAGGCACGTTGCAAACAATCGGACTACGTGTTTGGAAATGAAGTTATACTTCTTCTATCATTGCAAGATTGTTTACGAACAGTCAGACCTCGATTTTCCAAGAAATCGACAACATAAACATTCGTATTGTCTCCATTTTAAAAGCTTGTGTACCGTAAAAACATAGATACGCTTTGCGAATACATATGTAAATATTTTTACCTTCTTTTGCATTGCAAAGCTAACAATTGAATAGCGATAAAAATTAAGGACAAATTTTAACTACAAGCGCTAAACTGTTAATTTATTACTTTTTGTTACTTTTTTAAAAATTTCTTGATAAACCATTCATTTAACGAAATATGCAAACTATTCTAAGATCATTTTAACGTCAGGCTATTTTCAAATAATTAAGAATCGATCAAAGAAATTATTGATTAAATTTGTTGTTATATCGAAATATAATTTTGCCTTGAGGAGCTATTAAAATTTTGGAAAATTCACATTTGCAATTATTTCTATGATACTGAATAAAAGCGTAGAAAACAATTTAGAATTTTTATGTTTAACTTAAAGATTCATGCAAGAAAGAGTTAAAATATGAAATAATAGACCCTGCACTTTGTAATTAATTACTCTGATCACGCCGCATCTGAATGACGTACAAGTTCCATAAGCATCTATCATCTATGTTAATATGAACGATAGTAATTAATCACAAATAATATTGTTATACTAATGAAGTTTAGTTCGACTAGAAGTCAACCTATTGTAAGATAGACGCATTAAGTTTATTGGAAATAAAATTACTGACTGGAAAGATACGCGTGACTCTCAAGTAGAATACAAATGCAGTAGATTATACCCAAACTTTTAGCCCATAGAGTAAGTAGATTAGTCCTACTCACAGTGAACGCAAATGCATCGAATAAGGTATGTTATAATTTAGGCACGCTCAATTTTATTGCGTATTCGAATATTACTTGAATTTACCAAAATATTATTTTAGTTGACTCGATTATTTTTAAAAGAAATATAATAGTATGCTCGAAGATAGTAATATAAAAAATATACTAAAACATGGTCAGTTTATCGAGTTAACTCGTCGTGACCGGTTAACAGGTTAAATAACAAAGTGTACAATAAAGTATATTTGGCAGACGTGTGACGCCATGCTCGAAAGTTCGACCAAAGGCAGAAAAAAGGAACGAGAGAAAGGCGTAAAATGATGACTTACCTTACTCTGCACATAGTCGAGGGCCAGCATGCAATCCGAATATCCGCTCTCGGTTTTGATGGTGGTTCCTCCTTGTCCTGGGCCGGTGGAGCAGAACCCGGAACCAACGACACCGACGGGTCCTCCTAGGCCTGCTGCCGCCGCCGCCGCGACGCTGTCCCGGTACCACGGATACATATTTCACTAGATCACCTCTAAAGTCACTCGTATTTCCAATCACCGTGTATTATCGTCCAAGAGAATTTTCCCGTCACCGTAGAACAGTCCCGAGGCGCCACGGTTCCCTATTACGTCACTAGAGACTTCGCACCGACCCTGTTTTCGTTTCTTTCCCTATTCAACGTTAACGACGCCGTCGTACACAAACGCGAGTACACCGCGCGAGAGATTCACCGAGTCCCGATTATCGATAGTTTACCGTTCGCGCGCATCTCGACGTTCGTTACGGGTCGAACGCTAACCTCGAAAAGAACGTAATCACGACACATACGTTCGAGACGATGCTAACACCGGTACGAAGATGTACGAACTAGAGGTAAGAACCCGAGCTTCATGTAAACAGGCCGTGTCCGTTACACAGACAGCGTCAAGGGTGAGCACCAGCGGCGGCTCGTGTTTTCGTTACTCGTCCCTCGCGCTCTTTCTCGCTCTCTTTCTCGCGTACACGATTCGCGACCTTCGATCGCGTCCCTTTGTCGCGTACAAACGCGATCGGTTCGTTGACGTTAAAAATTACACCGTTTACGCGTGTTCTGACTAGATTTATACTACTCGCTGTCTGATCTGTCACTGTCCCTTACCGACTACGTAACTACGCACCGTTCGAAATCGTATTTCGAACGAACGTTAGGTATTGCACACGATCGACGCGTCACCGCGGTATTGCACTTTTTTAAACTACACTTATCTATTGCAGGAGAGTTCAGGGTGTCCCCGTGACCGGCTCCGTCCACCGTTGTCCTTCGTTCGTCACTGTCATCGCACCGTTGTCACTCGTTTACAGAATATTTCGTTCCATAATTCTACCGGCTTACAATCGACGTCACGAACACCTCCGAAAGGACACGAGTCGACCAATGACGCCGTGGCGTCATGATACGAACAATTCGAAGCGTCTATTCGTTTTCCTGCTCACAGGATACAGGTAAGAATCCTCGTTATTTTCTTTGTGGTTCACTGTCGAGGAGATTCGAACGCCAAAAGGGAGGATGGTACCGCGACCGCCGCCATCTTAGCGGAAACGTGAAGTGGCGGGAAAGTGTTCCATCGGAAAAGCGTCCAATCGTTTTTTCGCCGATTTCCAGTCGCGATCGATCTCGATTCACCGCACTTTTCGTTGCTCGTGTACCGTGGTATCTTTCTAGAATACGGAGATCGTCCTTGCTCGTTTTTTTTGCGACTAACGGGTGTGGAAAAAACACAATCGGCAGGGCCCGGAAATCGTGAACCGTGGACCGCGGACGCGGGTGCAGCACTGACGCGGGAGTCGCGATTCGAACAACCGTTCGGCCGTGCTCGGCCTCGTTCGGCCGACGTCGGCTCTGCCTCTCGCGATACACCGCGACTCGCTCGTGCGGCGATGGCGATGGTGGGGGTAACGAGCCAGTACAGTGGGATCCGGCGAGTAAGGTAGGGAGGCGGGCGTGTTTTCTCTCTCTCTTATTATTCTCTTCTCTTTCCTAATGTCTCCTTCCTTCTCTTTTTTTCTCTACCAAATATATTTTCCGAAATTTTGCAAACCTTTTTTGTTTCTGCACAAATAATGTTATATATTTGTATGTAGCACAAAGTGCTACCTTTTAATGATCATTATTTTAACTATTTATCAACCCTTCGTTGCACGATTGTCTCAATTTTTAAACTCCCATAAGTAAGTTTTGAACTTCCGAGTCGATATATTTCGACTAACATTACAAAAAAACACTAGCCACAAAGAAGTCAGCCATTCGCAAATGTACGATCTAATTAATTATTTCATTCACAGAAACGAAAATACGAGCTGAAATCAGATGCGAGAAGGCGCAACGACATGATATATCGTTTGAACGAGAGTAACGAAAAGACAACGCGATGGAAGAGGGAATGGAGTGTTGAATGGAGAACGCCATTCTAAATCCTGACCTTCAGCAACTTAATTTTACGCTGGGACACGCGTCAAGGAATAGGTTGGAAAAGGTCACGAGCATCGCGAGACATCATGCAAAAAGCCGCCCCTGAAACGGTCCACGAATTCCTGGGGAATTTCTTCGTGGTAAGGGGAAAAACGGTCCCTAGGATAAAAAGTCACCCCAACGAGACGAGGGGTCGGCGAACGCGTACACAGAAGTATCTCTTGAATCGATCTCCCCTTATTTGTCTCCTGTTTGTCATTCATCAAATTATGCACGATCAGACACCTTTTCCGACAACAATGTCGTCCTTCTAACATCTTTTAATTACTTTCTAGCTCGAGCTTTAAGCGTCGCACGATTCTTCGCTGAGAAAAAGATACTCAACAGGAAACGACGTCGTCCACCCCTATGGCGTGGTCCAGAAAAGAGCCATAACCACAAATCTTATCCCCAAGGGAAGCGGACCAAAACGGGGGTTGATGGTCATGGTTGCAAGATCGCTGAACGCAAGATGTTCCACTTTCTTCGTAGGTCAGTTCTCATGCAAATTCAAAGATTAACTACAATAATATTTGGAAGTTGAGCAGCAAGATTTTCTTGCAAAGTTTAAGCTAAGAAAAATCGTCCAGTATAAATGTGCGAATACGAAGGATGCGACATAAGAATCTAATGATTAACAGTTGACTCGTTGTAGCGTTTGCTAATGATTGACAGGAAGGTGGATGAAATGTTGTAACGAGCCTGAAGTGAAATATTTTGCGTGACGTTAATATCACCGGCACGCGGGTTACATCATGTCTGGGTAAATTAATCTCGCGAGAAATTGCAACATAATATGCACATGATGCAAACAGAACACAGTCCGCATCTTCTCTGGTTTATTACTAAATTCGAACCCTTTGAAATCCTGATAAATCAAATTACTTAACCTTCCACGTTAAATCCTGCAAACTGCACAATTAATCCTTAAAATGTACAAAAATTCCGGATAAATTAAAGGTAAACCATCCATTACACCGACAAAACATCGAGAAACGCAATCGAATTACTCGGCTGCAACGATTCTCTGGATAAAATGGTTTCAACGCGAAATACGTCGACCTTGAGGATGATAAATTAAAGCTAGATGATTGAATTCGTGCGAAGAAACAAAGCGTTAACCCGAAGAAATTCAAAGAAATCGCGCAGTTTGAAGAATTTCCTCGACAAAGCGGTTAAAGACGGGATACATCGACCTTGAGGTCTTCGTTCACCCTCGATTCACCCCGTCTTCCTGGTTTCTTTCGTTCCATGGAATGGACCTAGGAGAAGCTCGGTCGTGACCGACCCCCGCGGTATGCTCCAAAAACAAGCTATAACCACAAATCTTATCGCCAAGCCGAGGGGGGACGAAGTGGAAGAAAGGCGCTAGAAGGGGGTGATCGGGGTTAGGTTCGAAGGGGAGAGTTTGTCCCACCTTCTGAGCTACCTAACAAGTAGCCTGTAAGAAGAGCCGTTTCGCCCGGTGATTCGTGCTCGTAGAGCTGCCGGCGGCGTCGTAGCTGGCCAAAGGAAAAACTGCGACACGGTTTTTCGGCCAACGAGAGAGACTCCCTCGAAGTTCAAGGCCATCCTCGAAGAAAGGAGAGGGGCGGTTTTTTGTTTACGCTTCTGGCTCAGCTACGAGAACGACCGACAGACCGACAGACCCGGCTGCCACATAGTCTAGCCCCTCAGTCTTACACCAGACAGACCATTTTTTCGACACCTGTTCTTTTTTGGTGTGTACCGTTGACCCCGTACGATGTTTTATGACTATTACGAGACGGGAAGATTCTTCCGGGATCTTCCAGATGCACCGGGGAGTTTCGAACCAGAAGCTGTTTCGAAGAATCGACGCAGGAAGCTCGAAAGAATTTCGTCTAACTTGGCTGTCATCTTCGACGAGATTTACCGAAAGTGGCAAGTTTCCTTTCGTTTATAATTTTCAAAGTTTACAGCGTACTGGGATAATCTTACGATTATGTTCTAAGCATTAATAATAAGCGAGGGTTGACACACGTTGCACCACCGTCTGCATAGGGATGTTTCACGGAATTTAAGCTATCAGCATCACAAGATCAGTTATTATTTACTACTTAGATCGCTTTAAAATACAATCCACCCAGTAATAGGGGAACATTGAAATAAGTGGATCGTTCGTACATTCAAAAACCAACTTTTCTTCCACTTGCTACATTTCATAAATATCTCGCAAAGTTGGTTCAAATTCGCGAACTTTCCTTTAAATTGTTCAAACCTCTATCCCTCGATCTTAATCATTTTCTTATCCGCTTGCAATCATCCCTTAATAAACTTAATAAAACCAAAAAGAGATGTAACAAACGAGACTTCACTAACAGATTCGCATTCTTCCCACGAATTCCAGATGGAAAAAATTGGCCGGAAAGGCTAGAAAGCATCGCATCGATCGTGCAAGAGCTGGACCAGGATAGCGGCCATCTTCCAAGCGCCGGTTTTCACCGACCAATCGACCGGACGAGCCGGGCGAAATTTGAAAAATCCCGGCACGAATCGTCCGAATGGTGCTCGTTGGTCGGCCATGTTGCCAGGAACGAAGGCAGAGAGGAAGGGGACAAAGGAGGCGGCCGGGCAAGTAACAAGAAATCTTGAAACAGAGCAAAAGGGTGGAGACGGAGATTAATGAGAAACGAATCTGGACGAGAGAAAGAGAGACGAGAAGAACCGGACGAGTACCGAAGATCGAAGCAGCCTTCGAACCTGATCCTCCAAAAGGACTCGCCATCTTGGAAGGGAAATAGACGACCTCCTGCCTACCATTGACTCAGGTCAGGGTTAGACTACGTTCAACTTTTCCTGCCAAGGACTCTTTGACACCTTGCCTATTGCTCGCTGAAATGGGTAAGTACCCTTACATTATAATTTAATGATCCTTGCTGCAAGGATTACTTCATATTTATCATGGTTTCCTTATTCCGATTAACTTGTGATCGAATGGGCATCGTACACTTTCATTTCGTACCCTTCAAACATTTCGCTAATATTCTAAATACAAATTGGAAGATTATCAATGAAGGTAAACAACCCCAGTACGTTCTTCGTTTAAATAAATCGGCTGTATCATTTGCAGTAACTTAATATTAACGATTAAAATTGATCACAACAACATATTCTTGAACGTACCAGGGGTTGTCTTAGGCAACTAATTAAATTTATTGCAACATAATACCAATTACTACGTTACTTTCCGTATTTATTTCGTGATAATATCATTTGAACCGAGGACATGCACACCCTCGAATTTTTTCCGCACCCCCGAAGCTACGTACCGTTGATAACGCTGATTTGCAGCACCGTTGTTACGAGTCTCATGCATAATTAATTAAATGGATATGCAATTTCGATTGCAAGCGCTACCGTTGAGACCGGTACACACCCCATTCCTCTCGGAGGGTTGGGTTGCTCATTTAGAAAATGAAATTGCACGAGAGGGCGTGCACCCACTCCGGGGAACATGCGCACCTCGTTACATCATCCCTCTAGGTATCTCGGAGGTCCACAGCTTCCATTCTCCTCTTCTCTGTGTCGTCGGAGGAAAATGGAGGTGGTCTTTTTTGCTACCACTGTTGCTGCACTCCGACGTACCCATCGTTTTAAAACTTACCAGGGGATGAATTTTGTTTATGACCGTTCCCATTAAACTACGCTCTCGAATATGAAGTCTGGAACGGGAGAAATGAAAGTTGGAGTGTTATGCTCTCCTTTAGGTGCTAAACGATCTCGTCCGACACATTTGTCACTTCTCTTTTGCGAGGGACTTCGACGTTTCGATGATCCAATGCGTTATTACAAATTTTACCACAAAACATCTAATATCGGGTAGATTAACGTCATCGGCTCTTATTTACGATGCTCCGACACTTTTTTAGATCGTTACATTTACCGAGATATCTAATCCTTTTATTGTTCAGGGCAATCACTGTAAGATGTTCCGCGCGTTTCGTTAGTGTCAGTGTATCTCCTTTTTTCCTCCACTTTTTAACATTGCAAAAGTATGTCATTACGAGCGAAAATTAAAACATGTTTGGCTAATCCAAGCTCAACGAATCTTCCCCTATATTTTCAATGCAAAAATAAAATCACGCAGTACGGTGTTAGAATTCCAGCATCATTGCTCAAATGCATTAAACACCTTCTGTCTTGCAAAGTAAAAAAAAAGAAAAAAGGCAAGAAAGTCGCGTTAAAACCGAGCAATTCTTCTCCAACGCGAAAAGCCGCGAGATATCGCGTTTCAGGGGGTGTCTGACGCGTTGCGATCTCGAGAGGAAAACCGTCGCGAGAAAAACGTGGCCATAGATTCGGTGCTCGTTGGAAGGATTCGTTTTTGTCGCGGTCTCGCGGTGTCGCTCGCGAGAGGATCCTTCGCAGATGGTACGAGGACCAGAGGACTCGTGATTAATTAAAACTCGTTTCCGTGGCTTTCGTGCCTCGAACTCTCCGTACGCGAGCAAGGAGGGGGGTGTTGTGAGCAGTAAACTTACGCCTTGGCCCACGACAGGGTGGCCGCACCCCCTCGAAGAAGGGGTTGGTCCTTCGGAGGAAATGCTCCCTTGCAAGGTCTGCCGAACGAAAAGCGGCCATGCGCACCTCACTGCCATCATGAAAACCTTTCCCCTTCTACCTGGGGGTGAAGGGAGGGTCGATGCTACCCGGAGCAACCGCAACCGTGCAACTGCAACCCGACCTCGGGGTGTAACTGCATCCGATATTGGGTTAGTTCCGGAGAACGATGCAGATTTTTCGAGCTGATTAACCGCGATGCGATCAACGGAATAAATGTAGAGTTAAGCCGAATGATAATCGTTATCTATTTTAGAACCGTAGAAACTCTCGGGTACAGGGAAGGCTATCTTTAGGCGAATCTTAGGTTTTTAGATCGTATAACAGAATCGGATTTCTGTCCGTTTTCGAGCATATAAATCATGGTCTCGTATGAGAAATGAAATTGAACGTGTTACACATATGTTTCTGATGCTATTAATGGGGACGATAGTGCGGTCGGTGGAGTGTCTATGGCGATCGTTCTTTGGTATGGATAGTTTTCAAGTTGTTTCTGCGAAGACTTTGTGTTATATTCTCTTAGCAACCTTGTAAGCAACTTCGCTATTATTACACAGCAAAAACGTAGCCTTCTTTTCGATAACTTTATAAGCGTACATCAAGTTACCTACGAAAATCCGCGATTACTAATTAATTTTGATCGCGAAAATTCACATGTTTTGTCACGTAACGATGTGGTTGAAATTACGTATACACGTATTCACCAGCAACGAAATCAAACGCGAAACAGCAAGAAAGCGGTCAGAATTCCAAGAATCATCTCGAAAGAAATGTACTGCCGATCCAAAGAGAAACGTCTCGTCAAACGATAGTATATTTACTATAATCTCGATCGAGAAGAAGAAGAAGAATCACGAAAATAGAAGAAAGACGCAAAGCGCGTGTCTATCAAAGGGAAAAAAAGGAAAGCGCTAGCGATATTCAACGATATACAACGTCTCGACGGTAGCTAGCGAAGAACCCGAAGAAGGAGAAGGAAGGAACAGCACCGGCGATAAAGCCGGAGCGAGAGGGGAAAGCAGGCACGGAGGAGGAACGAGCAGTCTCCCACGAGCGAGTAGTAGGAACGAGGACAGCCACGATAGAAGAGAGAGGCAGAATAAAAGGGTTGCAAGGATAGAGAAGGAGAGAAGCGACTAGAGAGGACCGACCGCGAAGAGGTCGATGAGGAAGGCAGCCTCGGTCGGCGCACTCAGAGGCGTAACCGACAGTTTCGTCTGGATTGGTCGAGAACGGAGCAGCCTGGTTTCCACCCATCGCAGGCGCAAGTCTGAAAAAATGCTGATCCCCTCCAGGAGGTGGAAAGCGAGCCGAGGAAGCGGCTACGAAGGTGGACAAAAGAGGAAAGGCACGAAAAGGAGGCAGACAGGAGTCTGCTTTGGGTCTCCAGAGGCCAGATAGAGCACCGTTCCGAGGAACAACCCCGCCCGAGGGTTGACTTGCAGCTCCCTCCAGCCCTCGATAGCCGCCATCGCCGTCTTCCTGTACCCTGTACCCTCTCCTCTTGCCCCTCTCGAACTTCGCAGGGTTACTGAATCCCGCTTGTTCTCGTCCTTTTTTCCTGACACGCTTCTGCTTCCAGGGTTTCATCGTTTCTGAAGGAGCTTGAATGTTTCAAAAGGGGTTGGGTGTGGGTATAGGGGGTTGAAGGGGGAGAGGCAGGTCCGGTTCGCGAGTTTTTGGCGAACATTTTGGAGCGGACGCTCTGGAGAGGCCGTTTTTGTCACAGGCTTCGAATGCCTGGATATGAAGAGGACTGCCACATGGATGCTGTTTTGAATTCTGATGGCTAATTGACTGGTTAATGGAGATACGTGATTGCTGCGAAAAGTAGACGATCGGGAATCAAGTATCGCGATTAAAAACCTTCGATCCAGAAATTAGTTTTGTGGAAAGATTCTATAAGATACTCTCGATGTTACGAATTATGCATCGTCGAATTGATTATTCGATCGTATTTCATTTGTAGTACGGATTTTCTGTAAAACGTACGTTTATCCGAATCTTGAACCGCGAGATATCGAAACAGATCTTTCGTGAACATTTCATCGAACGAGTCAGCGAACACGTAGCGGGTCACCGAGGATTCTTCAAAATTACATCAACAGACACGATCGTATCAGAGCGACTTCTTTCTCGCGTTTGATCGATGGTTTTGTGCTTGAAGTAACATAGTTGCGAAGGCAAAAGTCGAGCCACCGAAGCATCTGTGGTCATCTCTGCCTAAAACGCATCCAATGTTTTTTTCCACCCTCTCCACCTTCTTTAGAATACTTCTCTCGTTTGGGATTACTTAAAAGCCTGTCTCGACGCGATTCCTTTCAGAATTTTAGTTCCAATTCCAGTTGCCGCAAAAGGACGAGGAATGCGCGAGGGCAAAGTCAATGTCTACCTGGAGACAACCGCTCGGAACCGCGTGCGGCATCCTAATTTTATTTCGGACCGTTTTCAGCTCATTTTGTCTCCCTTGAAGCGTGCGAATGCTCGTTAAGTGTCTCCGCTTAATTTCAACGTCAAATTTGTCTCACGATGCAACCGGCACTGCTGGTCGTCTTCCAAAGTGTTTCCATTAAAATTAGCCATTCAATCGTTTAAACAAAACAACATCGTATATCGAATAGTCTAAAGTTTAGAAAATGAAAATGAAATAGTCAGAAGTTGGATTTCAGTCCTGAATTTGGTCGTACCGGGGTCAACTTTTGAAAGTAGAAATTCGAAACATTTTTGTTAAAATTTAACCATAAAAATTACTCGAGACTCAGGGACTCAGAAAATAAAAGTTGAAAAGGTTCGTTGACCAAGAAAACTGACTATCGTTGCGGCGATCTCCAGTTTCCTTGCACCCTTCCTTACTGCCATATACATCGGTGCTAATTACAGCACAACGATTCGACGAGTAGATTTTCCATAGAGGGAAATGGAATTTTCCTGGCGCGTAGAGTTCAAAGTCGTCGGCTTTCCTGGAGGCCGGAAAGACGATAGAAGTCAATGGACTCAGGGTCGAGAAGAATAGCTAGCGTTCACGGTGTTCGACAAAGAATATCACGGATCGATCGATAAATCTTTGATTCGTTTGTTCGATATCCGCTTTTAAATACTACGCTATTCGAGAAAGTTTCTAGAAATCTCGCAAAAAATTACATTGTTATATCTCGCGGTACTCTGGTCGACAAAGTTGAATTTCACGTCGAAATCAACGGATAATTTGTTCGTTTTTGTATATCGCGAAGACAATAAACCGTCGGAAAAACATTAGTTAAATTATTTATTTGTTTTTCAAAAGAAGTTAAGAAGTTACAAGTTTCTTTTGGTAGAAGTTCGAAACTCTTGCATTCTAATAATATTCTACAGAAACTATCTGTATCGAACTTTGCTTTCTAACTACTCGTAAAGAATAATTCAATTCATCTTTTTCTGATTAATAATTTTTCCACGTCCATCTAGATTATTTATTGTAAGTTGTCTAACTCTTTAGACCTTTTGTGTTAAGAGTAGCGAATTCGTGAAAAGCGAGGGTAATGGAGGGTACATTCGCTTTTACCTGAATTATTCGAAGAATGCACGATAACAGTGATAACTCGATTAACGATCGCCTCGAGGAGGAGAAAAATCGCGAGTCATTGGAAAAGGGGAATCCCTGGACCAAGAACGAAGGGACAGGAAGAAGGGCAACGCGAGATTACACGGCACAATCCGTAAACTAGCGAACTTAGGCCACGTTCTAATTGCGAATATGACTATGCTTAATTTCCCCCTTCGTCGCTACACGCGGAATTAACGTCACCAGATAGAATGATCGTTCTTTCCTCTAATATCTTCTGTTCCACGAAAAATTTTCTTTAAGAACGGCGAAGAATACAAATCCGTAAGTTAGAATTTTGTAATACTCTGGAAATTGTACCGTACTACGGTGGCTTTCCTTTCGAGGAAGGATGATCGAATTCCTTCATCGTCAGCGTGAAAATTCGATTTCTAACGTCCATAACCTTGGGTTTCGAGGACAAAAAAGGAGAAGAGATGCCTCCTACGCTTCGAGCGAAGCTAAAAGCGAAAAAAACCAATGGCCAACTTTAGATCTGCGGCTCGTGCATCGACTGCTACCGTTAAGTGTTACTGACACCTTTCTATTGAGAAACACCTTTCAGATTCACTCGTAAACGTCAGTTCCTCCGGGGAAAACTATAAAACAAGTATGAAATTTCAACGCTACTGTCAGCTCGCTTCTTCTGGTCATACAGATGCAAGATTTGAACCTGTAGTTTCTATTTTTAAAGCTAAGACTTTCCAATACGGATATACATATAATACTGTATACGTTTTCTTCGCGTACAAGGTGTGTCAAAGAAGGAGGTCGAGTGACCTGAAAACTATAGTTTCTGCGTGCTCTAACAAATCAAAAAGTCTTGCATCTCATTTAAGATATTAATGACTGCGCAATGTTTATGCAATGTTTATGTGGACATTTTCGTAAATCTTTAAACTTTAAAATGATATATCATAAGTGGCACTTTCCTAACTCGACGACCCTGTACACGCGACACAGAATAAGCGCGAAACATGTTCCATTTAAACACAAATGAATGTTTCCTCGAAAGAATCTAATTACCCGTACATTTGCCGATCGTCCCGCAGCAACACACCCCCGACACAAGTACGCATCTATCACGAGTGTACAATCACGCGTACACAAACATGGAGAAATACCCATGCAAGACATAATATGCCGAACGGCAAACTCCCTCGGACGCAATTATCCCATTTAAATTAAGCCGCATAATTGGACGGGAGTCTATTCACACTCGTAAAGTAGCCGTGCGAGAGCTTTTACAGCCGTGAATGAATTTAAGAAGAGGCTCGAAAAGAGGGGAAAAGAGGGTTGCTTACGGCGGAGGGAGGTTTGTGGTTGATTCCCTCGGGTTGAAAGGATACTGCTACTGTTCGCTCCGCTACCGAAACGACTTCGTCTTTTCTCTTTTCTCTCTTCGTTCACGGGCTGCATTTTTTTTCTTACCTTCCCTTGATGTCTCTGTCTTTTGTTTTGTCCCAGCCTCCGCGCCAGTAGACAGCTTCTGGGTTACGTAGAACGGTTTACGATCGTCCAGGCATTTGCTCGTTGGATTCTTCGGTTGCTTCGTTTTCGTTCTGTTTCGTTTCGGATGATATAGAAATTTTGTCGGAGAAAAGCGAGGAGAAATCAGCCGTTCCTTAGCTTTCCTTTTTAATAGTTGCGCGCTTGAAAGTTCTTTCATTTATTTATTCAAGTCCATCTCTATACTTCCAGATCTCTAGATCTTTGTGTCTCCAACTATCTGCATCTTCTTTAGACTAGTTTCTCTTATTTTCTTCGGTTATAATCGTAGCGCCAGCTCATGCAAATTGTATCGGTGCTCGGCGGGAAAGTAATCTTCTATCGAGCGAGTTAAGAGCGACTTACCCTCGGGATCAGGGAACAGGATAATTTCGTTGTTTCTCCAAACGACCGTCTGATTTTACATTCTCTTTTTAAAAGCTTCCATTAATCCGTGGACAACGAACGAGCCACCTTCTCGTTAATACCGTCTTTCTAGCGACTAATTACTTTTCCTGGCAATTACGACGCGACGACTAATTGTATTTGCTGGCAAAAGAATGGCAAGAACACATGTTCTTAAATAATCGGGTTAGATATTTTTACCGAAGAACATTTGATAATCGAATTCGCGCTCGATCGAGGCAATCGGGAATTAACTCGATGGAATTTGAGGATAATCAGGATCAACGAAGGAATGTATCGATCTGTTGGTCTAGCAGGGGTTCGAGGATCTTTAAAGATCCACGGCATTTCGGAGAGGAACGTTTCGGCGATAGCAAAAGGGTTCCTGGAAAGTCCTGAAAAAGGATTCGCGTTCCAACGAACGGTGGTCCTCGATATCTCGATCTTAAAGTTTTGCAGAACCCGTAACTACCATTTGTTTGTTACAACTGTGTAACAGAGAAGAAATCGTAACGATAACTAGGATCTTGGATCGATTAGTAGATGATTTGGATCATGAAGCAACGATCATCCAGGCAGCAGCAATTAGCCTGTTAATGCAATCAGTAAATTGGCGCCAATGTCGCGGTCGACTGCTTTCCCACAAAGTTCCAAGCAGAAGATCGGCCCAATTACGCGTTAGAGTGATAATTGGTGAATTTATAGTCGGCTCTGTCTCGGTCGTCGTCGACAGCGATCTCCTCCATTGGCCCGGGGACGAGGAATTAATTGTCTAATTATCGTTAATACTGGCCCTCTTCAACAACCTCCTTCTCCCTCACCTTCCAACTCAATTTCTCGATCGAATACCGTTTTACAAACCCATCCGTCACCATCTGACCACGCTCGCGTGTAGACGTTAAAACGATGCATAATGGCTAATAGCCAACGTTATCAATTAATTTAATTGAAGGACACTTACCTAGTTTAGCGAGGGAAATTAGTTTCTATTCAACGCGTTATAATACATTATAATTGCCCACTCGTCTAACGAAGTCGAACGATTAAAAAACAGGAGTCTTAATAAAAACAAGTCGAAAGAAAAAGAACGGGCTGGATAGACGCGCCAGAAAGACGGTCCAAAGAGGACGAAAGTTTTTCGTCGCGTGCCACGGGGTCCACCGACGGGACGACTGTCGATCAACGATATATTAAAAAAGCAAGAAGCAAAAGGTCCTAGAATCGGCTTACATATTGATACGGAGGACCCCTTCGTAAAATCAGGAATCACAAAAGGATTCGAAGCTGAGACCGTCTATCTTTACTCCCGTGGTCGCTCTAAGGGCATTCTCTCGCTGTCGAGAATCGACTATTAATTCACGATAGGTGAAATTAGAAATGGTAATTGACGTTAAAGAGGAGGAACGAGCACGAGGGTGATTAGTTTTTGTCCGGCAGCCAACTCTGCTAGCACTCGACTCGAATTAGTTCCTCGCTGCATGAACGTCCGTAGAAACGAAGGTGGACCCACACGGTGGTTGGAAAGAGAGGAAAAAAGAGAGAGAGTGAGAAGTGGCGAGGAGAAGGGTGAAACAAGTGGGAGGGAGCGGTCTCTGGGAACATCACAAAGCACCCGGGCAAACCACGTCTCCTGCTCGCTCTGCCTTTTGCTTTATTTCACTTCGTTTTTAATTCCTCCCAATTCCACTGTCAAGAACCCAACCGCCGACACGAAAAACCAAGGGAGAGACTCCTCTTTCTATTCTTTCTCTTTCGCTACCCTCGACTTTTGGTTAACCCTCGGAGACACGAAAATCCCACCGATAAGAATTATTAGCAGGGCCGATTTAACGACGCGATTTCTCGGCAAAATTTCACGCAACAGAAATTGTCGCAAAAGTTGAGACGAGCATAGACGAAATATTGCAATTATCGCGAACGTTTAAAACATTTGGAGAAAGATCGTTGATGGTGGTGGGACATTTCGAGTCGAAGCAAAAATGAATGAAGTCCGACCGAAACCGAGTGCTGCCTGCTTGTCCCGAGCAGCATGTAGAAGCTTTGCTAATGTCATTATAATGGCCCGTCAAGACATCCGACCATTTGTCTCGAAATTGCCGAAAAATAAAGGATCCTAAAGTATCTCGGGTTTCGTGCCCTCCTGCGGGAAACAGGATTCACGACTTTCTGGCGAACAATCTTTCACGGTCTGTGCCGAATTTATGCGAACTGAATTTCGTACGAATGCTATCGAGGCATCGTACAGTTTCTCGCGTAGTTTCCAAAGGATTTTTTTCCAATGGTTTTTACTATGCGACTTACTTGTTAAAAATTTGGCGACGTTTCGCCAAAGGAGAGGAGCGAGTAGTGGGTCGGGAGACAGAATTAGGGAATCCGTGGAGCGAGAGAAGGTAGCAGGGAACAGCTGTCGGCAACCCCAGCTGTCCCCTTCGATCGTTTATTGGGCCATCTCTTGACGGGGTGGCGAAAAAGTTCGCCGGGTCCCAGAGCCGATATCGTTTGCGTCGTCTCTTTCCGGCCGTGCAGCTTCGTGGAACGACGTTTCCGATTCGCGTCGCCGCGGATTTTTTGTAATTAATCCCCGGCGCGTCGCGACGGCAACACGAGGCGGTGGAGGGCGACGGAGGGCGACGAATAAGAGCGAAAGAAAAGCACGACCAAAGGTGGACAAAAATGAGAAACAGACGAAGAGAGAGAAGAAGAAAGCGTAGAAGGAGTCGGTAGCAGGGATAGAGGGAGGGAAGAATGAACACGAAACGAAAGGGAATAAAAGTAAGGGGAGAGAGCAAGAGAAAGGACAAGAAGGAAGAAGAAAAGAGGAAGAACGGAGAGACCAGTCTGGCGCGGTGTATCCGGTTTTTGCTGGCGTCAGATGACAGTCGCTTATTTACCGGGGCCCGCGGCCATCTTGCTGCGATCTGACTTAAGGAGGAGGCCCCGAACACGCAGGAGATCGAAATGAAAAAACAAAAAGAAGAAGAAAAGGAAGAAACGATCGAGAATCGAGAGGCGACGGACGTGGTCTCAGCTCGAATTAATCGATCGGTTATCAACGTCCACAGGATTCGTGGAATGGAAGAAATATGGCAGCCGTTCTGGGCCCGCAAAAGAGACACGGCTATGTATGATTTTCTTATTGTTGCGTTACCTTTCCTCCTGGTTAACGACGGTGTCTCGTTTTATAAGTTTAACCTGCCCTTCGTTTTTCTTCTTTATTTTAATACACGTTGCCGCTGCACCGGCTATCTTGCTTTTCTTATTCGATTCATCTTTACGAGATGAATTTCATTTTCGCGAATTTACTCAGCTTCGATTCTGCGGACGATTCGTGACGAAGGAGCACGGTTTAGGAGCTCGGTTGCATAATTACCTGCATTTCCCCCCGTTAATTATTCGCGAGAAGAGAAATTAATTATGCCATCGTGTGGCTCGAGAAACGAAGGAATTCCAGGTAACGGGTAAGCCACGTCCGACGAGCAAATGCAAAAGCTACCGATCCACCATGGATAATGGAGCACGCTTTAATTACCGCTAATTAACATGTTCCTGCCTGATCGGAGTCGGCACCGTTTATACCCAACCACTCGAGAATCGAGACCTTTGAACACTCCATCGTTCTCCCATTACAGCCTCCTTCTTTTACGATAACATCGGTGATGAAGCATGTTAAGACCCTTCTTAAATTTTATATACAATATAGAAAATTAGAAAATTCGACAGATACGCCTTCGTTTATGTAGATTTATGTTAAAGTTCATAGATACCTGTAAGTATCGTCTACTAAAAATTTCAAAAATCTTGACACGTTTTTAAAGAAATTTCCTTAGAAATTTTACGAAAAGTTAATTCCACCGTTTAGTTATATTAGAAATGATACTCGATACGATATCTCGGATCGTGTGCAGCGTTCAAAGACACGCCAGGGAATCTTCCTAATAGAAAAGAGGGTGAGTAACAAAGACACCCCCGAGAGGAACGGAGAGATTCGCGATACGTCCGTGCTACAAATGAAACACTCTTCCCACCACCCACGCAAACATCTCCTTCCTTTCATTTGTCATCTCAGCTTTGCGTTTGACTCGCCAGTTTCTCTCCCCGTTGTCTACCGCGTCGCGATAGTTTTGTCCCTGACTAAAATCATATCGCAAAATCGTTCAACCGTGTCTCGAAATCCTCGTGGAAATTCCAGCTACATCCTGGATTTTCCTTCCGAATTCTTACTAACGATCGACAACGAATGACCTTGACTTCGAGGATCACGAGGAGGTTCAACGAGGGTCCAGGAAACGGTCAACACTTGTTTGGCAGACACCCCTTTCTTTAGACACCCTCCTCTCGCGAGTCTTGTCTTTCACTCGCCGCTGTTTTCTTTCTTGAGCATGAAACTTTTTTGTTGAACCTTGTTGAATTGAAGTCTGTTTTTCTGCGCCGGAGATCGGAGTCGGATCGACGGTTGGTGCGATGTTTGATCAGAAGCAAATGATTTACGATCGATTTTACGATCTCCACTCTTCGAGATTTAGAAGTCGTATATTTTGAAACAATTAACTTTTCGACACGTTTGCTTCACGATCGAATATTAGTATAACTCGTGTGATACGATTGCTTTAATCGGGAGAAAGAATTTGATTTTTCGAGCATTTTAGATCGAAACGGAAAGAAGGTGTAAAAGACGGTATCGTGTGTGTGTTTGAATGGTTGCACGTTAATTAGTTGCCGAGAAGTTTTCGGGCAAGGCTGGAAGAGTTCGTCTGGTTTCTAGGTGGTCCCAAATTCTCGAGTCATCATTGCCTCATTTACTTTTGTAAAACAATCTTGCCGGCAGTTCAATGGGTCTAACTACATTAAACTTGCCACTGGGTAATTAAACTTCCTTGTAAATCCTTGCCATGCCGGATAGATTTAATTAATTAACATCTACCCCTATTTTGATATCCAAACAGCGATTGTTCCTTTGTAACACTGGTATAATAGCAGTTTCGCTATGCGTTCAAAATGTTAAGAATTTGGAAAACGTAGAAGGGAACGTTTTAAGTGAAAAAATGGAGGGAAACAGGAAATTCGGAGAAGCTGCGATGGATTATTAGGGTGCGCCAGATTTCCTGGGCTAAGTCCCTTCCTTTTTTTACTTATTTTCTTTCTAATCCTTACAAATGCCACGGCAATCAAGCTTTTTCCCTAATTCGTATTACGAAGGACCCGCATGCGAGTTCTAATCTTGACGGAACGCACCACCGTTCCTTTGCGGCTATTTGTTGAAACACCTGTGCTTCATAAACAATCCCGAGGGTCACTGAAAAATCCTTGCTCTCGGTCCACATCTGAAAAAACCTACAAAGAAACCGTATACTTTTTGCCGTAAATAAAGCAGTATTTTTATTAGAAAATTAGAAGAAACGTATAACGAGTATTGGAACACCGATTTCTTCTGTTCAGGGAATATATTAATCGAAAGTAAGAAGAAGGAATATTCGTATGCACGATCAGCACTGTCGTGTTCTGTTTATTTTCTTACTTTCTACGACGAACAGTAAATTATTTCTATATGATTCCTAGATCGTTCGAACACACCTAATAACCATTATCTACGCAACGATAGCGACACGTAGTTGCAGTTAACTATATCCGGAAATTGAGACGGAAAAATGTTAGATGGAGGCGGTAATTAAAGTACGCGAAAGCACCCTTTTTTTGTCACAGTGTATACAGGCGTTAAAAATACAGCGTACGTATTAATCCTCGAATAGTAGAGTCGAGGCAATCGTGACTTTCGTACACGATCGAGCTCGATAGGATCCGCCAGAGAAAATGGTTCCTTATCCAATACTCGGCCCACTTTTCCGCAGGGAAACCTATGTAGCTCGATATCGTAAGCGGCAAAATTATTGGGAGAATTTGCTTGAAATTTAACAGATGATGGACAAATAACACGAAGCTTTAAATTACAGATTTGATCGACAAATAACCGTCTCCTCTATTCGAGGGTTAAATAATTCCCAACTCGAGAAAAATTATTCTGAAAATTGTTTTACAATTATAATTCTATCGGCATTCGGGAACATGAAAAAGTATGTACAAATGTTTCGTTCGCATGGCTATTAAAAACTTAAAAAATTGAGGATGGTTCGTGGAAATGATCGAAGTTACATATGTTTTTTTTTTTACAATTTAATCCTTTAACTTCACGCAATCATAATTTCCAAAATCAAATTACAGTGTCTCTTCGTATCTCATTAAAGGATGCAAAGGGAGATATTTCGACTCAGTATCACGAGTAATTATCGCTATAATTATCGATATCAAAGGTGCGATTCGTCGTTTATCTACTACTGCGATAAGGCATCTTTTGATTTTGATTTCCAAAAGTTTGTCTAAGATATTATGATTCGTGGGTAAAAAGATTCGCGTCTCTAATAAATCTAACAACAATACACGTTTCTATCACTCTAAACAAGGAAAAGAAGAAAAACAAATCACATTCCTTGATCATTTTCGCAACCATCTCACCAAACACTTTCACCATTACATTATTACTTGATTCTCGTTAGAGAATAGAATATGGAACACTAATCGATCGATCGATGATTACAAAAAGCGATATCGAATCGTCTTTGGATTTATTATACACTGCATTTCGCTCGCAGTGCCTTTCGTTTTCGTTTCTCTTCCTTTTTTCATTTACCCTAATCTGTGCGTGAAATATTAATAATAGTAGTACTTGATATTAATAATAATAGTAACAATATGAAAACAATTAATTCTCGATATTTTCCCTCGGATATTTCCTCGAAGACGAACGCGCGATTAGCATTTCGTTAATTGTATATCTGTATACATTATCGTACATACTATATCTATATATCATATAATATATGATAACTCGTGTACAAAAATATTTTATGTTAAATCGACTATTGTTATTGAAACGTCTCGCCAATAATGCAATTTGTCTATCCCCTGATCGTTGCTGAGGCAGATCAGCTCGGCACCAATTCCGTTCCTGGAACAATCAAACGTACGGTTAATTGTCGATGATGAGCGACAAGAGCAGGAAGCTAGGAAAGGAAATTTCTGGCTGTGCACTTTTCTGGAAACGTAGTGTCAGTGCTGTGGAAACGATTAGAGCAGGAAATGAAGAACAGGAAAGCTCTAAAATAAATTAATCTAGTCGCATCTCCGCGTGACCAATTGTTCGTGACAGAAAAAAGGAGACGATAGTTTCATTATCGCAACTTTTCTCTCCTCTAAGAGGAGACTTTCCTTCGGCAAAGAAGCTAACTTTCAGAATAATCCTGTGTGCGTTTGTGTGGATCAAAGCGGTGGCATCCATGGAATCGAATGAAACACGATTCGCGGTTCACTGACTTTTCCGAAATGTTTTTCCGGCCGAGAAACAGGAAATGACCAGGACTCCATTCTTTCGTCGGACTGTTCTTTTGTTCCTCGACCGCGAAATCCTTTCTCGCGATGCTCGCCGAGTGTCGAAGGGGAAAAAAGCTCGATCAGAGACTGTTTTGTCCGCGAGGCCACGGATTCCCGCAAAACAATCGCTGTAGCTCATTTTTTTAAAATCCGAGCAATAGAATGAGCGGGAAAGAACAAGTTTCTTCTATCGAAAGTGATAAGTATTCTTTTTTTTATTCAACGAACCGCAACTCTAAAAAGTAATTAATAGTTGGTGAAATACAAAAATAGAAAAAGGAGAGAATCATGTATCGAAAAATGGATTTGAGTTTCGGTACACGATCAAAATACTTTTTGGACTGGATGTCATGCAGAGTGAAAAAGGAAGTTTGAGCGTACAGGCGTAAAAGTTTCTTCTATTTTCTCCCTCCCTAGTTTTTTGCTATTAGCTAAGTATACCGCCTCTGGCTTATGTTAAGCTTCGGCAATTATTTGTCATAGTCAGCTAAGACGAGGCCGGAGACAAAAGCGCGAAGGGAAAACGGGGATGAGAGCCCTCAGGATAAGACGTTCCCATCAATTTCGCTAGGATCGTTTCTCGTTTCTACATTTCCGTTTCCCAGCTTGACCTTCACCTTTTATATGTGTACCGCATTTTCATTCTTGGATTCGAAAGTATTAAGGTGCAACGTTAAAAAGTCAACAGTTTAACTTTAAAATGTTCGAAAGAATCAGAAATCTCCGTGCAACAAGAGAAGGATCAGACGTTCCAGCGAGAAAACGCAACGAAGCCATTGAGATAGCTCGTGAAAATGCTCGAGGCCCGTTTGAAACGACATAATAATCAGCCGGCCACGAAAGATTGCGAGGAACACTCGTTCCACCGACCACAGAGAGGAACACCTCTTTTCTACCTAACTTATACTTATTATTGCATTATCTCCTTTGTCCTAGAACGATTCCAAGCAGAATCGGGGAGGAAAAGAAAAATATAACGAGAAAACGTAAAGCGGAGTAAGGAAAGGTAGCATAACAAGAAGAGGAGTTGAAATAAAATTACTGAAAAAAGAAAGCTTCGAAGGATCCCCACATTTTAAAAAGGTTTTCGATTTTCTATGCACTCGGGTCATGTCTCGTGTTTCATGTCTCTGCGAACAGGTGCATCCTCTACTATCCTCCTCTCCTTATTCCCGCGTCTTCTTTGCGTTCTTGCGACGCTTAAGCACGCGGCCAACGATCAAGATAATGTCTTCATCTCTCGCTTTCCGCGAGCAGTAGATTGCTCGCGCCGCGGATCCTGCTTCTTATCTGTGCCGTGCTTTTTCGCGATAATAGCGCGTGTAATTCTAACGGTTAACAAAAAGAACCTTTTATTTCTCCAAAGGGGAAGAAATTAATACGGCTTCTCTTCCAAAGGGTTTCTCCGGTCCTTCGAACGATTATCTACAAGTTTGTTGCTTCCATTTTAACGCTTCGGAAACGTCGAAATACGCTGTAAACTGGATTTGACAGTTTCGGAGGCAATTGGAAAGTAATAAACGTTGCTAATTTTGGGTACAACCACCGTTTCTGACATGTTGGCCTCGTGGATGGGGTGGGCTGTTTCTCATGAATGCGCCGCGGAGTTTCGTGAGCTCCTTAATGAACCGAGTTCGCGAAAACCATTAATAACCGAAAGCCAAGAGTCCGGAAAGAGAGAAGACTGTGGCAGGAATAGGGACGAAAGCTTTCCAACCCCTGGGAAACATCCAGAAGCGTTCGCGGAAAATACTTTTATTCGAAGAAAAAAGAGCTCTGCTCGCGAACATCGAGCATTTCAAGAACCTAAGAACAAAATCGTCTCTGATAAAATAATAAAACAAAGAAACAAAAGATCGGTACAATAACGGCAACAAACGGTACAAAGGGATGAGAAGTTCTCAAAAGAAGAAATCAGAGTAAGGAGGAAGTGGTCGAAGGGGGTGTCTGGCAGTCCTAATGCGACGTATCAATATACGTGGGTGCCAGTGATGGGCCAATATCGCATAAGTGGCCCGATTCACCGTCATTTGTTACGTTTTGTTCGGTCTAAGTAATTTAAGAGTCACCCTTTGCTTGCCACCCTCTTCAACCACGGTAAAGGACACCGGGGTAGGGGTCGTAGAAGGAGAATCTCTTCGGAGCAGCAAAGAGAAAGAGGATGGTCGTACTTTGCCTCCATTCTTCGGTAAATCGAGGCATATTTGTCAGATTTTTGTTCGAGAACAAAACCTCGACGACCTTTCCTCGAAGAAAAGGGGTGGGGGGTTGGTTTGGACCGTCGACGAGGGTTTGGGAGTTAAGTGGATTGGTTTCGTCGGAGATCGGCGCGAACGTCTGAACGCGTTCAACTTAATTCGAACCATCCTGCCAGCTACTTGATTTCACGACTTCCGGACCTCGAAAGGGGAAGCCTGTCTTCCGTTTCAATGGCTGCTATTCTTTCACGATCGAATCGCGAAAGATCTTTGCCCTCCAGAAATCGCTTATTTAACCCTATCTGTACGATTGCTTTCGTATATCGATCTCGTAGCATTCGAGAGACAAGTCAGCGTTCGCAAATTACAAATTAGGTAATTAAAGAAAATATGACGGAGGAAGCACGGATATCGAATATCAAATATCATATAGTTGATCCGATACAGTATAATTTTCACTCACCCTTGAAACCCTTTTCCGGGCAACTAGATTCGGGGTTGCTCGTGTCTGCCGTCACGTCTGCCTCGTTTTCAATTGGCGTATCGATCTGAAATCAAATAAATATCGTGTCATACATATGTACATCCGACGTATTATCATTTTAAACGTTCTTAGTTTACACGAACTTCATATTTTTCGAGTGAACGGAGACTGATTCAGATGCGAGTAACTGTACTTCTATGTACGATACGAACCGAAATCTTAAAATTTATTATACTTTGAAAGTACTTTCGTGAAAGGGGGAAGAAGGGACGAAAAGCGACGATGGATTTTAGTGATGCACATAAAGGACACGTGTGAACAGCTGCCGACGTTCGTACGAGCGTCTTCCCACGCGTCTTCGTGGATCACACGTGGGATCCCAAAGTGTTCCACATGGAACACGAGCCACGTGGATCTCGATTCGTTCATTTTGTCCGGGAAACTGTCCTACGTACCAAACGTTTGCAAAACGAATCATTTATTTGCTTTTCGAGCTGCGCGATACTCTCTTTCATCGGTTCGATTTTTGAGGAACAAAAAGTTTCAAACTATTTCACAAAGTACCGCAAATTAATACCCACGATACGTCAAACTGAAGCTAAGGATTGGATGAAAGTGACCAAAGAAAGTCTTGGTGATTATTCTCTCGTATAAAATGACTCGAACAATCATTGATTTCAAAATATATGAAGTCCGACTCGATTCGACGAGAAAAAAGTAACGACTGGGTTTCGCGTAGGTGTAATTATGCTTCTGGAACCCCTTTTTCCCACAGAACTAAATATAGCAAGTGTCATCCGATGGTCTGGACACACATGTCCCGTGTAGTCACATCTGGTCGCTGTTTCCTGCTAGCCGTCGCATCTTCTGCAATATGATTTATTTTCCAGAGAACGAATCCCACAGATTCATCCGCGCGTTAGACCAAACA
Source organism: Megachile ligniseca (assembly GCA_945859555.1). NCBI lineage: Eukaryota > Metazoa > Arthropoda > Insecta > Hymenoptera > Megachilidae > Megachile > Megachile ligniseca. The sequence goes on from OX243787.1 coordinate 10,926,048, forward strand.
TAGTCAGTGACCAAAACTAAAAAAAAACATTAGGTATATGCCCTCACAGATGAGTCTTCGAACATCTAACCAAAGCAAAAAATCTCAGTGACTTATCGAGAGATAAACTTCTGAATATCCAAACAAAATAAAAGACTTCTCAATTCTCTGAATACAAGGAATTAAACTTTTGAGTCAAAAGAAGATTGCTCGACAAGTCATCTTCTACTTCAACCATCAGTAGATAATTCTCCAAATCTCCAGACAGACGAATCCTAGTCATAAAACAGCCAACGTTCTATTTTAATCATCGACAAATAATAATTAGATAGGTCAAGAAATGATGATTCAACGTTTCCAGTTTCCAAATACACGAAATATTGAAAAATGATGAAGCAACAAGTTGTAAACGTATCCAGAGGGTAGCTCTTTCTAAGAAAGCAACAAGGAACATCCCAGAAGCTACAAGATCGAGGTCACCAACATCAGGAATGCACGGTGCACCGCGAATTCCCCGAAGTTTCTTTCCTCCTTTCTTTCTTTCATCTCCGAAACATTATTCTCAAGCCTAACAGCGGGCCCGTCCCAGCCCCGATGATGAGAACGGAAGAACGACGAGGTAAGAGGGGCCAGGTAAACAGCGTCTACGAGAGGCCAGTTTTGAAATGCTCGGCAATATAGTGAGTTCGTTACGAGGCTCGCCCCGACGTGGTATGGCTCATAATTGTAGACTTGCCTTTCGAGAAACACACCTTCGGGCACCCAGTTGCTCTCGACTGACACCTATTGTCCACTGGAAAATCCTCGAATACTTTCGAATATCGATCCATTTTCTATTCAACCTAACTTTCGTACTCTCAAATCTGTGATCCACAAAAAGGAAGATAGATTTATCGAGTGATCTTGTTAAAAAATCAAATTTGAAGAGTGTACAGTAACTCGCAGACGAAGCAGGAAAAATTGAACACCGATGAACGGTCAAAATATTTCCTGGCCGAGGATGAAAATTATTAGCCACAGAATGTCTTAATTCTCGGCGGTGGAACGAAGACTCGCGGTGCTCGGCTTTTAACATAAACTCTTTTTTCTTTGACGCGGGGATGCAACTTGTAAATGGTGCAACGCGAAGTGCACTCCGGTGCATAATGCAGCCGAGGCGTTGAATGGCACTTAAGCGGTCTTTCAATCCTTGGTTAACGATTTTCTCGAGAAGTTTTATTTTGCAACACTATTATTTCAGCAAAATTTCGAGGATACAAATGTTTATGCATCCATTATTCGATCCAGAGTGTCATTCCACCAATTTCTTGTTTTTATTCCGAAATGATCAAGTGTTACAAGAATAGCGATACTCCCTGTAGTTGTACGGTTTTCATCAAGAATGCGTGTCTTAAGTTATTCCCAGGCTGTCTTGAGTTATTTATCTCTCCAAGGGGTGAATCTTACCCCTTCCTCTGACCGCGTCTTAATACGAACTGCGGGGTATATAAACTCACTGCTATTCGTAGTATACATTCCCTTGAAAATTACACTAAACGTATCGATTAATATACAGCTGTTCAAAGAAATTATAATATTCATCATTACAAGTAGTACCATATGCAACTGTTTTTACTATCATAGTAAACGACTTAAATCTTCGGTACTCCTTCACATAATCCAAAACGCAGATTTTCTAATTTCCACGAACAAACTGTCAAGAACGAATATAACATCGAAATAATCGAAAGAAAAAAGAACGAAGCTGAAGCTGATGAAGCTGTTACGATTTCGGAGTCAGTTTACAGGAAAGCCGAGTAAAACATTCGAGTGAAAGAGAGCGGAAAGCAGCTACGGGAAGACTTAATACAAAGGAAGTTACGTGGTGGAAGACCGCACGGTGTATAAATTCAAAGTAGATTAATATTATCCCCGTGGCTGTCGCGGCGGCAAACTTATGGCGCTAATTCGGCCGACGAATTATTACTCGGCGCTGCTTCCAGTCAGCCCCACCGTGTGTTTTGCCAAAAGCCCACGGAGGGAGGGGTGTCCTGTCGTTAATAGAAGTCGTACGTGCTCTACAGGACACGGGAGAGACGTGTCCTTGGATATTAGAACTCCCTTGATCCTAAATTCCAAACGTGTACCGCGATTAACCGAACAATTTCATACTCTGTTCGATTTCTGCATATTCCATAATCTTCGGTAACAATAATAATTCGCTCGAAACATTTCATTTTCGACATCGGTTCGTGTAAGCTCGCGTTGTGTTGGGTCGTTCGATAAAAATGAATTCGCATTGTCATTCTAATCTCGAGGCTACAGGGACGAAGATGCTCGAAAGGTCTTTCAAGGAAATTAAGGAAGGAGAGTCCCTGTATTGTCTCTCGTCTCGCGATAACTACGAGAAGAGAAGCGTAGACAACAGCTGTTTAGCATCCCCGATGAAAAAGTCAGCCCGGTAATTATTCAAATTATTTTGAAGAAGGGCCACGGTTTTCTCGGCTCGGCCACAGAGGCGGATGTCTTTATACTCCCCTATCCGGGTCTACCGGGTGTGAAGGAAGTGCACAGTGATCCTCTCATTGGTCTCCAAACGACCGACGAGAAAAAAGAAGCACAACAGCCACTTTGTGCGAGGCTCGTTCTGCTTTAACCCTCGAAAGCCGGATACAGGGGCATTCCAGACGCTTTAAAATCTAATATTAAATTAATAATATTTATCGATCGACAACTCGTCGTTCCGGTAATAAAATAATCTCGATACTTGGGAAAATAGTACAATGAAATTCTCTATTGTGAAGATATGCGAGAAAGGGTTATCGCGTGGAAGAAGCGAATCAAAGCGTTCGTAATAAATGGAAGAAAAAAACAAAAGACAGGGGTGAAAGAAATAGAAGAAAAAAGGGAAAGAGAAGCCACGAAGGTAGAGATTAGACGAAGGAGAAGGTTTTTAGACGACACCGAGATCGTGTTGTGTGCGAAGTGACTGATGAGTTTTCCGCTCGATTGGAGAACGGGTGAAGCCAACACTCGCTCATTTTTCTGTCTTCGTCGATCTCTAGACATTCACTAACGTTCGACCTAAATCTCGAACAACTTTGATAAATTCCTAACTGCGATGCTGTCTTTTATATTTAGAAATCCTATTCGCAGATTCATTATATCGCAAAACGTAAACACCAATTGTCATAAACTCGATGAGAAACGCAAAAGTACATAGTTCTGATTGCTCGACAACGCGTTAAAAATATCTCGATCGCGTTTGCGAGGTAATCAATTTAGAGAAAAGAAGCGACGCGACGATTCAACTCGTACGACTGGTAACGTGGCCTAAAGATGAGAAGATCGAGGCGAGCATGTCGAGGATCGAGACACCGGGGACTCAGAAAGGAGGCACTTTAGACACGTCGCCTATCAAGAGCCGAACCATGCTTCCGGCAAAACACAAAGGCTGCCTTCATACCAGCCACCGTCCTCCTCGTCGTCATCTTTGACGACGACCAAGTAATCGAGCCTGGCCGCACCGCTCTGCTCGACTCGGCTTGCTCTTTCGAACGCCGACGAGCAACTTGTTATCATCGCGTTAAACACCACGTGTCCCTTCCAGGCTTGCTAAACTTGTCCTCACATTTTCATAATCTTATTGAAATCGACGCTGTTGATCGGAACTGAACTGAACGTGGTATGATCAAACTTGCAGAATCGAACGATTAAAAGTTAGATAAATCAAGGAATATGGAAACGAAGAGTAGAATGGTCTTAAGTTCGTCGACAAAGCGATTAGAGCGATAAACCGACTACTCGCGACAATTCAACACCCTTTGCACCCCGAAATCGAGGGCGAGGGAAACATCCTGGCAAATTGCGAGCCGTAAAAGATCGCGACCGATTCAAGTTCCGAGGAGGGTCGACGAACAAAGGCAACTTGGGAAAAGGGTAAGCGGTACAACGAAACTAAACAATGTTCGTAATTAAAACAAACACACTGTCACGATACTCGATGTCTCACAAAAACCACGTGTTAGATCTTTTCTCATTGCTTTTCGTACCTTTAGCGATTCGTCCCTGATCGAAAAATAATGAAATAGCCTCGATAGTAGAGAAACTTGACCTAAAAAAATGAAAAATAAAAAAAAAACTAAAAGATAAACGTAGAGCGAGAAGAAGGACAGAGAGGTGGAAGAATAAAAGGAGAGGCAGAGGATATCAGGGTGAGAAGCAACCCTCGAGGAAACACGCAGATAGTCAGCGGTCTTAGCGTGTCGCTTAGCACCCTATCTGCCGGGATCTTCTCCGGGATTCGACCCCTCTTCAACCCCCTGCCCCTCAGGGGCTGCGTTTGTCGTGAGCATTACTCACTTTCTAGACGCCTACTTGCGAACCCCATCGTCGCAGCCGTCCCCGAGGCTCACTGACTACATTAGGGGACAAATCTTCCAGAGGTTGGCCCGGCTAGGATATTCGACGATGCGAAGGGGGTGGTCGCGATGTCACCCTTGCACTGGACCAACACTTTCCTCGAGCAGGACGCGTGTACGTGCGTGGACGAGAGAAACCGATAGGCGTGAATCCTTCCCTTAGATTTATGGGCCTCGCACTCGCGACCAGCTTTCGCTGATACTAACGGGGCTTTTACCTTCCGATGACAGATTTCCCTCCCCGATTTCGCTAAAATTTTATACAATTTCGAATTTTTATCGAATACCGTAGGAATATTTGTAACAACGTATCTTAAACAGACTGTTTATCGATCAGCGAGTGTTTGAATTCCATTCTACGCGGTAGAATGTTTAAACTCGAACCGTAACCAGAGGGTTAAGGATTATTATACATTATATGTTTCAGTTTGTAGCTGTTGAGGTACCGTTTTCTTAACGACGAAACGAGCGTTCTCTATTCCAGTTGGCAACTAAATTTTACAAGCATCGACTGACCAGTCTGTCGTGAACGATTCTTGAAAGCATCGTAAATTTCTGCCTAGAAACAGCTCTTCCTGGTTGTTCGTTAAAACATAAATGCTCCTCATGAATTGTATCGTCATTCATTACTGAAAACACGAAACACGACGATAGATTTTATGCTTCTGGAAATTATTTTGCATACAAGTTCAAGAGGATACGGAATGATTTGTATATCGGAATCAGGAAGGAATGCATACGAAATTAACGATTCCATCGCATCGATTTACTACCATGAGTTAATTTTGACAGGAAGTTTAAAGGATGCGTTAATAGAATGCTAGATTTAAGGAAAGGATATTTCGATGGTCCGTAAAATCTTGAAATGATCTATAAGAGATTAACGAGATCCACGTGTCTGGTATTATCGGCACGCACCCAAGACCACTTGTTCGAAGAGAGCAACCTGTAGAGGCTGGCATACCGCACCGCTCGCACAAACGCGTACGAGAAACGAGGCAGCAGGAATTCAGGGTTAGCTTCTCGGCCAAATATAGATCGGAGTGTATGTGGGAACACGTGTACGCGACCATAAATATCTCCTTTACGTTTCGTCAGTGCAATAAGAGCGAACCGAGACCGAGCTACAGATGCGCCATGCATAATTGGACGTCAGCATTAACCCACTGACAGTGGAATTAATATTTTTCCCTTTTTCCTTCCTCCGAGCAGAAAGATGCAACATCTCGTTCGCGACGTTTCAACTCTAAACAATCTTATTTCGCTATCCCCACAGAATTGTTAATACATTGGGTTGGCCAAAAGATTTTCTCCTAATTTCTCGTTTCAAAATCGCTCGAATATAAAGGATCGAGAAATGTCCATGTTTTCTCTAGATTTGAAAAACGCTTCGAGTTGGCAATTAATGGGTAATCTATCGAATTATCCGACACTCCCCGTGACAGATACCCGCGTAAGAAAACCGCGGACGTAAGGATTCTTTCCATTGCAAAGATCTGGACTTTCGAACAGAATAGACCTATCCTTTCGTGCAACTAATTCTACTATCTCAGTTTTCAATAAAAAGATATTCAATTTTCCACGATGAACGTTTCAACGAATCGAGGTCTTGGTTGAAATACATGATCGCTAAAACGAAGAAAAAGATACGAGATTAATCGTTGAAATCTCTGAATACAGCAAAGGTATTCACGGTGCAATTGGAATTATAGTAATTACGAAGCTCGCGAGAATCGCGGCCATTATCGATTACTCTTCTGCTAATTACGATTCTCTGAGTGAATTAAAATCTTGATAATTACAGCGTTCGTGAAAATCGAGCCGTTATTAATTGACCACTTTCGTTACCGCTACGTCGGGACATTGTAGTCGAGACCCTATGGTTTTCTTTTTGTTTCTGTTTTTTTTTCATCGGAACACCGGTAGCCAGAGATCGGTAGCCGGAACACCGTAATTATTATCCTTAATTGTCGAGCCTTTCGAGGATAAGATCGAAGAAAGGGTTTCGAAGGAGAAAGAGGTCCTTTCGAAGGTTGATCCTCCTGTCTGACACGGCTCCTTCTCTGTCGGCCAATCACCTGATCCTGCTTCCTTGACTCCTGGACCCTCTCAGAAATAAATCAATTAAGCCGATGCAGGCTTAAAAGGCATCGTCATCATCATTCGAGTCCGGTTCACGGTGAACATAATCGAACGGGAAAGGCGGTAAGATGGAAAGAGGAAATCTTTCGAGAGGTATCGATGTATCGAGCTTGGCAGCTACGGTTGCTGTATCTTGTCTCGATTAGATCGCCTGAACATCCAGAAAAATCACCGGTATATAATGGTTCCGTTAATATTTCGTATCGATGGCTGACGTTCTCTCTGTACGGATGATACGTAGTCCAAGATCTTTGCCGCGATACTTTTTAACCGAGATGACAGGGAAAAGAAACTGTATTGAACAGGCAAGCGTGAGGTAACCTGCTTTCGCTTTAATGTAATCGTGACGTGACATTTCGATTTTTAGTTTTTCCTCCGTTTTATACTTGCGAGGTTACCACTTTGGCTACGATTAAGTAGTATTTCAAAGCGAGTGGAAGAATTAAAAAAACTTCGTTACCAAACGAAGAAATGTTTAATAAAGAATGTAACATTGTATCCCTCGCCATCAATAACAGCCTATATTTCTGAAATAACAGAAAAATCAAACCACCATTCTCCCCCTAGAAGCTGGCATAAAAAAGAGAGAGGGTGTAGCCCCCGTCCAAAATTCGGTTCACCATGAATTTTTCGATCGGCCAATTCCCAGCTGCGTCCAATATGAGATTCGTCCCCGGCATACGAGATTTCCTTTTTTTCTTTTTCGTCTGTTCCTCCAACGAACGGACGCGCAACCCCCTGGCCCCGATTTTTTGCACGCCTCGTTTCGGTTGCTCGCGATTCTCGCCTTCTAGCCTAGCCTAAGTTAATATTAATGGGGATATTTATGGGCACGGGTCAACGGTGGTCACCGTTGCCAGAGTACCACTGATAAAAGGAAAATCTGAAAATGCCATGATTTATGGGACCACCTCCCCGAACCCAGTCTTCTTTCTACGCGGTATCGAACTTCCCTTAAACGCTGAATAAGTTATGTGAAGGGTCCTGCATTCTTACTTCGATCCATATATATGTTTCCTTTTGCTCTATTTATCTCTGGGTCATTTGGAAAAGTTCCTCGCCGAATCGTGCGAGAAATCGACGATCAAACGGCGATTTGACTTCGTTAATCGATTATGTACCGAATGATTAGTCACTGTTTTAGTGGTTTTACGAGATGGAATAATCGTGTAAGTATGCGAACTCGAAGGTTCGTCTGACCGAGATGAAACGACTCTGAAGCAATTCGTGCAACAATTACGACGGAATACAGAGAAATTCCTGCAGTTGGTACGATAACGAAAAACAAGCACAATTTGTTTTACAACGCAAAGTAAAGAAGGTCGTTGAATAATCGCTGCTGGCAAAGTGTGTTTTCCCGTAAATTGGGCGACGCTTAAGATCGTCGCTGGTAGAACGGTTTATGGTAATTTTATTGATTTCAAAGCACGACTTATCGCCTGTTATTGGCCGTATCCCGAACCCATTGAACTCGAGCGCAACGCCGCGGGCCAGAAGAATGAAATTCTCAAACGAGAGATGCTGCGAAACGACGTGGAATTTCGTTCGCGGAATTCCAGCGTGTTTCGAGACCCTCCGGGACCATTTTCTACTATTACCGTTCACTAAACGGACCATCGTAATGGCCACTTAATTAGACGTTGACAGCCGTGGATATCCTGACGGATATTTCATTCAAATTTACAGTTTCTATCGTATTTTCTAGTTGATCTTATTGCACAATTTATTGCTATTCTGAACATCTTTCGGAAGCTTTGTTTTCGTAAAAGAAATCGTTTTAACTCATAGAAGCATAGTTGTTCATCTTAGGATATCGATCAGGCTAGCGGAATGGTATCCAATAGCTCGTATATTGAACGATCAACAACGGTAGCGGAGTTGAACAGAGCTACCGATTCAGAATCTTGGAGCACACAATGACTGGGATGACTTGCCGCGAAACGTCTTTCGATACATTAAATACCGCCTCGTCATCGTTCGTGCAATAATTCAAGGTCGCGATTACAAAGTCAATACATGTTACCATTTATCCACACCTCGAGATCTCGATTTTCTCTTACCTTTATTTTCTCCTCTCCTCGAATCATGATCGATATTTCGCGCGATCGCAAGTTCCTTGCTTTTTTTTCTACGACTTCTTATTCGTTCATGGTTTTGCTTCCATCGTTTCAGTGCTGATTTTCATCCGTTGCAACTACGTTTCTATTCATTAACGCCTTCGTTAGATATTAGAACACACATTAATAGCCGCTCTGGTTTCAAATAATAAGTGAAACCGTGTTAAATCTTGAAGCGAGTATAAAACGCATATCGTGACGATATAACCAGAGCTGTGAACGTTATTATTTATTTAAAATAAAATGGATTCCCTTCTAGTAAACGAGAAGTCCAGATATGAGGCAATCCTCTCTCTGTAAAGGGTTAAATTAATCGACTAGAAATATAAGGAGAGCAACAGAGTTGGTTACGAAGTCGGTCTAGCTCGTTTCCTCCTTCCACTCATTTTTCCCCATTTTTTTGCGATTCCTCCTCACTGTGTGCCCTCTCTTCATGGCTGATCGACCGGAGTCTTTAGAGTCGGTCGGTCGGGTCTCCAACGGGCGGCAGCCGCGTTTGATGTCGTGTGACGAATGTCCGTGTTGGACGCGCTCCTCTCTTTCTCTCTTCTTCTTCCCTGTTTCCTCTCTTTACGGACATTTCTCTCTTCTTTCCGCGTCTTTTCTCTCCGTTCGACTCCCTCAGGATTCTTCCCTTTCATTCGAACGTTCTTTTTATTCTCTGCTCTCTATTCCGCATCGTCTAATTCAGCTCCCCTTTCTCTACTTCGTTTCATCTTTGATCTCGTTCTCTAATGTTCCTGTATCCGTTCTCTCGTTCTTTTTTTCTTCGTGATTTGATTGATTTAATTGGACGATCGATCGCGGCTTCGATCCCTTCGATTCTCTTTCCTTCGGTGAAATTCGATGAATTTCTCAGGCGATGGATCGCTAATTTAATCGAGTATACGCTGAATCTTGATCCGTTTCTCCGAGCCGATTGATCGGTAATTCGATTCAATATTCCCCGAAACTTGCCGGAATTTCCAACGAACGATCATTCGAAATTCGAAAGGCTGAAATTTTCCTCGCGGTGGAAAGAAGAAGATTTGCATCTTGACGGTTTCTTTGTTGACCCATAAACAAATTAATTAGCTGACCAAATTCGATACGATTACGTTCGTTCAACAGGCGATTTTACGAGAGAAGATTTCGCGAAACAATCCCGTGTCCGAGGAGAGCTTCTTGCCAAGGGATTGGTCCACGGTTATCCGCATAACTGCGAACAATTATCTCTCGGTTACGGATTTTTCACTCGCGTTGCAACCACGATAGCGTGCTGTCGACCGTTAAAAAGCAGCTAGACGCTCCTTAAAAGGATTTATCACTGTCGTTACATCGACCGTCAGGGCCGATAGGTTGTTCGAACTCGACACTGGCCGTTTGCTATAATTACACTCATCCCTGGTCAAGAAAATTTACCAACCTTCTTTTTATCAACGGCTTCACAAAAATCGCTCGAAAACTTTTCAATTTCTATTCGAATCCTATCGGGATCGTTAACGATTACGTTCGAGTTTTCCTTCGACTCCTCGTCTCGTTAACTTTCACTGTTCATTAGTCTGCCTTTCAAAGATGACTTTACAAACTGTCGAACCGTGACGATGGATCTGAAACGAGAATCCAGAAGTTGTCGTTCACATTTTCGCCCCTTCATATTTCCTACCGTCTGAAAGACACCTTCTTCTTCTTCTTCTTCTTCTTCGTCTTCTTTCGAAGTTTAAATTTAAACCACGAAACAAATACGTACATTTCTTTCGACTAGAAAGGTTGTTGCGGCTTGGAACGGTTCGCTGCCTCGGAAACTTCTTTTCCTTCATTATTTTGCTCCGTTAGCAAGATTTTCGTATCCAGTTCCTCGTTTGTTCGCTGCACGTTGAACTAATTTCACGCTGGAACACTATGTTAGATTTCTTTTTACTCGGTTGCACAAGTTCAGGTAAATGAGTGCTCAAAATCCTCGCGAAGCAAATTTCATTGTCTACTTTAACCAGCGACTTAGAGATCTAGACACCGAGCAGAATCCGATTAGAGTTCGCACTTAAAATGTCGATAATTTGAAAATTAACGAAGCATCGATGTTTGTTTTGCGAAAAAAGTTAAAGGTTTTAAGTCTCGTGAGCCGAATGATACGATAGCGCATCAGGGCACAAGTGCTTCGGTAAAAATCAGTGAATTGTAAGAAAGGAATGCGAAGGAATGCGGGAATTATTCGGGCGGTCTCGCGTCCCAAACGGACGGGTAGAATTTTTCTTTCGAGCGGCGGCTAAGGCGGCGGCGACAGCTTTTAACACGACAAAAACCAGACACGTTCGTTGAATTTTTGACTGAATCTTCGATCCTCTGTCTACCGTACCATTCAATATACTTCGATGCAGTTTTTTTTTTTCGGAACTTTTCAAAGTTTTCGGACGAAAAAGTAGCGAGCGAGCTCGAAGTTGCGGAAGGGTTTGTTATCGGTCAATTCGGTAGATACGGAAGATTTTTACAGGGCGAATCTCGGAGGCGTCGAGGTAATCTTCCTTCGTGTTAAGAGGCCAATTAACGCTTCTAATCTCGGAAGGCGAAGTTCTCCGCTAATCCTGAGACAAAATCGGTGGTCTTGCCGTTATCTTGGACCATTGCCTACGTTACTTATCCATTGTCTCGGGTTTTAGGGAAACGGTGGCTAGATCTTAAATCTAAATTGCCCATGTTTGTCACTGTCCGCTAACAAACGTATCGTTTTCGTAATAATTAAGAAATACCTACCTAACATTATTCTGTACTATTCGTTCGATAACGGTGGAATAAAATGTTGCTGAACGGCGTTAAAAGATTTCTCCGGTGTGTTTTACCGAACAATAATTTCTCGACAACTGTAACGTTATCGCATCGTTAACAAGTGGAATAAAGAAACATCGAGATGAATCGATTTATTTGCAAAGTTTTCCACGGAATTTGTACGGCAGGTCGGGATTAGGATGTTTGAAATCCGAACGCTAATGCGCTAATCTACCGTTCTAGCCGAGAAAAAGTAAGTCCACAATGAAAAAGCTGAAATTGATCGTAGTCTGTCCGTGGCGAATGTAGCTGACTAAGCCACTAGTTATGCCCGGTTCTACACGGTTTGCCTAGCACTACCTATTTATCCAACTTGTCGAACACGCCCTGCTTCCTACCTCTCTTTCTCCATCGCTTCTTTCCAATTACACGTTAAGGTAGATTTACCTTAATCTTTAAAAATCTGACTAAGATCGATGGTGTAACGATTAGTTTCAACAGCGATAACTGATTCCAGATTATAAAATGTAAGATAAATTCGCGATAAATTTGTTAACCGGTTGGTATTGCTGTGCGTTTTATCGGAACGCGTTCGATCTCCTCGCGTTGAAACCCTACGCGTCGTATCGTCGCGATCGCCGCGCGATATAACGCGTATCAATCAAGTCCTCTAAGAAAGGAGTTCCATTTATATTGTCAATGCCGAGAATTCTCCGCTCCTACAGCTCCATCCGTGGCGATATAACGAGAGTGTGGCGCATTTTATTGCTCGAAATCCATCATACGAAGTTCAGAAAGATTCAACGAAGCTCGAGTAGATGGGACAAATAACAATGGTCGTAAATTGAATCAAGGAAGCAGTTGGTCGCGTTTCGGCTTCCTCTCTGGTCTTCTTGCCAGCGAAACACGGCCTTCCTGAACCTCTTGAACAATCCTGAGGGCTCTTGTTCGAATGCTTCCGCGCAAGGAATGCGATGCCACGAATAACACAACGAAATGGACTATGGTGTGTCTTATTAACGAGAGCACCGTTAACCGAACCAATTGCCGTTAATTGCGATCGAAATTCATGGATAAAGGAAACCGATCCGGGCAAAACTGCGGTAGTGACAAGAATGCAATACTTGTTCGTTCGCTTCATACACGTACTAGTGCTCGATCGATTAATTTACAACGTGCCAACTTACCTTCAAAGTGAGGAGAGCACCGGGGAATATACCAAGGGCGGCAAGACTTTGACTGTGATCGGTAAGTTCGTGTTCGCCCAGCATCAGATGCTGATCGTACGGTCCAGCGCCACAGATCTGCATCATCTGAATGAGAAAATAGAAAATACAATGGGTCATAATTCTCGACGGGGTTACGATGCATTTATATCTTGCTTGGGATTTGTCGAATCGTAACGATTGCGCGTTAAAATATCCAATTTATCGAGGGAGTTACGAATTCCCGGAAGGCAGAAAATTCCAAGCACCGTATTCTCCCTTCTCCAGGCATTGAACTCGAAGACGTACCGCGAACAAGGATAAGAAACCGAAGGAAAGGACCTCGTCTCGAACTCGGGAATCGTGGAGCATGCGTACACTCTCGGTAATTGCTTAATTTGTGGAAGCCGCCGTCGAGAACGGTTCCTCGTGCACGGGACCAGCTTTCTTCCCCGTTCCCGGTGTAAATGTGCACCTCCCGTTTCTGTTTTACGAGCGAGTAACCGGCAACGAAGAAGAAGGAAGATGCGCACACACGAAACACTCTGTTTAACCTAACCCAGACTCTGCCACTCGCCGGCGTAGATTCGGGTACACGCTTCCTTCGGCTAAAAACTAGCACGAGGACTCTCGTCGTTTTCCCCGAACAAGCTCACCGTATCCCGCATGGTGTGTCCAACTTTTCGTACAGAAGCTCCGGAAAATAACCTTTCGCCGAACTTTCTTCGCGACGAACAAAAGAAACGCGAAGTTGTTCGAAGAGAAAAAAAAAATGAATAGAACCTGGTGACACCACTTGGAATGTGATAGAAAGTAATATTTACAAGCGTCAATCGGCGTTACGATGATTACGTAAAACCGACGCTCACGGGCTATTGTCCCGATTTGCTTGCTTGCTCGCGACTTGTCCGCATTCGACCATGAAATTCGCAATATTTTTGCAACCCGACAAAAAGTGACGAACTGTGATTTTTATGAAACTTCGCTACACGGACAGCGGTACCCTTCAATCGAAACACTTTCGAACCTTCTAATCTCTGTCTGTTTAAGCTTCTCGGTTAAAGGAACAACGATCCATCGATCCTTCGTTATTGGAAAAACGTCCGAGAACCGTTCTCGAACTGGCACGAGATGCGCCGGTTTAAATTTAAGAGTTTTACTACTGTCGGCTGCCTATTATTGCGGTGAAGCTACGGCAATTTCGTGTTCTGTCCTTTTTTTGCATCGCTTCTTCCGGGTTGCGAACAACGACGAACAAAAATTGATCGTTCTATCGTTTCTTCGTTCGTATTATACAATCAGATACGTCGAAATTTTAGTTCCTCGTACTGTCCCCAAATGCACAATTCTTTAAACATCGAATTTAGCACGAAATCCTAGCGTAAAAATGAAGGTTCGAAATCAAACTCCTATGATTACGGTTCACACTCTCCCAGCAAAACCAATACGATAATACCTTCAATTTTCCTGCGAACCATAGCACGACTAAATTACACGAAAACTTTCGACAAAAAGAAGGAGAAAAAAAAGGTAAAAAATAAAAGGAGAGAAGAGAAGAGCAAACGTTATGAAAGGGCCAGAAGAGTAGAGCGAAGTGGAAGTGGAGAAGTCGGAGGCCTGTTATTAGCGCGAGGTTTATGCTCTTTCGAGTTTTTGCCGGTGGCCCCGAAGAGAAAACGAGAAGACAGAAAAGAGATGGCCACAACCTCTCGCAATATAAATACGTTTAATAGTTTAAGCACACCGGCAAGCCTGGGTCATATGCTAACCAGCCATAACTACGGCTTTACTACTTTCGTCCATCGAGAACGAAGCTAAACCCTCGTGTCCGATTTTAGATGACCAACCTTTTCTCCACGCTACAAACGACCCAGCCACCGTCGTAAAACGGTCCTGCGTAATTTCTTTCAATTATCCTGTGATCACTGTCATTGTCAGCAACTACGATCGATCCAGAAACGCGTTAAAAACAAGAGCGAAGAGTTTCTTTGACGCTTCGCGGTCTTACATAGTTCGCGATGATTTTCATTCCAAAGATCGTTTAAGGTGAAAGTCTAGAGTGGACACTCACCCTAAGTTTTAGATCCTTTAGCGTGATCTCGGAAGAAACTTTCAGTTCATGGGATCCCTTCAGGTTCCTCCTGGTTCTCGATGGCCTCGCATTTTCAATTTTCGGTCTCTTCGCAGCTACCTATATTAGCATAACAATCTAGCTGTAAAAGTTACTCAAATTTGTGACAAGAGTTTCGGTAAGAGGGAACACGAGCAGGTGGCATCGGGACCAGCCCGTGAAAACGTAATGACGATTATTATAGGGAAACGAACGGAATGGGACCAATCTCCTTATCGACCGGCATCAATCTAAACCGGAGGACCGGTTTCTGAACACCCGATGACTCAACATGTTGGTCCATTAATGAAAATCACCGTCGTTCGGTCTAAACATTGGGTAATTCATTGATTCTCACCTCAGGTTCGTTCTCAGTCTTCGAGTCTTCCATTTCCTCTACACATTTTATGTAAATCGTCGCTCTGTCGTACTTTAAGCTTTCCAGCCGTTCCTGTTCCACCCTCGCGAGCATACATGCTGCACAGAGATCTGAAAAACATCGAAAGAGTTTATAACTTTATCAAGTTTCTTAGAAAGTGCAAAGAAATTTTCAAACTCATCGCTTAACATCATGAATCGCGAAAGCAACCACGGTCTCGAAAGGTTCCAAGCAGAAAAGGGTTAGAACACCGCGGTGCTGGTGGCCAATTTGAAGATTCCTTTAACACCCTTCCGAAAAGCAACCCCGAACATTCGTATGGGTGAGATTACATCGACAGCGCTTCGGGCGTCGAAGTTGGAAAGTCAGAGAGAAACGTTAAGGGTAAGAGTGTGGCTCGCAAGAGGGTGCAGGGTGGGCATTTTGACGACGACGCCGTGCTCTCGTTGCTGGCTCTTATCCCGTGTATAATAGATTGCTTACGGCCGGCGAGATTAATACAGTAATTAATAATATACGGTGACCAGAGGCGGCGTAAGAAGCGGCCATTGTTGCTGGCCGGACAGCGCAAAAACCAGGCCCGGAGAACAGCTCCTATCCGAACGGCTTTCAGGAGCGTTACGTCATGTTCAGACAGTTTTCCGGTAAAGGGAGCCGCTAACCCCGTAGGAACGCTGTGACCCCGAATGAATTCGAATGTCCACCACCGGTATCCCCTTCCATTCTGATCTGACGGCCCTAATTACCGAAACTACAACCTAGTATCGCCTTGTTCCACGGGAACATCGCGCAAGAACATCGTTTTGCCTGCAGCTGATTTACTTGCTCTCTAACCTGGCTACGAACTCATCAATTTCAACTTCTGCGAGGACGGTGACGGATTTTGATGGTTACAAAAGATTAAATCGTCACGATAAACGCGCGACATTCTTCCTTCCGTTACGTTTTGATCGAACAAAGACAAAGAATTGCATAATAATAATTCTCGATTTCATCCGTGTTTTTTCGAGAAATTTGTAAAATAGATAACCATTTGCAGGTACGAGGAGGGGATAGTTACACGGAATGAATTCAAATGTCCACCCTTGGAGCAGCAATTACAGAACGGTGCATGAGGGCATACGATAGGATCGCTCGCTATCGAGTTTAATCGGAAATACGAGGAACGTGGGCTAATCAGGGACGCGTAGGGTTGACTGAGAATCATCGCAACCACCCTTGCACCCCTCTTCAAAGTCTTTTAACCCCCTCGTTACGCCGGTGTAAATCACCCTTTTCGTATCAATCGATTCCTTTAACCGGGACTTGTCTGTCTCCGTAATCCCTTGCATTACGTAATATCCAGTCACTCTCCTGTCACGCTGCAATTTCAGTTTCGAAGATTTACGAAACGTAAAACAAAAGGAAGTAACGGTTAAATAGAATATCGTTCGCGAAGCGAAGAAACTGCAAGCGGAGAAGATTCGAGCAGCGTCTCTAGCAAACAGCAAAGTGGGTTTTATTGGCTAATAATACACAATAGGCTCTACCAGTTGAGCCAATAGAGCCGAACAGTGGTTCGGATTTTCTCGCGTATTTCCCTAAAGTGCCATCCGAGGGCAGTCAAACCATAAACGGTCGTCGAAAGGGGACAAAAACTTGGACAAGATCGACTGGAGAAGTTTCCTTGCCTCGGTGAGCTCCGGTTCCTTTGGATTTTATCGCGTGCATGGAAACGGCCCGTATCGAAATCCCCGATGGGACAACGAATCGAACTTTTCTTCGACTTCCAGACACGATTTACCCCGTGTAATTTCATCCCCCTTCGCGCAAAATCTACTCGCGAATAACTGCTGTCTTCTTTAAAAAAAAAAAAGAATCACGCGTATGGTAGGTGTTAGAAAAGAGTAAAGAGATCGCAAAGTTAGGCGTTCGATCAAAATCGAAAGGACGTTAAGAGAAGGACAGGCTCCACGATATGATATTAAAAGATCTCGACGACTTTCATTCATAACTTCGAATTCATCCCGTGAATGAAAGATTGATGTGTCTCGACCCCTCGATCGCGAACAGTCACCCTCGAATATGCCTCGAATTCTTTCGCGTTTAAGGTTGTGGCTAGAGGTTTCAGAATACGGAGCAAATTAAATACTTTTAACACAGAGAATAACGAAGTACGAAATTAAGTACCAAAATCGTGAACGTACAGATCATCAAAGTGTTAATAGCCTAAGAATTTTAGTGTAAAACAACGAGGTAAAAAGCTGACGCATCGAGAGGCAGAAAGGAACGGTGTTTCGAGCGACAACGGAAACAGAGAATTCAAGGAACGCGGTTTCGCGTTTTAGACGGCTCTAACGATGCCCGCCGAAGAAGGAGAAGATCGTCACCGTAACGATTTCGCTAACGAACGTCTTCGAGCGCCACAACAAAGTCGAAATATAATCCTCTTACAGTAGAGGAGTTGGAAGCTGGCTGCGAGCGTAATCGGGGCTTATAAGCGGGCATTACACGCGGCTTTCCAGATCCGCAAGCGGGACCGCGCGTTTCAAGGAAATCGAAAGGTAACCTCCCTCTAATGGATTCTCGATCGACCAGTTAATTAAACCACACGACGGTCGTAGTTTCGAGTTTCTTTGACTCGTCGTTTCTTAAATCTTATACCTTTGGCCCGAAGAGGATCCCTTGGCTGTTAAAAATTTATTGAAAATAACATCACAAAAACGAATAGAGTCGTATCACGATTTCACTAGGCTCTCCCAGGAGAGAAACGGAAATGACAAAACCTGGACAACGACTCGAATCCAGCGATCTGAACGATTAGGCTTATGGATTAACGAAGGCTTCTGTGCTGTCAGTGTCGCAGGACACCCCCGTGGCTGACACCGTTGTCAGTAGTAGAGGGAGAAAGGCTCTAAGTGAGCTTTATCCTCGTTTTATCTTGTTTTCCAACCACCCCTCGATTCTCGTCTACCAAACGAGGAGAGCGGAGGACGAGCATCGGTCATCTAGGCGCTCCATTTAATCCTGTTGGAAAAGAACCCCCCGCTGCGTGGAGACAAGTGGGGGATATCCTGCAGGATAAGAGAAGGACCAAGATGAAGGTTGAGCCAGAAACCCGACGGGATGTCGCTAATTCGACCCTACGAAACTTGACCTGCTCACGACTTTTCTAGTCCACTTCCACCTTAATTTACGACATTATTTTCTGCGCTACGCCAACTGATGAATCCTTTTAATCGTCCGTGGTTAATACTATCATTTATCTGCGGATGCGTTATACTGTAATATTCCAGAGAAAAAGGGTCTTATAATATCTAACACTCGTATTATATTATATTTTAGGTGATCAGCAAAGTCGTAAAAAAAGTGGCCACATCTCGAAAGTTTTTGAAACGGAAGCGACAAATCTCCCCGTATAACCCGTTCTCCGCGATCGAAGATAAAGTTGAGCAAAGGGAAATCCATTTTCCGAAACGTCTACCAATTCGAGGGAACAAGTCGTAAAGTCGTGTTCATTGGTCGGCGAATGCATATATTAAGACGTGTCCGGCGCACTTGTCGCTGTGGAGGGGAAGGTTAACAAATGTCCCTCGTGAAGCGTTTGACCCCTGGTAAGTTGAACCAACCCCCTTCTTCCCCTTTGGTTGACTAAATCTCGAGTCTGGAAAGGCGGACAACCCCTCGAGGCTCAGCATTTATGGAAGGACCGGTGCAGCAGAGTCGACCGCATAGTCACCGTAGGAAACTAATCAGCAAATTCGTGTTCTAAATCTAAATCGCCGTCCGAATATTAATTCGAGACTTCTCTGTCTCTGTTCCAAAAGGACGATCCCTTTTCTATGTTGCGAACAAACCGGTACGACCCCATCCTTTCCAATCTCTATCGTTTCTCTAGGTTTTGCGATACACACATAAGCAACGGTGCTGGAACTATGAACAACCAGTGTGATTTGTGATACCAGTTGACACCTAAGGGATATTTACGACCGTCTTTCAGGGAATCGAAACAGAACACGGTAGTGGAATGGCGTTTGCTATGGGAGCGCTTTTAATTGCATTGAAAGTAAATGATTCGCTAAGAAACACGACTGAACGTACACTGAACTTTGCAAGATCAATATTACGTGGAATTCGTAACCTGCGAATATCTAATTTAGAGTTGAAGAGTATATAGAAAGAAAAAATAGATTTTTTTGTGCAACGACATGGGAATACGTTTTCCTAGGTTATCAGAGTAATTCCCTCGCTAATTTCTCAGTCAAAGATCATCCCTCGCGTGTCGTTCGAAAGAGGATTCTCATTCGAGACGAGGAAGCCAGAACAAACAGACAATTTAGCTCGTTTTAAGGACACCCACTGTCCAAGCACCGTGTGCTCGAACAAAAGCGAAGCAAGGGACCTCTAGGTTGGTTAGCAAAAAATCGGGGGTTGCTTTCGGTGACTGATACGGCCCTGACTAACGAGCCTCCGGCCGGACGATCGTTCCACTCTTAAAGCCTCGAAGGGTGCTCCTTTCTCCTTCTCGCAACCAAGTCCTTTCCCTAGTTTCTTTCTTCGTCGTTCGCGAAGGCACATTAGCCACCGTCCAACCTCGTATCAATCACTCGACACAACCCTGGGTCGTGGCTGGCTCGTTCGTCGGCCTTGGTTGACAGAACCGGAGGTGACGCGATTGAATACCACCCTCCGGGCATATAGCCGGCCCACCGGCACGATGACGACGCTGCTCCTGGAAAACCGGGGAAGGAAACGTTTCTCGTGCGACTGCACCCGGTTAATGGCCGACAGCCAGAAGACGATCGGTGGCTAACGAGCCAGCAGTTTCGTACGCTTTGCTCGACCACATAGACACTTGGTCCTTGCAATCGATAATCTCGTATCGATCGACTTTTTTCTCGCAAGATCGTTGTCGAACCGTGTGGCGTTCCGAGTTCATCGACAGATTCCGGAGAGGCGAAATAAAAATCCAACGTTATAACGTAGCGATAATCGACGACGTATCGATTACCAGTACTCCCAGTACCAGTACCAGCAGTCTCAATTACCAACATTTTCGTCGAGACTCGTACCGAAACGAAGAAGCACGATCAATCGAACATGTAGATCGAATGGCACGAGTTTTAAGCCTAAACGACATCTCCATCTGGGCGATCCACGATCCGGCCGGTGGATGTCCCGAGACGGAGACGCCGGCTATTCGATCCGAGCTTTGCAATTCAAATGACCTGGACAACGATCCTCGACGAGGCAGAACCCTGACAAATGTCGTGAAGAAAAAAAAAGCCGCGCCATCCGCGATCGAGAGACGGACAAGACAATGGGATGTTTAGAGGACTCGGGATCTCTCGAACGCGAGACACGCCGGTACATTGAGCGCAACGAAGGAGAACCTGGTGGAACATCGGTCCGCAAGATCCCCCTGGTGCTACCTTCAGGACCCAATTTGCCTGCCAACACGACGACAAGGATCAGTCGTTCGACAAAGTGGTCTTGCGCGTGGCCGATTCACCGGCTACGTAAATCTGATCGGACTTTTCGGGATTTCAATTGATGGCACAAACGCGAGATGGACCAATCGATAAGAGCTCGATGTTTCTTCGCATTAATAGCGACACTTGGATCAATTAATTCGTCTACCGGTCCAACACAAATTACCTAACCGCTTCTCGCGATTCGTAACGTGGACCAATCGCGGAGGATCAAGGGTGAGAAACTTTTAGAACCCTATTTGGACCGGTACCACCTACTCGTCTCCCCACGGTTCGCTTTTTCTGTCGGTTAATTTTCAGGATACTTCTTAATTATAATGAGACACTTTGGGCTCTGGCAGAGAAGCGAACCGAGGAGCAGCAACGGAACAAACAAGGGTGGGGTATTTATGTAAATCGACGGCTAATGTCTTCTGGCATTATTCCTCGGGTTAGATTCAGACAGGGGGGAGACTGGGAAAGTGCACGGAAACGATGTACACTTTTCAAGCACACTCTCGCGGGAGAATTATATTCTAAAATTGATTCTTAAACAATAATTTAAGATATAACAAAGTATCCAGAAAATGTGTTCTTTCTAGGGAAAACCAAAGAAAGGCATTTAGCTCAACATCTTTATTATACCGTCACGAACCAACATGGAATAGGACGAATCAAACGAATGGCGCGAGTAAAAATCCGGTTAAATCGAACAAAGTCGAAACGTAGTACAGGTTCCTATCTCGATTGAGTCACAAATAAATCTTGATCGTATTGAGAGATCCAGTTGAAACGGAGAAAAAGTAAAAATCTCAGCCAACCGTGAGATTGTGTACGCCGATAATTAGATCGAGCACGTAGGTACACAGGAGGAAAAAGAAAGAGATAGACACACGAGGGGAAGCCGATGGTAACGATCCGCCTAGGGACGATCGTTTACATAATGACCCCCCTGGAATCGTACGAAAATTAATTGCCGATAAGATCGAACGGTCCCAGGATGGAATAAAGAGAAAGCCGTTAATTGCGCGATCCGTCTTCGGTTTGCAGTCTACCAGGAAATTGATACGCCTATCATGCCACATGTGCAACGATAACCGTCACGTTATAATCGTTTCAATTTAACGTCCACGATTCGTTATATCTTCGCTTTTTCTTCGGGATTTACGAATATTCCCTTTCGTCATAACAGCACTGATACGTTTAATTAGTCGACGAGTTGAAACGGTAAACGCAAGGGTCAACAGAAATAACATACTTTTACTTGAAAGGGGTGAGAATTCGTTTGAACGCCGCGATTATCTATCGTTGAAAATACGATTTGTGAACTGTACTTACTTGGTTGTAGTTGAAAATCGGAATCGACCCTCCTGATACTGATCGTGTGATCGACGTCGTAAAATTGTGTCAATCTCGACCATTCCTCGGCTGTCACTATGGTATATCTGCAACGAAACGAAACGAAACATTATTTTTATAATGTGAAAACTTCAAATTTTCATCGATACGTTTCGACGGCTCGCAGATATCGAAAAAGAAACAGCGTTTCCATCCACGAGAGAATATCCGATTCTGTTTGCTGTTTATTTTCGAGCGATTCCATTATTTCGCGTTCAACATATTTCCGATAGTCTTGGATCAATTATATTTACTTAACAATCGTCCAGTGATAATGAAACGCACACAGAGGCTTTGGAATAGGATCGAGCAATGGGCGTGTTCGCAAGGTGGAATTCGCGATTTTCCGACAACGGTGTAGAATCCGTGATGGTTTTTGTCCCGTCTCCCTTAATTATACCGCAAATTAGAAATTTCTTGCCGCGCACCGGCTCCAGCTTTTTGCCCTGCAATTGTTCGCCCGATCCTGGCATGGTTCCTGAAGCTCGTGCACCACGCCGGAATCTCGCATCGCTATGATCGATAACGCTTTGAAAAATCTCCGTTGAATACACACGGGAATCGTGAAATTTCTCACTTAATTATCTTCCAAGTAGAACTGTGCTCCTACGCGAAAGAAAAGTACCGTCCTCTTCGACGACACGTAACCGACGATTCGATAGAAAATATTTATTTTATTTACTTTACTTCGATAATGTACTAAAAGTGACGTAGTCTAGTCGACCGATATCCTAACTTTTAAACTAGATGGTCACGATACAAATACCTCGAAAGATGTAGAGACCGGCGGTCGTTAAATGATTCAATTGGAAATTATGGCGTGGAGGATAATAAAAATTAGCGGAGGATACGTAGCCGACGATGTGGGCAGAAAATTTATGGTGGCGCGTTTCGAAGCACGAGCCAAGCCCGGTCCAGCCCCGTTGATACGGATACGATGATGACTCGACCGATAATTAGTTGCGCGACATTAATTTCGATTCAGCGCAATATGCCGCGCGGTCTCATTTGAATTTTCACGAGGCAAAAACCAAGCGGACGAGCTTGTCGTCTCTCCTCGTGTATTTGCCTAACGCCCGAATAATGGTGGATGCATCGAGAAGAGCCGGAGAAAAAGGGATGGAATTAGAGAAATTCTGGTGACGAGAAAAAAGCGTGCAAGCTTCGAACGAGACACGACATTCCAGTCTAAAGCTATTGGACGTAATCGCTACTTACAAGAGTCTCTCTATTCCTAAGTCGTTAACGATATTCGATATTCGCCAACATTCGATTTACGATCGCAAACAATCGTTTCTTTCCACCCAGGAAAGATTCGTTGAAAAAATACTAAGGGTTACAAAACACAGACTAAGGGCTAGTCAAAGTTATTCACTGAAAAACAATAATCAAAGGATCCGAATCACTGCGAGGAAATGAAAAATTGAAGATTGACGGTAAAAATGACTTTTTAACGGTCTCGACATGGTCGAGGGTGAACCAGACGAACGACTTAAACCATGGACTATCTTAGGCAGATAGTGGACAATGGTTTAGCATAATGGTCAGAGAGGGTGGATTGCCACGGTGGCCCCGAGGGCGTGCTGGTGACATTTTCGTGTATCCATCACGTCACGTAAGCTCCGAGGACGGGAGAAGGAAGAGAGCAATGCCAGCAGAACACGCGTTTTCTCTTTATAATACGCTGTCAAAAAAACGATACAACGTCTGAGGAAGCTAAGAAGAAAACAGATTACACAATTACAACTAGTGTCTTCTTCGTGCGAAATAAAGAGGATAATACAGATTACTTACAGGTCACTGGTGATAGTAGGCGAATACAAGAATCCTTTGTGTGGTTCGCAGAGAAGAACACTATTCCGGATACCTGCCGGGGGTGTTTTCGAAAATACTTCGGCGTACCTGAAACAAAACGATACAAACTATTTACTAAAAAACCGAGAAGATTGCATCGATACAGTTTAAAAATGATTTTTTACGAGACACTGTCAGCCAGTTAATCGTTTCGAATAATGCAACCTCGTCCGTGACACGTCTTTCGGGTCGTGGACCAGAAAGACGACGAGGAGGAGAACGCTTCCTTCGGGACATTCCGGGGTGTGGGGATGGAGATGTGTCGAGGGATTGGGGTTGTGCATCATTTTTCAAATACCACGAGGGGGCGGACGGTTTTTGCCGTCTCCCTACCCGTCCACCATTCAGATAATGCTCTTAAAGACAGATATCTC
Source organism: Megachile ligniseca (assembly GCA_945859555.1). NCBI lineage: Eukaryota > Metazoa > Arthropoda > Insecta > Hymenoptera > Megachilidae > Megachile > Megachile ligniseca. The sequence continues at coordinate 10,950,198 of OX243787.1, forward strand.
TCGCGAAACGCCAGGTACGCGATCGTACAGAAACTTGAACGGAAAATCTGTTTGGATTTTCCAAATGGTACATTTCGGCCCCTTCGCGAACGAAACAAATAATTTTTCATGCCAGCGTCGCTTCAGCTGTAGCTTTAAAACATCGCATCTTATTCCGATAATTGAGAAAATAGCGATCCTTAAGCGTCTAAACGATTCTCAAGATCTAGATCCGATTTAAAACTCTTAAAAATCGTCTGACAAATAAAACAGGGAAGCGATGGATACGGTAAAAAATGAAAGTACGAAGCAGAAAGCGTTCGGAAACCGCGAGGACATCGAGGAAGAGCAAATATCAGCGACGGAGGTTTTAAAAAATGTCTCCCAACCGGATACCCTCGAGCAGGTTTTCCAGAAGCGAATATGCGTATTAATTATGAGCCTTGTTCAAACAGTCGAACAGAGTTAGGTGGAAAGGGACGAGAGGAGAAAATTGGTCACCCTTATTACAGTCGAACCAGAGAGGACATTCTCTTTCTCCTTGTCGTACGTTCTCTCTTTTTGTGTCCTCTCTTTTCCTTCTTTTTTTTTTATTTCTCATTCGAGGCTTTTGTTTAACTTCTGTCGCGGAATTTTTCCGGCCCGCGGCGGATTATTGCTCCCAGGAGATAGGAGGAGGAAAACAGGAGTCGAGGACCGCTATGCAAGGGGGTAGTTGCGAGACAGGAAAGGGTCACTCGTAACGTCCGAGGAAATCGTTTGGAAATACCTCGATAATTCGCTTCGGAACCACGATTACCTTCCCCAACGTTTATATTCTCCGTTTGTGTATTTTAGCCAATTCCATTTTTCGGTACGCCTCAAAAGTTATACTCTCAATTTCTCCAAATTTTTATCCGAACTCGCTGACGTTTTACATAAAATAAAATCGACTAGACAGATATCGGATTTATTATAATAGGAGCCAGTGGAATGATCGGTGAACACCGAGCTATAGAAAAGCGATTTACCGTGTCGCGATGGGCGAGGGTAAATACGATCGGGTGAACGATATTGAAATTGTTCTGTGTCGTTGCACAATGTCCAAAGAACATCCTCGAAGATGTTTTCTTCTAGAAGACACGCAACTATGAGATATCCGCTTGTTGATTAAAGTCTTCCAGCGTTGTCTCCGAGATCGTTCGTGCATAGAACAGGATATTACGCACCGGTACTGAGTAATGATATCTCGACCACAGTGATCATACAAACCGCAATCATTACAAGGATATCCGAGACGTATCGACGTTTCGTCTGGTATGCGAATCTTCCAATGTTTCATTTGTTTTTTCAATATCTACTTCACCGAACCAGTCAAAATATAAAAAGAACACGCTACATACTTTTACGATTTTGCAGAAAAGTTTACAACGGTGCAAATCTCGGCTGTAATGTAAAGCACAAAATCGAAAGCGAATACAGTTGTACGTCGGAGTTAGCAAGGCAATCTTTTCATTAACGTCGCCGAAAGTGACAAGTTTCGAAGAAGAATCGCCTCCATCCCTGACATCGGTTTGAACGTGGGCGATGGTTCGATATTAGCTGGAGCAAACCGCTTTCGACGAGGACGACACGATTATTCGACCAAAACAGGGGTGAATACTGTTCGTTTCACTCGCGAACACACCGATAACCTTCTTCTCCCTATCTTTTCTTTCACTTTCGTCCGACAATCGTCCACGTGCCAAAAGCGCTTTTTCTCCTTCTATCTCTCGTTATTTTCCACGATAATTTTAACTTTGGAAAAGCATTTCATAGTAGGAGAAAAAAGGAGCACGAAATTGATTCTAATTTCAGATGAATCTTGTTCGTTGGTGCTACGTCAAACTTTCTCAGCTCGCCAGGCGCTTCTTCGACGATCCTCTCGCGGATCCTCATCGTCCTCGGCTTCTTTTTCCTTTGCCGTTTCGAACTGATCCCTTCCCCTTCGTTCGCGAGTCCTTCCTCTTCTTTCTATCTTGTCCCGTTCCCTGTCCATTGATTGGGCGCTCGTATACACCGATTTCTTGTCGGTTCTCCTTTTCAGCAGAAATAAATCTTGTGTTTTCGCGTATAAGCGGCCTTTTAATATCACCGGGCTTGATTTACCGCCGCGAGACCGACCGTGCGTCGTCTACGCGTAAGAGAGGCCAAGCCGAGCCAACCTCCACCTCTTACGACCGTGCCTTCCCATTTGACATTTGTCTTCCGGCCGAGGAAGAAGGGAACACACGACTGTCCCCAGGTTTTCCCTGATTTACCGCTCTTCTCGATGGTATTTGACTAAACGCTCCCGGTCGCGTTGCACCCGTGCTACGGGATCGATCCCGATACTTGACGAAAAATTATGGCAACGTAATTGTTCGACAAAATCGCGTCCAATAGATGAACAAGACTACGCGTCTCTAACCAACCATAAACAAACTTCCCCGCAAATGCGAAACACTCTTTTCCATGGATCTGTTTAAAAACAGAGATAAAGAAAAAAAAGCAAGAAAAAAGGAAAAAGAAGGAGGCTCATCGAAACCACTGGCTCCCACTGTAATAACACGATAATAATTTATAACATAACAATCGAGCCACCGTGGTGTGGCCAGCAGGAAAGATGCTTGTACGTGGTGCAAGATGCATCCTCTCGCCGGTTATACAGCTCGTCCAGGAGCTCGGGTGCATCGAAGCGTTGCGATCATTACGAAGAGGGGGGCCACGAAGATGTACGTGTTCGTGGTAAAAGGTCCAGCGGTGTCCAGGACCGGTGAAAAAGGAACGCCAAAAGTCCATGCGGACAGAGACGGGAGAAGGAAAGACGAAGAAGAAGAAAAAACACAATGTTGCGCTCGGTATCCGCGGGACATTGAGGAAATAAGAAAAGAAAAGAAGACAACGGGGGCACACGAGATGATGATGCGTATAGCTCGTCTTCTGGTTCGCGGATGGACGAAGCAGTTCCATCAACGAGAGCGAATTTAAAGCGATCACAGTTCTCGGGTCCCTTCGTAAATGGAGGTGTAAGGATAAACTGTAAATCATCCGGCTCGTTATCCGAGCCGACGCGATCACGCTTTGCTTTCTATTATTTTCTTCGACCGCCTTTAACGTGCCGTAGATGCCACGACGATGCTCTGCATCTCTTTTGCAGCTTGATGAATATCGTGCAACCTCGACAATTTTCTCGCTAAAATTAACTTTTCATCCGTAAACGCGACTCTTGAAATTTTCGAAATTTTTATAGACAGCAAAGAGCTTAAAAAGAAAGTGTTTGACCCGCGAATCGAGATCAAGTTCGAGCCTCGAAACGTTAATTCGATCAAACTGCGTTCGCGAATTTCGCGTTCAATCGTGCGCGTACACTTGGGTCCTTCGAACCAGGTCTGCTTTTCAGCTTCGTTGATTTCACTGAATCTCGTCAAGGTGAAACCGTTTAACGAAGGTCGTAAGCGTTGCCTCGAAATCGCTTCTATCTCGAGGTCTCGGCGAAAGGTTGCGTTGTTCGCTCTATTTGAATGCTTTTTGCGGCTAACTCGTGATTAATTGATCACGATCGAACGTGACTCGATCGAATGAACGATTTCCTGGCCAGTCCAATTCGCGTCGACCTCGAGAACGGGGTCGAAAATCTCGCTGGACGAATGGAATTCGTGGTTCTTCCGACTGGAACAGAAAGAAGATTCTCTCGCCAATAACTCCAGGAATGTGGGTTGACTGCAACTCGACCGATTATTGCTTACTTGTACCGTTAACGAAGACTCGTTACACGCGAACTTTGTAAATACCTGTTGGCAGGAAGAAAGACGAAGATCGCTTTTTTTTTCCGACAGCGAACGCGCCACGAACTTCCTTGGAATGCCTGTACACCGAATAATTGCGCCATAGTTAATGTAACTCGAAGCCGTAATTAAATTTTCCAACGAATTCCTATTGTCTCTATTGTTTTCTCATCGATCATCGACGATTCTGAACGACGGAAAGGACTCTGTCCAGGATTCTCGAGGAATTTATTAGAAAAAAAGTCTGCTTCGTTAATCGATTCGATTCTGTTCGCGTTAAAAAGAGAATATAAATACGAGCACTCCCGTTCGAAACCGGATAGTGCGAAGGTTGATTTAAAAATGTCGAAACATCGACGAAATTATGTCGTTCAATCGGTGGAAAGATGATTGGCAGGTACAGTACCCTATGAGGACTAAACAACAGGCACCTTATCTCGGATCGATTGTAACGAAGAATGGAAAAACGCAAACCGCACCGGGGAAACGTGCTTCATTTCGTAATTTCCTGAAGAGCAACGAGCACAGCCAAGCATAGGTAGATGGAAAGACGAAGACAAGGCAGAATCGTTGTCAGCGAACGGAAGCCGGTGGGATACGCGCTAGAATAACGAAAGCTAATTATGCGTTCGAGTCGAAAAAGATGGAGGATAAAAGGAAGAGAGTGGGGAGCGAATCGGGGCAAAAACCGTCGATAATCGACATCCTGCCGCAGTCCGTCGGTCAACTACGCTACTTGGCCGGCGTAAATTTAGTCCCCGGCCCTCTTTTCCCTCGGCCCGCAGAGAACAATATCTCGCGCGACCAAGAAGTCCCCCTGAGCAAACAAGAAGATCGGCCGCAGCCTTTTGCCTGCGGGTAAAAACCGATTCCGTGGACGATCACGGTATGCAGCCACCCTTGGACAGCGATCCTGGAGGCGGAAAGCCGTGGATCGCATCAAAATGGGACCCGATACCTTCCATCTGACAACAGCTACACATTTTACGATAAATACCATCTCTCATCTTTTGCGATTCTTTGTAACTTGGCGTGTTTCCATTCGACACGGAACGAACAAGTTCGATTATCTAAGGTTTCAACTTCCTTTCAACGCGTTCGCTTCAAATATTGGATGATTGAACTTCTGGCAAAACTTGTGCTTTCCATCGAGAGCTACTAAATATCTCGCCACCGTATAAGATAACTTGAATCGCCAAAAAATTCTCGATTCATCGATCCGTATCCAAGTACCATGAATCACCAGACTTCCATTTCCATTTTCTCCGAACGATTTTCCAGTGTAAACGGCTGAAAGAAACAATCGGTTCAAAATGAAAGACGAAAGACAAAGAACGAGTTGGAAAGGAAAAAATGACGGTAGGAGGAAGGAACGACAGGAAAGGTAGGAAAATATCGATGCAGCCGAGCTGTTTCACGAAACGAGGCTGCGGCGAGAGGCCGACAGGAGAACTGGCGAATCGTTGCACCGGCTGCCGAGCGTTTTTGCTCGATTTCTCAAAACCGATCGAGCGTTCCCGATCAGGGGAGCAACACGCGTAGCTTGCACGCCAGGCGTGACCATCGGCTACCGCGATACACCACGAAAAACGTTCACCGCCCGCCATGCTCAGTCGCTCACGTCTATTTACATTGGCACCGTTGCGGAGAACCATCGACCCTGCTCGAACGTGCCTTCCATCCGCGACAATGAAAATCTTCGATTAGACGAGATCTAAACGATACGGTCCTTCGCTTTGCATAAATATACGTATAACAACGAAACCATTCGTTGTATCCAATTTGCAAAAGAAACGTGAATGTTCGATATTTTCAAAATAACCAACACTCTTGTTAAATATTATGAAACATTTCGAATCTGACAAGATTTCGCGATGCGAAAATATCATTTTTAACGTTTCTACTTACTCTAAGAAACAATTTCATTATACTGACCGAACCACCTGATCCTAAAGGGTACAAGAACTCTGAAAACACAAAGAACAATTAAAACTTCTATTGAAATTCTTGACGCGTACCACATCCACGAGAAGACGTTTTGTCCTTCTCATTAAATCCTGCCAGTAGCAAACCTGGCAAAGCTAATGAACGTGAGCCGAGATCTCTTTCTCTCGCCATATTTCTATTCTTCCTACCCGTTACATTGAAATTTTCCAAAGAACCAGGAATATGCACACAGATATATGTATATGTATGCGAAAGGAAGAGGACACGAAGCAAAGCGGAAAGCACAAGAAGAAGAAGTAGACGAAGAAGAAGGAGAAGAAGAGAAGAGGCAGGCGTTCAGCTCGCTTTGCCCGAGCACTGATGATAGTTTTTGCTCGGCAAGATTTTTTGCTTCCACCCCCGTAGCCACCCCCAAGGGTGGATGATATATGACCGCCCCCGAGACACTGGCCACCCCCGGCGGGAAAAGCTAAAAGAGAAAAAGAGATAGAGCTACGGAGATACATCCTGATTCCGGAAGAATTCCTTATCTACAGGCGCGTGCATTTCTGTTTCGAAAGGCACCGCTGCTCGATCGTTATCCAATTTCAATAATTTACTTGATCGTTAACAACGATATAATAACACGCGGCGATGAAACGAGTCGAGATATTGCTTCTAAAAGAAATCTCAATTCCTTAGGATGTTTCGCTAATTCGCGAGAGATTCACCCCCGTTGATCGGCCACCCTCGAAGAAATTTAACAGGGTGTCTCCGAAGCTCGTTTCCACGGATGAAATATCGACGTTCCCGTTTCGAAATTCGTTTATATAGTTCCATAAACTGCTGTCTCGTTCAATATTGGCCGAGGGTGCTATTTTCTACTATCAGGTTAAACGACATCGTTCTAACTAACTGGAAATGTCCATGTTTTCGAACGATCAGCTTAATCGAAACATTCGCTAGAAAGAAAAAGATACGTAAAAGCATCGAGTGGTTCCAAGAGGGGTCGGAGTTCGACTGTGCGAGTTCTTGCACAAGGCCTCTCGCAATGAATCAACTTATTTAAGGGTAGTTGGATTTCGCGAGTCGATGCACGACTACGAACTACCCCACCAATCCCCTGTGTCCCTCCTACCTCCGACACAGCACGCCTCGTAGAATGATTTATAGTTTTCCTTCCGTGGTCCACCCATCCACCTACCACCCTGTAGTCGCGTGCAAACGGCACCCCTCTGCCAAATGTACGCAAAATAGTCGGAATTTGTTCACCACCACCCTTCCAATCGAGTTAAAATTCTATCGTACGGAGCAACAGACACTCCACTATACTATAAAGTACCAATCCCGAATAAAACTCTTTAAAATGAACATTTATAAATTGATATTTCGATATTGTTCGATAATACGAAGAAGGGGGCGGAGAAAAAATAGCGAAACGAAGGTGAATGATTGATGGAAGTGTAGTGCACAGTTGGCACCGGTGTTCGATCGGTTTTGCATTCATGGGCGTGGAAACTTCACGGCTTTTTTATTCCCGTGCCGCGTATTTGCAGAGCTGTCATGGAGGAGTTCCGAAAACGAAGTGAATCTTTATGGCTTCGGTCACGAACAGTTTTCGCCTTCTTCGAATTTTAACGCTCACGTATATCCCGGACACATGATTATTCGACGCGAAGCAAATTCGATCGCGTGACCATTCGATGCGTGGCGATCTAACGCGTGGCAATACAACGCGTAACTGTGCCACGCATGACGATCCATCGTGTAGCTATTACATGCGTAGTAATTTAACGCGTAGCGATACGACGGAAAAAGCGAAGAAATAACGTGTGGAATAAAAGATAGAAAGAGGTGGAGTAGCGTCAAGAATAATTAGTCATTTATGAGGCCGTAAGTGGGGCCACAAATCGGTCCCTCTCAAAGGGACGAGGACGCAAAGGGACGACGGTCGGCGTTATCTCAAAATTATTAATCATATCGTAACGCGTCGCACCTCGATGGGGAAAGAGAGGCGACCATGGAAAGGGAGAAAGAGGCAACGGCTCCATAGACTTATCTGACACCTTAATCAATTCCAAGTTATTAATTACGAAGGCAGCCCTTCGCGCTAGCTCTCGGCTCCTCCATCAAGCACGCGGCACACGTTTCAGAAAGCCACCGAGAGCATTGTCTGCGGCTTACAATGCAGTGTCAACAAGATCGAAGCCACGCTCTCTCGGCCAACAGGGTCATTAATAATTATTAAACTGCGAATGCTCGTGCGAGTACATGCTTTTTTTTTTATCGTTTGGCCAATAGACACGTTTCAGATTTAACACGTTCGTTCTTAACTCTTTCATAATCTGGGACGAAAACACGCACGTGCCGCGTTGTAAAGAGCAATTAATTCGCCTGAACGAGATTTTCAAATTATCTTTGTTTATTAACTTTCATTTACAGGAGAAGATCGATAATTGCGTCTGAAGAAGGATACACGTTCCGATGACAAGACATCGTTTCGTTGCAACGCGATCCGAAGAAACTTCTCCGCAACGATGGAAACCATTCTCAGCGTGTCCAGGGGAGCAATAAAAAAGGTAGCTTCTTTCGATAGAAGTTGAGCGATCGTCTATGCAAATACCTAATCCTTTCGCAGATCCATCCAGGTGACGTTGACGGATTGGTGCAGGACTTTGTTCGCAGGCAGCTTGAACAGATTGCAATCCACGACACCATTTGTTTCCTCCCCTTGAAGGCGCGAAAATGTTCCTGCCTTCGAGTCGAGACCGATTAACGGCTACACTTTAATTGCTAATGAAGAGACTGAAAACTGGATGACAGTTTGTTTATGCGAATAAAAAAAAAAAAGAATAACGTCGAACGAGGAGATCTGGCAAGAAGACAATTATTTTCTATTTTAGCGAACGATTAAATGCAATATTTCGTAACAGGTTTACCTTTATTCGTATTAATATTAATTACGTGGATTTTCGACCAACCTTTCACCTCTCTTCTCCATTCGGAGAAGGAATTTCAAACTGTTCTATAAATTTTCACGAACGAAAAAGATGAATGAAACTCGATAATCGCTGCGACGAGAAAAAAGGGGTCCGCAAAATTAATCACCCAGAGGCACGAGCAAAGACAATGCCACTTGTTCGGAAAAATATTTTCCACCTTTCCCTACCTCGGTCAAGGGTGAAGTTTCTACAATGAAATAGGATCATAACGCAAATGTTCCGCGAAAGCGAAATCTTCTCTTGACCTTCTTGCTATCGGAATAAACAATAAATAAATTATTTATTACGGCTTTAACGATCGACTCAGGATACGACGCAGAGCAAAAGGGTTAAATACTTAACAGAGGAGAATTGTCCAAAACCTAATGACCACTTGTTTCAGGTTTTCACACCCCTTTGGTCCACAGCGAAATCAAGCGTGACATGACACACGCTGTAATCCGCGCAAAGGGTTGATCCCAGTTTAGCCGGCTGTCCGTAAACCGTGGAACCCGCTCGACTTAAGCCCCAGCAAATTTGAATCCGTCAATCTTGAGCATCCAAGAGAAAGCATATAATCAGCCTGCGTATCCGTCCGGGTATTAAAAGCTTTTTTTCGTTGCACCAGTGTTGGAAAGATTTAACTTCAATTCCGAGATAGGTTTAATTCGACTTGATACGGAAAAACTAACCGAGTAGTCCAATCGTGTCTCTTTAATTTCTTGGATATACACGTAATAATGTATTTTTGCAATATATTTAAGTTCTTCTTTTTTTTTTTTTCAAGATGTACAGAGTCACTTTTCTCTAAAGGCGATAAATCATTCGAAGGTGAGTAAAAGTTCTCGATCTTCGTTCGAGTGGGCAATTAAGCGACCGAAGACGCGAGTCCAAGTCGAGAAACGATGTCGAAGGAAAACGGGGTCGAAGAGGGATAGGAGAAGACGAAATTGCGGCGCGACCGATGAGCCTCGAATAAGGCGAAACGGTATTAAGACGGCGGGGATGCTTTCCTCGAGGCTGATGTATCATTTGCCGGCGGGTCGTTAAGCGGTTTCAATTAGTTTTCCACGTTGCTCCTGGCCCACCATCCACGTGAGGATGGGGCAGGCTAGCGCAGCCCTTAATCGCGCAGTCCAGTTTTTTCTCATAATTAGGAAAAGCTCGTTAATGCGCCCCTACGTCTCTCCCTCGTCTCTCCTTCTCCTTTTCCATTTCTCTTCCAGCTTTCTCGCTTACTTACCCTTCTATCCTTGCCAATATCTAGGATTTTCACTTTTTTCTTTAACTTGAATGCAGTAAAATTCCATTTTAACATTAAAATGCCGCAGCATAGCTATGCTAATAAAATTTCGAATAGCTATTCGAAATTTTCCAAACACGATATTTCCTTCAGTATTAATTAAACAGTATAAATATCGGTATATCGCGTGAAGTAACAATTAGAGCCATCTAGCGTTACATTATTGGTTCAAGGAAATCCATACTTATCTGGAAAGAATTATCTTCGCCACGACATAACAAGGTCGTAAGTCCTTGTCAAGCCACGCCTGCCTTCTGTTTTAACATTTCATTCCAATACATTGCGTAAAGCTTTTCCTTTTACAGATTTGATCAAAGTTCCAGCTCCTGGTCTTTCCGAACGTACCGTTTCGACATTCAGATTTCTCGCATTTTGGTTTCTAAAGATTTTACGACCTCGCTATATCGCACCGGAGATTATATAAATTTCACTCACCGAATGAAGGATCTCCAACTGTCCAAGAAACTTTTCTCCACGATGTAAAATACTTTTTCGGGATCTTCGCATTTCAATATCTCGCTTCTGTTTCTGCCATGATACAACTCGTTCAGCTCGTCCTTCTGTTGCTTCGCTTTTATCTTGTCATCCTTCTTTGCCTTCTGTGCATTCTCCATTTTTTCCTATTATCGAATAACGTTAAGCATATAATAACTCAATACTTTCTTGTTTTAATCTGTATCGTTTAACGTACCTCGCATATGGAACACGTCAAAGAACCAATAGAGTACTCCTTGGATTCTGGAAAATATTTCCTGAGAATCACCCAAGCTTCCCGTGGTACTACTTTCCTGGAAGAGTCTGGTGTTTTCAGCGAATTATGTTCGCAAAGTAAATCTTCGTTAAAATAAAGTATGATTTCGTGTTCTTCACCGTCCCCTGCTTCCTTCAATCTATCGTTTTCTTTGCTTGTACTTTTACTGACTTGTGGACCGTTCCGACCCTGGCACTCCTCTTTTTCTATTTCTTGTTCCATGCTGTCCATAAATTTTTCCATTGCAAGTCTTCGCCAGGATTTTAACGAATCAGCACCCACTATGTAACTGGTGTCGATCCTGTAACCGTGCAGAATTTATATTTATCTCTTAATTATCGCAACACATTTGCTTCTATAAGGAATTAGATACTTACGGCTCCTTAAAGTTGCGTATGAGTTCGTTAACTTCTTTGTAATCGCGTTCGAGCGACATTTTAAAACGGAGCAACTTGTATCTTCGTTTTACACATGTTTCGCAAAGAGAAGATTCGTCTAGTCGTGGTCCTCCTCGATATTTATCATATAACAGATTCGCAGCTGACACTGGCAAACATTTAGCACGGTTCACCTTCAAGGGATCCAATCGATGATGCGAACACATTAAGGTAGAATTGTCGATTGGCGGTACCCCATCGATGGACGAGTGTCCATTGAGCCACTTTGATAACCAATCGCTTGGAATCCACTGATACTTCTCCCAGGAAACCACGTTAGAAATAATATTATACACATCTATGACCAGTTGTCTCTTTAAGTTTTGATCTTCGATTTCTTTTTGCTGAATAAAATGAAACATTACATATAATATTTTTCGATTAGCATGTAGTATTTCAAGTTTAATTCGTGTACGTACCTTTTCTTGTTGAATAGCCAGTAAACTTAACTCGTACTTCACATTTTCTTGTCTCACCAAATCGCGTAACGTAGAACTCACTTCCCAATTCTCAAATTCCATCTGCGAAATAGTTTAAAGCGTTAAAAGTGTGAGCGAAGCGGTACAGCAAATAGAACTTACCTCTTCGTAGAAATCACGTTCACCGCAACTCATAGCTCTATGTGCAGCGCCATTTAATCGCTTATAGTCTATCCTTCTGCCTCGTGTAAAAGATTTCTTTGTCTGCTGCGTTTCGTGTTGGTGGTCTTCTTTGTTATCAGATTCGTAATGTTTGCCATTTAGTTCGTCGAGTGTATAGTTTACTCTCGCAGGCATTATCTTATCCTTCTCAGCGAATGCTTCTGAAATTACATCTTCCATTTTGTTTTCTTCGTCAGACTTCAGTACTTGTTCAGAGCTATTCGATTCGGAACTAGAAGTTGGTTCATCTTTACGTTTTCCTTCGTCTATAGTGTCGTTATTACTGTTAGCTTCCGCTTCCAATTTCTTCTTATTCCTTTTGGTACTTGCCCTCCATTCGGAAGTGACTCTTTTGTAAACCAACATGTAGGCGGTGTTAGAAGAAAGAAAACCTTTTGGTATACGTCCCCGTTTTATAACTTTTGCGTTATCTGTAACATACAACGTTTCATCGTATAATTTATCGAAGAAAAATTTATAAACGGGTACTGTAACATTTTGACTCACCGTTAACGCCATCCTCGATCCTCTTATTCTGCATTTTTTCAACTTTATCGTCGCTAAACTGGTACCATTCTCCGTTAGAATTACATATATTTGCAATATAGTGACCCGAATGCGCCGACGGGCCTTTATGACTCAAAACCGCGACTAGGCTGTACAAATGCGTTTGTGGTGGACACCGTACGTATTCAGACATATCGAGATCTTCCGGAAATTGTATAAAAGAGTTCAGCTTCCTTTTCTGTCCCGAATCCCTATTATAGAAAACAATCCACGGTGCTAATATAAAAACTAATAGATAATAATGTTGCAACAAGAACAAGGAAACTAAACATTATACCTATGAAACACAAAACGCATCAACTGTATGTTCAATGTTTCCGGAAGAGATTCCAAACGTATGAATCGGCGAGCATCCTTCTTATCGTTGCATGTAACGCAATGATACTGATTCGGACCGGTCAGTTGTTCCACAGACAAGTATTTCTCTACCGCTTCTTTCAATGTGGCTGCAAGCTGCAGATCCAATTCGTAGAATGTAGTAGACGTTGGGTATTCGGTACCGCATTTCGAGCAGCTGCATCAAACACAAACATTGCGGTTATTCGGACAGAATTAATTTCTCTCGGTCAGATCAGTTGATCGCACCAGTCATCGCAGCGAGCAACGTGTCCTACCATGTTCTCATCGTCAAGATCATCAGCATCATCATCGTTTAGGACAATTCTCATTTGTTTTCCACTTCAGAAAACCCACCAATTGATATAGCTGTATTTTCCTTGAGTCAGCCTCTGCAGCATCTGCTTCAGTTCTGCGTTTTGCTGCAATTTCCCTTCGATATGGCAGAGAAGTAGCTTGGAGAATTCCTGTGCATCCTGTTGAGTTCTAGTATCCAAAGACAACGCAATGGCAAGACTCATTGGATCGAGTAGACGTTGATTTCCAAATTGCATCATTGCAAATATGTATTGCAACTGTCCAACCGCCGTCACAGGATGGTACGGTCCTCCTGTCGACCTAGCTTGAGCCAATGCTTCCTTTTCCTCTGGATCTTCTGTGATGTTCCATTTGTATATTATCCTTCTACGAAATCAAATTCACTTCTGTAAATATGCTTATGCATAAGTTGAGTTTCGAAACAAATATTAGTAACGTCATTGAATATGTACCTCATATCTTCATTGTGAAACCACATTTGAATTAAACTGTTAACATAACAAGTAGCACCTAGATTTTTTAAACCAACATATTGCGTAGGATCTCGTAATTCTGATAAAGAACTTTCTAAGGACACTACTTCTGCTGGTTGTGATTTTATATATTTGTCTTCCCCCAGTCCAGTTAAACATTGAGGATTATTTGTACAATTACGTCTGAAAGTAATGCGTATATTTTAGAATACCAGGTTGATAATATTAAAATTTAATAATACCTGTTTTTAATTCGTATGAAACTTACTTGCAATTTTTACATGCTTTTAAACCTATTCTATAAGCACTTTCCAAATGTGTCCTTCCAATTTGCTCTAGTTCCACATTCTCCATCCAAACCCATGCCAATTTATCTAAATCAGTCTTTTTCGTTGGCGGCATTTCTACCTGGAACATTTAACAATAATAATATTTATTTCACTTGGTCCTTGCAGTCAGGAAACAAAATTTTATTTACGATAATCATAATATAATAAATGCTGACGCTTTCTCTCTTCTTATCGTAAGAACTAAATTGAAATTCAAAAACTAAGTCTAAAGTTGCAACATAATTATACCATAATACTATATAAATTTCTGTGATTTATTTTCTCATTACCTTTTATTAAGATCATAATTTCTAGTTTACAAATCTATAACCTTTTTCTAATTATATTTTAAATTAACTGTGCTATATTAAATAAATGAGTAACAATAAAACACTTTGAGTTATAATATATATTTCATGTTGATTACCATTATCATGTTTTTCTAAAATTTCATTAAAAATGATATTAAATGTACAAGCGACATTCGTACAACTGATTTGTGCATGTTTTATTTCGCGCCATGAGAAAGTCACAACTCAATCGCGAAATAAAAATGAGACGAAAGTGGCACATTAGAGAATCGATTTCAGTACAATTTTATGATCGATAATAGCGATATAATAATAAACTTGAGTGATACATCAGTTAATAACAATTATCTAATAATCAAAACGACTCAAATAATTGAAAAATCGAAGATTGTATACTTACACGAAACTATCGTTCGTTCCCGACCGTTGAGGTTATCGAAAACGCCGCAGTAAACGTTGCAACGTTCTATTCTTTTCCTATACCATTATTCGAAGGTAAAGGAGCCTTATCACGTTTGCGAATTACACTGAACACGAATTTTTATCAATACTTTTTGTAAAGAGGTAAAAAAGTATTATCAAAACACTCTAACCGCTTGATGTACACTGATCGCCATATGCAATCGGCTTTAACCCAAAGCGCGCATCAAATCAATCGTTAAATAAGTCTTTAAGTTTATTAAAATCCCTTATTTATTGAATATTTCATAATAATGTTTATTAAAATGGAAAGATAATTTTTTTGTAAAAAGTGTAAAATATACTTTATTATTAATGTGTGCCTACATAAGAAATGGTTTTTTATATTATTTAGTCTGTTAACATGTAAAAACTTGCTAAAAATATTAATTTTTTCAGGAAACAATTTGTCCATATTTTTATAATTCAATATATACATGTATCATGAAGATGTCTGAAGACAAAATAGGTAGTTATTAGTCATAGAAACAGAAGGATAGAAAATAATGAATAATCAGTAAAAACCACTAATTTTATTTTCAGTTTGCAGTGATATTCTTTTGGAATTTTTAGAAGTAGCATTCAATCACATTTTATTCTTCAGGAATTTATATCCCAAGGAAATTTTTACAAAGAAAAAGATATATAGTATCACGGTATACGTATCTGAGCATCCAGAACTTAATGAATATCTAAAAAATGTTCTAACTACAATAAGAGAATTGATAAGAGAAGATGATAGCAGTATTAAAGCAGTCAACCTTGTATTTTACAACAAAAATAAGCAACCAATCGAGAAGTTCATTTTTGATCTTGTTAAGCTCCAAATAACTAATACAGAGTACATATTTTAATTAGCGAGTTATTAACAAAAACAAGAGACTATGGTATAATTGTGTCCATTTTTTTTTTTGCAGGAAAGATCCATATTACTTGAAAACAGAAGAAGCACTTAGAACAATTTGTTTGAAACTTTCCATGTGCGAGGCATATTTAAAACCCTTACCAGAGGACTCAACTTTTTCCATTGAAATACAAACATACGAAACTGCGCATGTAGCTTTAAATGAAAATCCTCGTTGCGAAGACTTCCCTTGGATTATCGATGAACATGCTTTTGAAATGACGGACAAAACTTTACTTCCACTGAAAACTATTAGTACAGATTGCTTACATTTACAGATGTATGTTTTGGAAAATGAGAACTGTAAAGCCGAACATTGATTTTAATTAAAAAGTTGCTGCATTCAACAATTCTGAACAAAATTCTGGACTTTCTACAAAAAAGAACATAAACTGGAAGTAGGAGTGGGGAGAATGTGTTGAATTCAGGTAGAGGGAGCAATATTTTATCAGTCCTTCCTGGATGTTCGAAGAGAAAGGATGTACATGAAATTGTGTCTGGTGTAGTTGTTGCATTTCTCGATTCTCAGATTAAAGTAAGCATTTACAGCTTTTCCACTCAGTTTTCCAACATATTATCTCATTTTTTCAGTTAATAATAATCTTATATTTTATTGCATTATAGAATTTGGGAGGTATTTCATCCAATGAACTTAACCAATCTTGCGACACAACCGAGTGACTCAATGGAAGAATTAACAACAAAAACTCCTCATAAATTTAATATATTATATTTTTAAGTATTGTATTAGATCATGTATTTCCAATATATTTACAATTTGTATATATTAAAACAAATAAATAAATGTTAAATAAAAGGAATATATGGATTATTTATTTAAACACATGCCAAAGTACCCAGACCAATAACTGCGATTTTTTCATAAAATAAAGTATTTTTAAGTATTGAAGACATTCAGAAATTGTTCTTCTGGCACGATAAATAAAATTTCTATAATAATAGTGCAACTATTGTAATCTATGGGTAAATAACGGTACTAGCGCCATCTTGCGTTTGTGTTTCGGAACTGCTCCTGATAGCAGGATCACAGAAAAGCAGAAGAGATACATGCAGTAGGTCGCCTGCTGAGGTGTGCGCTTGTCCAATAGGAGCCAACTCGCTCCGCCCACCCAACAGGGGGTGGAGCAGGCGTAGTCAAAGAGGAGTGGCTCCGCCCATCCAACATGGCGTCGCGCATGGACATTAGAATCGCATTGGGTCCACTTATCCAACATGGCGTCGAGCATGCGCAACGAGACTGTGTAGTGGGACCGCTTTTTGAACATGGCGGCACGTTAGATGCCAAGAAAAAATTAGATGCTCCCTATTTTAATACCATTTAAGAGTATTTAAAATTAAAGAGTGATCAGATAATATTACGCAAAATTCCCGAATATGGAATTTGGTATCAGGAGAATATAATATGTGAGAAGGTGGCACAGATGGTCCACGAATCGAAAATCTAAATTTAAAACGATGTATCAGGAGAACATAAGTTATGAGGAGGTGGCACGAAAATTTTTCGATTCGAAAATCTAGATTTTGAAACTTGGTATCAGGAGAACATGATATGCGAAGAGGTATTCGTGCCACCTCCTCCCAACTTATGTTCTCCTGATACAAAATTTCAAAAATCCAGATTTTCGATTCAAAAATCCGGATTTTGGAGTTTGGTATCAGGAGAACATAACATACAAGGAGGTGGCACGAGTGCCAGTTCCTGGAATCTTTATGACGTCACAGGAATTGTCGAGAGCGATTTACGAAATCCAGACCGCCGATTTTGAGTTTTGGTATCAGGAGAACATAATGTGCGAGGAGGTGGCACGAATGCCACTTCTTGGAATTCTGATGACGTCACTTCTAGGAATTATCGAAGCCGATTTTTGAAATCCGCGTGGCCGATTTTGAGTTTTGGTATCAGGAGAACATAAGTTGCGAGGAGGTGGCACGAATGCCACTTCTTGGAATTCTGATGACGTCATTTCTTGGAATAGTCGGGAGCGATTTTTGAAATCCAGACTGCCGATTTTGAGATTTTGGTATCAGGAGAACATAATATGCGAGGAGGTGGCACGAATGCCACTTCTTGGAATTCTGATGACGTCATTTCCAAGAATTGTCGAGCGCGATTTTTGTTATCCGGACTGCCGATTTTAAGATTTTGGTATCAGGAGAACATAAGTTGCGAGGAGGTGGCACGAAAATTTTTCGATTCGAAAATCTGGATTCTGAAATTTGGTATCAGGAGAACATAACATGCGAAGAGGTGGCACGAGTGCCAGTTCCTGGAATTTTTGTGACGTCATTTCTAGGAATTATCGTGGTTGATTTGTGAAATTTGTCGCCGATTTTCAGATTTTGTATCAGGAGAACATAATACGTGAGGAGGTGGCACGAATGCCAGTTCTTGGAATCTTTATGACGTCATTTCCAAGAATTGTCGAAAGCGATTTTTGAAATCCGGACTGCCGATTTTGAAATTTTGTATCAGGAGAACATAAATTTCGAGGCGGTGGCACAAGTGTCAGTTCTCGGAATTTTGATGACGTCATTTCCAGGAATTGTCGAGGTCGATTTGTGAAATACAAGTTATCGATTTTGAGGTTTTGTATTAGGAGAATATAATATGACAGGAAGTGGCATCGTTTTATGCTCTTTTTCTCAGTGACTTTTGTTGGATTAAAGGATTCGAAGGATGGTTTTGAAATTAAGAAACAGTGTGCATATTTTTTTAATTATTTATTTATTAAATCTTTTCAATACATATGTAATTAGAACAGCTTGTGTCTACATTGTACTTATTGTATATGTGTAATCGATACATGTATATTTTACAATCGTTATTATAACATTGAGTGATAATAATTATAAAAATGTATACTGTACATACTATCTATCTTAGAGTTAACTATATAATATATTATATAATAATATCGGTAATGTGGTAATGTAAGTGTGTAGTTTGCAATCCAGAGGTAGTTGAATTGACGAAGAACGTTCCTTTCCAATTCTGTAACATAAAAAGACACAAAACTGTTGTTATTAAATGAACCAAATTAATCGATAAAGAATTTCAATAATAAAAATGTTTTGAAATATTTACCTTAAAAGTGTCGATAACAGGATGACAGCATCATCCGTAATTCCCTACAGTTCCTCCTGCGAACCGTGGAATCCCTCTAAGTCGGTAACTTTGCCTGTAGATTCGATAGAATATCGATCGTTGCTTGCTCGTCTGCTATGTTACCAGGACGACGTCGATGATCATAATGACGACGGCATCTTCTTCTTTCTCCGGTCGGTACAATGGTTACCAGCGCCATCTATGCACAGAAGTAGGAACATTGAGAACACAAGGAATTCATCGAGCGTACTCGGAAGGAAAGTTCAATGCGATGTCGGTAACGTATCGACATGTTGACACTCGAGTGCCGTGGTGGTAAATGATCGACCTCGTCGATAAATACCGACATCTCACTAAACTTTGACCAAGCGCCGCCAGATGGCGCGGCAACCCGTATTAGAACAATTTATTTATTTTTACATTTAGCGAGTCTCCTAATTTATTAATACTTTCGAAACATCCAACATTTAAATATTGTTACTTTCCAAGATGTATTAATATCTGTTAAATCGAAAAATTTGACATTTAATGTACCCGTACAGAAACGGCATGGGTGGCGGTGTCTAGCGGCGAGCTTTGGTACTAGCAGAACAGAGCTCGCCGCTAGATGGCAATAGGGGTCATTTGTTTTAGAGAGAGCGCGCGTAAATATAAATTTTAAAGGACGTATTAAAGCGAGATTTCCCAAATACTTTCAACTTTTGTAGTTCGTTATTTGACAGTACACTGTTATTCACTTTTTGTTGGCGAGTGAACCAATTTGCTTTTGAAAGTAAACATTTGTCAGAGTAAAAAACGAAGCAATGTGTAATAAAAAATTATCTATATGCTCGACAGAATGAAATTACAAGTTCAACGATTTGTCAAAATGTACCGGATCAGTAAGTGAAATGTATTTGAGTCTACCAGTAATTCCTCTATAAAGAATCAGACTTTTTTAAAGACATTAGCCCACCGAACGAACTAACGAACGAACGACTGCATTCGGAGGAGTCGGGGATGTCGACTGAGCGTAGTCTTTCGATTATCGCGGCTTAAAACTGAACGCTAAGTGATGTATTCCAGCGATTATCGTGGCGCATAAAAAAGAAGGGGAAGGGTTCGTGAAAATTGCCGGGTTAACTCGATCGAGAGTATTATCGCAAAAGAAGAAAAGAATGTTTCGGCTTACCTAACGTGCAGGATTACTCTTCACTTGGGCGTTCTCCGATTCCGTAACGGAGCGAAAGTAAAGGCGAGGCTTACGTTCGCTATGACGGCCGAGCAATTATCGTTCCACCTGTGCTGCTGGTTGGATTTCATCTCCCGAAACACGTTCTGGTTTCAAGGCCAAGGACACAGGCGAGTAGTAGAGGGAGGTCAGTGTTCGGCGACGTCGATCTTCCTCTCTGCCTCGTCAGCATACCTTCTGCATCTATTGACACGAAACTTTAGAAAAAAAGACGAAAAGGAATCGTGATCAATGTCCGTCGAACCATTGGCGACACATCAAATCGAACCAAGACATTCGACTTTCTCGATAGACGTTAAATTGTTCGATAGGACGTTGACGAAATAGGTTTCGAAAAAATTGATGCATCGCTTCTGAAGAGAATAAATTTTGATAAACGAAGCAAGAGCGATGAAATGGGGTTGTTCGGTGGTTAATCGAGAAAGTCGTGATCCTTTCCAACAGTCTGACAATAAACGAGATAATATGAATTTTCAAGGAAACGGACGAGGAAGTAAATGAAAATATCCGAACAAGTGGCTCGAAACGACTAGCGCGAAGAAAATTATCCACTTGATAGGTTGCTGCATCTCCCGGCGTATTTGTTTACCGCCGCAGTTGGCTTTAATTGAGCTGGATATTTCTGTCGATTCCCTTTGCTTCGTTTAAGTTCATTGTCACTGGTGTACTTGGCTTTTGTTATCGCAGAAAAATGATACTTCGAAAGAAGAGGCAATAAATGTTAAGTGGTGTGAATCATACAGGAAGTTACACGCGTCGTAACGAATTAATCTCCCGGAGCATATGCGCCTAAGAAAAGAGATGATTTAAGGGATGATTAATGTATCGATCATTTTAATCCGGTTTAATTTAATGTGTCACACACTGGTCTCTTGATCCTCCAAGAGACACCGACGATCAGCTGGAATCTACGACTTCGATCCAAGGTCTGTTCGACTAAACGAAAGAAAATCCGCTGTTTCTACCACTTCCGCTTCATTGTATTTGCAGATATTTTCTTCACGATACATCGATGCAATCGCATTTTATTCCTGTCGCTTAAAGTACAACGGATCACGGTACAACACGAGATTTATTCAATTTTTAATCTTCCGTCTAGCGTCGCGTTCGAAAAATCAACTAGAAACATGATCATTGTTCTACTTCGCTTACGGATTTTGACGGAACCGAACAGTTTTATAGGATCGAATTTCTATCAGATTTAATTTCCTTGCGACAAGATCAACAGTAATTATCTTTATGCTATCTAAAGACACAAGTTCTGTCTTCGCCTCGTACACCAGATTGTTTCTGAAACGATCAACACGCAACCGATAAGACGTGTTTGTCAAAAAATAAACGAAATTTTCCCAAACGTGTGTCTCGCGAAATCTGCTCGATCATCTAATTCATCGATTCGTCTACGCACGATCGATAAAACAAATCGTTAACTTATCTAAAGGATTAATGGTATCGATACGTCTGAACGGCGAGTGCCATCAAAAAGGTTCTTATCTTTTTCACTTTCTTTTCATTTTTTTTCACGTACTGTCGACGTCCCTCCTGGTCTATAGAATTTGTTAAACATCACGGCCGGTTCGATCGGCAGAAATCGTCAACCTCCCACGCGTTTCGAACGTTCGTCTCGTTGGCGAGACGCTCGGACGAACAGATCGCGTTACGCAATCGATTCCTTTATCTGTCGGAATTCACCGACCTCATATAGCATTTCGCGCGATCTCGCGCGGCCAGAAACGGAATATCGCGACGCGGCCGCGGATGCGAATGGTCCTCGCGACGATCGTCAACGAAGAAAGCAGCATCTGTAATCGCAGCGAATAAAACCGGACCTGCATTCGGTGGATAACGAGTCTACGAGTGGCTGTCAGATCGACTGCAACCGAGTGTCGTTTATCGTAGACGAGGTTGCTTACGAAGGGCCAATTATCGTTCTGTCACCATTTCGAGACTTAGACGCAAGGTTAGTCAGTTGGAAAAACCGAGTGCTATTCTAATTCGATCTTGGGAAGAGTCGAGAGGTAGAAGAGGATCGCTAGTTTCGCAAACGACAAGAATTTCGAGGCATCTTGGACAGGCCGAAAGAAAAGTCCTTAAATTTGTGGACGAGATTATTTTCTCACGATTAAGATCGAAATGAATGACAATTTTCAGGCAGGATCGAAAGTCCGAGATTAAAAGTTTTCTTCTCGAATACATATGGTGAAATGAATATATGGGAGATAGAGGAATGCGAGAACAAAGGTTGCTGCGAGTTGAAAAAGGTTCCTTGCTTGCTCTTGAAAAAAATCTTGCTCATTTTCTTCGGGGACGTTTGGTTGATGAGCTTTTTTCTAGGCATGTGGGAAATTATGGAACGAACTTGGGAACTCTAGTAGAAGAAGGGACACCGAGTGTATCCTAAGCTCCCCTATTTAATAGGCATTTATAAGTCTTGTATCCCTGTGATATCGCACTTTGTGAAACTTCTCACCGAACAAGAAGAAGAAGAACTCGTTAGTTCGTAAAGCGCGTTTGTAAAGTGATCAAGAAAGAACGATAAAAATGAGTATCGTGAACGGAATAAATAGTTCGAATGGACACGAGGATGGACATTCGGAGAACCAGGTAAACTCTTATCGATATATTTTCCGTCAAGTTCGACGTGTTAAGAAACAAATGAATTCTTTATCGACTTTCCCTCCGTTTAAGTGAATTTCCAAGTAACGATACCGATTAGTTTTTGCTGTAATGTTTCGTTACAATTTATCAGTTATCGGGTGTTAGTTACGGTTTAAACTCGCGTCCGAAATATTTCTAACAATTTGACAAAATTACAGTGGTTCGTTTTCAAATTATCACGAAATTCCATAATCACTCTTTCTCAGTCGCTACACGGCAATTCGAAACGTC
Source organism: Megachile ligniseca (assembly GCA_945859555.1). Lineage (NCBI taxonomy): Eukaryota > Metazoa > Arthropoda > Insecta > Hymenoptera > Megachilidae > Megachile > Megachile ligniseca. The sequence goes on from OX243787.1 coordinate 10,972,945, forward strand.
GAAATAAAAAACAAAGTAGAGGTCGAACGTTTATCGTAACTTGCTTACGTAAATTTTGTTTATAATATTGGAGAAGCGATAAAGTAACTCGAGAACGAAGTGTCTTCTCGATAATTGACTGTCGTAATTTGATTATTTTTTCTATTTGTTGCCGGTCTTCAGATGGAACCAGACACCGAGGAAAAAAAAAGACGGGAAAAAAGAGGAGTTATGTATCAGGTAATATTATCTTATTAAGAATCGTAAGTCGATAAAATGCTCCAATTCGTTCAGCAAAGTTTTATCGATTACGCAGTAGCGACAGATTCTGAGTCACAATTTGCAAATCTGTTTTGCGCCAACAATTATCGCGCGTTGTAAATTGCCTTTATCTCCGTTACGCTCGAATAACAGAATTTGTACGCACATGGTAAGAAATAGAATAAGCGTCTAAAAACGGCAACTATGTAAATAACCGTGAAAAATATTGTGACTAGGCGGAGACAAGATAACTGTAGATAATTAGCTGATATTTAACGAGCGAGCATAAATTAATAGTCCGGATCTGAGGCAGGATTACAATCGAACCAAACGAACATTGAAAATACTTAGTTGACGATAAAAATATCTTGCATCGAAACGAAAGTATTTCTAGTTAACTATCGGTATATGTATTATCATGAAATTGCATCGCAGCGCGTTGCATTATCACCAGTTGGACCGTCACGCGACCGAGTCGTTTAGAAAAAGAATCTTGTACGATTTGAATTTCATAATTTTCCAACATCAAGCGAACGTTTGAAAGGATATTTAAAAAGGTTTAAGCTACCGTGTGCGTGTCTCTTTTCTTTCGTTAATGATATTACCGTCGATATTAATTCGTAATTGCAGCGAAAAAGTCCGATAACGTTATTTTTATGGAAACCAGATAAATGCTCGAGTACTACGAGAATATTAATCTCTGGCCGCTATCCGTTTTTTACGCGCGTACTCAAACTGATTTTTGCGAGATTTACGTTGTTCGAATAATGGAACGACTAGAGATAGTTTGTTATCGGTGTCTCGAAAGGGGACTTAAGTTAATCAGAGTTTGCACAGGTTACACTATTTTTATATTGTTATTCGCGAGTGAACTCATCGATACAGAGAAAGGGAAAGCTAAACGAACAGTAAGTTCGTGGTGAATTTTCTAAGTAAACGAGAAAAATAGTCACGGGTCCGGTCAGGATCGACGTCGAACACCTTGTACCACATAATCAGAATATTTTCGTGTCCGTCGAAGAATTCAATGAATCTTGGGAAAATGGCATATTTCAAGCTAGCGTTATTTCCAAGACTTTACCTAAGATCGTGTTACTAGCATTGGCGTCATTCGATGAGAAACACGAAGAAACGAGAAAGAGGATCCTGTTGTATTGACTTACGTAAAAAATTCCAATCGTTGGCCTCTTATCTGCGTAATAAATTATACGAGACGTTTCACTACCGTCAGAGACGATTAAAAATTTGATTAATTTTCTCTCGACAATAAGTAGCCGCAACAAATATCGCGAAAAAATTGTTTGATCGACAGCTTTCAGTGGTGTACGATATCGATTCGTGCATTAGTTTAATGGAAGCACGATAACGTTCCATTAAAGGTCCAACACTTTGCCTACCATCGGTTTACGAAGAATCAAAGGGAAGGTGAGCCTCTTTCAACAAAGCGATATAATAAAGGAACGAAGAGGACGCGAATTATTGACCAGTTTCTTTTTTTATCCGAATGCTCGGATCGCATAACGCGGACGGAGAACGGTAAATTATAAATGTCGGTACGCACAAGCTTATTAGAAAGATTTGCGTAACCTGGAATACCATGATATTATCGAACGATTAACGTTGCTTTACGTAAACTTCGTGTGGCGACACTTCAAGGCTTAATTTAATTATTACCTGAGTGTATTGCTCGTCTTCCAAACCTTCGGTCCAAACCGGTTTCGATATTGGTCACTCGAGAACAGGGTGGTTTAAAAGAAAAAAAGAATCTCCCCAATCGAATCGCTCTTAGTCCATTTCGATGTTCTATCCCGTCGTATTTATCCGATTATTATTCATGAATATTATTAAACATCTATCGGTAACTCGACAGAATATATTATTTTCCTTCGATCCTTAGCGTGGACAATGTTGAAAATATTTCACCGGACTTTTACGAATTCCGAAGATAAATCTTTTCGTGCGAATCGTGCAGACGAACCGATAAAAAGTAGCACTATGATGTACTCTACTACGTCTTGCTATTGTTCGTAACGTCGTAACTCTATACATAGTTACCAACACGTAATTCGTGATTACTCCGTCGTCGAGTTCGATTAGTCTTTCAAAGTCGGGGTAACCTGTTCATGCTAATTAGACTTTATAATCGAGATAATTATGGATTTAAAAGCAGCTAACAGCAATTACGAAGACACAAAACTTTATGTAACATGGAAATTTTTCGATATTAACATACACGTGCATACGAAAAAAAGCGGTAAGGTCGAAAACGTATTAAATAGTGAAACAAGCGAAAACAATCATGGCAAAACGTTTCACGGTGAGAAACGTCAACGATGCGAAATCCTTATCTCTCAACATGTTAAATAATGTTCAATGAATTAACGACGGAGTAAAAATGTTAACGCGACAGCTATACAAAATATTTATAGAAGAATTTGCTTTCAGATAATTATGTCCTTGTGCGCTAATTCCTCCGTGCTGGGTCCATCTATGGCTTTCGGTTACAGCGCGGTAGCACTGGAACCATTAATGTCGGATACCAGCGAGGTGAAGATCGACAAGGTTCAGGCGAATTGGATAGGTCAGTGTGAATTTTTAAGCATTTCCAGAAAAACGAAAAGTACAATTATTAAGAATTACCTCCAAGTTTAAGCAGCATCGCGATGTTCTTATGTCGCGACTGACGATCCAATTAATTCACAGCTACCGCCACGGCACTGGGTATTCCATTTGGTTGCATACTCTCCAGTTACACCATGAGATGCGGAAGAAAGCTGAGCCTTCTGATAACGTCCGTCGTGTCCATCGTTGGCTGGATCGTCATCTACATGTCCGGCTCGTATAAACAAATCCTCGTTGGCAGAATAATTTCCGGACTCGCAACCGGCTCAGCTTCTGTACCTGCCACTGTTTATAGCGCAGAAGTTGCTTCTCCGAAGTGGCGACCGACGATGGTCACGTGGACTAGCATCGCTATTGCCATTGGAGTCTTAATAGTATACATTTTTGGTTATGTATTCAAGGTAAGACCTAACTTATTATTTTTTCATGATAGATTTCATGATAGAAAAGTATCGCGAAGCGACACTCGTGACACATAGATTTGAAAAAGATTCAATCATTTCCTTCTAACAATATCGATAATCCTTTATGCAATCGTCGTTAGCAAGTTCTATCTATAAATAGATATGTCGTAAGTGGCACGTTATAATACCTGCCTGCCGTCGAATCTTGTCGAAAGAGTCTGAACAGAGTGATCGAACACGCGCAGTACACATACATACTATAATGAAACCATGAATCCACGCAAGCTACGAAGTGAAAAATCTGACGATCTTTCTTTCCCAAAGGACGACTGGCGAATGGTGGCTTTGATGTGCGCCCTGTTTCCCCTGGTCTCGGCCGTGTTAACCTTGGCGATCGTCCCAGAAACCCCGATCTGGTTACGAGACAGAGGTCGTCTAGACGAGGCTCTGCAGGTGTTGAAAAAGTTTCACGGTGTGCCAAAGGACGAGTCGCCCCCGGCCCACGTGTACGAACAGCTGAGACAACGTCCACAAAAGAAGAAACAGAATCTCTTGAAACATCTGTTAAAACGAAACGCCATGGTACCGTTCGCCATCATGATCGCATACTTCTTCTTCCAACAATTCTCCGGGATCTTCGTGGTGGTCTATTACGCCGTCAACATCATAGAGAACGCCGGGATCACCTTGGATCCATACCTAGGAGCGGTTTTGATAGGTTTCACCAGGTTCGTCGGAAGTTTATTGGTGGCTGGCCTGTCAGGAAGATTCGGTAGACGAATTCCGTCGATCGTCTCTGGTGCTGGAATGACCATCTTCATGGGCATACTGTCCGTTTATCTGTTCATCGACAGCAGGGGGTATGTCATGAAGGACGGAGGGATCGTGCCTGTCATTTGCGTGCTCATGTACATTTTCTCGAGCACCTTGGGTTTTCTGGTGATACCGTTCGCCATGGTAGGCGAAGTTTACCCATCGAAGGTCAAGGAAGTACTGACGGGACTCACCACGTGTATCGGATACATCTTCAGTTCCGTCACGGTGAAAACTTATCCGGATATGGAGGTCGCATTAGGCAGATACGGTGTGTTCATGTTTTTCACGATTCTGTCGTTGCTCGGTACCTTGTTCGTTTTCTTCTTCCTGCCCGAGACCAAGGGCAAAACGTTGGCCGAAATCGTGGACATGTTTTCAAAAAACGGAAAAGCCGCCGATCGGTCGGAGAAAGAGAGGATGATGGACCTTAAAGACGCATCGGCGGCTGTGTAAAAATCAGATATTTGTCCAACCGATATTAATTCACCGATACGAACATTTTCTTTTACGCCGATAGACAGTTGTCGATGATAAGCTCGGACGGCAGCTGGGTCAATCTTGGCGCAGATGCACCTTTGTAGCAGTTCGTGCGTCTAAAAATGGAAATGAATCGAAATATTAATCTATACGTTGGCTCAACAAGGATTCGAATCTACGACCCGACAGTTACAAGATCGTAATAAACTTATCTGTTAGAGCATATTATACTTACCGTTCGAGGAATAGAAAAGAACGAGCGAGACGAAGAAAGCTATTGCGAACTAGAGGATATTAGATGCGATACATTGGTCGAGTTCCAGTGGAAATATGAAAATGCTCTTTCCTTCCAGCGAGCTTCGCCTACTTCTGAAAACGAGAAAAATTCTTGTTAGAAGGAGTGACAAATTCGATAAACGAGATTGCCAAGGAGGAAACTCGAGTATGAACTAGTCTAAAAACAAGTAAAAAGTAAAAATACCGAGTTGTGCAAGAAATACCTGCCGTTTGTGTTCATTTACTTTTTCTATCTTTTTAAGAATAATCTACTAATTTTTCTATAGCTAACGAACATGTTACTTGTTAATCAGCGTAAGCATATGTATCGTTGCTATTCGAAGTTAACTATAATTATTTATAAATAAATTTTTAACCACAATGGAGGAAAATGTTGTCGATTAAACTGCGGTAATCTAATTCGTAAATCATTTCTCGTCCCTGCATTATATCCAATCGTGCCAACAAACTTTATAGATGCAAAATCATTTTTCTTCCATTATTTGCACGTCTGTGTCAATATAGATACGAGTTACGATAATTCCTATTTGATAACAAGTCAGACGCGCGATAAGAATGCCACGAGCGATTGTCATTCTTACTTGAGTAGTACTTGAACGGCGTCGATATTTTACATTAAGTCACAATAACTTTTGTATAGTTTTTTATCCGAAAAAAATATGATCCTCCTAGGCTTAAGTTTCAATTGAGCCATGAACCTTTTTTTAGAATCTTTTTTACTTGTACCGCCATATTGTAGGGAAGCTTATTTCGCTCGACATCGTACAAGACTTACACAGCAAAATTTCAAAAACTTTTCAAATTTTTGTCCACCTTTCCTGCGTATTTCGTGGAATGTTCTAGTCTTGGCGCGTGTCGTCGTTGCTTACTAATCAAAATCATTCGCACGCGACCCGTGTCTTCGTTTATTGTAACGTGTTCGATTAATTAGAAACCGATAATTAGAATTTTCGAATACTAGGAAAGAAGAGAAAAGAAAAGTGGTGAAAAATAAAATTGAATCGAATGAAAATTTCACTGCTCGCTTTTATTATTAAAATCTTAAATAATAAATTAACAAATGTCGTAACAATCAGGATAATTAAATAACAAACACAAAATAACATACGGATGTAAGAAGCACGAAACGAGGGATGAAGAATGTGATGATAAAAGGGATAGGATGACGTCTCTAGCTACATATAATAATGACGATAATAATAGTAAGCCATAATAATAATAATATTAATAATAATAATAATAATAATAATAACATAATAATAATAATAATAATAATAATAATAATAATAATAATATTAATAATAATAATAATAATAATAATAATAATAATAATAAGAATCGATGCTCGATAGCAGAAATAAATTACTAACCGCGAGCATTTGTCCCGCGAGAAGTAAACTTCTCTCTTTGAGAAAAGCTATTCAGTCGTGTAATAATTGAATATTACAAGTATAATTATTGATTCTATCGTCTTATTCCAACTCGTTCGTTCTCTACCATTTCCCATCCTGTGTAGAACAACCACGTAACGCCACCGTGAACAATTATTTTCTTCTAAAACGACGATGGCAAGGGTGCATCTTTAGGAATTTTTTCTAGCGGAACAAAGGATTTTGAAGATAGAATAGTGAAGGAAAGGAAGGAAGGAAGGAAGCAGGAGAACGAGAGAAGGAACAATATAAGAAGAAAACAAGAAATCAAAGGAGAGAAGAAAGAAAGAAACGTGTCGTGGATTACGCCGAGAAACGAGATTAACAAGTTAATAAGTTGTACGCTTCGGTGCGACGCGACGTTCTCGTTAACACTTTCAATAGATCGAACGATCGACATATTATTTATGAGTCGAAACATCGATCCAACATCGTAAACAAATTTCATTGCCAATCTTCCGTTCGGATAACGAAAGAGATAACAAAGTAGAACCGTGACGAGACCAGGCCGATTCTGAACCGTACTCGAGAAAACGCAGCGAATTTCGCGTAAAAATCAAACGATATCGACTCGTCACGATTCTTACGATAGACACGTAATGTACGTACCGTGATTCGCACGACTGGAATCGATGTCCTTTGAACTCGATATAATACTAAAATTTCCCGATTCCAGAACGGCGAATAATATTGGATCAATATCGGCACCGACATTGGTCGAGTATTCGGAATATCGCGAACGATACATGTCGAAAGCTGCGCGCGCATTTAGCCGATCGCGGAAACGGTATCGCGAATCGTTTCGTTCTCGAAAATTTGTTCCTTTATCTCGCGATCGAACAACCGATCGAACAACGAACGAACGAAAATCGTCTCGACCCGTATCGTCTAGGCTTGCCGCTCACGTTCTCGTGTCTCGTCTTTCGAACGAGTACATTATCGGATGACAGTCGGTACGTGATCGTTGGATCAACAGAAAATTCGTGGGACTCGGCGATTTCCGATCCCTGGATCTCGATAGGAACCGTGAATCACCGTGCTCGATTCGTCACGTTCCTTCGGAATCGATCGATTACGAGAGTGAGAAAAAAAAAGATAGACAAAAACGATAAAACTAATCGCGTCGATCGACACAGGATCGATTTCGAAGGAACTATCGCCCTGTTTGTTCGTTCGTTCTCTGAAAACTACACCTTCTTTTCTTTCAATAGACGTTAGATCGTGTAACATAGTGTAACTTAGCCTCGTAACTTATTTTCCTTATTTCTAACGAAAGGAAATTCTACGGATTGAAACTTTTCTTGCGAATTCGATTCCGATAAAAGGACCGACGATCATTCGATAAAACGACGCGTTACCTCTTCTATTTTACGTACCTTAGCTATATCCGTAGTCGATAAAGAAGTAAGAAGATGAACGGCAAGACTCGATTTACCTAATAAAAGCGTTCAGCTAAAAAACAACAGTAGTGCTCTCTGGCAGCATCTGACCGTAGTGTCAGTCCCTCTTCGATTCAGTCCAAGTTTTCTCTCCTGATTACGCGGCTGATCGTCTTCGATATGCTCGAAGGGTGCGGGTTGTGGGGCTCGAGGGGTGCAGGGGGGAGAATAGTCGTCGCGGTTCGACGGACGATCAACAATTAGCTAGCTTAAGCGTCTAGTAATGTCAGTAAAGCTCTCGTTGCCGTGGAAGCGTCGAATCCTCGTCGTAGCACCGTGACATTCGACCTTCTGTAAAGCTTGTTTTTTCTTTTTCTTTTTTATCTTCCTCGCTAATTACGGACGATCCTCGGCCAAATCGAAATCTTTCTGTCCAAGAATCTGCCTATTTGCCGGTGTACTTTCGCTTTCCGAAGCTTTCGTCGTAAAGCGATCGGACTCGTCGAGTCGGCCCTTCCTTCTCTTTTCAGGCCAATCTTCGACACCGTTCATGGCCCTACCGTCTCTCGAATCGGAACTTGAAGGTCGTCTCGGGCAGGGCCAGATTACCGATCGGGATCGTGTAATCCTCCTTCTCCACCGGTACTATCGTAAAGTTCTTCAACAACGTGGCCAAGATCGAGAAACTCAAATACTGGACTAGTTTGTAGCCCATGCACGATCTTCGACCACCACCGAACGGCAAGAAGTGTTCCGGTTTCAACAGTCTGCCGTTCTGTACGAATCTGTCGGGCATGAATTCTTTCGGCGACGTCCATAATTCGCTCGACATGTTCAGGTCGTAGTTGTTCAGGAACAGGAAGGTGTCCTTTTTGATTCTGTAACCTGTAGAACGATATTCCTCGGTAAGATTGTATAGGACGAACGTCGAAGGGAAGGAAATAAGGTGAATCGGAATTAGCTAAACGGATAAACGACACGCGACGACAACTTACCAGCGATAGAGCTATCCTGATTGGCCACGTGCGGAACGATAGGGCTGGCGATCAGTCTAACGGTCTCGAGGATGATAGCTTCCACGTAAGGCAAGGATCCTCTGTTCTCCAGGCCGACATAGTGGCCCGTGGTGCCGATAGCGTCGATTTCCGCCTGCGCGACTTTCTGAACACGCGGTTGGGTGGCGAGGAATCCAAGAACCTTCACCAGAAGATTCCCAATGGCAGTGTGTCCTCCGACGATATCCTCCATGACGAACAACGCCGTGTTCCAGGACATTTGTGGCTCCGCGTCCGTTTTCACGTGGTTGATCAGACAGTCCATGTAATTATTTTCGGGTATCAAGCCGTCCCATTTGTTCAATCTTTCGGAAATGATGTTGTCGATGACGAATTTGCGGATCTCGTGGCTCCAGTGCGCCATTCTTGCCATGTTTCTGTGATGAAGAGGCATCAGGAACGGTAAGAAATCGGCGGCGTATCCTTGGTTCACCTCGAAGAACACACGATCGAAGTTGGCGACCATGTTGCGGAAACCGGCGTGTCCGAAGCGGAAGTTCTTCGAGCATAGATAAGTGAGGAAAATGTTGGCGCAACAGTGGAGGATCAACGGTTTCGCGTGCACGTCCGTCTTGGACACAGAGTCCAGATGGTCGACCAGGAACTTCATCTCGTCGCTGATTATACCGTTCAGCTCGTTATAGCGAGCGGAAAAGGCTCGGGGGAACGTGTACGTTCGCACCATTTCTCTTCGCATCTTCTGAACCTCGGACCAGTTGCAGAACGCCAGAGCTGCAACATTCGATAGAAAAATCGACCCTTTAATATCGATCAACGTTTCGCAAACTCCATTCCGAACAACAGGAAAGAAGATTTAATGTCGAATTTCCGGCCGGAGAGAACAGCCGGTTACAGATTTCGTAATTTATTTATTTAAACGTAAAACGGTTCAACAGGTGACAGGAACAAATCGATAAAAGGAAATCGACGTAGAGATTCAACGATTTTCATTGATGCCACAGTCAAGGTAAAGGAAAGATCGACGCGTTAAACTTGACCTTCCAACGGCATTTCTTGACGCAAGAACGCGAACGCGAACGCGATTTCGAAACATCGTTGTCAGGCGAAAAGGAAAAATTCGTCGACGCGCGTTCTTTCTCCTCTCCCTTTCCGTTGTCGTGTCCTTCTCTCTCTCTCTATCTTTCACCGGTTCTCCTTCCACGTAGCTCTTTCTCTGATCGCACACGCGGAAATACAAGCCGGCTCGCGCGTACTCGGCAGAAAATCGATTCATCGAGGCGCGCGCGAGCCTGCGGCTCGATTTGAAATCGAAGCGGTCGCCAGCAGACCCAGAACAGGAAATGACCTGGTTTCTTGCGCCTTTGCAGGATACCAGGCTTCGACTCGATTGCAAACGAATCCAGGATTTTTCGCTCGAATCTCGACCGAAACAATTTCGTCCTTTCGGTACCACGCGTCCGCGACTGATCGTAAGAAGAGCAGATACGCGGAAAAATAATGGCAAAATAGAGAGACGAAATAGTGAGAATATTGTCGTTTCTAAGCGGTTTCGGTAGGAAGGAGGCGGAAGAGAAGAAAGAGAGAAGGAAAATCGCGCCGACTCGGCTATCGGAAACGCCTCAGGTGGATCAGCCTTGATCCTGTTTGCCGGCTGGTGAGCCAGGAACGCGTGAAAGTGGTACCGTGACCTTTCCGGTGTTGCACTTGGTACCGCTTCGGCGTTGACCTTAGCACGAGTTTCGGTATTCTCTGGCCTCGCGAAAGCACGAGCCACGCGAAAAATAAACGCGGGTCGCGATTGTGCTCACGTGTCGCGCACGATTGGCAAGGTCGTCAGCATGTGGAACGAGTTTTCAGCAACCGTGACAAGGCGTCGACGAATTCGATTTTCGCATTGACTCGCGTTCTATCCGACCGATTCGTTTTCCGAGCAGACTCGCGGCGTGCCGCGACGCGCCTCGCCTCGTCGAGCCGCGAGTTCGGTAGAAAGGAAACGGGATACGGTTGCAAGTGTTGTCGATTTAAATTCGTTAATCGTGTGCTCGAAGGTTCCAGATGAGGATTCGTCGCGTTACGTAAGCTCGATTAATTCCAAACGAACCATGGACCGATTAGTTTGCACGGCAAACGAGTTAGACGTCTAATTATTTGCCGTCTAATATTTAAAATTATTTCGGTGCTCTTTTTCCCTCCATTACGTTTCACCGAGACGAGAGAAATCTATTCGCATCGTTGTTCGACTCGTCGTCGAATTCGAGCGTTAAATTCTCTAGGCTGGTCCAACGAAGATTCGGAATTTCTTTTTAAGGCATCCAATTAATTTCGCGCGGCCGACAATCGTTCGATCGTTAAATACCGACAACTCGAATCGGCGAAAGACGTAACGAAAACGACTCGGAAAAGAAAGTTTCTTACAATTTTCTTTGTTCCCGCCGAAGAGCAGATGATATCTGACGAAGTTGGGCCTGGAATCGAAGTGGTGTCCTTTGCTGATCAGCACCTCTTTGATGTTCTCCAAACCGTTCACGACCACACAGGGCACGGAACCCATCCTGAGCTTGATCACCTGGCAGTCGTATTCCTTAACGAGGTCACCGAAAACTTTGTATGGCACGTTGTACCGTCCCAGGATATGAAGGGAGCCCAAAATCGGCCATGGTTTCGGTCCAGGCGGTTCCGGCAATAATTGACTATCGTCGTCGAGAACGACGTTCTTGGAAGTTTTCTTCGAGCTCAGATAATCCAAGAGGATCAGAGCTAGTGCCAGCAAAGTGACGGCGAGCAGGAAGCACGTGGTGGCTGTCAAGGGGATCATCTTCGGCGTTGTTTCTCGTCGGCGCACTCACAACGTTCGGGCACAAGTGGACACAAGAGGCGATCGATGATCGTGTACGCGGTATCCCGACCTACGGTAGTCCGTGTCACGGGGAGCGAAAAAGCGTTAGCGAGAAAAGTGGCGCGAGACCGTACGATCGGTTTTCGATCGATTTTCGACGAGTGCTCTTCGAATAGGAAGCTCGCTCGAAAATACGATCACTTTCTCCCGGCGGGTTCGTGTGTCGAAGAAATGGCAGCAAGCGCGGTGTAGCTGGTGATCGGGCGACGCGAACGACTCTAAACCCTGTGTTGTCGGTGTTGCTGTGTCGCGATCTCGCGAACGAAAAAGATGTGTCGTGTATCTGTGTCGGTAGATCGGTTCGTTGGTCCGTCTGTGAACGGTCTGCCGATCTGGCTCGGTCTGTGGGGATAGGATGGTTGGCCGGCTATCTTATATAGCGGCGTAATGTAGTCAGCACATTTGCGTCGCCTGTGCGCCTCAACCCCATACATATGGATTCGTTGCGACGAGGGCAGAAGAGGGAGGAGGTGGTGGTGCTCTCTGTCGTTCGTTCTCCGTGGTAAGTGTATACAACCGGGTGTGTTGCTGGTGGCTCGGTTGCTGGTCCCCGGCGTTGGTGTTGACGGTGTTGTTGCTGGTGGTGCCGGTGCTGGCTGCCGTTGGTGCTGCTGTTGCTGGTGCTGCTACTGTTGGTAGGGAGACGAATTTCAAGAAAGCACCGAGAGAACCAACTCGCGTCCAGCACCGTGTGGAACGGGAGAGCCCGCAGAAGAAGAAGAAGAAGGGCTGGAAAGGTGGAGGGAGCGGACGGAAGGATGATAGAAGGTACGGAAAGGAGGAAGGAGGGAGTGACGGAAAGGTGAAGGGGCTGGAGAAGCACGGGGATCACCGCGTACAAGAGAGTTACACACGGACGAGGTACGGGGAGGAGGTTGGGCGAGCACGAAGCATCAAGCGAGAGTGGGGTCCAAGTAGGGCCCAAGCCGAGCCAGACTGGGCAACGAAGGGACGCTTCTTGCCCTTGACTTCTCTGCTTAAGGTGCCATCGGGTTTTCTGGCAGCAAGGTGGTGAGGCCTCCAGTCCAACGAGCACCTCGTGAGACCGGCTACGCCAGCCTCCCGTCCAGACCGCGCTTTATTCCGTTCTTATTTCGATGTACGCTCGACGTTCAGCGATTCGGACGGCTCTCGCGGTTACGCCATTGCGCTCGGAATGGCCCTTTCGAACAGCCACCCGAAAATCCTTCGTTTTCGGCGGGGACCGCCGCTCGTTCCGCGCTCTCGCCTCTCTTTTTCGCCTCGCATTTAACGCGGGACCGCTTCAGGACCAACGCGAAACGAGAAAAACCTACTTGCGACGGAATTTGCCCGACCGGAAAACTCCGGTGAGCTGCGCGCTTTCGCCTTCGATTTCTTCCACGATCGATCCTTTGCAACGTCTTCTCCTCCGTTTGTCGTATTTTTCGAATAAAATATCGCGGGCTAAAGATATACGTTCGAGTCCGTCGAGCATCCGGTGAAACGTAATAAAAAATACGTTTCGAAAGTTTTGCTTTCGTTCTCTTTCGTGGTGACGCGTGAATCGGACACCTTGCGTACGTTCGCGGATTTCACGTTATCGCCGGACACTTTTCTGCTACTTTCGATCGTGAAAATCAATCGCTTTTGAATCGGAAATCTTCTTCTCTAGGAAACTGAATGTAGGCTACGCAAGCAACGCCTCTCTTTGCAACCGTCGATAGAAGCAGAATAAAGTCGAGAATCGTTTTTTTCGCGTCATGCAACAACGGAATCGAAATCAAAACTATAAATGACATTCGTAACGTTACTACTGTATACATATAGTACTTCGAGTCCTTTGTCGATTCGAAGAGAATTTCGGAGGGAACATTTTCGCGATCGACAATGCGCCGATTCGTTGCGATAAATCGTAACGGTGTACCGTAGTTCCAGTGGAAAATTATAGCGTCTCTGTGTCTGTTAAAAATTAGACTGATTTGCAATGAGCGAGGATATCGGATTCAATCGCCAGCCGGCTGAATCGATCAGCTGAATTATTGCAAACGCGCGTACACCTCTTTACAATGTCTACGAATCGAATTTCGAATTTCGAATAAGAACATTTAAACATTTTAATTATACAAACTATGCAATATATCTTCTAGTTCGATTCGTCAACCGATTGTTCTCCATTCAAAAAATTTATTATTAAACGATTATTATCGTATATTTATATTTATATATTTATTATTTAATATACTTGTGCTTTTCATATGCTTTCGACAGTTCTCGGATACACGAGAAGCATCGAAGTCGATTCGATTAGTTGGAACGGTAAAAATTAGCCCGTATAGAATAAGCAATCGTTTGGTGACATCGATAAAAATAACACTACAACGTGTGTCAATCCCTGCGATACCTTCGAGAAAAACAATTCGTAAAAATACACGTTGTTCGTGCGTCAACATGTACGCGACGATCATAGTAGGTCAGTTCGGTAGAATCGAAGTTAAGTCGAACGTAATTATTTTCGACGTCGAATCTACCCGGTCCACTTTACGGCTCGAGAAGAATGTTCGAAGAAACATGTACCTGCGTAAGCTTTTCTTTAATAAAATTACAGGAAAAAGAGGAAAATAATTCGATGAGTAATATCCGAAGACTGTGGATGCAAGAATAGCTTAAAAGAAGAAGAAGAAGAAGAAGAAGAAGAAAAAAGAGAAACGAGTGTCTTTTGGTATCCCTGAATGAGGAGTTAGCCCTGAAAGCTCGGATAAGAGAAGAAGGACATCGCGTTATCGGTGACGATGAGGAAGCACGCGACGAAGAGTACACTTCGAATTCGTTTGAATCGATGAATAAAACATGAGCAAAGCTAGTGGTGTGCTGACTATATGTGTGACTTCTCCCACTTCTGGGACCGATTTTCCCCCACCCTTTTGTCACGGGACAACCTTTTTTTTCCCCTCTCGGCCGCTGCGACAGTAGGAGATTGCTTCATCCGTATCGAGAGGTATTATCGAGCGTCGATTTCTGGGAAGCTAGCGGTACCGGCCTCTGGCCGCCAGCTCGAAATCAGCTTAGAGAGGAGGCGCATAACGGGAAAGCTCTCGTCTCCGACGATTCTTCTGTACGAATCCAAGCTCGTATTCTTCTTTTTCCCTTTTTATCATCGAGAACCGCGAAATTTTTCATTTCGCTTTCGATCGAACGTGCCAGACTTCCTCCCGCAAGCTTCGTCCTATCACTTTCTTAATCCTCGATCGTTTCAGCCCGTGCAAATTTCATAGCGATCCTCGCTACTCTTCTACCCATTGTCTAAACGGTTTCGATAATTACTCCGATTAAAATGTCCGATGCTGGCAAAGAACGCGGAGACGCTTTTGTCGAAGGTAATTTGGTACGAAAGATTTTAGGGAAAAAATGATAGGTCGAAATTTTCAAACGATAATACGGACGCAAAGGAAGATGGTCCGAAATCGATGGACGTTGTTAGGTGCACGCGAAATCAAATTGCACGTCGGTTATTATTTATCGAAATACCTGAAGTCACGCGAGCGATAAATACTCGAGAATAAATACCGAGATTCGTGAATGTCTGCAAGACATCTCGCGATACTTCTGTTTCAGTCAAGTGGCCCAATTAAAACGAAATAACCTAACAATCGTTTCGACAAACTGTTATCAAGTAACGATGCAACTACGAATAGCTCATATCGAACAACCTTCGTACAATGCGTTCGAAACATCTGGGTCACGATGCCAGATTCATCTTCTAAACGAACGAAAGAATCGGTGTGATCGACAAATTTTGAGGGAAGATCGATTTTAGAGGATTTCTCGTTGGTGGATGAATCGAAGGGATCGCAGGTCATATTCGTAGAAAACGAGCGTGTTTTCTCGCGATCGATCCCGTCTCGATCTTGATCCTACACTGGCGAAGCAGCACCTTGGGCTCGCGGAATTTCAAGATCGCTGAGCGTCCGCGAAAAGCGAGTCGATGACGAGCCGAGGCGGGTCGAGAGGTGAGACGGATCGATTCGATTTGTTCGACGGTTATCGGGAACCGGCCAGACTCGACGAAGGTCCCGGTCTCGACCAAAATCAAGGCTCTGCTTCGTTTAAAGAACGAAACGATACCGGATGTCTTGGATTTTATCCTTACGCCTTGCAGCGGTAATAACAGCTTTTATTTTCGCTCGTACCAGCTTCTCGTTGTAACTTTCATACTCTTTGTCGTCAGAAATATCATCGAACGTACAAGATTCCTAAATACGTGTGCATAATGGTGGAAACTATTTCTCGAAAGATGTATCTTTTCCCTGTTGTTCGTATAGTTTAGCAAGAAAACGCAAGAAAACGCAAGAAAACGCAAGAAAGTATCGGGTTCGATTGTTCTAGCGGGAAGAGTGAATCGGAAGAAAGTGAGAGAAGCAAGTTGGCTCGGTGACACACTTTTCTGACAGTCCACCGGTAACAATGTCCGGATCGCGACAACGCAATTCAATTTTTTTTCCGTCGATCGAAAAGAAAGAAAATATGTATTTTTAATCGGCGAAAATCCGGAGCGTAGTCCACGTACGCTCAGAGGTGGCAAAATATTTGACCAAGAGGGGAACTCGTGTATTTATTATTGGAAGATTTCGCCGATGGTACCAGGGATTTTGCCATAGATAGATCGTCGTTATAAAAAGTCTGCTTGATATTCGTATTCGTTGACACGAAGGTGAACAGTGACGAAAATCAAGGTTGCACGGATTAGCAATGAATAAAACCGTCGGACGACGGTCTTCTGCTTCGCGTTAGACCGTGAAGGTGCTCTCGTCCTTTTCTCAAGGTTCTTCGAATACTAAAAATTAATTTTTCACTTCTTAAGCGCTTAGAAACTCCTTGTCAAGTTATAAACGGCTTCATGAATATTTATTTCGCAAAAGTTTCTAAGTATAGCTGACTTAACGTTAATAAAAAACTAAATGAAATGTGTCCTGCCAACTTAAGAAATTTAACGCTTTGATTGCCAAATATTCCGTCGAATTAATGGACCTTGTAAACGTATATTTCGTTTCGTAGCGGAAAACAAATAATCGATAGGAATTACCTCTGGGAGAGCTTTCAGAAGTGTACGTTCGAAAATGACTAGCGTTCTGATTGGAATTGTTAACGCAAAAACGTAACGAATAGTCGATTCATTGATAGACACCGAAGCGAAACGATTACGACACGATAAACGAAGATTCTGGAATGACAGAGAGAAACCGAAAAGCTCAGGAATATTCCGCTGTCCTGGATAGAGGCTGGTTCCGGCTATGGGGTTACGAGTTATGTAAGAAATTATTGAAAATGTAACGGCCTGTCCCCCTCTCGGTTGCTCTTTATCCCTTCTCTCCTGCATCGTGAAAGAGCTCGTCCCGGTGACGTTGATCTGCATGTAGCGGTCGTGCATTACGCTCTAACGGTCAGAGGCGATTCATGCATAAGTGCATGCAGCTAGTCGACTTATTTGTTATAAGTACCCGCATATTTCGAGGTATTCTCGATTTCAGACATTTTTAACGATATGATTCATCGGGAAAAACCTTCCATCGCCCTTATTCAATGACGCGAACGGAATAACGAGTAGTACGAACGAGAATGGAATTTTTTAGGGCATTTTCCTTTTGAAACTTTCCATCATAAAGACACTGCGAAAGCTTCGAAATGCTTCCATAAACGTCCATTCCCATTTCCGAAAGACTTTATACTTTGGACCAACTCGTAAAACTATGAAATCGTCGAGGCAAGCAAGTTTCGAAGAGATTTGCAAGCAATTGTTACAAAATGATTCGATGCAAGCGTATACATAACGTGGCTGAACGAACGGGAACAGAGGCTGATTAAACGGTGGAAAATTCTTGGCCGCTCGTAAAATTCGCGACGGATACGTTTATGAAGGCAGAATCGATCGTTACCGATTCCCTGGGACACGTCTTTATGCGAATCGATGAATCGTTACGGGTACGCGAGCCATGCTAATGTCGATCGAAGGTAAAAGTTTTTTCTGTCTCGCGACCGGGATACAGGAAGTCTTCCATGTTTCACGGCGCGTGGAATTGGGACGTTGCATAAGACGGCGCCGAAGTTGTACCGACCGATCACGCTTGCACCGATAAATCGATCATCGAGATCTAACGAGGTTGCCGCGGGTATCACTAGCTTCAAATTACATTACGTCCCTGATGACGGAGGAACTTAGCTACTTACAGTTAAATATCAGTGAGAATCACCGTACGCGATACAACGTAATTCTAATAATTCGGAACGCGATCGATCCCAGGCGGAAGAATCGAACGAGCGTAGAAGATCGAGGGACATCGTTAATGGCACATGGACGAACGAATCGTTTCGCTTCTTTGGTTCATAATGGACGAGATGCAAAGGTATTTGGTTCTAGAACAAAAATTAGCATCGTTCGTAACGGAGCCTCGAGTTTGCCTCGCCACTCACAGGGAATCGGTAAAATTGAGAGCAAGAAAAAGTGACAACGGTAAAAAGTAGTCCATGCATCTTTTGCTCCAAGTGCATGCAACATCCCCACTTTTCTACTGCATCGTCGACCAGTTTTAAGGATGCGATCCTGCTGATTCATCATACGATCGACACGCTTTAATATCGAACGATTTGAAACCAACTGGACCAACTGGACCAACTGGAATCGAAGTCACTCGGGTTACAGGAGAATTTCGTTAATCATTTTTTTCATCCTTTCTTTTATCTCTTGTCTTTAGAAATCCGAACATTCCTCGTTACTTTTCCATCGAGATGCGATCCAAGTTATTCCAAGACCTGACCCCATTAGCCATGTATATCCAAAGCGTCGGCAAATTACGATTTATGATGGACGATTAGATTTTGACAAACGAGTATGCGAGTGAACTTTATATCTCATCTATGTATAAACAATAAACAGTAGAATAAGTAGTTCGTTCCAAGTTTAATCGGACTGCGATATTTGCAAGATACATACGCAGAGAAACACCACTTGGATAAGTTAAACGAAACTCGATATATCGTAGCGAAAATAAATTTGTTTCAAGTATGTCGATAAAAAGAAGTATAAAATTGTCGAGCATTATACATTTGTCGCATCGGCGAGCGAATTAGAGCGATGTCAGGTGGAAGGAGAAAAGGGGGAAGCACAGAGGGAGAGAGAGACAGAGAGGGAGAGAGAAAGGGCGAGAAAGAGAGCACAGAGGAGCTGGTGTTGCACCTGCGTCACCCACCACGTGGGGTACCACGGTACCCCGGCCCCGATTACGACACTCTTCCGTGTCGATTTATCTCGAAGCCGGCCGGCCGGCTATCCAACAGAGCGACAGAAACGACAAACCAAAGAGAAGAGCTTTGAAACCGGTTTTCAGGGCCTCGTTCGTTTGAATGTCGCGCCGTATAATTTCACCCGGGGACGAACTTTCGCGACGAGCATCCAATTACTCCCGGCCGCTCGATAAAAGGGAAATTAGCTTGGGTCAGTTTGGTACCATTCGAACAGCTTCTTCGTCGAAAATCGAAAGTACCAGCTCGCGTAACGAATACCGATTCTTTCCGTATCTAACGTTTCGTTACCTCGACGATCTTTCGGTATTAACACGCGGTGCCGTGCGTTATACATATACATAGAAACGAAAAAACGGAAAAGAAATAAGTGATCTA
This sequence comes from Megachile ligniseca, assembly GCA_945859555.1. Classification (NCBI taxonomy): domain Eukaryota; kingdom Metazoa; phylum Arthropoda; class Insecta; order Hymenoptera; family Megachilidae; genus Megachile; species Megachile ligniseca. The sequence goes on from OX243787.1 coordinate 10,992,154, forward strand.
CGAGTAAACGTAGGATATCTCTCCCTGTTTCTGTAGAACATCGTCGGCGGTAGGCAGCAACGTTCTAATCACGCGGACACTCCGTGCCACGAGTTCGAACGACCACAGCGGCGAGACTTGGCTAAGAAATACGCGTTTCGTAAGCACCTTTCGTCGTTGAATTCGTCGTTGAATTCGTCGTTGAAAATTGAACGATCGCGTTAGGGTTATGGAATCGCGGTAAGTTTGCTTTCTAAGTCAGGCGGCTCTTTGACGGCAATCGTGTTCACGTGGATTTGCGTCAAGGTAGGCGAGTCTGGCTCCGGAACCTAGGACAAGAAAGCAGTGCTCGTCTATCGACCAATCCGAGGTCACGACCAAGTACTTGGACTAAGCTAGTCGGCCGTTTACTATCCACCGGATCAACGAGAAGCGCTAGGAGATCCACTAGACCCGTTCAGGTTAGACTAGTCCCACCGGTAGCCAGTTCGAACGTCGAAACTCGTCGTGGTCTGTTCGGCTCGTTAACGATGAACTTTGATGGATATCGTATGAAACCCCGTTTCAAGGTAATCGTGGCCCTTTTTGTAAAACCAAGGCCGGGTAAAAATAGCGACCACTTAGCCGGCTTATGCGTCAAGATAAGTCAGCTACGCGTGTCGTAAGAACGATTTTCGAGGATAACACCAGTCGTCGATGTTTCGCTCGAAATCTCTATTTACTCGTCGAACGAGCAAGTCAAACGGTCCGGTGGAATCGAACTTTAGCAAGAGGGACTCTCGTGGACCAGAATCGAACCGGTCCAGGTCGTTTGTCATTTTCACGCGTGACGGTCCACCGAACGTCGAATGAGTCCCGAGGACTCGAGGAACGAGGAGCAAAAAACACTGACAGAGTGGAAGGAACCGGAGAAAAAAGACGGAAACGATACAAATGTATTCGCTGGACGGCTACCCGCTGATTTTGATGCAGCGACGCTCGATTTGGATTTCAAATCGTTGGCCCGGGTGCATCTGCCTAACTTTCGGCGGTCTAGCCACTGCCCTCTTCCCGATCACGCGCTGCATCCGACAAAATATGCGGCCGACTCGGATTTCGATTTCGATTTCGATTCGTCGAAACTGAATACCGCAAACGCGACCCATCGAACTTGCAAAATTCGTCAAACGCGTTTTACCGGCCCTGTTTCGTATAATACGCTCGTTTCTGGCTTCTCCTTTTTTTTGTCATTTTAAGAAACAGCTAGATTCCCTATCGAACAGAAACGATTAACGGGCTTACCAATTTTTAGTTGCAGCTTCTTTCGATAGGTACCGCAGAGTCATCGTGGAGCGCCACGATCTTCTCTTCCAGAAGAAGATCGGTTCGCTTTCCCTCGAAAAATAATTTAAAAAAGAAATTAACATTCTACCAAAAGCTTTCGAATTCCAAGATAAATTTAGAACGATTTGAGAAAATGAGCGAAAAAATAGAAACGAAAGAAGATAGGAAGCGACCTCGTTAAACCGATAACTGTTGTTCGGGTTTTTTTCGCGAAAAAGCGAGTCTCGAACTCGTTCTTGACTCGATATAAACCTTCGCTGCTTAACCCGTATTCCAATTACATCTGGACGCGTAATCAGGCGAGTTGCAGTTGGACTGCATATCTCTTTGACAAAAATCACGGCACCCAGATACTACGGTTTAGCCGAGATCGAGTTAACTACGTGGCCGGAGCTATGCTATAATCACTACTGCCAACTCCGCAGAACATATACACTGTGCCCATTAAATTATGCATTAGGTAAGTGTTACTCCGGAGAAAACTCAATTAAGCGTTCGCGTTCCGCTTTGCGATCACTTTTCCTTGAAGAAAGCGATTTCGTTTCTTTCCTTTCTTTCCCTTTTATTTTTCCTTTTTCTCCTCCGTGAACAAACGATGTCTAAACATCGGCGAAACGTTTCAATCGTAATTTACAACAGGAATATTCAATTTTCAAACATTAAACACGCCGAATATCTTACGAAGTAACTAGCAAACGTCCTCGTCAAGGATTGATCGGATTAAAAGGATGGACTCGATCCAACCTGGATATCTAGCAAAATCGAAGGACAAACGCGTTTTGTGCGGAGCGCGTTAGCGCGATAGAAATCGTCGATATGCAACGAAATGTTGAACAGGCTGTCGAAAATCGCGCATAAGAGCGCGTTGGTACGCCTACGATAGATCGATAGTGCGCGCGTATCAAAATGCACATAAATCCAGCCGTGATCCTGTTGCGCGGGCGGCTAACTCGGAATCGCAGGATCAAATCGTATCGTAGATATCCGGAAACGCACGAGCCTGCTTCGAATTTCAACCGATCGATCTGACCTGGCTTTGACCTGGTAAAAAGAGAAGAAACAAAGGAGAGCGTACGCGTGTGGACGATTTGATCGGGGGATCCTGTGGCTTACTTTCAAAGGATCTTTGCGATTCCGATTTCGCTCGGAGATTCTCGAATTCTCCGCTCACTATGGCACGTGGACTACTCAATTTTTCACCTTTTTACTTTCATTTTGAATCTTCCTGTTCACGACAAAAATTGATACAACTTCTATCTTACTACAGATATCACAGTTTTACTTTCCGATAATATACTCTTACAAACTGGAAATATTTTTTCCACAGCCAACATAAAAAGACGCGTTACTTTTTTCTCGAAAGAATGTACGAAGATCGAGGTTTTTCAAGCCATTCCAAGTGTACGAGTTAAAAGTAACGAACGAAGGATGGCCGATCAGAGATTACGTTCGTACAGAACGGACGTCGATCGCCTTAAGGGGAAGAAGGACTTTTATTTTCCCTGTCGAGAGGGATTCTTGAAGCACTAGTGTGTTTAGAAGGCTGGGGTATCTGCTAGCTGAATGCGCTGACTAGGAATCCGGTCTCTAAGCAGCATTGCTATTGCCTAGAGACGTACTAAAACCTGTAAGCACAGGTACCAGTGCCTAGACCCTACGATAGTCTTACCACAGAGTCACCTATCGACTTCTTCTATTACTCGAACACGCACGCACGCACGCACGTACACGCGCGTATACACGCAGAGAGAGAGAAACAGACACAAACACGTAGACGTTTCTAAGCAACCGATTCGTGATTGCAAGCGAAATCAACGCTTAGTTTCTCTATCGTGGATGATGGAAACTTGCTTGGACAGTAACAGGCAAAATCTCGTCGATACTAACCGAAGGTAGGCTCGACTGTTGCGTTTAATTATTGCAACCTTTAACTGTACAACGGTGACTATTAGGTTAACCGCAATATTCATTCGAAAAGTGAGCGAAGCGTGCTCGTGTCAGAACCCAAAGTTAATTTTCCTAGAAGACATTCTCTAGAACGAAGAAGCACAGAAATTCGATGCACTCTGATTACCCGAACAGAGAGGGAAGGAAAGCGATGATATAACGAATGACGTAGAAAACAAGGGGTCGAGGATCCTCTGAAAATGAGGTTCAACGAACCGCAACTAGTTCACTTCTTCCTACAAATGGTAAGGTATTCCTATGACGTCGATCACGTCGGACACGATGCATTTACCAAATCCTTCTCCATCTAGTTAACCTTTCTGATGACGTAGCTGGAGAACAAACGACGCGATAAAACGGGTCTCCATTAGTAATCGAACGATGCCAACAAACATCTACAACTAAAAGAGTTCAACGGACTATCGATTTTGTTCGTGTACGAACTACGAATCATCTTTGCCCGGTCGATCAAAAATAAATCGTGATTAATACGAACCGCGTATAAAAACATCCTTCGATCGTCGATACCGAAGAGCGTTTTCTAGAAATTACTTCATAAATCTTTCTTCCGGGTTACCAACAACATTTTTCCTTTCCGTCGTGGTAAATAAGAATACCGTCAGCCAGCAACGGTGCTCGAGACGATTCTGGGAATCGATCGAAATAAATTCTTCCAGCCTACGATCACGAATTCTATCTTTTCGGAAACAGCTGATCACTCCATAAGAACGTGAACTCGTCACAATGTTGGGGATTTCGTGAGAAACCGTGGAAGGAATACGCATTTAAGATTTTTACTGGACGTTGTCGAAAGTGGGATACTTTCGGCATGACGCGGATGTTTTGGAATCGTTTGACGACACCTTTCCGAACGCGGGTGCGAATATTTTCACCAGGAACTTCTTCGTGTTCTGGGTGGATCGAAATGCCGATTGCGTCATTGGTGTAACAGAGATTCCTTCCAGGCACGATGAATCACTGCCGGGTTCCCTTTCTAGTCGACCGCACCTGGAATGTTTCACCACTTATTATCGGCTCGGGTCAAACGGGAAAATCAGCCACTTTTTGATACGAATAAATAAGGAATATTTACGCGATCGCGTTATTCGAACTTTCAGCCACATATTCGTATAAGGTAACCGTCATTTTGCCAGTTAAACGACAGGCAAATACTTTTCTGTCAAGGAAAGCCACCGATCTAGTGGCTCGATTCGATAACCCATCAATTTTCAGCTACGAAATCGATGACTCGAAAAACGTACTTATATGATCATTTTGAACACTAGTTTTGGAACAGTCGGTTCGTTGGAGGGACACGAGCTCGTCAACGTTATCGGTGCAGCTTCTTTTTCGTCGAATACGAGATCGAAGCCGAACCCGCGAGAGCGCTTCCGGGGTAATGGCCGCCGGCCAATGGGAACGAGAATGCTGGCCTTGACATTCACCGGCTCCTGCACGAGCATCGGAGGAAACAAATTAACGACTACCCAGAACCTCTTGGTCCCGGATTATTTATGGGCCAGAGAACGTTGCCAGAGAACCGGCAGACCAATTTGCCCCGTACAATTGTTCGATGACAACTGATTCGACCAGTCGAATAAATCTTTCCCCTTTTTTTTTTTTATTCGCGTATGGGACCAAGAGAAAAAATTTAGGAACAACAAGACTTCTACCCGAACTAACCGGTCAATACCTCCAAGAATTTTTATTACTCCTGTCCAGCCGATCATTACGTTATGTAATAATTGCAAATGAAATGCTGAAATTTTCAGAATAAATTCTTTCGGAAGTTTCGAGAAATTTGTTAGTCGGTTCGGTAATCCTTTCGGAATAAGACTTTTCGACAACGTCGAAGAGCGTTTATCGCTACGTTGCATCGTATCGTGGTATGCTGCACTATCACCGCCGGTTTCCACGAAATAAGAAAATATCCGGATTGATACTTGTGGCTCGTAAAAAGGTTTAATCAGAAAAAAGCTATAGAACGAAGCAGACGTTAACGATGTTTACGAAGCCAGAATTCGTTCCATATGTATACCATAAGATTCGTTTCCTTTCATACGATGCACGGTGTTCACCAAGGATGGTCCTTGGATGCAACAACGCATTTTCTCTCTCATCTTTCTCTCTCACTTTGTATCCGTGCCAGAGGTATGCATGTTTAACACGAGAACGTACACGCCCATACGTTTTTGCGTGATAAGTGAATGAAACTGAGCGCAAAAAGAAACTAATGAGATGCGGGAGATGATGTTGGCCTTGACCGACCAGGAAGGAAGGGTAGGGATGAACGAGTCTCGATCGTCTGGGTCAAGTAGTACCTGAGAAACTTCCTTGCTCAAGTTTTACACGGAGATAAACACTGTGTAACATTTTGTTTAGCCAGTTATAATCTCCATTTACATGTCGGTTTCTCCTTTTTTCTTTTTCCTCGACGGCGTTCCATCCTCCTCTAACTATCGTTCTCTTTAAATTATAACCGCGCGAAATCTTTTCGCGAGATCGAAGACGAAAGTATCAGGGATCGTTGGTAGCCTGCGATCGAGAAGAAATTCCCGTCGGATTCGAAGTATATCGAATTATATCGAGTTGCAAAGTTACCATCGGATACGTGACGATAATCACGAAGCTGGGAATTTTGTTTACGGTACGTCCATCGACGTGGTCGATCGCGAAGTTGAAATTGACGCGTGAACTTATTCGCCACGAAAAAATGAGCGATCTGAATGCCTGGTACGGGCGTCACGTCGTACGTTACAACACGCGCTTTTCACCACGCGTACAGATTATTTACGTCTAAGGGGTAAAAGAACTGGGTCTCCGTGGCAGAATACGGGAGGTGAATCGGTAGACACTTTCGAAAACAACACGTCAGAAAGATCAACGAGTGCACCGGTGACCGATTCGCGGAACGGAACGGTAATCCGGGCTGTCGTGTGTCGTTCTGATTCGCGAATCGAAACGTTTCGCGTACGTTTTTAACAGATACGTGTACCGAATATTCGTGCGATCGTGTTTTCCTCTTAGTCGTCGTACACTCGATTTCAAGCAGTTTCATAAACGATGACTAAGCATAATCTAAGGTATCGAACCGACCTCGTTACCAGTGAAAAATAAATCTGTTAGCTATATCGATACACGTTACGCAGAGTATGATATTTCTTCGCAAAAATACGTGACCGAGAAAAACAATGATTAACCGTTGTACGAAGGATGCAGGTTCATTCGGGTCAAGACACGGACAAGGATCGATCGAAATTATTCTTTCTTTATTCCCTGCACAGACGAAACGAAGAGGGACTCTATTAATTTGTCTCCTTAAGAAATAAACGAATCAAGAACAGGTGCCCGATCTAAATAATATCGATCGATACTTTTCTTATAAACTTCGTAATAATTAGATACGAAAATGAACGTTTTAAGAAATTTCGTTTCGAAACAGAGAAACCGACTAAAGATCGGAGAAAGGCTTGTCTTTTCAAGATCGAACTTATCGAGCGTTTCGCTGACCAAACGATCGATAACATTGCGTTATTCTGATCGAACAGAGTGGAACGGAAAGTAGTAAAAGCCTGATGATCCTGAGTTCGTTGGACCCCAGGTCGATCTGACGTAATTTGCTTCCAGGTCATCCACGGGTGGATTTCCTCTCTGTTCATCGTGGCTGGGTGTCGTCCGACGAACGTTTGTGTTGGTACGAATTTCACCGAAACCTGTTATGCCGCCGATGGAGACGGGTTTACGAATGCAGTGGCATCCTCACGATATCTGGGTGTCGTCGACTTTTGCTTCTTTCATTTGCATGCTGACACACATGACTGGGCCCCGTCCGCCCTCCACTTCATTCTTCAAATCTTCAAAGCTCGAATCTCGTTTCGAATTAGATGGATTCGGGTTTCGTATCGTTACGCGTTCTATTTACCTGGCACACTCGAGGTTCTACGATACCAAATGCGCGTACACTTAGCTTCATCGGGACATTCTACTCTGCCCTACATCTACGAAAGCTCGCATGCTGTCCTTCACGCATGAACGAAGAGCTCTATTTTGTGGTAAGGACACGAAGAGAGAACGTGGATGCGTTTCATTCGTGTCACGACATTCTACGCGAACGAAAACTTTCGAAACAATCCCCCTTTGTTCCTCTTTTGCCTGCTTCGGAGCGCTTCTTCGTCGTCGGACGTGTGCCGTGACGTGTTCGAACACGTGGATCGACGCGACGATCGTATCGATCACGTTTGATCAATTACTGTTACGTCAAATGACGTCATTCGCTGCCAGCAACCCAAGAGAAACGTGGCGAGAAAGATCAAACCACGTGCACGATTGCCGCACCACGTTTTTTTCGTTAAACTCGAATTTATACAACTGTCTTACGAACGATTGACCACTTCGCTGTTTAAATAAAACGACCGATCTAAAAAAACTTTAGAAGCGGACGAAAGTTTTATCCGAAATAAGAGCGTTACGAATATCCGATAACATCTTCCTCGCTTGCATTTCGAAACGACGACTCGCAGGAAGTGGTCAAAGGATCAAAGGACGACACTGTATCCAATTCTTTTATCGTCGACCTGATTATGCTGGTCATCGTAGCAAAGCGACGAAAAAAAATAGTCATCCAAAAAAGCCCGATTCGATTCCAATCTATGCTGATTTTGTATTGAAGCATGATCTGGGGTCAATCCATGCATAATGAAATTGACGACTTGCATACGTGCCTGTGTGGTGAATATCGCATGCGATGTACGCATAGTAGACAAAGCAGGTTCACGCGCCGAGCCACTTCATAAAACTTATCATTCCTTTTTCCCGTCGTTACGAAATCATAATTCGTGAATCGCTACTACGTTTACGTTCAATATTAACGTTCGATACGTACCGAATTTTTCTCCAAACACCCGTCGTCTCGAGAAAACTCGAAACAATTTCAACTAGCACCCGGATCATTACAGTTCGTTCCATTTCGCTTGAATTCAGAGCTATCCAACCATAACATCTCCTAGTCTCTAGCAAAGAGAACCGCATTCTTCTTGGCTTCGCATCGTAAGCAGAAAAGAGAATGCAGTTTTCTTTCTAGCAGCTGCATCGAAGCTACCTCGAGATTCCTCTTCCTTTTCTGTGCCGGTTGACCGGTTGGATGCATCCGAACGGTAGGGTCGATCCCGCGGCCTTGAATACGGAATGACCCTGTACCCTAAGAAGGGCAAGTGTTTACTTTGTAACAATCTCGGGACTCGGTCTCTCGGTCGGCCGCATTTTGATGCGTCTGCATTAGCCTTAATCGCTATATTATGAGCATCAGGTGGAACCCGATCAGATGAATTTCAAACGTTGAATGCCGTCGTCGTTCCACGTTTCTTTCGCTTCTTTCTTCGTCAACTGGTCAACCACATTTCCAACCACCACCGTCTGCCGTTCGTCTGTTCACAGACCCTTGACCTAGCCAGACACAGACATTCGAATGCCCGTTGGACGAGCATCCTCGAACACGTTGCGTTTCGTAGCTACCGTCCGATCGTCCAATCGTATCTCGTCTCCTCATTCTTCTTTTTCGTTTTTCGTCCTCTCATGCATAGAACGATGGCCGAGGGTGGTGCTACCGAAAAACCTAATCTGAAAATTGCCCGAGGGGATACCGAACCGTCCGTTCGTGAATGGCCCTTCACGATTTATAGTGTACCTTGTGCCTTTAGGTTCGTTAACATGCAGAACGAAGATTCGTGGCTAGATAGACAAGATCAAAAAGACCAACGTTTTCGGGTGCTCGCTATTTGCGGCATATTAAACGGATACACCGTATAATTTGACGAGCAAACCAGATATCATCGGTGCATTAGCATACTTTAGATACTGGTAGCCAAATTCTAACGCATTCGTGTGCGTGAGTGTAAGTTCGTGTCCAGACACCTTTCGAACCGGTGCTGCAAGTGAGAACCAGTGAATTTTAACATCGATATAGGCTAATATAGTTAGCATAATTAAATATAATTAGTTTTAAATATGTTTCACGGTACATTGGCTTCCACCACTGTTTCGTACGAATACCGACATTTACGTAAAATGTTAGCCTTGCTCGTAATTGAGAAACTGAATAGTTGTCGAACGAGACTCGTGGAGAGAGCTTAGGAAAATTTTAGGCAGCATCTGGGAAGAACGTGGGAAGAGTGCACGGTAAGTCTAGAGAGAATCTGAGGATAATTAATTAAAGTAGATTTTAGTAGGTACGGTAAGAAAACATAAGAACATAAGAACATCGAGTGTCGCAACGGAACACTTGAAACGATTTAACAAGATTTTTAATGTATAAATTATTCAGTGATTAACCTAATAATCCAGTGAACCAGCGAATAGATAAGCTAGCAATATTACTGGATTAATAGAACGTTTCAGATCGCGGTTTGTAAAGTGGGTCTCGGGGTCTCAGTTTAGCGCATAACCGAGCAATCTAAGTCGAGCCGCGCTGGCCACCACGTCACCGGAGAACGCGTTGCACCAGGTGAAAGTCTTAGCTCGTGGAAAATGTAGCAAGATTACAGGTGAACTCGAATTTGCCTGTTCTGTGCCATGGAAACGGCCGGATCGGTGACCACTGCTTTTTTTTACCTCCGACGAACGTCTTAATTTCTATACCGCCTTCGACCATTTCGTTTCGAATTATTTTCAGCTATCGCGTTGAATAAAAAATATCGTACGGAAGGAACAAGGACATGTTCGGACCATTGCTCGTCTTTTCCTATTTTCTTCTTCTTCTTCTTCTTCTATACGATCGAAAGGTTAACAATTTCTAAACGCGTACAAATTCGTCAGCACGTTCTGGTTGCCAAGAGCTTGGTAACAACTGGATAAACTGCATATACGTGTTATACACGTGCGATGGCTGAATGCGATTTGCAATCGGGCTGAGAGTTTAGTAGGTGACTCGGATTGCCTGCAATTGGTAACAGCGCGTGGTGTGCTCCATTTAAAAGTCCTCGCATTTATCGTACACGCGGACTAATTTAAATTAGCTGATTTATTCAGCGGACGACTAAACCTTCGCGCCTATCTGTTGTCTTCTTCGATTCGCTACTCGTTTCCAACCACATTTCGATTCTCAAAAACGCACCTACTTTCCATGAAAAAAATGTAGAAAGACTACGACGTATGAATGAACATTTTTTATGTAGGTCAGACAATTCGCAAAATCAGCGAACGAGATGCGATTGAAAAAAAGGAAGAAGTAGAACGTTCGTGGATTAGATCGGACACACGACGACGCGACACTTTCTCCTTCGATTCTGGATCGCGATCGATCGATTATTTGACTTCCCGAGAAAGCCCCGTGCGTTCCAGGCGATCCATCACCGATGAAACTCGATGTCGTCGGCTAATTTTTGCTCGATCTACGATTTAACTACGTTACACTTTTCGAGCGATTTCTGTGGTCGCGTACGCCCGTAACATATGGTAAACGCGTGGTGTACGTTACTTTCTCTTTCATTTCACGATACTGTAATCCAATTGGTCGGATCGCGAAATCGATCATTTTTTCGTCGCTTCCGGAAAACCGGGAAATCGTTGTCTGTTCTTTTTATCGATCGGCTTTCCTTTTGTAAAATCTTGTCCAACGTTTCTAAACGGATCGCAAACATTCACTTGCCCTACTACGTTCGAATTTCAGCATGATTCACTTGTGATTTCAATTGCACCAGATGATATTCTGTTCTCTGAAAATCAATGTACACAGAGGACAATAAAAAATTAGATGATAAAATATTAATCGTCCTAAAAATATCCTTCTAGGTACCCAGTGTCTCCTTCGCTAAACATGTAAGCACACGATTAGGAAATGAAATAATTTCAGGCAGCTCGCAAAGATCCTTTGAAATATCTTAAAAGTTGGCTAGATCGATCGATCGGAGAGCCGGTGGCTTGGACTTGATATTCCAGCGTTTAACATGCAACCCTGAAGTAGTCAGGTATTTCTTCTAGGCCTGCCGAATGGTTAATATGTATGTAGATATAGATATATGCTATTCCCGTAAAGGACACGAGCTAAAGCTGCTTCTACGTACGGGTTTATTCGTGCACCCATGGCGCTGAGAGCACGTGGTTAGAGCACACACGTGCTGCCCGTGGGCTCAACTTTGCGCTGATTCTAAATTTATCGCTCGACGAGAGGCCAAAGTCAGTCATCCCGGTGTCTTCTTTCAAATGTCTCGTTCGTAGTTTCGCGAAAAAATTGCACGCGATCGACTGGAGCACGTTTTTGGGGTTTGTGACGCGCGACGAAGCTGATCGATACCGCATCGCGCCCGGTGAACCGAAAAAAAGAAACGATTCAGCAGATTGGCCAACAATTTTGCTGATAGATTCGTATATGCGATTGAAGCAAAAGGAAAACGAATATTTTTTATCAAAATATAAGAAAGTAAGTAGTATTATTCAATGATCCTGGCACGAATAAAAATGTGTAGCGAGAATATTATAAACTCGCGCATACTTTGAAAAGAAAAATATTCTTCTACAAAGTTAATTAATAACGCGTAAGAGGCGACAAGTTGAAACTTCGTTCTACATAATTTCGCACGATAGCAAACGATGAAGCTGAGTATCACATTTTTTCTGCAGTCGCAGGTGCTAAATGTTGCACGGTCCAGAACGATGAATTAGCGACGTAAATCTGCGCGCATAGATAACGTGATGCAACTTTGAAAAAGAACACGATGTGGAGTCGTTAACGTTACATCACTGAACTACCATGCACAACAATTCTTGAATGAAGAAATTGACTTTCAACGAATACAATATGCAATTCGTTCAGGTAACAAAACTGAATTTATCACGATACATTTTCTACATCCTCTACACTATACAGATCTCTTTACCAAATCGACTAAATTCTATAATCGGTAATTCGTTATCTTCACAAGTTATCAAATACGATCGGTCGAAAATAGAGCGTGCAAGTTATGTCACCGATGCGATGACGTAATGAGATCGCGTTATGCGAAAAGGCCGACATTTGCGTCTGCTTGAATGTGCGATAACTCGCTTGCGCTATATCGATTCGAATTATCAGGTGAAAAAATCCTTCAGATACGCTGCACAGATTTAAAGATCTGGGCCTCAGGCTGCTACAAATTGTAAGACCATTTAAAGATCACGATGATCGGTATCAACGTCGAACCAAGTTGTAATTATTATAATTATTAATGTTCCCTATCGGATCAAATTGGTCTTTTTATCAGATTGGTGCACGATTCGCGATACAACGTCGTATTGGTTGAATTTGAATACTACGTAGTAACACTTTTTGTAAGGAAAAGCAGATTTCCAAGGACCAGACATCGAGTCGCACGTGGAGGCTGCATTTCGGCGTCTGGACATCAAAAACTGACGGATCAACCTTCCGCGTGTCTTTTTCGACATTGAATCCTGATTGTTTTTATCCGGCCCGTATTTCGACAAACAAAACGGAGAAAGAAATGCGAATCCGTGGAATCAAAACAAAATCTGTGTCGCAATTCACGAGGTACCCTGCACGCGTTGGGCGATGTCAGTGGAGCAAAAAGAAAGTACCGCTATTCTTAAGGCTGCTGATGTGATCCTTATCGATTCTCCTTCTGTATCAGTAATACCTCTTTTACGTCGAATTCGAGACTCGTTGAAAACCGTAACTTCTGGAAAATGGGAGCAACGTACCGTCTCTTGTCTCGAGCACACTTACGAAAAAGAACAAAACAGAAAAATGGGAACATAAACAACGCCGCCGACCTAACGGTGGCCTAAAAATCTTTCTTTTCCAAGTAACCTCGTGTTTTAGACGCGCACGAACGCGAGGAGATCTCGTGACAGAAAAGTACGAAAAAGTAGCGCTTGTGGTACATCGATACGCGAAACTCGAAATTACGAATTCCCGAGAAACTGAACGAATCGCCTACGATCAAAGTGAAAACAGCAGCCGTGATAAGATCGGTACATTCGATCCGATCGAAATAAAGGTTTCGACGACTGGCGAAAAGTAGTCGGCCTTACTCTACGTACAGGTATGTTCAAAACCTTCTACGTACAAATTGTGGCTAATACTGATAATAATGGATATGAGATGTTCAAGGCCTTGTATCGGGAGTTAATCTCCGACAGCATGAACTTATTATAGAAAATTCTGATCGGTGGGGAAAAAGATAAAATTGCATCCACCGGAGGCATTAATTCGTTTGTCGACGATCGACGAACGCACGAAAAGGTAAAATTATAATAGAGCACGCGAGGAATAATGTTTGAGAAGTTGGCAAGGGTGGTCGGTATACTTTTTCCTGCTGTACCTTCCATATTTAAATTCGAGCGAATCCTACTTCCTGAAACGAACGAAATCCTTTCTCGTGCAAACACGTGGATCACCGAAGAAAGAGAAATGTAAGAATTCGAAAGAGAGAGGCAAGGAGGTTCTGGTTGAAAGCAGAACGGGACAAAACCAGGAGAGACGCGATGATTGTGTCGGCGATGGTGGTGGTAAAAGGTGATCCACGTGGTTTGCAGATTTTTCTCTCGCGATCGACTTTCAAATCTGCCCGCCCCGATGAGCCGTAGAATTTCGTCGAGCCGTCGCGTCGCGTCGATTAGAATGCGAAACGGGACGTCGATTTATGATCGTTTCCGCGTCAATATTTTAACTTTCCAAATTCGTTTACCAGGAACCATGGAAAGTACCCGATCGAATTACGAAATACGAGCCGCTCGCTATTTAACGCGTTCTTGCACTTTTCTCGTGGCCCGTTCGTTGTCCTCGCGTTGCTAATCGTTGTGCACCAACTTTTTCGGCGAGGTCACGCGTCCGCGTCGTAACCAACTTCGAGTAACCTAACTCGTCGCAACGACGAATTCTAAACTTCTTCCAATGATTCGTGCCACTCGACACTGCTTAGTTAGGTTTATAAACAGCTGGGGAAAGAGAAAACCGTTCTGAAGTCGATACGGAACGGTCAGTGATACTTTTTTTCATTTGCTGACTGCAGCAACGAGCACGATTTTTCGAAGTAAGAAAGGAGAGGACTTCCAGCGAATTCAGGTTTCGAATCGCGACCAATTAGTCATCGAATATTCCTTCTAGAATTCTTATTCGACCGGGAAGCTATCGAAGTTCACTAGTGACTTGGATTCGCTGTGGACTAGGGTAATGAAATAGAGGTGCTCCTCTAAGGAGGCTTAGGAAAAGTTACATTAATAAAACACTAAAGAAAATAAAAATGTTTAAATTCGTGAAATTAGAATAGGACAAAGTGGAATGATAGGCGGAATAATAGATACAAGCATGATAATAATATGCGGGATTCGTCTGAATAAAATGCAGAAATCCTTCCTTCTAAGGGCGAGGTCATCGTGACGGTCTTATCGTAACTCGCATAGTTATCCGCCAGTTTGGTGGGGGTCCACGAGGTACCGCAGGAAGTGAAAATGTTATTCAAATTTATGGAAAGCCGATGCAATTTATGGTTGACTATATCGTGGTGGAAGCAGTGGAAAATCTATAAGCAATAAACGAATCGGAAGTCTCGTGGACAAGCTGCAACATCGTCGCCTCTTTTTTCCCTATCAATTATTTATCAATTTTTCATCCATTTTCTTCCTGCCTTTCGTAAAAGCGTTATGCGACCGTTCCGGCGCGGCGCGGCGCGGCGTCAACATTTTCCTGTTCTTGTAACGTTTCGAACGATTTTATTCGTTCTCGCAGTCATTCGGTAGTTTCTATTTTGATTCCGATCGAGAAATAGACCGCCATCAACTTTTACAGTTTAGCAAGTACAAACATTTCGTTCCTACTCCGTTACTCGTATTTACAGACTTTGTAAAATTGTTTGTCAATGAAAGTTTCGCATCCATAAAACATTAATTCTATTTTCAACGACCCGTTTGATTTTCCTCAACCTCGGTGCTCCTCGTAAAATTCATTCATGAATCATTGTTTTCGAGAAAACCTATAAATAATTTTACCTCGTTCATCGAATAGTGTCACAGATGCACAATAGTTTCGAGTAAAAATTCTTCGTTCGTATATTCGAGTGTCTAACGTTGAAACTTTTCGAATTTGGACAATTCGAAATTCAAACGGTTCGAATCTGAATAATTTGAATATTCGAACATTTGAAATTCAAGCGGTCTGAATCGGAATAATTGAAATATTTCAAATCAGGACGCTTCGAACTTGACCATTTCGAATAGATCGAATTTTCGTAACAGCCCCAGTTTCAACACGAATCTACCCTTGGCCTATAAAATAGACGAATTTTATTTTCGGATGACACGTTGTCATAGGTCGTCTGATAGATTCATTATACTTGCTGATCGTTTCGGCTTCGAATCGTGATCCGACCACGTACCTACTATACCTCCATACCTACATACGTAAGTACGTGGACGTCTGATAATTTATACGAAAATTGCGCCATGCCCTTAGGACGATGACTAGGTTACGTTGTCATAGGTCAGCTGAAGGTCGATTATACTTGCAAATTGCTTCCCCCCTTTTTTCTCTTTTCATTTACTTATTTCTTAATGTCTTACACGTCCCTGCCACGAATCTTCCGACATAGTTATCTCAGTTACACGCGATCTCCTTCGACAGTTTTCCGATTCTACGGGAATCGTAAAATTTCGTTGCATAAGCTCCAAGCGAAAGGGAACAACTTTGATCGTGCTACCCGGAGCTATGTACCTTGTTGGAATTACTTAATTTTACGTTGCAAAATCAGAAACTCGAGATAATCGATGCTTTACAAACTGACTAGTTCACGTCTACCTATCATCTTCGATATGAAAACTTTTCCGAGTGAAATTTGATGTTACGTATGAAACATTACTAAAATGTACTACCTTTATAACTAACAAACTAGGTAGAACCATTAACTCAAGAAATGAAGATTATTTGATCGAACAAACGAGCGGACGGAACAATGTATAAATCGGCGATCAGCTGACAAAAAGATACTACACTTTAAAATGGTCCGGTAGCACATCCCAAAGAACGTGGCTCTTTAAATCGACGAATTTCGATCATCCAGAATCATCCGTTCATGGTCGATCGCGGATTCAAAGCGTATTCAAATACGATTCCACCGTCTTCGCCCTATCGCCGGGATCCTTAATTCTCAAGGAGAAAAGATGACCACCCACGGCTACTTTACTTTTCGAGAAGAAAAAGGAACGAAAAGGCAGCGTCAAATGGGACAGAAAGACACGATCGAGGGGGAGACAAGACGGTGGAAGAAAAAGGAAGCCGTCAATTACATAATGCATTCGAATCCGTGATCCATACGAGCCGCACGATCGGACATCCGTCTCGATCTTGACGTGTTAGTACACAAAACGAGGGGATCGTGTAGTGAGCGATGAGCGAACCTCGAGGTCATGGTCACACGACGTCTCGCGAACACCGCGTTTAATCGATCGTACGATACGTTAACTGTACCGTTTTCTTAATGCTATGCATGCACAAATAAGTAGCATAAAAATCTTACAAAATTCTACTTATAATACATCGAATTAAAGCTCGCGCGAACATCAGATTCTCGTTCGTGTTCCGAGTATAAAATAAATCAACCAATTTTACGACTTAGACAATATTAAGAATTGTGGATAAATCATGCGTGTTACTTTTAGTAAACTTTAGGCTTGAAAATTACGTATCGTTAATGTCATTACGTGATATTTTTCTACCATCGAATCGTATCGGATTCGATTTTAACGAACAGAAAGATGTGTCCAAAGAATCCTCCAAAGTAGTTGATTTTCGAAATCAAGGTTACGAGATATACATCGAAAAGTAAAGTTAACCACGGTTGAATATTTTCATCGAATCACCTTTTGAAATTCTAATCTCCCCTCTAGCCTTTTAATCCTCTTCGGTCTCTCTCCCTCTCGTTCTTACACGCACACTTCAATAATTCAACAGTAGTCTCTCAAATGTCATATCATTTTTCCGTTATACACCGTGATCATTTTTCACTTTCGAAGATTCACCTTGAACAAACGTTTCTCGGAGAGGTTCATTTTCCTTGGTCGTAAGTTTTTCTCGTTTTCCATAGATTATCCGGAACGTTGTATTAAGAACGGTATATCGGGAAAACGTGATCGAAAGTTAGGCGTGAACTCTGTTTCGAATCGTGAGACGGTGATATCGTCGAGGTTACGGTCACGAGTTTCCTCATGAAAGTTAACTAAATACGATACTGTTTTCCGAGACAGAAGAAAAGTTTTTACCCTTTCATTCCACTTGTAGCAATGGAACTCAAATACAACTTTACCGGTAAGATTTCTTTCGAAAGTATTACACGGCCCCCTTTGAAAGAAACGACCATTTTCCGAGATAATGTTATTTGTTCGAATGATCACGATACGCTTTTAGTTGGAAACGACGAAGAACAAGGTGCGTTAGTTATAAAAAAAAAAGAAAACGTTGCGCAATATCGATGCGCCAAAAAAACCTGATATCACTCACGTTGTTATCGCTAGGAACGAATTAGTGTCTTATTACGCGGCGTCGAGTACACGTGTAACTTCCTTGTAATGTTCTCGGTTTTCTGTGTCAGCAAGCATCAAACGTTTCAGAAATATTATCTACGATAAATAATGGTGCACTGTCATTAGCGATCATCGAAGCATAGTCACGCTATCTTCGAACGAATGACCCTGCTCGCGTTTCCACCTAAATCGTTCCAGGAAATGTCACTAAAAAAATGAAATTATTAACATTTCGAGAACTATTTTCGAGTAGTACTATATGTGTGAAACTAGTAAAAACAGAAGAGGCTGCATAGTTGTTTTACAGAAATGGCACCGAATAGATGTTACTGGTTCGATTGCATATAATCTAATACCGAGCATCTAATTTCCACATTGTTTTAGATAGCGACGACAAACTGCGGAGAAAACTGCGCAGAAAGGAGCGTCTGCGAAAGAAAGAAAACAAAGTAGGAATGCCTCGAATATGGAGCTGTGGTGCAATTTCCCGTTTCCGCCGACCCTGTAGCGAGTTATCTACTTGCCTGCGCCACAACGAAATCTCGCATGCGGTAATACGGTCGTAATCTATTTTAATTCCGGCCACCTGATATTCTGTATCGTCCTCCGATGAATAAAACAGGCGAACAGGCCGCCATCTGAAGGAGCGCGACAGATTAATATTTGATTTTTTCCCACCATCCCGTATCGGTATCGGATTCGTTCCATTAGAATGTCCTCTCCTATTCGGTGAAACATTTATGGAAATTGGATTTTTAATCGCTTAAGCGATTAAACGCATTGCCTGCATCGGAGAGAACGAAAATCGCGAGCAGTCGCTTGAAAATGAACTCAATCTGTCGTATACATTAAATGCCGAGATTTCGATCTCTCCATCGGGGTTGAAACAGTTGTTTTCGATCAAGAAAATTACGTCCTGATCTTTCGTTGTACGACTTTTCTAATTTTACGAGGGAATCTATTTTGAAACGCTTCGAATGGCAATAACGGGTGGCGATCTAGCACGTGGTCCGACGACGCGTAACGATCCAACGCATCGCACGAAACGTAATCGTTTTCTTTTTCTTCCGAGGAGAAGACACAGGTGATCGCAAATTGCTTCCAGAGTTGATTTTGTTTATAGGGTATCTTGGCTGATATCTATTCTTCGGTTAGCTCGTTTTGCTTTCGTTGTTGTCTGGATAACACTTGTTTTTCCACTCGGTCGCACCGACGATGATATTCGAGAATGAATGCTATCAACATAATTCAGTGGAGAAAAAGCTCAGTGCCGATTCGCAAGCGTCGCGACGAATCGGGATCGATGGAAACGGGAAATCGGTTGCTCGGCTTGGCCATTCGTGTAAACTCGAGTCTAGGCAAGCCTGTCAACGAGTCGACCTGCATTCTCCTTTTTTCCCTCAAGGCGATTCCCGGTCGTCTACTTGCCAAGACGCGTTTTTCTACGCAGTTACTAGTACACATTTCGTATTCTTCGTCTTTCGACCCCGATCATTGGAATTTTGCTTTTCGATTAACTTTCATTCTACATCTGTATATCTGACTTTCGTTCGCGAGCTTACCATACTCTTCATCCCTAACGCTCGAACCAATTGCGTTCGATATACATTACATCCATAAATCCACACATGCTGCGACGAATCTGACGGTGATTTAAATTTCAAGTATCATCTCGATAAATAATTTGCAACACCGATAAATGTAAACTTTGAAATAAAACTTGAACATAACTTCAGGTCGAAGAATCGAGCGATCTGAAGTACCGCGAACTTTCAGGCGGTATCGATCAAACGGAATCGAAGAGGCATGTGTTGCTATGAAGAGTTTTGTGTGTTTTCGAGGTGCCAATTCAGGAATTTTAAGTAAACAAGGATTTTAAAAAGCATTGTATCGCGACTACGGAATACGATAACGCTGCGAGAAAAATATCCTCGATTACGATGCAAGAAAACGATGATTGTCAATCTACTTTGATTGATAAGAAACTTTCCATCGAAACGAGAGTCGACGTTCCAGAAAGTATCGACTTGGATGCCAAAAAATCGGTTAGAATCAATTTGTTTAATAATCTTCATTCTTACGAACAGACAGGGGTAAGTTTTGAAGAAAACGCGGTTAACTTTGTTAAACTAAACTAAATACATACAATTTGTATCATTGCATAGATTTAATTTACGTTTGTTATTATTCACGATGATGTGTCATTTTTCAAAGATACCGGAAGATGCGTCGGCGGATTTCGAAGCTTTAAGTCCATCTACAGAGCTTTACACAAAAGTGGAGACAGATAAACAAAAAAATGAAGGTCCATCGATGGACCAGCAAGCATCCACGGCAGAATCGATACCGGAAGTGAATACCGAGGACGACTGGTTGTCGTATCTCGATTGCGACGCGATCTTCGACGTGACTTGCGAAAATTTGTCCTATTATAATTCGACCAAAGCTGAAAAAGACAGCGACAGCGATATGGACGACACGTTAACGTTCGATGACGCCGAAGATTGCGAAACCCTGGTCCGGGACGATAATTTGTCCAACAATTGTTGCAACAATTTATGCTGCCAACGAAACGTGGACGATTTTGATCGATCGCCCGATAGAAATGTTGTTTCTTCGAAGATTTCGACGATAGCGATCAGAATCGAACCTCAGACCGTGTCCGGGAATCAGGATTCAAAAATCGTCAGCGAGGAAGGTAAAAATGATCGGCAGGATGTTGACGATAACGAGACAATCGAAGAAAATAGCAACGACAACGATCGACAGGATATCGATGGAAATTTGTTGGAACAAGTGAACGAGCAGACAAAGAGTCTCGATAATGTAGAACGTGACGATAACGATAACACGACTGAAAAAGAAGAGCAACGATCGGACAATTTTGATTTCTCGAGCGATTCTGACGAAGAGCACGAGAAGAAACTGATATATTCCTCTCCCAGTGTCAACATTTCCGCTTACTTCAAGTTCAGAGACAATTTGAAGGATCCGAAGTTTGAAGCGGCTTTGAATCGATTGGATCGAAAAATTTCTTGCGATACACGAATCGGTGAACCTTTGGCGTTGGAAGAAGTTGAAGAAACGTCGACGGAAGACGAAACGAGTCAGAGACAAGAAGCTTCGATTGATCCTGTGCAAGAAAAAAGATCGATACATGTGGAGCCAAGTACTCCAGAAGAATATTTAGAAAAATTGGCAGAGATCACGGAATCAAATTGTCCGAAAACCGAGGAGCAAGTTCAAGAAAGATTGAAAAGAATCGCCGAAGGCAAAGCGGAAATAGAAAACAGGAAGAACGAGGCCTTAAAAGATCTATCGATGGAGTTCAACGAGGTTGAGAGACTCGTCGCAGAACAGAAAGCAGTCGAGACAAACGATTTATCCTCTAATAACGAGTTTCCTGAAGAGTCCGATAACGAATCCGACGCAAGTTTAAAGACTGGCGATATCGAAATGCCTTTGACGAAAGATCAGGTAGCTGAGAATTTCAAAGTTAAAACAGACGAAGACGAAAAACGTCGAACAGAAAAGTTACAGGAATGTCTACAAGTTATTCCGCTGGAGGATGTGGAGCAACTCGTCGAAGAAGCGGTCGAAGATGAAACCAACTCGAAGACGAAATGCGAAGTGGATCAAGGGAACAAGTTTGAGGAAACAATAGGGTTAGACATTTGTAACAATTTAGAAGAAACTTCGAGTACGAGCGACGAGTCGAGGGAAGCGAATAAAATGATCACTGGAATTGTCGAGGACATTATCCTTGAGACGGAAGATTCTTTATTTTGGCATTTTATCAAGGAACAGGAAGCGAGAACGTACATCAAAGGAAAAATATACGAATTCGACGAGAAAAGACACGGTGTCAGGTAAAATAGTGCGAGCACCGTACAATATGTTCCAAAATGTTGAAGTAAACGATATGAAATTTTAGAATGACCGAGGATTTCCTGAAGAAGCATTGCAAGCTGCTGAAGCTCTATCAGACACCGCACTTGAACGACGTACTATACCTGCATTACAAAGGTTAATATGTTCAGAAATAAAATGAACATTCCTATATCGTTTACCAGAAATTACGATCTTATGCACGTATTCGTACATATAAGTAACTTAAAGTCGTAGGGAATGTATAAATTTCATTTCTGAAGAATCTAACGAGTGTCTCGACAATTGCAAAAATAATGAAAGGAGAGAAAATTAGAGGTTACATTTTTCAGGTTTCTCTTTCATCGAGAATATAGAAAAGTACACGGGTTTGAAGTGTTTGTGGTTGCAGAACAACGGGATCCGCGAGATTGCCAATGTGGAAAATCAAAGCGAATTAAGGTGTCTGTACCTTCAGAACAATCTGATCAGCAAAATCGAGAATCTTGATTATCAGACGAAGCTCGACACCCTGAATCTCTCTCACAACACTATAAGGAGGATCGAGAATCTCGGTGAATCTCGTACTAGTCGATGTTGGTATCCTTGATGACCTTGACCTTGACGTGCCTCTGCTTTCAGATAGCCTCAAGTTCCTGAATACTCTAAACCTGTCGCACAACTACCTACGAGACACCGCTGACATTGAACATCTCCGATTGCTGGACAGTCTCTCGGTACTGGATATTTCTCACAACAGGATAGACACCGAGCAAGTTGTTAATGTGAGTCCGTTATGTTTCCTTAATCGTGTGCCTCGGGCGTATACAGCTCCGACGGTTGTTTCAGCCACTCGGAACGCTTCGGGTGTGATGTAATTTTCGTATTTTCACCACGGTGGAAGCACGTTTTGTAACAACGCGTTTCTTACGACTTTTACGACTATAAGCAGTTCAATTTTACATTTCGGAATCTTCCAAGTTTATCATCTCTAATTTAGAGATGACTATTGTACGATTTCGAAAACAAATGAACATAGAAACCGAGTAGAAAATTCTATAGATTCTAGGGGACATGAAGGAATTACGAGTAGCACGTCTGGTAGGCAATCCAGTTTTGAAGATGATCAAGCTATATCGCAAGACGATGATCCTAAAATGCAAAAATCTGAGGTACCTCGACGACAGACCAGTGTTTCCAAAAGACCGCGCGTGCGCCGAAGCATGGTAAATTATAATCAATCTCTTTGACCCGGCTGTTTGGAAGCACGATGGGTTTTAATTAACGAAACTGTCGCGAAGACAGGATGCGAGGAGGGCCCGAGGAAGAAACTGCTGAAAGGAAACGCTGGAACGACGCGGAGCAGAAGAAAATCAATGACAGCGTACAAGGTGTGTAAAAATCGAAAGGTGAAAAATACGTAAGAAACGATCGACTCTTGAATCGCGTTTTACCAGTTTCGACTTTAACACTAAAACTACCAAAACGGTCAAATGACTGCTCCACAAGTTTCCAACTATAAGTTACACAATTTGTTAAGCCGTTTCTTGATTATTTATCTTTCAATTTAATTTTAATGCCAAATGAAGTACACATTATACGCCGGTAGGTTCGGTATTAAGAACCGGCCATTTTGTACGAAGAATATCGATGAAATACGTTCATGTAGTCATTTTCATCGAAGCTTAAGCTTCGATTTGATAGGACGCAAGTGCCATTTTGGGGTACTTTTCTGTCATCAAATTGCATCGGACATTCGATAGACGACGTTCTAATGGAATCCACTTACTTTAGCAATCTCGCAGAAGTGAACAGCGAATGATTACCAAAACGGTTTGAAGAAGTAAAAAATAACCGGTAGACTAGTCAAAGCTTCGAGCATAGTATTTATTTCCGTCCATAATCGTTCGGAGTCGATGTTTGAAGCGTCTGCTTAGAAAATTGCAAACCGATCTAATCTGTTATCCGTTCAATCGATCGCTAATTACCTGCGGACCTGCGCCCGCCCTCGAAAGCCCTGATAAACAAAAGGAAGCTGTACAAACCGGTCGGGACGTCCGAAAAGGAGGCGGAGGATAAGAAGAAGACGAAGGAGGACGAAGAAGAAGTAGCTGCCACGAGCAAGCTCGTGTGCACGAGCAACGAACTGGTAAGAACTAGTTTTGTCAAGGTCTGGTACAGAATTCGTGCTTCGAATAATATCACCCATCGGTCCCATCCACTATTTGATCATTCACCACGCGATACCCCCCGTTGATGTTGTTCTTCTCGATCCAACGTTCAAGCTCAAGCTGGAGAGGAAGAAAAAGTCAGGTGTCTCATCCCCTTGCGGCTCCTCCGCGTCCTCGTCGGACGACGAGGAGGTGGAGAACGACGGAACCGTGCAAAAAGGAATCGAGAAAAGCGACGGAATCGGGCCAATGGCGGAGGAAGAAAGAAAAACCTCCGTCGACCAAACGGAGCTTATATTGCCCTGGAAAACTCAGGTATTTATGCTACTATTTTTTTCGATACGCATAAAATTCGTTACGACTCGGAAGGAATTTTCGCGTGTGCCGTCATTAAGTGCATAATAAAGTATAGATCGTTCTGTATCGTATTATTTATAGAAATCGCAAAGCAGAGAGTCCACGATATTAGTAGAAGATATAACAGAAGAGAAGGAGTATGTAGCAGGCGATGGAGAGAGGAAGAGGTTGGCCAAGGAAATTTTGGACGGGAGAAGAAGCATGGACGATCCACCGGGTGGTTGTGCTTTGGAAAGAGAACTGGCCCATTACGAGAAACTTGTCCCGGAGACGAGCAACGAGACCGCAATTACTTGTAAGTACCGGTAGGGGGACCACGACGATAGTAAATAATACAGCAATGCCGAATACGATACGTGCAAACGTCGATTTAGCCCTTCTTTGAGCCGTCTATTTCTTCTTATTCTTCGTTTCAGCCGCCGAAGTAAAGAAATCCTTTCAAAGTACCTCCGTTTCTTGCGATATTCTGGAATCGAAGAAAACCGAAAATAACGAGGAAGACGAACATATTTATCAGGATATCATGGACAATTACCGAAGAAAAGATGATGCACATCCTCTGAGCAGTCAGCTAAGTAGCATCAGACAGGACATGAAGGGATTCTGTGCGGACATGGACAAGTTTGTCCAGGATAATAAAATCGTCTTCGAGAACGGCGACGTGAAAGGTTTCTGGGGTGAGAAGATGCAAAAAGAGTCGCATGAAAATAACGAACAAACAGACTCGGCCTTGGCCACCAAGGAAGAAAATATTAAATGGTGGAACACGAAGGAACGAAAATTAAAGGTTCAGGAAATTCTGAGGAAGCGAGAAGAAGAAACGAAGAAAAAACCAGAGGATGTACAGAAGGTTACGAAGAAGATTGAAATCGTCGAAGTCGATGATAAAAAAATCACAAAAGAAAAGGACGAAATAGAACTCACGCCCTCTGATAGCGTCTACGATTTATTAAATTTAAAAACGTGTCAAAAAATTCTTTTAAAAGACGTGCGGACCTATCCCGAAAACGAGGACGCACTAATATTTGACGAACCTACGCAACAAGAAGATCCTTCTTCCGGTATCCTTAGCTCTCTGTTCAAAGAATTGAACGGTAAAAGTCGAGTGAATGCAGACTTAAGAAAATCAAAAGCAGGTAGCCATTGCGAATTGCCAGTCATAGAGGAATCGGAAGAAGTGAACGAAGACGCTCAACGTAAGAAGGTATCAAAGAAATTTGTTAAAAGAGAACTTGACGACGCATCGAGTAATTCGACCGATAACGAATCGGATGCCGAGTCCATAGTAACCGTGATCGATCTTTACGATAAATCGACGAAAGGACCAAGTTCCGGTCATAAGCAGAAGAATTCCGACACGATTACGAACACGATGGAAGAAAGTGAATGTAAAGTTTCAGAACAGAATACTCGGCGATCAAAGGTTGAAAGCTGGAATAAAAGTTCTCTGAAATCGTATAAAAGGACTGGCGATAACGACTCTGACGATGTTGCTATAAAAAGGTCTCATTTAATCGAAGAAATTGATACCGAAAAGGAAAAAATTGGTTGCGACGTGGCTGAAAGATGTAGACGACACGTGATGAAAGAGGCGAAGGCTTTCATGAAAAAGAAATCGCCTCTGATCGATCAGTACATAGAAGATTTTATAACCAACAGAAAACCTGGAGAAAATTCTATACCGAGAAATTACGAGCAAATGGACTTTCTGGATTTGTCTTTTGCAAGGACCGAATCTTCGAAAAAGTCTGACGAGACGAGGAAAAGCCTGAATCTTTATCAAGATTTTTGCGAACATTTGGATCGATTGAACAGCGACAGGAAACTTTTGATCGAGCCAGACTTCGCGAAATGCAAGAAAATAGATCTCGAGGAAAAGAAAGGCGACGTTCTATCGTCAAGGGAGACCAAACAGTCGAAGAAGGAACAAACACAGCCATTGATCGAGGTGATTGAGAAAAATGCAAGAGATCTAAAGGACGTCGAACAGCCTGAAGAACGGCCACCTGTTGACCCTGACGATCCTACGATGGACGCTGCGTTAAAAGACAAGATATTGAAGAGCATAAATGCTCCGAAAAGCGAGGAGCAAATGGAGAGAGGGAAGAGGTCGGCTGAAAAATTGATGAAGGTGTCTAGGGAAGCTATGGCCAAAAGAAAATCGATGCTCGATCAATCGTCCAGCAGTTGTATTCAGCAATTAGTAATTTTAATTAATTTCAAATGACTATTTCATATATTTCGCGTTTTTACGGATAATTTTAAGTTTTATTTTAATAATCCTACCTTTTCTTTTCAGGAATCCGACGAAAGCAGAATATACTTCAAAAATCTATTGAGCGAGAATTTTGCGCGACAAGCTGCAAACATCGATCGGTCGAAAAAAATTGAAAAAATCGTCGAATGTAACTCGGAAACTGAAGAACAAACTACTGTAAATTCAAATGACGACAACCAAACGGAAAGCGGAAAAGCGAGAAAAAGTCTAGAGCTGCAGGTCATACAACAAAACTGAAGATGCTTCCTACAAAAACTTTAAAGTTAGAAATTGATTGAATTATATTTAAATTTATAATAGAACAAACAAGTCTTAGCAAAAGATTAATGTTGTCAAAAGTACACGCGTGGATGAGTATCATAGGTTCTTTAAGTTAAGTTGCACCTCTGTATTCTTCTTCCTTGTATTCGAATAAACGAGTTAAAAACGAAGAGGTAAGGGCACATTGTATGCCCTGATCAGCTTTGAGAATATTCAGTTGTAAAAATAATTCGTGAGACATTTGAAATGAAAAAGAAATAGATTGCGCCTTTTAGAAAATAAAGTTAAAGATTAGTAAAAATCTAAGCGAAATACGACAGATGGCAAAATAGAGTCGATAGTCTTCTACTACGTACACTTTATTTTTCATTTTCTTGTCCACACTCACATCAATTATATAATAATAGTAATGATGATGGCGGTGATCCGGTGAACCGTAATTAATAGTAAGAATAATTAATCCGTAATTATGCGTAATGACAATCGGCTGCTTGCAAACGAAACAACAGTCTCCGACGTTCTTACGTTCTCGTCGTTCCCCGAGGACAAATCGGGCCACGAAAATCCATCCTTCGAATATCCCGTGTCCTCGCAAAAGCTTGGCAAAAAGCTCGTGATACTTTTATACGTATATATAGGATGATATCGGAATGGAATTTTTCTTCTCCCTTTTCTTTTATCGTAACGTTCTCGTCGAACCTTGTTTGTTACATGTTCAACCGTTTTTTATATTTCCTTTCATCAAAGTTCGTCTCTTGTTTTCATTTTCTTCTATTAGTTTCTTTTTTTTTCATTTCTATTCGACCATTTCCCTTTCCGTACGTTCAGCTCGTTTATTTTATATAATAATACACGCCAGACGAATGTCGTTCTCGCGTGTGCTCTTAAAAACTATCTTATACTGTTCTCTCTCTCTCTCGTTCTCTCTTTTTCTCTGGCTCATCGCAGGAAGTAAAGAAACGTACAGATACATTATACTTCACTGTTTCTATAATTATTACAATAATAGATTTATAAATTGTCCACTTTCCCTCTCCCATGCACACTAATTTCCCTGGCGTCCCTTTCACGCGACATCAAGCAAAACAAAAATCGAACATTCGCACACACGTTAGTCGCAGAGTTTTTCATACACGATTATCACACGCTCACTCATTCGTTTGCTCCCTAATTGTAAGTTATCCTCTTGAACTATACCGACCATCGAGGAAATGGTTATCGACGATCAGAGTTGAATTAGAAATCGGCTATCAAAGGGAATGGATATCATAAAGTTATTTTGGAATCGCCGACAATATATTCATCGATACATCATTGACAAACGCATCTAATATACAACGTAGAAAATAAATTTTCGAAGCAAATCCTTTCGAGTGTTCTAAACATTGAACAGAATCGAACATAAATATAGTAACTTACCCCAGGGCAAATAAGCTAACTGAATAAGAAATCGCCACATGATTTACGAATGTAAAAACCGATGAATACAACGGAGCCAAAGTCAATAATGAAACGATGGAAATATTGCTGGTGATTTCAACGTGAACTGGATATCGTATGTTTCCATTCCAGCATCGATTCAAGGGATCCCTAATGAGAAAAAACAAAAGCAGACAGACAGAATCTCGTGATCGCCGATCAACACTTCCTTGGTCACATTTGTGTATACATACGTTTATCTCTTTGGGTTTAAACCTTCGCTTATTATATCGTATCGTTATAGTGTCGGTTGCTCTGTTGCTTCCATCGCGGTTAATTAGTTTAATTGTTTAATGCATGACAGCCCTTACACGTTACGTTACAGAGAGAGAGTGTGTACCTTAACGACTAATGCTTGTAGTATTAAAAGGGGTTCAGGTTATCGAACAAAATAAAAAGAAAAATCTCGAAAAGCTTGCCGCTATATGGATTCTTTCTTTTCTATCTCATGCTCGATTTTATTCTCGCGATCCAGAAACGTAAAGTTAACCTGTTAATCGGAATTGTTCGAATAAAATGAAACGATTTGCAAGAAGCAAGAGGTCGGAAGCAGCATATTGTAGCGTACGCGATTGTAGTCGCTAAAATTTAGTGACCACGATGAACGCGTCAACTGGTCTTACCAAGGACTATATGTATTTTCAGACAAGTTTCACGCGCTTCCCCGGTTAACAGGTTAAAATTCAATGAAAAGAAATATAAATAACGAAGTTTAATCTGTCAGGAACGCGAAAACTGTGTCGAATTTGCAATCATGTCTTTGGGAAGAAACGAATATTGGAAATCGATCGTCGGGTTGTGCTGGCAATAATGATTCGAACTCTGTTCGTTCGATCGCTTTTATCAGTCTTCTTTGATTCTAGTCCGAGAAAAATTAACGTCGATACCGTTGATTCTTCGCGTACTCTTGATCCCTGTTTTTTTTTTTTTTTTTTTTAGACGAGCGTGTTCGCGCGTTTTTATTGTGCAAAATTGTGTACGATTTTCCCAAGTCGCCATTCTTCCGATTCCTAACCGCAACTATCTCTCTTCGTGTTTCCTCTGGTGAACGTGTCTCGTCTTTGTACTACGATCCTTACTCTCTTTTTTTTATTCTTTTTCTTTTTTTTTCTGTTTTCTTTTTTCTTTAAGGAGGATTGTCATCGTGCGTTGGTGTTATCGCGTGCGAAACATTCAACGAAATGTTCCGAAAAGAACTATAGTTTATCAAAACACGTAACGATAATATAAATGCTTCCCGAAAGATATGTCACGACATACTGTCGAATCACGCTCCAAATAGTAAATATACTTTTGCTAAATAGTAAATATATCTTTGTAAACGAAAAGGTAAACATGCGTTCGAGAGCTTCCCGATGTGCAAACAGGTTATTAAAATAGAGCCATCATTGTTGCGGAAACATTTTAAAAAGAGTTTGTACTATGGTCCAAGGATGATCGAGAATCTGACAAATTTTACTACGATAGTTTAAAATCGATGCTAAAAGCGACACAGACAAACTAATAGAAATGCACGAAAGAAACATTTCTATCCTTTACTTGGGAACTAACGGACAAATGAAAATAATGCAGGAACATCGTGTGCGCAGTGTGTTGCAATGATTTCACAGAATGATCAGCATGATTGCAAATTCGATCGAGTATGGGGGGAAAAGTAAAGATCAGAGATTATTACGCGGCTAAAAGTCGTCATAGACCCTCGAAAGAACATTCTTCCCACCGAATATTATCGATCACCGTAGAATCGATGAAAGACAGCTTGTTCGGATGAATTTCGATGAAGCTCGTCAGACGATTTCCAGAGAAAGGCAAATTTCAAAAAGATATCGTTTGCGTCGAGCGAAGCATTCAATATCGCAAAAATTTGAGAAATCTGCGTTTTCGCTAAAAATTCATTTATAATTCAAACGAAACTACCCTTCCAAGAATCGAAGAACACGCTTTTCTCTCTGATAGACTCTCGATGTTCTTCGATTCTTCGATCCTATTTCGTGTCGCAATTATCTTGCAATGCGAATTCGAAAATCGAAAGCAACCAATTGTTATTCCCTCAAGAGAGAAAGAGTCTAAAACGAAATTGTATAAAGTATATTCGTCGTAGAGCGTCTACGAGAACAGATACCGTGAACAATTATCATGAAAAACGTTATCTGGTAAACAGTGTTAAAATCTTAAGATAAACAATGTAAGACTATTCGCAACAGTATCGATAATAGAAACGGATCTTACTAATAGGACGCGTGAGCGATGCATATTTCCTGGCCTGTCTAATGCTTCTTCGCCTTCAAATTTAATATTCAGCCCTCGCTGACGAGGTTGTACGAGATCGTAGAAAAGTCGATTATATTCGATATTAAATTTGACAGCGATGCACTTTTGTTTGACCATATCCATGAGAAACACAAGAAACTCCTAGTGGACGAGTTAACATCTTATCGATGGATAACGCTGTCCAAAGTTTACTGTAGTACACAAAGTAATGAATTAGCATTCGAAATTACATTACACGACGCGATAAACAGTAAAAACTGTAAAACGATTACAAATCGAAACAGAATGAAGATATTTTCCCAACAGTGTTTATAATAAAAAATCGATAAGCAATTTATAAGCACCGTAATACGTTTTTGTAGAAAAATTACAGAGGTTCCATCGATAGGATATTAATTATGTTATCCATCTTATGTCGGGTGGAAATTTCAAGATATATCCTCTGTGACCCTTTAGAATAGACAACGATCGATCGTGTATCATCGAAAATCATATTTCTTAAGAATTTCGTGATCCATTCTTCGAACACGAGTGTTCACGGATTTATGTACATCATTTGTAATCGGCAAAATGCAACGTGTGTGTGTATACTTGTGTGCATGTATGTGTTTGTCGTGAATTAGAACGTTTGCGTGGTACGCGTGACAGAATCGAATAAAAGAAAGGAAGAAAGGAAAAAGAAAAAATTACAATTAAAACAGGAATTTCGAGTGTTCGATGACTTCAGTCTCGCGTAGAAATCGCGCCGGCTTTCTATCGAACGCATTTTGGTCGATTCTACGCACGATTCTCCTTATTAAACGAGAAACGAGGTGTTTACAAAGGATACACACAGCTATGGCGACACCTAAAGTGTACACGAGAAACATTCATCAGGCGATATTTCCTGTTAACTGCAGAGTTCTCTGAATAAACATACTACGTCGCACGTTCATTGTCTAACTCGATTACTGGGATAATTAATGGGGAGGGATTAGCGCGAATGCGTTTAGAGCACGTTCGATTATTAACCCTGGAATGACGCAGTTGGGTCACTTGTTTTAACGGGGTGCTACTTGGATCATCGAGAACTCAAATTTTTAAACGTAATTTGGTAGAATAATGATATTTCTAAATAAAATCGAAAGATCTAAAGTTAAATTTAACTCGAGATCGAGTTAAATGCAACTATGAAAATACCGAAATATAAAATATTATATTCAAAGCAGAAAAACCTGGAAAACGAAACGAAAACTTAATTTAAAATTAGCAAAGACCCGGTTCCGCCGTTCGAGGGTTGAACCATACGTCAAGTCACGTTGACCCACCTTCGTCGATCGAGAGTCAAAGAAGGCATCTTGCTCTCGAACCACCTTCTTTACGAGGTCGTAAGATTTGTCCTTTCATACCGGATTCTCTTTTCTTATTCAAGTTCGTGGGAAGTATCCTGTCCGATAGGATATACCGGTGACAATGAAGACCGATGGAGACAAGGATCTCTGTGTCCAGGAGAAATCTACGTCTTTTCCTTTGTCGTTTTTATCGGAGAAGGACAATAAGTTTTGTTTTGTTTTTTGAAGTAAGAGAATATTAATTATCTTTCCTTGGAGCTGTTGAGAAATCTACATCCCTTCTCGTTGTGACCGGAGAACAAGGATTGTTTTTTCTTCAAGTCCATGCGAAATCTACACCTTCTTCCTTGTTATTCGTAGAAGGAGAGTAAGGATTATTTTTCATTTAAATCCATGACAAAAGGTGTTTGTTGGGTTTTGGAGAAGAACAACATCGACTATCTTCCTTTCGTGTCCATGAGAAATCTACGCCATTTTTTTTTGTTTTGTTGCTGTTATTTGGAGAAGGATAACACGGACTATCTTCCCTATGTTTTCTAAAGGACAATAAAAACGCGGGAATCGCGGATTTCGTGAAAGCAACGTTCACGAACAATGATACTCAAATGAGAGCTAATCTAGCCGTCGATAATTTATTATTATTATTGTTGTTGTTGTTATTATTATCATTATATATATATATATATATATTTGTATATGTATATATATATATTTTTCTTTTATATATAAAAAAGTGATGAAATCCTTGTAACTATCTATCATTTAACAACGAAGACGTACTTCTTTTCTTAGTTGTCTTTTGTAAGTTCCCAGATGAATGTACATACACATTTTCTCCAAGTTTTCGTCGTTCTGTTCTTCAGAGTTTTCCATTCTCGTCCTAGCGATTTCCATTTCGAGTGTTCGATTGTATAGAATACACGCGCGGATGTATTATCTATATCGTATTTTTATATTTGCTCGTAACTTAAAAGAGGCAGTATTCCTGATGGTTTTGCTCGTAATCCATCGTCGAAAAAGATTTTACCAAAATGAGTCGCGTCGGCACGTCTTTCCTCTATTCTCTTCGTTTTCTTTTTCCTACGCCGTGCACACGTTTCGCGTTGAAATAGGACCCAATAATATTTTCACGAGTCTCTCTTCTTCGTCAACGAGTACGCATCAAATAAAGATACACGGGCCTTGGTGTGATAACGAAATCTTCAAATTTAGCGGTAAAAAATAACCAAAACTGCACGTTTCGTGTTTTTCCAAGTACTTTTATTCGTCTTATGCTTTTACGATTTTTAGAAGGAAAAAAAAATAAAAATCGATACGTTACAACGGAATTGTTAAAAAAAATCAGTTCCTGTACTCTTGTCCGTGAACAAAAGAATCATCGGAGAATAAAAGAAAGACAAGAAAATTAACGAAAAATAACAAAGTCCTCCAAGTTCCACACATTTTTGTGGACTTTCTTTGCGCGTGCCATTTACTATGACTAGAGACATAATAAATCGTTAATTTTGCATGCTATATTTCGTCGACAGTATGTATACGTATATATGTATATTTATATATATGTATATAATATATATTTTTTGTCATACTCGTACAAAGAATAAGAAACCATATTGTTTCGGTGGCTCGAGGCTTCGAAATACAAAAATGGAAAGCCGTCTTCGAGAAGCCACGAAATCGCGAAATATAAAAAGCGCAGATCCTCTGTTTCCTTTTTCCCAATTTTTTGTTTGTTTAACCCCTCTTCCTTCATCTTGAATAACGTCCTAACGTTTCACGAGAAGGTAAATCTCTTGCCTAAATAATATTGCAGTAGACTTTTGCTATACCGTCACCTTCGCAATGACTATGCAAACTAGACATTTCAATTACCCAATATATCGCCACTTTCGGAAATTTTCCTCCGTCAAAGTTACCGTACATGTCGATATAACAAAAGTCTAATCTGTATAGTATTTGTACTACGGTTAAATTTCAAGTTTCGTTCTAATTATAATTTGTGCAATTAAGGATTGTAAAATCCGATGTACCTTGTTTGCAATCAATATAAGGCAAGAAGTTAAAGCTTTGTCTTGTAGGAAGAGATCATGAAAGATTTAACGATAAAATCGAAGGAAGATGGTTTTGTTTTTAAATTGGCTGAAAGAGATCATTTTTCTGTTTGTTTGCCTAACCGGTAAGAGATGTGGAGGCAAGTGTGATATAAGCGAGTGTAATCGACAAAATTTCAATCGAAAAAGAAGAAAAATAAAAATAAAAATAAAGAATCGATGACAAACTTTCGTTTCTTGTTCATTCACGTAAAACAACAAGGTCTTTTAAAAGGTTTCTCGATTTACGTACTTGTTCTTGTAGGAAAACAACTGTTGCTTCACGCATTCCGGAAGCCACGCTTCTCGTTCATTCATTCATCTCGAGTAGACTCGACAGTATTCAGAAACAATCCAATAAATATGCGTGAAATTTTCTTCAGGCCGTCATAATGATCTCGCAACAGCTTTCTATTTACTCCGATATTATACACAACAATAACAGCAACAGCAACGGTGTCACTGAAAAGACAGAAAAGAATTTAATAGAAAAAAGGAAACGGAAACACGTAAGCGTGGTAACCGGAAAGCGATAGGACCGTAATCCCGCGGTACTGAACAAGTGGATTCACCGTTATCTCCTTAGATACTTATATATTAAATATTAATAATTATAAATTACAATCATCATTAATAGTAATATTAAACATTATCATTAATATTATTACTTTAAATGCATACACAGTTTAAACACCTAACCTCTGTTTTCGACGAAAAGAGGAGCAATGTATAGGGAGAAGATGAAGAGACACAGGAAGTGACGGATGAAGATGAAGGACAGATTCTCGAAGGACAATAAAAAAAAGAACACGAAGTAACACGATGGAAAACGTACAGATCATCTAGGAAAAAAAAGGAAAAGGGCGAGTGATGAGGATGAAAGAGAAAGAGAGAGTTTGGTCTCGCGGTCCGTAACTTCGATCCGTGATTCTTTGGGTCCTATTTCAAAGGAACTTCTAAGACGACTTATCTCGTCGAGAACACTTGCATTCTTCGTACGTTCGAGGAGTGTTCGGTGCTGGACCGATGTTAGAGAAAGACGTGAGACTCTGCTTTTGGCGAGAGTTAGGAGGAACTCTTCTCGGTCTCGCTGTTCTTTGATTTGTTTTTTATCTAGAGAGTAACAGGGAATAGAGGCTACAAACTAAACGATTACACGTTTACATTAAATAATTCCCTTCTTCCGTTTCGTACTTAAATGCTGGCCATTGAATTTGGGACTTGTTCGTGTTGTTGCCTTTGTTTCGTTAACTCTTATCGCTCGTTTCTTTTTATCTTTTCCTACAACGACGATCCTAATTTCGATGAAAGTTAACTTAAAAAGAGTATCATCAATTTGTTTGCCTTCTTCGGTAGGGTTTCTCGTTTTGATTGGCAAAATGTCCTTCCGCGCTGTCGAGACCTTACGTACATTCTTGCACTCTAACAATCTCCGTTTAGCTCGAACATTCACTCAACATCTCAAGGACAGAACCAAGAACGTAGAAAATGGCCTATATAGCAGTGATCTATACAAAATAAATAACGATAAATCTATATAAAAATTAAAGATATCAGTGCGAACGCGCGCGGTTATAGTCGCAAAAGACAATACGATATTCGCGCCAATTGTATCTTTATCCTTCACGCCTTTTTTTTTCGTAACCAGTCACCCTCGTTGGTAGAAGGGGATACATGAAATTCGCGGCAAATTCGTGGAAATCGAAACGGAAAACAAACAATAGAAAATGAAAGAAAAACACGATAGAAGAAACGATGTTACTTGATACGTCGGGACTTGTGGATAACCCATTATGTATTTAATGGCCTTTTGTTTGCGGTACACTTCGCGTTCCTGTGCAAATGTATGTATATGTAGTTTTCTCTATGTAATCGTATTTAATACACGTGCGTACGGTGTGCGTGTAGGTTTTTAATGCAATATGCGAGATTATCGTAACCTTGCCTGTTCGTCGACATATACACGATTCGTACAATAATACGTACTACATAATAGCTATTTCCATGATCGTGTTTGACTTTTGTGCCGTGCACGAGCGACCGTTTTCGTTCTTTCACCCGTTGTTGTGGTACATGCGCGACGCGCTACGTGCTGTGTAGAAGAACAAGAAAACGAGGAGGAAGAAAAAGAAGAATAAAAAGGAATAGATAGAAAAAGAAACACGTGTAAAATCAACCGCCGGAGCAGCCGTTTAGCCGGCGCTTCATCGGCAGTGAACGCTCGGAACCTTCTTTGTTCGCAGGATACAACGCTTCCAATGACATCCGAGTTTCAACGCGTTTTCGTGGTCTATTCTGAACCTTCGAACTCGAGATCTTCGATGAGCTATCGATAGTTGTGCGACCGACAGCACGTGCTCGTCAAGTGATCCTTGAGACAAGGGGAGGAGAAAGAGGAAGTGCGTGTACGCGTGCACGAGGACCGGAGAGATTTTTGGCTTCGTCTCTGCCTTGGTGCTTCTCTCCGTTCTTTCTTTCGCCACGCTTCCTTTTCGCGTGTCGAGCAAACGATCTTAAACTCATGCTAGAAGCGCTGGTATTCGCGAGTAATTTTGTCGCCAACCTTGCCACGACGCAAGGCTAAATCGACGCCGCGTCTTCGATAGTCCTTTTTACCACCACAACCCAAAACGTTCTTAAAGTCGCTGCTGCTGCTGCTGCTGTTACTTCCCTGGGTTATCTTGCTGTTCTTGCTCTGGTTGCTGCTGCTACCGATGTTGTTGCAATTATTTTCAGGTTGCCCAAACTTTCTGATCAAAGTCAACTTCGGCGAGGCTGAAGAGTAAGTAGCCTCCGACGAGGATACGGACACGCCGACTTCGGTGGCTAAATGGTGGTATTTGATGCTTATACTGTATGCTGATTGGCTGCATTTGGTTCTTTGGAGGAACGTCTTGGGATGAACCCCAAGTTAGTTCCAAATACGAAGGAACGAGTCCCAGGAACCCGTCGCTACCGCCATACCGTCCTCCGTCACGCCCAAACAAGACACGCGATTATCGTGGCCAGCAAGAATTCCTGCAAGTAACAGACGAAACTCCTCCATAAAGTACTCTATATTACGTTTCCTATTTTCGGCTCGTACGATTCAAAAAACAGTACTGCGAATCAACTTTTGATCCTTTGCGAACACAAATCTATACAATCGGTGGAAAATTATGTAACGGAGTATATTATACAAAATTTTATCGATAAAATCACGATAGTACAAGCACTGGACTGGATCCTCTCGGCGTAATTACCAACAAGTCTATGCGACGAAGAGCTCTCACAACCATTTACGAAGGCAATGTAACGAGAATCTACTAAAAGACAACCAATTATGTTCGCTCTAATATACCTCGGAATAATCGTGAACGAAACCAAAGGTATAAAGGAATCAGAGAAAAAAGTACTGCCCGCGGAGAGAAGGCCTTAAAATAAAACTTTTCTTCTCTCCTGAAAAATTTCGCGACTCCAAAAAACGTCCACGTACCAGCTCGTTCAGCCCTCATAGAGTCCCATACGTTGCAGTTGAAATCGTCGTAACCGGCCAATAATAATCTGCCACTCTTGCTGAACGCTACGCTGGTGATACCGCAAATAATATTGTCGTGACTGTACATCGCCAGCTCTTGGTCTGCCCTAATATCGAAGAGTCTGCAGGTTGCGTCGTCCGAGCCCGTCGCAAAAGCGTATCCATTCGGGAAGAACTAAACGGTACAAAAAAATAAGTATGCAACAGTCGAGTGCAAAGAGCTTTGACCCATCTCCAAACTCAACAACACTACTCACACTCGTTCTAGAGAATATTTGTTAAAAACGATTATGCTCTTACCGTGACAGCATTTATATCGCTCTCATGACCAGGGAAAGTCTGCTTGCAGGTTCCTTCGCGAATATCCCACAACTTTGCGCTCGCATCGCATGCACCGGATACGAATGTGCGCGTGTCCGGTGCCAAGGATAGGGACATTACGTCGCCCGTGTGACCAATGAAGGAAGTACACTGTTGGCCAGTCTCTATATCCCACAGGGCACTGGTCAACAGGAAAAACGTACGGTACATTGTAACGTCCTGATACGCGTGCATTTGTAAACGAGATGCGATTACCGATTAAAGAAGGGGCATCATAGGAACCAAGGATAAGGATGATAGGGTAAAATATATTTTCATTGATCATTCGCGTCCAGTATCTTCCTAAATCGTAGCAAGTTATCGTTTTGATTAGTACACGAAAGAATCGAGTGTACGGACTGGAAGGAACAAGAAAGAAAAGGTTAAATTAAACGATGCTTACCAAGTCATGTCCCCGGAACTGGTGACAATTTGGTTGTCGTCATAGAATCGACAGCACGACAAATAACCAGTATGACCTGGTAGTTCTCTGCTAACTCTTACATTTCCTTCTCTAGTTTTAAGACTGTAGATGGAACAAATGTTGTCCAGCCCACCGCAGGCTACGTAACTACCTGATGGCGCGTACGCACAGGTCATCACCCATGAGGAACGCAGAGGAATCGCGTGAACTTTATTGGTAGTGTAACTATCCCAAACGATCAGCTTTCCATCTTGCGACGCTGACACCAAGTTTCTATCGATCAAACGAAACACGGACAGACTCGTTACTTGTTTATTTTTCTACGGTACATTTGGTAACATGTTTCTCGTGTATGTACCTTGAGTCACTGCCCCAGTGCATCGCGTAAATCTTGGCCAAGTGACCGCGGAGCGTGCGTCTCGTGCGCATCTGTATCCGGCCAATGGCCTCCATGCCCGACGTGGCTTGCACCAACGTCGTGTCGCATGCTGCTTTCCTGGCATCCTGAGAAACAAAATTCAACATACGCATAAGATATCGAGTTTCGTTTCCCGCAAAAGAGAAAGAGCTAATGTTTGAAGTTACTTGTTTGTCCTATCCGCGCGATAAAATAGAAAGACATATTTTCGTCGAACGTAATATCACGCAGGTGAAATTTTAAGGGGTTAATGAATTTCGCGTGAAAATTTCGCTCGAGCTCGTGAACCCCGTCTATGAAAGGTCAAGTGTCGCGTTCGAATGGAACAGCGAAACGAGTAAAACGAGGAGAATTTCAGAAATTACAGGGATTCGAGAAAAAAAGTAACTTTTAATCCATAAAACATGCTTCGTAACCTTTCGAAACAAATTCAGCTTCAAATTGATCTCTTTTAAGTAGCATTTTGTAGTACTTGTAAATTAACGATTACTGATAATCGTTAATTTCTTCGTTGCACTGTTACGTATTTGATTTTTAACGTTCAGGAAAAATGAAATGTTACTCTTAAAATCTGGGGGTCGCTGTTGGCGTTGTCAAGGATCTAATTTACAATCGCTTGTGCCCAAATTGATAATAAATGTTTCAATTTATACAACCTAATAACCTAACATGTTTCGACAAAACATATGGAGGATCCAGGGGATGTAAGTCGTTAGCGAAATTTAAAGTTGATAAAACAAACAGATCTACACGTGTAACGAGGATAAATTATTGAAACACTCGAGGAGGGTATTTAAAAACGTTCATTCTATTTATCGCAACAACGACGTGTGTTACACCGTGCACGCCTGACGATGCGTGTAATTTCACGCACACACGAACAACAGAGAAAGAGAGAAACCGACAGCGAGAAGAAACAAGATAGGAAGCAAAAGAGAGACAGAGAGAAGAATGGTGGCGTATTGATCAGAGAGAAGCGACGGTTATGCCGCACCCTACCACCACCACACACACATACACACACCACACCACTACCACCCTTCGTTTCCACCACCATACACACAGTAGAATCCACCGATTGCCATCGACGAGGATTTTCCACCGACAAACAACTTCTAATTCGCGCCAACTCCTAACTACTCTGGTCGACGAGAGATCGTCCAATGATTTTTCTGACAATTCGTTTTATTACCAGCCGAATTGTTAGATTTTCGATGAAGTTTACGAGCAGTACCGAGAAAGGGACGAAAAACGAAGCTACTCCGAAAATCGAACATTAAGGATCAACGGTGTTTGTCGCTTGGCCCAATTCTAAAAAGATTTGGACAAGATAAAGCAGGGACGATCTCTTTAATACTATTTTTAGAGGGATTCTCGCTGTCGTTGTATCGAATATCGACTTTTAAGGTTGGGGAAAAGAATTGAAGTCGATGTAGTTGGGAATGTTTGAAAAACCTGTTCCATGACAGAACGATACATCTATATATTCTTTGTGGAAAAAGAATGTATTTTCAAAATGATAAATTTTTAGAAAAACCATTTTTATTCTCTAACGATGCACGATGGAAAACGTAGCTGTAAGTTATAAAATAAAATATTTGTCTTGTCTTTTGGGGAACTACAAAAATATGAGATATATCGTCTGTCCTCCTACGAAACATAACACGTTTATCGATCTACAGATATCGACAAGATAGAAAAGTCGCCAAATAAAGAATAACAGAATGTATAATAAGCTTATTGTCTGCAATTTTACTAACACCTCCGCAACATCGGATATAGTAGAAAACGAAAAACAAAGAAAAAAATAAAAAAAAAATCGCTGACTCGTTACAGGGAGAAAAGGGGTCGGTTGTTTAATGCCAAGTGGCACTTCGAGCCGAGTGACGCCCTAGACTTTTTTCTTTTCAGACAATGCACGCCGCTGTTGCATGTAGAACTGTTGCTTTGTCCTCGATGGTTCAGAGATTGTCGGTAAACAAAGAAACTGTACGAAGACGAAACTCGACTGTAGATTATTCCAACAACGGTTGCTCGAGTAACACCTAAAACTATAGGAAATGTTAAATTAACGCGAAACGGGTCGACGACTCAATGTCATCGTAACGCGTTATCGTGCGCATGGTTCTAGATTAGTTCACGCGACAGGAAATTGTCGCGATAGAGAATCGTGTCCACCGATGATATCGAACAAACTATGCCGAAGAAAACTTACATTTTATATAGTATATCGATTGAGGCTATTATTTCGTTCTAGTATAACTCTAAGGGTCATTACACGTTACAGTAGTAGGTACAGAATTAGTTTAGAGAAATGATCAACTTACTCGAATGGCATTTTTCAAAGCGTCTGCCTCCTGACGAAGGGTTTCTAATTCGCTCATGATGCCTATTTTAGCGGCGTGCCGTGAACTCGGTGAAACGTTGAATAAACGAGAAGGAGGTGGTAGTCCACCCCTCGATGAAACCTAGAACGTGGTGTCCGAGGAATTGGTTAAATTCTATCTAATTTGTCCTTTCGGTCGAAGGCAGTCGGAGCCCAGTGTCACGCCGTCGATGCTTCTTTTGGTGAACGATGGAGCAGATCCTCGAGCTTCGCACCAGCAGGAACGGGAGGATGAGACGAAAGAAGAACGAGAAGAGGATGACTGAATCTTCTTCTGCAGCGGGTACCACCAGTCTTTCCAAGTCTTTCTCTCTGATCTGTTGCTGTCACGGCTTCCGCTTCCGCCGCTACCACCGGAACCAGAGCCAGACCACCGCCGACTCTCCCGCCCCACGCGCCAGCTTCGACACCTCCTAACGAGACCGTTGCCACCCCTGTTAACAAAATTACCGAAAATTACTTCGTTATTCTTAATCTGCAACTCTTTCGTACTTTCAACGGAACAAGATCATCCCGAATGAAACACGTTTGTCCTTTCAGAGCGTGTATACGCCATTTTAGTAGTTGACCGTTTATTATTCGGGGGCGTAAAAATACCTACGCGTCTACCGTCTAAACATCTACTTTTCGAGAGCATATATATCCGATCGTCCAAAGAGTTAATCGTGAACGCGATAAGTTTTCAGATCGGTAACCGACGAGGTCAGGGTAAAAATTTTAGATGTTGCACGCATGATCTCTAGTGCCGCTTGTTTTCTACATCTTGATGCATTCTACGAACACCTGCGACGGAGTAGAAACACATGCACAGTATATAATGTAACGTCTATTACATCTTTATTAATCTATTTTTACGCAAGCCTGTCACATTCGTTGACATATTTGTGTCACGGACAACGCGTTTCTTCGTTCGCGCG
This sequence comes from Megachile ligniseca, assembly GCA_945859555.1. Taxonomy (NCBI): domain Eukaryota; kingdom Metazoa; phylum Arthropoda; class Insecta; order Hymenoptera; family Megachilidae; genus Megachile; species Megachile ligniseca. The sequence continues at coordinate 11,034,032 of OX243787.1, forward strand.
TCAACAAACCGTCATTAATCTTCCATCCATTGCTAGATAAGACGCGTAGCGATCTCAGTTTCTTTAAAAATTGCCTTATCAATTCTAGATTTGCCAATGTTTTGTTAATTTAAAAAGAAAAAACGCGTACACGAAATACCACTTTGCAAGTTTCGGAGTTAAAGCGTTATTTGTAACGATTACAAACGAAGCAAAAAAATGTCTACCATACGGTGAACGGCAACTTGTAGTTCTATTACGTGATTTCTAACCTACAGGTACGTAGCTTCTTTCTACAGGTTCGGTAGCTACTTCTTTTAGTAAGTTCATTTTTCAAGCTGCATCGGAATTTCGGTGGCAACGAGCGTCCTTCACCTCCAAAAGGTCTCGCAACCCGGGGAATCCGAGGGCTGTCGATCCAACGGAAGGTGTTCTCATTTTCCGGAACCAACTGTATCTCTCAGCGCATGAGCAAGCACCGCGATTTGCGGAGTGTAATACAAGGTGTCACACAAGCATGAACCACCGAAAAAGTTTGACAATATTCCGAAATGAACGCAACTCCAGGCACTCAAACTCCGATCCTTTAACCCTAACTCCATAAAACGTTATGCTAAAAGAACCGAATCCCACAAATTGACGAACCACTATCAAATCTATTCATAATACACAAACTTCTCGGGCAGAAGTTGCTTTGAATTAACATTACTTAAACTATATTATTACGCTAATGATATTAATTGTTCAACCACTCTAGTATCCCTAAAACCGATAGACAATGGTATAAACAGTTCGCACTTGCAAAGTGTTGCGAAGAAATAAAAATTAAGTTTCAAGCTTAAATTGCATTTTATTAATGCCTACCCTTTATTCTGGCTTATACTTTAAATTCGAAGTATTCAATATGTATAGAATTTCAGAATAAATAAAAATAAATGATGTGCTTGAAGTAGATCTGAAGATGGACCAAAATATTACTGGAAATGTATATATCTGATCAATTGCTAAGCACCATGGAAAGATTAAATTTAACCCTGCCTAAGTAAAATCTATAGTTTGTCAGAAGATAGGGCTATCAATGCATTAATCCCCGAAGGGCAGAGTCAATCATCCAGACCTACGAAGTTCAAGTTTTCAAAAGGATAATATTCATATATTAAACAAATAGTATAAATATTGGAAAATAATGAAATTTAAACTCTGAATCATAAAGCGAACGAACGAGGATTCGTCTGTACCACGAATTAAGTCTGACCCTACCTAATCGTAACGTATTATATTTGAAAGTTATGGAAATTAAGAGCCGTAGCACACTCGCCGGTACCGATTACGAATAAACACGTTTCGAAAGAAGCTCGAAGGAGTACGAAATAGAAATAATTTTGTCCGTCGCTTACCCGGTCCGTCCACCTTCCACTCTTGTCAAAGCGTCATGAATCTCGAGCAAACATAACCTCTCCACGAGCAAGGTCCGTAGCGAGTACAGAGGGTAACGAGCTGCCTTCTTGAACCCGTGTTCCACCGCCAGATTGCGCGGACGAGGAAACGCCAGCACAACCAGACGTTTTTCACGGGGAAAGCCGGAAGAAAAGCACTTTTCAAACGGCACGTACACGCACACGAGAACCGGTGAAATGTACGCACTGGTGCGGGCTCTTTTCCATGCCGTGTTCAGGGAACCGTGGAGAACCGACGACGAATCGATGAACGCTCGTCGTGGCTCGCCCCACTTGGCTCTCTTTTGCACCAACACCCTCTGCTACGTCTATCGTCTCTCTCTATCCTTCGTTATTCTACTACTTCTTCGTCCGTTACTCTCCACGCTCGACGAACTCGCGTATATACGCGTACACTGGTGCGCGCGCGCCGCCACGAGACGATGTATCGGGTCAGGAAACACCTTCGGAATATGCGAACACCTTGAGACTTTACAGAGGACAAGGTGATCAGGAACACGGAAGAGAGTGTCGAGAATGGACAGAACCTTGGTTACGATTTCGAACCACACCCAGGGAGGACGTGGTTTCGAGAGAACACCGGCTAGGAGGGAAGAGAAGGGATGAAAGCGACGCTGGCGCCACGGCGCCGCGTACCGGCTCGCTGCCGGCGTCCTCGCGAACCATTCTAGGGCTCGATCCCAAGAAATAGGGGAAAAATGCAACGTGCTACGATTTTCGCTGAAAATCTTCAACCTCGTTACACTATTTTGGCAACCGTTCAAACCAGAGTACAGCAAGACACGACGATGTAGTCGAGTCGTAACTCAGACCCTCGGAAACCGATATCAAGGGATATGCAACACTCGGTACATTTCTTCGTACTTTCACTTCCAAAGAATTTACGACTTCGCTACATCATGGCTGCGATCTCCGTTGCTTATTTTAGTGATCTTGACATACTAAAACCGCATTTGGTGATCGTTAATGATTAGCGTTAATTATTTTCTTTCTATCGTCCATCGCTCTGTAGGTTTAATTCGGAGGGAGAAGCAATTAAGAACAGCTACTCCCATCGAAAACGTTTCAGCTGCCTACTCGTGCAACACATATCGAATATTTTGATAGCACCGAGATAGTATACAGCCGATACGATCGAAAATTGAATGTACTTGCAAATGGCTCGGTTTCGTTTCGTTTTGACGGTTCGGAAAGTTCCCATCTAGTCGAGTCGGTAGATTATACGGAAATATCCGCAGGTTAGGTTAAGATTTAGTTAATCCAACACAGAACGTCTAACTGGATATCTATTTCTAGACTGACCCATTTCTATTGGACATTTTTACGTCCACGTCATGTTCATCTTCGTTATTCGCATGTTACAGATAATATCAAACGTTATCTATAATTCGACGTATCGAAGGCAACTGTAGCACATGGAGTGCTACAAAATTCTATTAAACTTCGCGAGAGTGGCACAAAGTATCGATCAGCGGCGAAACGCTTAATAATTCTTAAGAAACGAAAACGTGTTGCAAATTTCAAACCTTAACGATCTTTCGGAATAACGTTATACCACGAGTTACGACGTTCCTTTACTAAGATCCCGCGTTGTCGAGCGATGTATCATCGCTTTAATAAACCTCAATGATAATCGTTCAAAAGATCCGAAGAACACGCGATTAATGAAGTAGAACGTCTTCGTTAAACTCAACATAGAAAATCTGCTGACTCGACCGTGTTCGACCTACATCCCATTTATCAGTCTTATCAAGGGAGAATTCAGAGAAACGTTTCCCGGCATACAGTGTGATGCTCGATCGAAAATGAAGCGCAATTACTTTCTACTTGTTGTCGCAACCAGTTGGAAAAAAAAAAAAATATAATTAAGCTGTCGGTATCCGTTGTTCCCGTTATTCCAGAAGCATTCAAGGACGGAAACGGAGAGAGTTTGGACGCGCGTAACAGAAGACTCTTCTATCATTCGGGATCCCCTAGATCTTCCTACACGCGTTCCCGGATGCACGAATGGGAGCAACAGTTGAACCACGCGGGTCAACGTCCAATACGATCTCTCCCTCTCTCGCTCTCTGCCCATCTGCTGGCTGTATATAACCACGAGGCTGCCAAGTACCTCACACCAAGTGTGCACTTCGACCAAGTCCCTGGCTCGACCCAACGGTCTTTAGAATGCCGAGAAAGAATGGGAGATGCCGCGAAAGCTCTATCTAACATTCAACTCGACTACGGTTGCCGGACGCTCGTTGCCGCTGCACCTGCCAACACTCCGTTCCGATCACTGGCCAGCTGTACTTTTCTCTGCAACCTGCTGTTTACTCTGTTCTTCGTGTTTCGATGCCATTTTTCTGCAAAACCGTTCGTCCACGAACGATCGCGGAGTATCTACTTGTTGATATTTCAACCCTTATCGCGCGTATGTCACCTTTCGTCCGATAAGACTTAACTATTTCCATCGTAGAGGACATATGTCACGTGAATAGGAACAAGACTGAATAGATTGTAACGTACTCGTTAGCAGAGTCGACAACACATTTTCATGCGCCACAAATCGACAAATTTATTAATTGTACGTAGTCATTTTTATCGAACTTTACGTTTCAAATCGATACGGTACAAGCGCGGTTTTGCGAAACTTTCATAACAGTAAATCCCGTCGAACTTCCTACTTTATGTTTCCACTCCATTTCGAAATGTTAAGCTCGATATCGGAGTGTTTCGCTATAAATTTTCTGCGAATTTTACCGAGTTTTAGTAATTGTATTACCGATTCCTTACGCCGGTTTTTCGCGGAAAGTTATTTCCGTACCGTGAACCTTTTGCTTCATAATTTCCCACATTTGCTTTTAACTTTCTAACAAAACGCTTATGGTCTACCTTCGCGTACGCCCGAGAGATTTTCTCTTTTGCAAAGAAAAAGCCGGAATACCCTGTAGGTTACAGAGTAGATAAGAACACGTATTCCATTGTCCCCGAGATTGAGTTCGTTATACGGTGAACAGCGATGAAACGGATACTAACGACATTAATTATAAACAATTCTTAAATAAAGGGACTTCGTTAACCGCGTACAGGTCCCGTCTATAAAATGATATTGTGGTATTACAGCTGATGACTGCAATTCACATCGGCACGACCTAGTTTTCAAACGCGTACAATCGAGGAAGATCTGTTCGCGTTAAGCAGAAACGTGTCCTGTCTTTCGATTGCGTTACTAAGCACCTTGTCAAATTGAAAAATGAGAGACACGAATCGCGAAATCGAGAGAACGCGCATGTTCTGTCGTTTGTCGGACACGATTTCGTCACGGGTTACATTGTTATGCATTCGGGAGGAAACACTTTACGCGCGAGTCGCCGACTTTTGGCACGGAATCTCTGAGAATAGTACGGGCACAAAGAACACGCCCGTTTAAAATAAACTGTGACGCAAACCGATCGATCTATCAATCAATCTGTAAACCGCATCGCGAACAAAAACACTTGTTCGTTTTGTCTCGGCGACGTTTCCCTTTAATAGCGTCCACAGACACCGACTGTGTCTTCTCTAATGCGACCGCTGTAACAACGCGTCAACATCTAAACGTTTCGTGTACTTTTCCTCGTGCATGTAAGTACATATATCCGGTGAGGTATAATCGTCGATATTTCCCTCCGAAAATAGAAAATCATTCGATTGCTGTAAACCTATGAACAATTCAACGCCACGTTAATTTACCTACACCTTCTCAACCTCGACGGCACAGGTCGATTCTTCTTGTAACGTACAATTAGCGATAGCTACGAGTAACTCTCGAGTGGATCGAAATAGCGATGGACAGACCAAACCTCTCGCGATATTAGCATGGAAGGTGTAAAGCTTGTATCGAGTCCGATAAAAAAAAAAAATCACTCTTGAAGCTAGCAGTCGTTCGTCTTCAGGATGCCTTACTCCAGCAGGGGAGGAAAGAATATTAGTTGGTGGGGTTACCGGGTTCGATCGATGCTTTCTCTTAAAGAAAATACTGTTCTAAATCTGTGTGCGTGTATAGCGATCTCTACACACGAAACGTAAGCAAGTATACGCGTACGAAAGAGATCGAGTCGATCCCCGGGGTTGAAACACGACCGCGGGGTAACGAGTTACCTAAAATTCGTACATTCTCCGTAGTTTGTAGAGTACAGAACGACGAAACACTGGAAGGGATGAACGAGTAGGGTTGAAGAAACTCGTCGCAAGATAGAAAGAGATGGGAGATAGGTTGCGGAGAAGTGACGGCAGGTGAATGACGTCAGAAGGCGTACCATGACGTCAGAAGGTAACCTGAATTTTGGACCACTGATATTCTGGATTTTTCTTATCCTATGACGAACTTCATAAATATTTCATTTCGTTCGAAAGTCAAATCTACCGTACGTGCTGTCTTGTTATTTGACTTATCTCGTTATTGGCGCAGTGTGACGAAACACAAATTCGTTAAAAACCATCGAAATAAATAACGAGTCGATCGTTTCGAAAATGTTGACTCTATAAACAAATTTACACGATGCAAAGTAACTATGGTATCCTATTAGTATTACACTGCTACGAAAAAGAATTAGGAAGCGAGAAAATTGTTTACTTTGAGTGTTCAACGGCACAAACGGTACATCGGGTGTACGCAGAGACGTGTTAAGAAATTAAGCCGTAAATAGATGGTTTCGCTATTTTTACGAATCACAGTGACGTCAGAAGAAAGGGAGAGAGGCAAGCATTCGAATGTTTGGATTATCTCAGAATCCAGAAGACTCATGGACCGGTTTAAACGGAGCTAGATTCTTGTAAAGATCGGTGCTTTCCTAATCCTTTCGTTATCACGATATTATCAATTTCACTTCTCCCGAATATACTTAGGAAACGATAGACAAAATCTCTGTTATCTCGATTAAAACTATTTTGCTATGAGAAAAAGTCAAAGTAAGACGCACAAGATGCGTCGATTTATAACAAATCGACATCAACAACCCTTTTGCTGTTCGATCGTTTTCTAGCGACTCGTTCATCGAACCGGTAGAAAAAGGGACAACGAGGGGAACGTGTAACAGGACGTGACCCCATAAGAGGGAGGGAGGGGAGGGTTGGAGGGTGACAGGAAGGAAGGAAGGAAGGGAACAACAGGGGTTTACCACTGCTACACGTCATTGGCATTACTTTCGTACTGGCTAAAGTACTCGACGACCTACTAACCGTCCTACGAAACACGATCATTAGACATCGTCCGAAAGACCCGTTCCATTATCGGAAACCGCACTCTTATCACTGCAAATATTCGATTGTCTTAAGCACGCGATGAGCATATATTTTCGACCTTCGAAATTCTTTTCCCATTAGATGCGATCGAAATCGACTTTCAAACATTTGCGAACGAATCGTTACTCGAACGATTGAGATTTTATTCGGAGTAATTGGTCAGAAATTCGGTGCGTACATGCATCGATATCGATTGTAAATGTTTACGTATCGTCATCGTTGATTTCGCGGTTTATCAGCTGGATCTGTGAGTCACTTGCAGCTCGAACGAAATCGATTTCTACTCAATGAAAAGAGCGCTGAGAACCGATAACAGATATTATCATAGTCGCGTCTCTCTCTTCCTAGCAGAACGTTGTCAATTGAGTAAAAGACACACCACTTGTGTCTTCTGGATTCCAACGACTTTATACTTCGAACCAATTAAAGACAATTAAGACAGCTGCTGTTGCTGCAATTGGTCAACCAATAGAGAGACAGCAACTATCGCGTACTCCAGCGTACACCGTTGTTTCTTTTTTTTTTATTATACTTTAGTACACATTAGAAGTTGAATTTCGTGCAAAAACTTTGTCTCTATTCCGTGCGGAATTATCGGGACAATAACATTTTGCGTTCGGTTACGAGTGAAAATGTTTACATTTTTCTTTATCGCGCGGATCCACGTCATACGAAAAATACTGAAACGGTTGAAAAGATAACAATGTTAATTTTGTACCGATATCGATTTTATCTGAAGCTTCAAACTAATTAGACAAATGATACGATCGAAAAATGCTTGATCTAGCGTTAGCACTGGAAACAAAACGTTTCCGTGCTTAATATCGTGAGATTCAAGGCCGTGAAGTTATTGAGTTTTCCTTTGTCGTCTATTTCTTCAATGTAATTCACTGGCAATGTAAACAACATAATGTAAACACATCACGCGTGAAAGTACAGCGAAATGTTAAAGAAACCGAAGGAAAATTTATCTAATCTTTGGTAAATCCTCTGTTAACGACTTATCGGTGAAAACGTGGGTCTAAATGGACTCGACGCTGACCTCCGAGACAAGAATTAACCCTCGTTCACTGTTCAGGTTCAATTCACTCGGAATGGAAATCCAATATTTAATAACAATTTGTTCGTAAACCGTTCTATTACCGCAAAATCTTTCGATTTTTATTAAAATATCAGTGGACGCTGCTGATCAAAAAATGAAACGGTGCATAAAGGTTAATCGTTGTTCGACTATTTATCGGACGGCTAATGTTTAGCCTCGGGCAATAATTAGAAAAGCCGAACGGATGATGAAAGTGTCATATTTTCGGAGAACACGTGTACACCGACGTACAAAGGCAGCGTCGCGTGGTATTTTTATCCCGCGTATTCGCATTTTTGCAAAAACCTAGCCTCGTGTTCCCGATTATAATACCGGTTATTCCGTAGAAAATTTTCAACGATGATTATGCAACCCCCCTACTTTTTATCACTCTCGTGTCATCCGATCGGAATTCACACCAACTAATGTGTGCTTTAAACTTGAAACGTCAACATCGCCCATTTAAATCGAGCAATTTTCGCGCCATATCTGTACCGCGTATCCGTGACGGCATTCGACATAAAAAAGTCATTTTTCTTCATTTTCTTCGGTAACAACGATACAAAATGGAAATCGTGACGATCGTTATCAGCAGAGCTCTCAAAGCAAAGGATTAAAAGTACGAGATAAGATTCAAACGCGGCCGACGTATACGTTCATAATAAATACGAGACGCAGGCGTGCATTAACAGATAATGAAATACCGTGGCTCGTAATACTGCGTGAATTAGTGGTTATTGATCTCCTATGTAAATTTGCGGCAATCTCAGATATCCCTCGGCAAGCAAAAGCTTTTTTCTTCGACGTCAATAACCACGTAGCATATAACCCGTTAAGTTCCAGAATCAACGACATTCGTTCCAGTTCGCGTCGTGGAAATTCTTGAACGTGGAAAGTACGGTTTAACGGAGCAGGAAGAATGTCGTTATCGCGTGAGCCGGCACTGACTCACGGTCGCCAAAGTCGACGACTCTAAATAGTATCGTTATAAATTCCAGCTTCCCATCGAAGGGGATTTTCAACGATTGGAAACGGCACAAAAGGAGACACGGTGGGAAACGCAGTCGATATTAAAATAACCGCGATGACGGAACAGGAAAATTTGACAGTGTAGCCTAGGCGGCCGCCATATTGGCTACTCGTATCGAATCGAAGGGCTAGTCAGGGCCGTTCGTCGTAACGGCGTTCGAGGCACGAACGAATAACAGAATCGCGAATTATCGCGAAAAAGAAAATGTCGGTTTAGCGTACCTGGAGCTCCCTAACGGAGCTACGATCGTCGAAATTCCCGGCCTCTCGCGAACAGCTCCTCTCTCTCGCTCTCTCTCTCCCTCCTGCTGCGGCGGGCCTTTTTCCTAGCCTCGATTTCTCACATCGATGACTGTGCACTTTCCTTTTCACACCTCTGTCCCGAACAACGTCTCGACACGCCACGGAAGCACTGGACAATGACGCTCGAACGACCGGGACGAGTCTGTTCCACCACGAGAGTATTCCGCGACACTACCGTGACCGCCACTCAGTTTAAGGTTATAACCCGTCACTGTTCGAATTTCGAACGACGAACGCGAACACGAACTGTATCGACTATTCGAACTGGTTAAACGACTCGAACGATTGTTTTCATGAATACAAAAACTGTACGGAGCGAGCGGAGCTGCTGTTGCTGATACTGCTGCTGCTGCTGCTTCACGGCTCTGGCGGGCGGCAGGGCGGGGCTCCGTGCTTCGAGTCCCGTAGACCCCGTCGTACGTCCCGAACTCGCCGGTCGACGAAGACGCACGAATCGCTGACAGCGCCCTATTCGGCTACGATCGCCTGCCGCCATTTTCGAACGCGAACAGACGCCGTTCGCTTTTGGCGCCATCGACACACAGTTCGGCGAGTTGTACGAAATTACGAATCGCGGATACGTTTCGATCGATTTTTTCGGTAAAAAAGTGATCGCGAGTGCATATTGTGTTATGGTACACCTGTTTGTTGATAATCAACGTCGCTGTTGTGTGCTGTACGTGTGTCGGAGAAGGTTGTCCAACGATTGACGTGATTGACAGTACGGTGAGTAACAACATTTTGTACATTTTCGTAGCTCTTTCGATCGTATTTACAATTCGAATCTATTTAGCCATTCTATCCCGCGTGTATAACGATGCACCGTTGATAAACAATTATGTTTTCTCTGAGCGTATCATACTTTATCACGATACGTTGTACCGCGTTCAATATCCAATTATACCTTGTATTAGCGTTTGACATAAATAAGCTGTACTATAGCTTCCCGATGGTTGGATTAATTATCAGTTAAATTTTCTGCGATTCCGAATCGAATTGTATTTACGCATTCGAAAACTTATCGCGCAGAAAAACATTGTCGATAATACAGTGCAACCATTTCACCGATAGTAGTTTTCTTAGGAATCCGTATTTCGATAATTGCGTCGTAGTCTCTTGTTGTATTCAAAGATGGCCGACTGTTGAAGCCAATATTATCGATACACGATATCCATGTTGCGTCGCATTTTTTGAGAATACTCTTGAATAGAAACAGCAGAAGTTGTTCTCATTTATTTAGCATTAAGTTGAAGAGGTAGAAACAAATTGTCTTGTCAGTTAATCAGATGTGGGATACATGTATATTAGGGAGTTGCTCTTGCTCGAAATTGGAACGTTATTCGTAGACAGCGCACTGCGGTATTTGTAAACCGTTAATGAAGTCTATAATTTGTAAAATTATAGCTGACACGTAAAACTGAGAACCGTTTGTCTCGACAAGTAATTTGTTCCGCGCATGTTCTTTGTTAAAACGCGATGGTTCGCAACGATTTATAATTAACCTCGTGTTCGAGCACGAATACAATGATAGAACTATAAAGACAATATGTTACGGAAACGTATTACCCGACAACGTGTGCTAATTAACACGTTCACCATCCCGGGTATTATTTTTGCTCCACGTTTCAAATATAATTGTTACATATTATTAATAGAAGAAAATTGACTTTAATAATACAAGGTCGCAATTTAAAAATTAGTATGAACATATTTTCGTTGACAATATGAACTAACCATGCTATGTCGATAAGATTCAAGTAATATGACACCGTATAACGATTCGAGGTATTAATCGATCTATCAATGCTCTGAATTTCCAATGTTCCGTATAATAAGTTTAAAATAAAAATCTACAAAAATCTGTTCATATTTAATAAATGGTAACTTTCAATCGAAGTAAACACTGTTCGAAGGAATTTTCTGATACAATATTTATACATACATGTATAGTATACGTTTCCGAAGTATCAAGCTTCCGATCGCGATATAATCACAAGTTGTCGAACAATAAAATCATCCATCGATATCGTCTTGACCACCGATCGATCGTTGAAACAGCAAAACTGCTGGAGCTAACTGGCGCAATAATCAGGAGCAATAATTCCTGGCCATTCTTTAGGAAGAATCCACATTATCCAGGACTTCCTCTCTGTACATCCGACCGGATTCCATCGGAACGAGGACAACACGGTCGAGAAAGAGAGGCAGGACCTTATCAATATTATCACTGGCTGGCGAGAGGGGTACGATAGGGCGGCGTAATCGGGTGGCGAACGAGGTTGGTGGGGGTTAGGTAGGAACGACGCAGGCGCCGCGGACGACCCCTCTAACGTACCATCAGCGTCGTCTTCGTCGTCGTCGTCGCCGTGGTGGTCGTCGTCGTCGTGGTCGCCGTGGTCGTCGTCGTCGTCGTGGTCGTCGTCGTCGTCCTCGCCGATAGTGACGTCGGCCCGTTGCGCTTGCATCGTATTTTCAGTTCCGACTGAACGACGGCGACTAACGAAACCACGGAAAATCGCAGTCGAAAGAAAAAGAGGAAAAAAAGAAAAAAAAAATCATTGCGAGCGTTCGTCGGCGTTTTGTTCGGCACGCGGCTTCGAGATGCCTCTTCGCCGGTAGACGCACCCGATTAAAAGGTGGGAGCACGCGGGAAAGCAACAGTGTTCGGAGAGCAACGGTGGCCGAGATACGGTGCCGGTGTTGAATGGAATTCCTTCGCGACAGAACGTTGCTTTGCACAGGATAACGCATCTAAGAACGTTGAAAGTACAGTGAGACGCGAGATAGTTTCGATTTTAGACCGCGCGAGGTGTGGTGACTCGAGAAAACGCGTCATTTTTTCTTAGGATAACGTCGTTGGAAAATGTAAATCGCCCCGAGAGCTACAGGCAAAAGGAATAATCGGGAACAGTTGCTCGTGAACAGTGTTATCGTTGGACCGTGTCAGTGGCCGTCGCCAACAGGTTACGCTTTCTGATGAATAGTTACAGAAATATCGAAGTAATCGGCGGTAATTCGCAAGCGATCGTCTCACGGAGAATGAAGAAGAAGTATAAAAACGTTGTCGTACCGTTGGCGAATATCGAGCTGAAATGCACAACCGTCTGACCCCCGCGAAGCAGGACATTCGATTCCGGGGTAGTGTGCGTTCCGATCTGTTATCGTGAACATTGAATCAATCGAACAACCAATACCAACAGCAACACTACCACCGTCACCACCACCATCACCACCACTACCACCACCACCAGCAAGCTTCGTTGCTTCGTACGAACGCAATCACGCAACCACGAATCCACCACGTGCCTTTCTCGTCGCGATCGACGTTTCCTCGTTCCTTTCCACGATTCTTCGGCGTATCGTTTTCCTAGACAATCGCCATGACATCGCGTCTCCTTTTCCTCTCGACTGGCGATCTCGCAACCGCGAAACAGGTGTCAGGATGCGAGCTATCGGCCGATTCGTCGACGTTGTTGGATCATTGAACGCGCGAAAACGACAAGACGCACAGCACGCTCAGAACATTTCCAAGCTACCAAAGGCTTGCTGGAAATGTCCGCACAATGCGCTTCACCGAGACGTGCACCGTTTATTCCTCCGGATGTAGAGAAGCCTGACTTGGAGCCGACGAGGTCGAATCTTCGCCGGATTTCGCAGAGAGCGTCAACCGTCGAGAAGGTGTCACGATTCTGGCGAGAAACGTCGAGACAGCTTTCCGATTACCTCGAAAGCCCGAGATATCCGCAACGCGGCGTCCTTTCGTTACTTTAGAGTCAATCGAAGGAGAACGGGTCTAGGTCTACGCTTTAAAGGGAACATCGTCGAGCAGAAAGTAGTCCTGTTGCACAAACGAAGATTAAACGACGAATTGTTTCGGGCAACGCGACGTTTTCCAGATTCCTGGCGTCCTGTTCTGGAATTCGTGGGAACGCCGCGAGGCGCTGGCTTGTATCCCACTATAAATAGATGTTTTCTCGAGTCGGATCGTACGTCTCGAGCTGGCCAACCATCGGAACGGAGAGGTACATAGGCGCGCGCGAGGATCGTTCCTCGTGACACGCACGTCGCACGACGTCGCCAAGATCGACCTTCTCCTTGTCCTTGGATCAACGGAAGGATGAGCCCGCCTGTCGTTGCCGCGGATTGCTCGGATTTTTAGATTTATCTAGGTAGAAGCTTGTACCGGGGTCCAAAGGAAGTCGAGCCAAGACATCCAGCCTTTCTTTCGAGGTGAAACGCGCCATTGACTCTGTCCACATTTCAATTTTCTATCGAGAAATCGAACGGAACAACGATCCTATCGGGAGGAACAGGCAATTCGGAAAGAAGTTCCTTTCCGATCGAGAAACTGTCGAGCTATCGGACATTTGGTTTGGCTGGCCACCTTCTTACTTTTGTTTACCAAATATCGCCTTTTGTACGTACGCGTGAAAAGAAACAACGTCGTTCGACTAGCAGCAACGAATCTTCTTCGTCTGTCTTCGTCTTTCCCCCTGTACGCGACGACAAACCAGATTCAGGAACGAATATCGTGACGAACGTCGTCGATCATTTTTAGCTGGTGCTTCTCTTTGTCCTCGACGAATCATTATGCTCAACTCGTGCTGTGCTTTTTTCTATCGTGCTTGTACGCATGCTGCGAGTGTTTTTTCAGTGGTCTAGTGTTACGCGTTAATTGTTAAACGAGGCTTGACAAGCCTTCGATCGAACGACAACCACGTCTCGTCGGCCCAGGTACCTGGGAATATTCCTGAGATGCCTGTTAGACGAGGACACGTGGCGCCTAGGACAACGATTATCGAAACCATCATCAGGAAGTTTGACACTCACGGTGAGTTCGCGATCAAATCACCGTAAGACGCGTCGAAATACCGATTACTAAAAGTAAACGATCGTTTCACCCTTTCCGTACATTACAAAATTTAGATAGTTACTTTCGATCATTTAATGGTCAAGTGTCTCTCCCCTTTCCTCCCGCTAATTGTTTAATTAGCGAAAATTTGAGATATCTATGCATCGGTTGCCATTATGGTAATCAACGCGTTAAACGTCGTTGTTTATTCCGCGTGTGAACGACGTCGGTGATATATTAATCGAGGATTCATTTAAACGAAACGAAGTGGAGGAAACATAGAGTTGTAATTTCGTTTAATTAAATTTCTCGAGATAACCGAACTGGGTGTGCAATTACATTTTCATTTTCATTGTCAATGACGAATAGCGTTACAGCACGTTTGCTCTCTCTCTCTCTCTCTCTTTCGTCGATTAAACGGATTATGTTGAAGATAATGAAAACGAATGCCTCCTTGTCTCGTCATCTTATTCTCTAATTATGCGAGTGGAAAATTAAAAAGCAAGAAAAATGGGGTTAATTATATTCAATTCAAAGAAACGTTGTATCCTTTGATATCTCTTGGTTTTTTTACATCGAGGCAATTAAAGTAAAAAATTATGTCAGCGATGATATTTAAAGTCTCGTCGTTTCGCTCGCTCGAAAATAGATTTAGTCGTTTCGAATAGTTACTAATAATATGTTTCAATGTGTCTTATCACGCATTTATTGTACGCGGATCAGATTATCGAGGCGTCTTAAATAACAAATCCAATAAAACGAAATTGATTTGGACGTACCTTAAAGTACGGTTCGCTCGTAATATTCCTGACAACCGCGGAAAGTTTAATGAAATTCTTTCGAGTGGCGCGACTTCCTTCCTGGCTTGCAGATTAAAATAAAGTTAACAGCCTCGAGGTTTGTCGTATCTGGTCGGTTCGATGTAATAATCGAAGTTTCGGAAAAAGTATCAGCCGGCATATGGAACGACGAGCAGGCATCGAGCCAGAAACTCCGTTTTCAATATTATTTAAAACATCTCGACGAAGGCGAGGCTTTGTGATAGGGGAGGAATCGGTTAAATGGAGGAAAGGGGTAGTTCTGTTTCACAATGGGACAATGCATGTCACTGGCAATATCGCTCGAGTCATGCCTGAAGTCCTTGCAAGAGAAGAGGACCCGAAGAGAAAACCGACAGGGCTCGAGGCTCGGATTGATCGCGGCGAAACGAAAAAGACCCCCGTTCGATTTCCCTCGCATTGTTGCTCTTTGCTAGCGCGAATTTTCTCAAGGAAATTCCTGTGTTAATCTTGTCGCTTCGTAATTCCACTCGAGACGAAGGAACATTTTTCATAATTACTATTAATATTTTCTTACTATTTTAGTTGATTGTCAGTTTGATCGAGGGATTAGATGGTTTTTAAGTTATAGGGTGTTGGCGATAAGATTCTAACAAGCGTTAGCCAGCGAGAAAAAAAAGGAGAAATAAGTGGACGAGGCGTATTATTGCTCGTTGACAAAAGCTGCGGCTGTCGTACAGAAGGGCGCACGGTAATAGGCATTAACGCGATAAATTCTTGGGAAACCTTTGCAACGCCAATTTATATAATAAAAAATATGTATGCCAGCCCCTTCAGGGTGGGCTTTTGTCCCGGTGGCATTGCTGTCCGTCAAGCCTTGGCTTCTAATCTGACATTCTCTCTATAGCACGTGTATGTACATCCAGCCAGCGTTCGCTCGTTTCTTCTCCTTCTTCTATTTCTTCTCCTTCGACTTCTTCTTTTATCTCTTTTCTCTTTCTGTACGCCCTTCTTCATCGTCCGAGTCATCCTTTCGATACTTTTCAGCTGTCCTCTTGTGTCCGTAATCGAACACGACGTCGGAGGGCAATCTGTTTCACACGCGGAAACACATCGGCGAATCGCGACCGCACAGGCCTTGAAAAACCAACGTAATTCCTCGCGACGACCGTGTAATCGATGATGAAGCATCTATAACGCCCTCGGATTTCCTTCGCGAATAATAAACTAGCCATTCAGACGTTTCTTTGACAACGGTTCAGCTTTCTTTACCTTAGGGCGACTAATCTTTTTGCTTTAACTCGCGTTCGGAAATTGAGACGAAACGACATATCCTGTTCATTGGCAAGCGCGTTCAATCCCAACAATTAATTATTAAGAATAATTGTGCCGTTAATCATGTTCATGGGTGATATTCGTGTCAAGGACAGGTGGTACGTTAAACACACCCTGAATTGTGATCACGCGTACACAACACAGTCGAAAATGTGACATCAGGAACCTGGCACGGACTTTTCGTTTCCGTGTATGGAACTATTAAAAGTCGACAATTAGACTTGTGCTACTTTAAATTGTATTCCACGGTGGCAGGCGGTTATCGTTGTTGTTGCTTTAGAAATTTCACCTTTATCCAACTTAGTACCTCATTTCACAACGATCTAACATTCGATGAAATTATCGAGGGAACGCAAAATTTTGTTAGATGTTTGTTGCCGATAAATTTCATAAATTTATGTTATGCCGTACGAAAAACAAGAGTTATCGTAGCAATTTAGTTTTTATATACTACGGTAACGGAACACTTGAATCAGATAAACCATGTTTGAAGTTCGTGTTGAAATTTCTAATTACTCAAACTTTCTCCAGATATCAATCACGAAAGTGTTTTTTTTTTTACGGATACTTGGCAACGGTTCCAAAAGTTAAGTTCTGCAAAATTCGATAAGCTGAAAGGTTAGACTTTTGTGTTTGCACGATGTCTTACCGGAATTTAGATTATACAAGTTCCAGTAGTTCATCAATAATCACACTCGCTAATTACGTAAGATGCCGTCCAAATTCTGCAGATACTGCAGATAACCGAATAAAAACTGTTTGCGAAGGCGAACGAGCCAAAAGAGTCGAAACATCGGTAAGCGCGAATAAATTAATCTCGTTATTTGTCTAATTTATTATATTAATAACTCGTGCTGGGCTGAAAAGAGGAAAGTTTGTACAATTCGTTAAATTCGTTTCCGCTTTAAAAACTGTTATCAAATATCAATATTTTTGAGGTCCAATCTTTATTAAATTCACTCGCACTTTATCGTTAATATTTTCGACAATTTTGCATAACATCTCGGACACGTGTAAAATTTTCACCGTTTTTATTTTTATAATTATTTTCAATTCCCCAGAAAAATTTCTTTCGTCGTAGAGCTCGAAGCCCGTGACAAATTTTCGTCGCATTTATCAACCACTCAACGATATTTGTCACTATCTTTCACCGGTCAAAACACTCGTTTATACTGTATCGAACAGATGATCGCGTAAAAAATTCATAAATTCCGTCCAGATCGTTGGTGATTCATCGAACGACGACGCATCAGGGACGACTAGATCGAGATCTCGTGGAAGCTTTTCTGACCCACTTTTCCCTTCGTTTCTTCACGAAAATCGTGCGGTTGCGGTGGAAACGAAAGAAAGAAAAAAACGCTTCGTTTACGTCACGTAGCTTTGATCGTCTTCCAACAGTTACCCCTGATACGTTATCGCGATTAGATTCCGAGACTAGAATCGCTTCCGATAATTCGAAGATCAGCGAACGTTGCAGTGACAGTGGACTGGCTAGTTCGCGTTTCCGTTTCTTCCTTCTATTTTTTCTGTTCGTTGCCGTTTACGAGCAACATACGTGTACATAATAACGAGGATACATGCGGTGCCGCACGATAAATTCGTCCAGAAACTTTGGGTTCTTGCCAGGATAGATATTTAAAATTCTCCGCGGTCTTCCACTTTTTTTTCTCTCCTGGACGAGGAGAGAAGGTATCAACGCCTTGTAGCTTCTATAGACCTTAATGGAAGGGTTCATCAAGACCCAATCGATTGCTATAATTGTTCTCGAGTATATTCAGCGTCGGGACTATCTTGGAAACGATTTGAAATAATTTGATGGCATTGATTTCCATATCAGTCAACGTGGCTGAATGTGTTGACAAAATTTTGATTTTGCATTTCAAACTTCACACTATTCCTTTACGTAATATTTTCCTAATATATGAACATTTTAGTTTAGAAATTCGAGAAAGTTAAATTTAAATTTGAAGTCGAAACAATTTAGTTGGAATTCGAAGTTATTCGATTGCACAGTATTTCGAGTGAACGCTTTGAAAATGACTCGATCGAATGGATGATGGAATGTAGGAAATGCGAAGAAGAAGCGGCTAAAAATAACTCGAGAAAAGACGACAAACCGAGAACGTAGCAACAAAAAGATCCCTGCTTTTATTTTCACGTAACGCGTGTTCGCGAGTTACCTTTCTGTCGGATGGTACTCGTTAACATTTAACGAAATGTACACCCTTTCTCGTTGTGCCTACGCAAACACCCCCAACCCTTAACATAACTTGGAACTAATTAAGCTCATCGTCTAGACTAAATATTTTTATAGCACGCGTCGTTAAAGATTCTTTCGTCGTACGAGAAAGTCGTGACACCGACAAATCCTGTAAGCAGAGTTATAAAAAATATGAACGTCGAAACAGAAAATATTGATTCTTTCTCCGTTCAGTAGTACAAGTTGGGGTACTCTTGAAAAATAGTTGTAAGACGATGGCACGCGTGACATCGTCCCTGAAAAATATGAACGTCAATTTCGGCGAAACGTCGAACGCATTTAGAGCAAACGAATTTCGACCCATGACAGAATGACGTTTCGGATCTCTATATTTCATCGTTTGACCGTCTTTTGCCAGCCTTGATTTCAAGATTGTCCGTAAGCTACGAACGCGCGAGTAAAACGCATGCTCGCGTATTTATTTCGTTTGGAAATACACGCTCGCCTATTTTTAACCGAGTTCGAAATATACAAGGGTGGTTCCGTGCACTTCCCTTCTCACTCTGGAGGAAAATCGTTCCGCGGTTCATATTTATCCGTACCATCGATAGATTTCTTCTTACGCTTTCGACTGTCGTTTGTTTCTTTGCCGAGGAATACGGAACTGCACGTGTTCGCAGCTTCGCGAGAACCGCGTAGGTTCCAGATTATATCTACGAAAGAATCGAGACAATTTTTCGATTTGTTGCCAATCGTTTATCGTTCTTTTTGCTCTTTGACAGAAATATTTCACGAATCTTTTTTCTTCCTCTTGCACGTGACGCCTTCCCAACGGACGGATTGGTTGTTTGTTTTGTCCGATCATCCGTTTGAGAGGCAAAAAAGAGATCATTAATTTTCGAACGTTTCTCCTCGCCACCAGACATATGCTGATGAATATTGCTGGGCTCGGGGTAAAAGTCAGCATTATTCTCTATGCTATCGGATGTTGCATTACAGCAGTACGATTGATTCTCGTTATATCGGTACGGATGGGATTGTAGCAATTGCCGATATCGGTAAAGGTCTACCCTTATAGTGCTTTAAAATTTAATAATTTGGTAATCCCGAGTCACTTCGCATTTTTTAACAGAATAAATCTACCGATAGCATCTAACAGCATTATATGTTTTTATGCGTGTTTTACTTATTCGCCAATAAATGTAATGCTTATTCGGAGAGTATATATTTTACTCGAAACATATTGGTTTAAGGAACGACAGTAAAGATACCGTGGAGACTCGCGGAACGATAAGAACGGTCATTTTTCATCGATTCACTTTCCGCTCGCTTTTTCTTTTTTCGACATTCTATCGCAGACGTTCATCATATCGTACGGGAATGTCCTTTCGTATCCGTTTCGATGAAAATCCTTTCCAGCATTTTCACAGCGACGTCAATGCGATCGTGTCGCGTGCAAAATACGCGTCTACGACGCGTGGCATCTGTGATTTAACGTAGACCACATGCGTCGCTGAAATATCTTTCGAAATTGAGTACTGGCCTAGGCACCATTCAAATTAGCGTTATAAATACGCGCGATATCGTGCTGGAAGGATTTCGTCCCGACATTCTTGTATTTCTCTGAAAATTATAATAGCCCGTTGAGTATTTAGGTTGGCGGCGACGCTTTTACACGAAGAAAATAACGAATTGCCGATTAGCAGACAGAACAGACGAGACAGACATTTGTTTCTCGAGAAAATCCACACCGGTGAAAAATATTCTAATGCGTAGAATATAGCCGACGTTCTTATTTCGAATCGTTTATTCTATCATATCGTACATACATGTATCAAATTGTCCTTTCAATCCTTGTCATGCAAATAAAATATGCAAAATTTCTTTCTCGAGATTATACCCAAAATAGATAATTTCCTGTGCATAACTAATCGCAGACTTTTCCACTTATTACAAATTCCTAGATCCCTGTATCTTTATATCCTCAGTCTCCTAAGGACCTAGATTTCTAGATCCTTTCATCCTCAGAGATTGTGTCTCGATAAAAATGCATTCTCGCGGATTCTTCGCATAACTTATTCGGCGATTTAACGTTAAACCAAGCAGAACTAACATGCAATTTCATTGTACAATGACTTCTCTGTTTCGCTAGTAATTTTCGTACAAAAGTAAATGCGATGATTTCTATGAAAATGTGTCGGCAAAGTAATTATAGATAATTTAATTTCTAATATAAAGTGCCTACAAGGAATTCATTCTCGCTGACTCTTTGCTAGTAGACGCGGCTTACTCAGCGATTTAATATTAACGCAAGTGGGACTAAAATGCAATTTCATCGTACACTGACTTCTCCTTTATTTCGTCTTTTTCCACAAGTTTATTTAAAGCGTTTATGAAAGATAGTTATCGTGTCTGGTGTAAAGCGAGACGCAATTTTCGTTCCCCGGGCTCGGCCCGGCCACGGAGTTTGTTATTTTTCATTTTCTCGATGCTCTGCAGCCGATCTACAGCTCTTTGAAGATCTTTCCTTTCGTTTTCACGGTGCTCTGCTCGATATATTCGCGACATGGCGTTCTCACAATCGTCCCGAACGTTCATACCCACGTTCTGATGTTAAACGAGCCCGGCATTTCATCGAAGATGTCGGTCTGCTTGTTTTTCTCAGAACTTAGCTCCACGATCGAAGAATAGCAAATCTTTGTACTCGATGAAAATAAGCAATGCGCAAACTACAAATATCTATTCAATTATATTCTAACATCGAACACCAGGGGATCGTAATAACCTTCTTTAAAAACTACCGCATCTAGGGTACAATAAATTTATCGCTCCTAAAAAAGCTTACATTTCAGTTAATAAATTTGAAATAATCTACTCTTTTAATTCGCTCAGCGAAGATGTTTGTCTCGAAGTCGAACGCTCCAGATTTTTAAACTGCAGTAGACATTATTCTTTTCTATGTCACGGCGTATTAAACGTATCGTGGCATACTTATCGCAAAGAGCAATAGTGCATAATATTTTAGTTTCTCAGAACTTGCGTGAAACTTTCCGAAAGGAAGATTTAGGAGTCGTAGACGCGTTGGTGGGTAAACTGAAATTCGTGAAGCTGCCAAAATCTGCGTTTGCTGCGTTACACATTCTACTGAAAGATCGCATAAAAACGCGACGAAGCTATGGGAAACGTCTCGACCAACGTGTCGATTATCCGATTACGTTACGATTCGTTGGTTGTCGGTGTCGTGTACGTTGGTCAACGCGACATACGTTAATCTCAGCAGATCGAGGATGTTCCGAGTATTTTGGAGCAAAATTTCATCGAATCGGCAGATCGACGAAACAAGCAGCGCTTGTCACTTGATTTTGATTAATCCGAAATAACCGACTTGATCGATCGTTTCGAACGAAGGAGTGACGCAGTTCCTCCAAATATTCCGATGCGTTGAGTTACGAGCCATGGATCTTAAAACTGTCGTTCTTTCGTAGAACTTCTATTTTCTTCTGCGACACGAGGCACAAGTGCGTTCTTGGCACGGAAGACTCGCTGCTGTTGCATACTTGAACGTAGTCCTCGTGGACGCTGTTTTAAAGAAAATCGTGCATCAGCGAATGACTAACGTCATCGTGCGAGAAAAAGAAACTCGGAAGGAAAATTACCGAGCCATTCACTTCTTCAAACACGATACATGGTCTCATAATTCAACCAGTTGTTCCACTTTTCTGATCTCGAAGTAGTAGAACCAGACGTTCGGCGGCGTCCACATAAACAAGCATCGATGTTATCGGCTTTTCGTTCAAAATTTGCGCCGTCAAAAAAACATTTTCACGAAGTTTTACATTTACAAAATGTACCGCTCGATGGATTAATATGTCGACAACTATAGTAAACGCTATAAAGTTTTCAAACAACACGATCCGTGTACTTTCGCGTCGTTTGAGAATTACAAAAGCGGTCGAAAGGTCTTGTAATTTCTTTTGATCAAACGTGTCAACCTCGTTCAAACGACATAGCTAGTAATTCAACCAACCTCTTCGTTCTAAACACGATATCGACAGGTTGGAGGCGTTCCCTTTTTTCTTCATTTTTTCCAGCCCTCTCCCTTGCTCCCAGGTTTTATCGTGCGGCAGCCTCTTTCGACCTGGGTCACAGACGGATCACGGGCCAGTTCTATGTTTATATATAGGATGTTTAAATCGAACCGCGTGAGCGGATTTAACTTTAACACGACGACAAGGTCGCTCCAGCTTGTCACAACAGTGTCGTGGACTAGCGTGACTCCATCGTATTTTCGGGTTTTCGGGCAAGACGAATCGGCCACTAGTTTATCGTTCAAGGACGGGTCGAATGATAAATCGAGAATCACCCCGTAGGATGTAAGTACCATGTGCAACGCGTAATTGTTCGGTCAACTCGATTAACTCGCTGTCGTATGAATTTTTGCTCCAAAGCCAGTCAAGAGTACTTTCAATCTGTTCGTTGCACGATTCGTTGATCGTTGGCGGTAAAGAACGACCCGCGAATAACGTAACGAATCTTTTTGGTCGTTCGTAGAGTTCCAGAGACGACGGACCGTGGTCGGTTTAGCGGCTCGGAAAGATAAGAACTCGTCCGGTTCGGTATTCTGGAACAGCACGGATAGCGAAGCAGTTCTCGTGGCAAAGTGACATCCTTGGCAAAGGGCCCAGCCCTGCGAGCCTGTTACCGATGCGAACTCGGCAAAATCTATTTCTAGTTCGGCCGATAAACTCGGCTCGGGATGCGATTCGTAAAAAGAACCCCCTCGGTGTCTGGCCCATACCAATAGCTGCTCATCGTTCTCTCGCGCTACCTATTTGTTTCTTCTTTACGCTTTCATCTGCCGCGTACGTGTGCCGCGGCGCGTTCCGAATTAGCCCTTTAAAATCACGCTCCGCTGAAAATTTCTTTGATCGCGTCGCGAGCCGTTTAGGGAACGATGGTCGTCGGTCGTTGAACGACGAGCTGAAGGGAAATGGGATTTCGAGGGCCTCGTTAATTCTAACGGCACGGTATCAGTTCGCTATGCTTTCGCCATTGTATAACGCGTAAACAATTGAGCGGGTGACCATAAAAATTTAAACGCCCAATTTATGGTCACTACAGGATGCAAAGGGTTGACACTTTGATTCTAATCATTTGCCGACACATTATCGATGCGTTTGTCCACCGCGCGGTGTCTATTATTCGTCGATTCGATTCATCAAGGATAAACGGTCGAACGTCGACAGAATCGAATACCCATTCGATTTCTGTTCCGTGTTCTGCTCTTTAAACGATTTGCCAATTGGTCACGTAACATTCGAGATAATTTGATCGGGCACGTTGTTGTCGTGTTGATCAACAATGGCCATTGGCCTGGGAGTTTAACAGCGCGAGTTCCTTCGTATTTTCAATTTCCTCTTCGTTAAACGCGATTGTCCTTCACAGAATGTTTAGGCATTAACGAAGACTGACGGAGAGGTAGGTATGGTAGGCACGGAACGCGATTCAATTCGACGTTGTCGTGGTTGACATTTCTCTCGAATTCTGGTACGACGTCGGTACTCTCGCGACGCCGCTCGAAAATTGTCGCCTTCGAAATTTGCGCGCCAGTAAGACTCGTCCAATGAAATGTCGGTCATTGTACACGTGTACCGAGTTTTCAGGCTCGTCGACATACGTGCAGGGCGTGCACGTGTTACGTTTATTTTCCTACGTTATAAACTATGTATATTTAATCGATTACTTTCTCCAAATAATCCTTACTACCTTAACATCTTCTTAGTAATCTTCGTACGAGCAGCGTTACAACGCTCGCGTGAAAGTAACTTGGATCGATATTTATTTTTATAAGAAAGGCTTGCAACATTGCAACCCTTGACAATAATGACGATCTTTTCACGCGAGCTTTCGGTTCGTTGAACATTCGAGAAGGGTTGAGAACACTCGGTAAATTTGCCTCTTTAACGATCCCCGTTACATTTGCTTCGTTCCCGCTTACGATATGATCAACGTTTCGAATAATAGGTGTGGGTCTAAACATTTCACGCGACGAATGCTTTCGTCGCGAGGAGAACAGTGCATCGAAACTGACTAAATATCCGCAATTAAATCGATTATGGAGACAAAGGGCGTGTTAATTTCTCCGTGGCAAGGTGGACACGGTGTCTACTACACACACGCGCGTTCGTGCTAATTTTAGCTCCGTGCGCGTAGATTTACGGGAAGAGGCACCCTTTGAGACGCGCAATGAAAAATGTCCAAAACCGTCGCCGATTTAGAAACGATCCGAATTAACCGAGGCTTACGACGTCCGCCGTAAACGAGCTTAATGGCCGGCACCAAAATATTTGATGGTGTGCAATACTCATGCCAGATTTAGGACGAAGGTCGCAATGGGACAGCGAAATTTCGTGATTTCGATGTTCCGCCGGAAATTCATCGTTCCTTTATTTCTATACCCCGCGTCTTTCCGAAATCTATTTTTCGTTTCAATGTCCATTCGTGACCAATCGAAAATGATAACCACGATAAATTTGTCATCTCGCTCGTAAATGTTCGCGATAGAATGTTTTTTTCCTGTCATCCTCCCGCGTGATTCGTTCCTAACGCGTCTATTAATCGTGAAAGATCGACGACCTATAAATATGTGTATGTCCAGAGATCGCTCGTTCCCGCTTGTCTATCTCTACCGCGTGTTCGACCAGAAAAGATAATGTCGGACAAAGTCGGAAAGCATGCCAACCACGCGCTCTAATGAGCCGATGAAAATTCACTGTAGTCGGGGTTTCTTGCTATTCTCTGTCCTTCCATACATTCCGAGCAATCTGAAATTTATTTTAGATGATCCGACTTGTCCCTGGTGCCCGTGGAACTTAGCGAGTTGTAAATAGTTTCGGTACATTATTTATTTCTGAACGTCTCCCAATTAAACTTGGGCTCGCTGGAATGTAACTCGAATGTAATTCAAGATCGCGAACCCTTAACAGTCTAATTATAATAATAACTGCGATCAATCTGTTCGCAGATCGAAGTTTTTTAGTGGCCAACGCTCATCAAGGACTATGTCACATAATATATTGCTCGGACGGTTTTTGCCGGCTGACGGGCTTTTCGAGGGCGGAAGTGATGCAGAGACCAGCGATCTGCGAGTTCCTTCATGGGCCAATGACGTCGCCCCATGCGGTCGCAGCTCTTCGCGATGCCCTCGCCGCTGGCGTCGAAAAGCATTTCGAGATCCTTTACTACAGGAAAGACGGTGAGTCATGCAACTCCTCAATTTCTTAATATCTAATTGCACCACGATATCCGGTATCCTGCGCTCCGCTGCTTTATGCGGCAATCCATAACCGGACATCGTATCGATTTTACCGCAATTTTTAGCCGCTTATTCGCGACAGACACCCAAGCCTGCCATTTATATCCTTTCGTATAAAGGAATAAAAATCCAACGAGAACCTAACCTAACCATTCCATCTCGCTCCTGCGCTTCCTCTTAATTAAAAATCTACGCCGCATCCGACTGTAATTTTTAATGTTTTAATTATACTCACTATTTTTTAACATCGTGAAAGAGATACTCTTTGAATTTATTTTTCGTCGACGAAACCGAGCGTTATAAAAATGTCGGGGGTGTCGGTGAAAAATTTCGGCATTAGCCGCAAGCTGGTGAGATTTCCGGAAGCCGAGGCGTCGCAGGAAGCGGAAGGTCGGACATCCTGGATTCCTATCCGGTGTGTCGACTAATCCCGTCTTGGCAAGACCTTATAGCTCTCCTAGGGACATTGTTTCTTGGATTTTCAAGAATAGGCTAAGCGATTTGTACGTTTGCCAAGTGGCCTCTCAGAAACGTTCTGCTATTTTCTCAATGTTTCGTTGTCGTTTATTGTCATCGATGCAATAGATTCAATACCGTCAATTTATCATTCGAACGCGCAATGGTTATTTAGGAAACGCCGATTTGTGTTCGCGATATTCTGCTGAAATATAGGTAATTAAACTACGATATTACAATATTTTTCTGTTCTCGAATTTGCGACACAGTGTTCAATTAACCGCGAGTTTGCGGTACTTCGTACAGCTGCAAACTTTCCTTCAAAGTATTTTACATTGATCTAGAAAACCGGTCACTGTTATTAAACGTTTCTGTTGTTGTTTTAGTTCGAAACGGTCTTTACTCTCGTGCTATACCACCCTTTATTACCCATTTCTTGTGTAAAGTTTATCATTTCAATAATTCCTTTCGCTCTAATATTCCCGCCAACGTGTCTGCAGTCGAACGACGAGATCGATAATGTCAATTTACACGAACCGAACTACAACTAATAATACTCGCCGTTTCTTAGATACCGTGTTCGCGAACTAGAATGGCGAAACGCGGGTCAAGGTCGGTAAATTTCAAAACTTTCGAACTAAACCGAACAATTTTCCGTTCGTTTTGTAACCGATATTTCCACGAGTTCGGAAGCACATTCTCGACGACGCGAATTCGATTTTTGATCGACGTACTTTAACGAGGATAGCGATTTTTCTGGACACGAATCGCCGATACGTCTTCCCGGAGCTCGTAAGAACTGTTTCGTTATTTAGAGCGGGAAAATTGAATTTATTCTCGGGTCGATGGTTGGCTCGAACTCGATTTTGCCGTAGTGTCTGACCTTAGGCGCGGTGAGATCGATAGTAACTACTGTATAATTTATCATAGTCATAGCTCGAAGCCTACTGGCCCACCCGCGTAATCCCGGTTAGGTCCCTTTGCTTTCAGACTAGCACGAACGATACGAACCCTGAAAAATTTCCTTCTCGCGTTTGATTTTCCAACACGAATAGAGAACCATCGATTTTTCGCCGTTTTTCCACCCAACATTTTCATTTATTTTCTTCTGTACTTTCATTAGCTTCTTTGCGAGAATTTTTTGCCAGAAGTAATCGAGAAACCGACCCGAGAGCAAAATACACACGCGTGATGAGCTGCAAAAGAAATGAGAGAGTCGAAAGGTTGGAAATACAGCGTTACAAGTCGAAATGGCAAAGTCATTCGTTGTTTGTTCCTTGTTTTGCGAAGATGATAATAAGTAATCGATAGAAAACTCTCGTAAATCGATCCATAGTTCAGAAACGAGTACGTCCCTCTCGAGAAAACAAAGTATACACGCGTTCGAGTTCCCATCGAATTTCTACAGACATACTTTGCGAACGTTCCACTTTTTTTTTATAATTGACACCAAAATGAAACTCTATCAATGATAGGTTTGAAATGTCAGGCTTTTATTACGCGGTTCCTTACGCTACATAGTACGCATTGGCGTGAGTGTAAAGTTTCTCGATGCTGACCTTGGGACCTGCTGTGCAACCTTGAGGGATTCCGAGAGTATGGAAAATTAATCGATGAAGTGTGGAGTTTGAAACTATGACTCGCCGCGTCGACTGGACAACTTTAGTTATAGCGATGTTAGGTTAAAGGATCACTGGGAGCTTTCCCGAATTGACCTTTAAAAAATAGTAACGTCCACTTCGATTTCGGTTTCCGAATTCCGTATTTTCGACGATACCCTTACAGCAGCATCGACGTCAGGTAACTTTTGATTGGTCAATCGAGTAGATCGAAAGTTGTTCGCGTAAACAGGGTTCCAATCGAGTGGAAACAACCTCTGAAGCTAATATTCGGTTTACCTCTGATATCAACTATGTTTAGCCGTGTAAAATCGTTGCTGACGGGCAACTAAGATTCGATATAACAACTTTGAGTCGAAAGGGAACACCTAAATTAAATCGGAGTTGAAACAGAATACAGTTGCTGGATGTTAACGCCGTATCGATGGCAATAAAATGAAAATCCCGTTAACTGCTACTAATTTGTAAAAGCCTCTATACGAAGAGGTAATGATTTCTACCAGTAGAAATCTTCGAGAGTATCGATATCGTCGTTGATCGGCAACATCAGCAGCTGTGGCCATTTCGCGAAGACCTCCTCAAGAGTGGTCTCTCACGTTGTTACGCAACCGTATATACGAGCACGAGGACGGTGTTTGAAACGGCCAAGAATAGCCCCGCTTGTGTTCCATCCCCTTCTCTTGTTGCTGAAACGCCCACCCTCCCCCTTCCGTCGATCGTACCCCTTTTCGTGTGTCCCCACCCAGGTGTGCCGTGTAGTCAATGACATCACGGAAAGGCGCTCGACTTCCCCTTCTTGCAACATCCGGCGCACCTTAGCTAGCGTCGACAGGTGACGTTGCACCAGATGCTTCCCTTTCCGATCTCTTTCTCTCTGCTTTTTTACTTCCTTCGCTCTTCGCTTCGTCCGACGAGAAATTTCCGATTATTTGTTTCTCCAAGTTTCTTCGAAATCAAGATGAAATCGTTCCTTAACATTTTCATCGTTTAACATATTTAATAATTTAGTTGTGCGATCTTGGAAAATTTATTCATCGGACGCTCCATTCAGTTGGCATAGTCTTGCACTTTTGCTGGTTCCTATGTAGAAAGTGTACGCGGGCAGTGACATCTCGATCGCGGTTCGTATCCACGTGACCGTTCCGTTGCCGAGCATTAGGCCGTCAGTTGGTAGCGACGACGTTGGGGAAGGCTGTCCTCCGAATTTCGAGCGGTCCGCTGTTCCCCGCGAGGCCGGCCAACCACAGTGCTAAGATACCGCCTAAGGTGCGAGCTTGCAGTCTCCGTAACGACAGCGAGCCAAGATTAGTGTTGCTCGTCCGCGTTCCCGTCGCGTCTTCCTTTTTCCAATCTCTTATTTTATTTAGTCGCGCCGATGTACGCGCCGATGTACGCGCTGTAAATTATTAAACGCGAGTGACAGAGAAAATGCGCTCCTCGGAGATCGCCGCGACAAACATCGAAACTTGTAAATATCTGAATGTCAGGTTGGCAAGGGATTAAAAGAACCGTGGAAATATTAGTTTCTCGTGCACGTCGATTCTCGGCTCCCTTGGGGGAAACCGGGAAACGTGTCGTTGTTCGTCGTGAACATTGGAATCGATTTACGTGCAAAGGGACCGAGAGAAAAGCGAGATGAGCTGTGACGTGGAGAGCCCGGATGAACAACGCGAATGGATCCCCATGAAATTGTAGGTTAATTTTACTTGCTTTCGCGATTCCGTTCGCTCTCTCTCTCTCCTCCGCCTTGTTCTGGCACCGGGGCTTCGAAGTTGCCTCATTAAAGAACGCTATTACCTCGTGGGAACCAGGCTGAATTTTCATCCTAAAGTGTAGTGCACCACCTATGATTTTACGAGCGGTTTTATGAATTTCTCGTCGAGCTTTGTTACTTGATTAGCTTTTCTTTTTTTCTCGTCGTTCCGTGTTACGTGTTTCGTCGCTGGTTCTGCTGTTGTTTGTTAGCAGTTGGAACACATTCGGCATCGTTAAAGGACCATTCTTTTATTTGGACAGGTCGCTTTTCAGGACTACAGGTTGACGGACCAAGAGACTCTATGTATATTCTTTACACCTGTTTGTCAAAGATATTCCTCAAAGTGTTCCTAATTTCATATTAATTGGAAACCGATTAACAAAGTTTTGTTGCGGCATCGGTTATTGACCGATAGGCAATTAGTCATTGATCGTTAGCGATTTATCCGTAACTCGGTCGGAATAATAAAAATTGAGGCTGTTAAATTTAAAAGCGATTTACTCAGATGGATTATCCTTTCCAATTTTTAGGTCAACAATTAAATTCTTCAAGTACTTGAAGATAAAATTTGGACCTCAACGGACAGAACAGTAATATACATAAAAAGCGTCGATCCATTTAGCTTTTCTATTCGAACAGAAGCGAAACGCTTTAAAAGTCGGTTACAAAAGTAGTCGTGAAGTAAGCAGAAGATTGTTCGAAGGGTAGAAACGAGAAGGTCAGTCGAACCAAGCCCTTTTCGCGACAAAGGATAGTTTGTTTGCGGAAGGGGAAGGTCGAATTCACGGCAGTCCGTTCGATATAATCCAATCTTTGTTATTCGGAGGGAAAGAGGTGTAGGAATGCTGAAGATAAGAAACATTGTCGGGTGAAACGTCCACTTTTCACGATAGATTGGCCCGATAGCCATTCGAGATCGCAGACCTCGTGTGTGGAGGACCTTGAACGATCCCCTTCGGGTCTAAATACATTTCCTGTTCAACCTCTCGCGGAAGTATACGATCTCGTTTCATTTCCTCTTCCGGAATTTCGCTCGGGATTAAACAGAATCTATCGATACATTGTATCTGTTCTTGTAGTTCTAATATTATCTGTACCCTCCTTTAGAAAAAATAGAGCACTCGTCAGCTGGATACTCGAAGACATTAATTACCATAAGAATCGATACTGAAAGGTCACCTTTTTTCCTGTTATTAATTATTCGATTACAAACAGTTGGATGCAGCGGTCAAGGATGATATCTCGCAGTAATCGACTACGGAGGTAACTCTCGACGAAACTCTACAAATAAAAGAATTCTCGCTCGAAGGTAAATCTCGAGTTCGTTGAATCGCGTCTCGTCGAAGGAACCTTGGTACACGGTTTTTCAATAGCCGTTGTATTTTCAAGGTACCTTGACTTGGCAAAAATAGACGCGTTCTCTCTGTCCTCTCATCTTGTACGCGTCAGCGCGGTCGGTCGGGTTATAGTCGCGCGTGATTAGGGTCATCCGTAGTAAACCAGGTGAACGTCTCCCTTTTCGTTGCTCCTTTGTGGACGTTTGACATTTTCCTGGGTCGGTCACGTGGCTGTTTTTGGCGAGTAGTAACATCGTCTACGACGACGACGACGGCGACGAGGACGACGAAGACGACGAAGACGACGAAGACGACGACGAGGAGGTTTCGCGAGTCACAAGCCTGAAAGCACAGTTTGGAAAGGGAACGAACCTGAGCGAGATAGGAATACCCGGAGAGACACGAACGATGAGGAGAGGAAAAGAGAGAGTATGCTATTTCTGTGCACTGGTTGGCCTGCAGAACTCGTAGCCACGTCACAAGGGCATTGCACTCGGTGACGTCACGAGGGCACCGCGTCATCGACCAATTGGAGGGAGCCGTTAACCCATTAACCACTCTGCCTGTTCGTTCCACTGCGGTATCGTGACCTCCTCACTATCCACCAATCGTTTTGCCGGTTAAGCTATCCCAACATCTCGTCGAGGTGAAAATTACCAGGTGTGTCTTTGTCGCTGGTATTCGCTGCCTTTCGCTCTGTCGTGCCAAAGATACCTTTACCCTTCTTCTTGGAAATTCTTAACCCTTTCGTTCCGCGTACGCGCCCTCAAAGAGTGCACGACCAGGTATGCTGTACATAGTTACGTGTTCGTACGTTCTCGGGCAATGGACGCTCGTATAGGGGGGGGATGTAGATACGAAGCAGCAGAAATATGGGGCGCGTACGTATATCTGCGTCCTCGAACACGGTGGATGTTCGCGTATCGAGTATGTACACGGGGGTGTCTTCCACGGCCGAGCAAACCGTTGCTTTAAAACGATCAAAAATCGAAACTTTGACTAATTATCTCGTGTTCGGTTTGATGGGCAACGAATACAAGGTCACCGCGCAAGCACGAGGTAGCCATTTCAGGAAGGGCCATGTGTAAATTGATGAAATTAGAGTGAACTGGATGTATTTTCGTACAAGAGGAGCACCCCTTTCTGGATGCTTATTTATAGAATCAACTTGGCTGAGCGATTTTAGAAATTCATTTGTCTATCCCGATAGAAATTTATTAGATTTTCACGTTCCGTTTTCCAATTTACATCTTACGGTATCAATTGGCGGCGTCTCGGAAACGATGGTATTCTTTTATTCTGTTTCGTTAAAAAATATGTTTCGACACGATTCTTCGGCAGCGATCTAAAAATATGATAAAACGACCTTCGAGGTTTTGCCGCGGCACCTACATCCTCCAACAAATCGCCGAGCGAAATTTTCTAAGGTGTCAGAGATTGGTTTCCTGGCAAAATCATCATTTCATCATTTCCTCTCGAGGAATAGATGTGCCCGACGAAAGTTCGACACAGGATTGTCGACGCCGTAACATTTTATTCCGACGCTTATGTGTTTCGTGGGTTATAATGCGCCATAGAATTCTGCACGTGTAGACGCCTATCGTGAGAACATTAGAAGTATCAACAGGAGTTTATTAGTGTCTGCGAGTCGACGTCTCGAAATAGATACGGACCATTGGACTCTGTCGAGGGCATAGTCATCGCAAAACTGTTACAGAGTCGACGGACTGTTACGTTAACGTTCGTCATAAAGCGTCGAAACGCTTCGACGAAGTTATCATTGACTTCGTGACTTGCATTCTAGCATACTCTATTGGTGGCTGAACTACTTTCGTCGGAGTAACTTGGAATATTTATGTTATGTCGATTATCTAAAAGACAATATTTTCGGTAGTATTCGCGTTTTCGTAAAATCCGAAGATTAGGAAGAAAGTCAACAGTCTCCAACGAGGATCGATCGTCCGTGTTTTCTCCGGTAGATGGATTATTAGTTGTTTTCTCGGAGGAAAGACGACGCAGCCCGTTGAAAGAGCATCGTCTGCATCCCTCCGACGTTCACCCTCCTTTTCTCGTCAAGGACGTTGCGTTGAATGCTCCTCAGGTACATTCAACCCTCGTTGCTTGCACATCCCTCCCCGCCTCTCAATCCTTCTCCTGTTCTCTTTTTTTCGCTTTTTTCTTCGCTTTCCCAGTAGCCATCTCGAGTAGTCCAATATTCTTTCCTCGTTTCCCCAGTCGTCGTTATACCGAAAGTTGTATACGAGAACGAGAGTCTAACGAGACCCAGGAATACTCGACCGAGACAAAGCAAGTGTTCTCAACATTGACTGGGTAACGCCTGTTGGTCCTTCAAACCACATTTTGCATTTCCATCAACATTGTCGTTCACGAGAAATGGTTTTCATGAATTTCTTGAATCAAGGTGGGAAGTTACGCTAGAAATACAATATACCAGCGATCGAAGCGTGAGGATTCTTTTAGCGGCTCGATGATCAACTTTTTTGAAGCACATAATCGGAAGCGTGCGTTTACCTCGGGGCATTTGCTTCGGTATCATTTTTAATCAACGCCATTTCTTCGCGTGTGCCTTCCATCCGTCCCTTCTGCCTTTCCATCGACTCGAAACTTACAGCAAACAGACCCTAACGAAGTCGGAACAAAGCAAAAAGTGTTCTTTCCATTTCTCTGCTTAGTCTTCAAGTAGGGTGTCTTCTTTAATATGCGGCTTAACGCAAGTGTCATTAAACGGTGTGCCATTTTTCTTCTACCGCCCTGTTTATTTTCGTTCTTGACCACGGATCACTGATATCCATCGGGCAACCATTAACTGCTCGAAGAGTAAACGAACAGCTCGTTCCTGGATCGATGAAGTGGAAAACGCTGTTCCCGATAATACTATTTATCAATTGAAGAGATTATGTGTCGATGACTTTTCTTGTTTACTTCATAAAGAGCATCATCCAATTGACATGCGTTTTGATGCAATCATTGATATCGCATAGGACTCGAGGAAACATTCAACACGTGTTCTCTTTTTTATCGACAGACATCTATGTCGGAGGGAGTGAATCGGTACTTAATAATTTCAGCCATAGAGTATCCCAGGGATTTTCAATTACGTTTCGGTCGAATCGTGTTTCTGAAATTTGCAAACCTCGTCAGCCGCGGGGCATATTAATTTCAAACCCTGTATCAAACGCGATGTGCTAATTAAAGGGACAGCGCATTAGCGAGAGTTTTCCAGCGGAAGGAATAGTCTTTTCGGACGAATTCCCGTGGCAAGTTAAGGTTTAATAGCACAGGCCGGTACCGGATCGCGTGAAAAACGGAGTCAGATGATAAAAAAAAAGAACAATGTAGCTCGCGATGGCCGTTTCACCAATGTTTCTTCCTCGCATGCTCGCATTTCATTCGTACCTGACAAGCCAGCTGTGCGTGACCCGTCCGCGTGCGTAACACCACCGGGACAAAGAGAAAGAGAGAAAGAGAGAGCCGAGAAAAGAGAAACAGAGAAAGAAAGTAGCCAGTGGATCGATAGGATAGCTTTGCTGTGACGTTGCCGAAGAAACCACACGTATTGCAGATATTGGCTGCTATCGAGACAAGAGAGAACGAGGATGTTCTCGTAATTCATCGTTTTTTCTCCAAAAGGATTCCATTTTTTATGTGATCGATGATCGAGCTATCTGTAACCCTTAGAAGAAAAGATTAAAACAGGTCAACGTGCGACTTTGCTGAAAGAATGGTAACAGCGCCAAATTTTTATTTTTACGTTCTTTTTTTACAGTCCAAGTACTTGAAAAGTCATTATTTACCACTTGAACGTTGCAAGCGACAACGTAGATATTCGAAAGTCCGTTACATTGCCACCGATGAGATTGTAGCGATGGAAAGTGCTTGAGACCGATAACACATCGGGTAGATTAACGATCTTTTTTTTTTCTACATTATAATGATCTTCGTGAATTTTTATGTTCTACGATGGTGAGTCACTGATGGCAATGTAACGAGAGCCTATTGCAGTCTATACATATTTTTCTTTCGGGAATAGCGAACATCCCAAAGTTCGAAACAGATTTTGTCACAAGTGCATTCGCATTCAGTCCGACGAAAGTTGTGTCGTCGTCGTAGCTAATCGTGTTCTCGTGGTTATGGGCTTCCGTGACCTTGACGCTGGCCACAAACGACGGAAACAAGCTTTTCGAAGCGATCGACCGCACGATATTCATTCTCGTGACTAAACCGTGCGACGAATTTGGTTCTCTGTTTCGTTTCTTTTTAAGAAACGATCGCGCCGTGATATGAACGAGAAATTATGAATCGATTATCGCATAAAGATTCGTTTTGAACGGAACTACATATATGTAGTTAGTTCTAGGATTAACGTTTAACACCTTGACTGCCATTATGGTCACCTACATATAGACCTTAACGAATAAAAAGATGAAAATAAAAAAATGACCTAGATATTCTTAATAATTCGTATCCGATCATACGTGTCAGTTTTCACTGTCAACGTGTAAAGTGGCGTCGTACTCCAATAGCCTTTTAGAACGTTTCAAAATATCGATTATTAGTATAAATTGAAGCGAACACAGAGGATTTGTACGACAGAGGAATCTGTTTATTGTTCGTCAGTTCGTATTTGTATTCCGAGCGGTCATGATCACGGCCGAATCGTTCCCAATGTTTTCGTCGGGGTTCGGTCAGCCTCGATCGGAAATTTCTGTTTAGTGTTCCGCGGAGCCTTTAAGGGTTACGATCGGATCGTGCTGTTATTGTATCGCGGCGATTGTTTCGAAGCTTCACAGCAAAGTGCTTTGTGCAATGAATGTATTTAAAACATTGTAAGTACCACGTTTATGCAACGTAATTGTTCTACGTGCAATTAACGACGAATATTTTCAACATTCGCAATTTATCTTCGGCCAAGTACTCGTAGAATAATTTCAATCCATTACGGTTGACAACTTTTTAATAATATTACAAGCTAATATTCTTAAGTGCGAAGAAAATTCTCATTTTATACTAAATTGAAAATTACGCTACGTATCCTTGATTTTCAAAGAGCCAATAACGTTTGAAAACTCCCTCAAGCTAGTCGAATTATTGCATTCATTAAACCTATCAAGTTTCTCGAAGTTTTCAAGAGTTTCAAGAATCTTAGACTCGAAACAAGTATCGAAGTGATTCGAAACTCTTGAGTGATTGGAATCGCTTGAAAATTTGCAAGATATAATATCGGATACCCTTTCAATAACCGCGCCGCGGGCTCTATACATTTTATTCTATATTAATGGTATACTCGACGATGAAAACATTTTTCTAGTAATATGGTATCGCACTGTCGAGTTATTCGGCCGAAAACAGGGATCTGTACCGGTGTCACGTGCCACGATAAGACCAATTCTTTCAGTCGTCACGAATCCGTAATGGAAGATTAACAAAGTGGCGCAATCGCGTTACCCCATTTAGCAATGTTACGCGGCTTCTGTAACAATCTTCGCTTTACGGCTGCATTACTTGTACACGACGCTGATCAAGACAAATATTTTAATCGAACGCAAACAAGATTTATTTCAAGTTCACCAGTTTTATCGTCGATTCTCTCGTTCGAATAAAGACCGACGTTAATCTGCAATCGTTTCGGTTACAGTAAATAATTCGCAAACGTTTTCTTAATTCAAAGAAATCTAGAACAGGTTACAATGTTCCTCGTTATCGAATAAGAATTTATAGAAGAAATTCATTTCGAGAAGTAAGCTGGTTGCTAATCGGATTAATTTTCTGTCACAGGCACCAAATTTCTGTGCAGCGAGGTGATAGCGTTAATAAGGAGCGAGGTGGACGACATCTGCTTGCAAATCATAAACTTCGAGGATCTGAGCGCCCAACCACCCCCACAGCCTGCAATTCCGCCCCCAAGCCAGACCAACAACAGGCTCGTCACACGCTGTAAGTTTCAATTTTTTTTTCTTCTCGTTCTCCCTTCCTGTTTCTCATTTGCCAGCCTCGCTCGCTCATTTTCCATGAATCCATGTAAATTTCACGTTCAATTTACGTTCGTGCAGCTCGTCGTTGCACAATGTTCTTTTTTCTCTCTCTCTCTCTCTCTCTCTCTCGAAACGTCGAAACGACCCCTTGAATCTTCGGTCGAAGATTTTTCGATCAAAAATGTGTCAATGGAACGTAGAAATATTAATTACTCCGGGATTAGGATCTCTAAAGCATGGCTAGAATATCTAACAGATATCTACACTAATCGGAGAAAAATTTGTTATTAGAAATTGGGACCACTTTATTTATTATACAAAATTTGTATCAAGCGCGGCAGTTCGGTTGCTTTTTATCAGGATTATTAATCTTGAAGGTGTCTACTGTTTGTTAACGCCAACAACGAAATGGTTTGGTTCTGTGCAGTGTGTTTGCAATTAATCGTACAGGCTAGTTACACGGGACGAAAAGCACTTTCGATCCCTTGTACGTTTCTGTTTGTCCTATTTAATAACACAGACGTTTGTTCTATTGTACGTGTGTCGTGCGTGTGTGTTTTTTTTCTCTCGCTTTGCATTCGTTGTGCAACGCCGAGGACACTAGGTCACGTAGTTAAGTGTGAACGCGGGGTGTGTCTGTAGGAGCGTACTTGGAGCACGGCGTGACCTTCCTTGCCGCAGACTGACGTTAGAAAGGTGCTTGTAAAAATTACCACCGAGCCTCTTTTCCTTTTTTTCCCTCTTTTTCTGTCCGGTAGGATGCAATACACACCGAACGGATTCTTTTCATCCGGCTTCGGCTAATGAAATTCCATCGGAAGCGAATCTCTCGCCTTCTCTGTCGTCCGCCGCTTGTCTGGTCGCGATTAAGAACCTAATTTCACTTGAAACCGATTATCTCGCTCGATTAAAGCGTCTAGCAGATTGATCGAGTGATGAGTTCAGGCTAAGTAAATCAACGGAATTATTCCCGTAAGATTTCATTTCTGGTAACTGTCTACTCATCTTTACAATCGAGAGATGTGCGATGAGAGGAAGAACAGTCGATTTTTACGTATTTGTTTTTCGAAAGAGTTCTTTCGTGTAGAGCAGAATGTACTTCATTGTCGGTTTATTCGACGGTGAAATAGCAGTCCTTACAATTTTTTAATCTTTCTGTATTTAACGCGTTGACCTCCACGATATATTAGATAATTAACTTTTAATATTTTTATAGCGTTAACGGCTGCGAAGGCCACCTGCCTGCGCTTCAAATATAACATAATCGAATAATTAACACGTTGATTGCTATGTCACCCATATGTGGGTCAGGTTTGAATTTCCATAGAATTCTATTACCTGCAGGGAATTCTTTGCGTTAACTAATCGAAAATTTTCGTATTACGTACTTCGACTGCGAATTTAACAACCAAAATATAACGCAATGTAATGAAATTTCCAACAACTTTCGAAAACAAGGATTTAAGTAGTATGCTTTCGATGTCTTACTACACTGTCCGCTTCTACTAGTGTAGGCAATGTATTAATGTGTTTTATACCTAGCGTGTCTTACTACATACGTCTGTATTTACTGTGGCGGTCGACGCGTTATCTTTTGCGGTCTATTAAACGTTTCTGATTATAAATTGTTTGCAAAAACGTTTATCGATCCATGATCGCATTGCAATTACGCTCGGTATCTGAAAGGATATAAATCGCTTTTTACAAGAGAAGAGATAGAACGTCGAGGGAAATACGAGCACTCTACTTTGCTAATTTTTTCCGTGGAAAGTGTGCTTCGAGTACAGTCTCGCGAGCACCCTTCGTATAATTAAATACGCTGGAACTAATTGAAATAATTATCTTGGTAACGGGAAGGTAAAACACCTCGTAAACGTATTTTAGTTACCGCATGTTGGGAAAAAATATCGAATCGATAGCGCCATGCTAATAAAAACAATTAGTGTACGTATATATCTTTTTTTCTCCATCTTCGTTGCCAGTGTGAAATTCCAGAAAAAAGAAGAAGAAGAAAAAACGTATAAGCGCTGAGCCTTGATAGTTCGCAAACAACATCGTATTTGCACGCTGTATAAATAGTGACACGGCGTGGAAGCACGTGTCGGTAAAGAATCAATTTGAAGTAAACGCCTTTGCGTTTTCCGAGCCACTAAATCTATCCACGAGGACACCCGAACGCGGTGAAGACGAAACGCATGCTTAACGCGATATTCCATCGTGAAGTTTCGTGTCCTGTTTGCATATAGTTTCATGCGGATTTCAAGTTCCCGTAGCATCATTACGTTCTACCGCACTAATCGGTATACGACAGCTTCGCGGACATTCAGGGCCAGTTTCTCGACAATCTTGCTATTCACCACACGGTTGGCAGCTTTAGTTGTAAGGATGATTGCTAGAATCAGAGATCGAGGTCAGATTTGACCGCATAATGAGTTCTCGTTAAATATATTTCACGCTATTCAATGTTGTACCTCGGTGTGTTTATGTGTGGCATGTCTTATCAAGAATGCGATTTTTCCGTGAAATTTTCAGTCATGCCTTTTGAAATTTTAGAACAATGAATAGTAGCACGGTGGTAATGGCCACGTGTAGCGTGGTGTATTTTATTAGAAATTTTTTTAAATAAATCCCACTCATTTTCTATGTTCAGCATTTTCCTCTACGGAAGGTTGACTAGGCGTAGCATACGTTACGCGTCGAATTATCACGTGTCGTGCCGTACGCGTTGTATTGCTACGCATCGTTTTGCAGCGTCCTGTATCACCACGCGTTGTATTACCAACGCGTCAGATTATCATACGCGGAATGATCATCGAATCCCAACGCCTGATATCGTTACGCGTTATATCGCTTCGCATTATAGTAGTTCTCCGTACCTATATAAAAATACTAGAAAATTAAAACAGTTGACAATTCATACAATTTCAAGGCAGCAATTCGTTCGAATTTAAAATAGTTATAGTAGCGCGTCGAAAGCGAAATGAATCGACGATTGCATAGATTACTAATTCGCTTAACGGTGTTTTACCTGTATTTCTAAATAGCTGCGCGTGTAGAAACAGCATACACGCAAAGAGGAAGAGCCGCGTGGTCACGTTTTATATCTGGAGTGTTCGCGAAAGTATTTTTAGAATGACGCCGCAGAACAGTCGCTGGACGTGTGTGGCGCGCCTAACAGTTAACCCTGACCCGGTAATAAATGTTATACCCCCGTATAGGAAGGTATAGACATCCCCTTTTTCCACCTGCCACTTGATAAATCCACCCTCAACCCTCGCGGACGAATGAACCGATGCTTACAGTGGCCACTATGTCGGATCAATTATTAAAATGAACACGAAGCTGTCGTTGAACGATCCGGTAACGCGTTCGTTTCCGATCAGTTTCGTTTGTCATCGAATATTTCGTGATTTCTATACAGCGAGCAGGACCTATCGCTGGTTGGCAAACAATTTTTAATTAAACTCGACCGTTTTGAATGGACAAGCCTTGGAGCTTCGATGGAAAACCTTGCTTCGATATTCATTTCGATAATTCTTCTCTTCTCGCTTTTGTGTCCTCTGCTTTTTATCGCGAATCCAATTTCCCTTCGGTATACATGTTCTTGGTCCGTGATATAGTCGGATGGAAAGAACTTCAACTTGGTATTTTTCAATTTTTTCTTCGATAATGCCAACATCGTTTCTCGTTCTGGCCCCTACAATCTGAAACAGATATCGTATTTTTGTACACGAGGTTCAACGACTCGAATTTGGCTGAAAATCAAATAACTTTACGACGATCATACACGTAAGGAGATCACCGAATCGTTGTGCCAACGATCCAATCGTGCATGTAACGATAAATATAAAATTTCTCCCTGTCTCTTTCATTCTTAATTCGCTCGATGAATCATTTACTCGGATCGAATACTTTTACCTTAGTTTTATATTTATCAACATCCACCGCTTGATTCGCTATTTTTCTCTACCTTTTTTCGAGCGAAATCGTCGTCCGTTTCTAGATACCGTGTTTGGCGCTTCATGATCCCATTTTACTTTGCTTCGTTGAAAGTTTGTTTAATCCAGTCGGTGGCTAACTTCGTATAAACTCACTCGAGTCCCTCCCTGTTCGTTGAGAAAAATATATTGCGCAAAGTAACACGTACAAAACTCCGCAGTGGAATATTGCACCGTGAAAAATATAATCTCGAGAGTACTGTAACTACTAAATTACTGAACAGTAGCGTACGTAAGTGAAAAGCTTCGGTTACTAAACCTTAGGATGGCGAAGTTACGGCGCTTCGATTATTAACTGAAATGTTTTAACGGAAAGAGTAGTACGCCATCGATTGCGATATGTATTGTATTATAAAATTTCAGAAACGAAAGTGGAGTCTTTGGCTTCGCCATTCGAGCGTTCATTTCTATAGCGATCGATGAGTATTGAAAATTTTCCTCGAAACACTTACAAGCTTTCTTCCTTACTTCGTACTTAAAATGTTGCTAGTTAAGTAATTGAACGCGCTTGGAGTGCAAAGCTTTTCAACTATAGGCATTGATACGAGGACCACGAAATTTTTCAAAGAAAACTACGAAATTCTCGATCCGAAGTTGTAGCTAGCTCGCGAACGACACGTTAGTTTTCGCAATATATATTTTCACCGGTGCGTAGTTGGCAGTTTTTACTAACAATCACTAATAAGATTCAATGACGTTGACTCGAGCAGTCGACAGGGCAAGGGCGTCCTTTCGTGCCGGTCTATCCAGGACTGGTGTCGTTGGTCCACCGAGGGTCAGGAATCGACCAAGAAACTCGACCAACTTACCTCATCGACTTGCTGACGGGACCATCCTCGACGAGGACGCCTCCGAGAACTGGTGAGTTCTGGACTTTCCAATATATTCTGATAAACTCGCTTATATCTGTTCCGCAGTCCTCACTAGATTAGACTGAACAATCAAATTGTCTATCGTGGCACTTTTTTTTCTTGTTTATCGCTAGCAGGAAATGTCGAGAGAACCACGTAGTTTCCACGCTATAGTGCACCGTTATAGGCATGCTATATATCTGTATGTAATACATCGCTCATTTAAATAGAATTCTACGAGTCATTTTACTCCGATGATCGAATAATCGTTACACGTATTGTTCTGTGTTACGTTCCTTCGAATTCTGAAAGCACTCGATACGACAATTTTCAAGTTTCTTCTGATTGAAAATGTGCTATGATCGAATATGTTATAACAATTAATAATATTCGGAAATTAATCACGCTCGGCACGACTATTTCTTCCGTGCCAATCAGCGCGACGAACTAAAAATACGATGTTGCATAAAGGACATTTCGTGTTCCATGAATCGAAGGTATCGATTGTAGAACGATAAAACTTGCATTGAATTTTAATGTAATTCGTCTTGCCGGTGTAGTTGGCTGATTCCGAGGTTTTATTCCAGTTTTCAGCAAGTGAGGGGGGTTGCGCGATGATTTGTCGTACTGCGGTGTTGTACAGAAGCCAATTAAGAAACTGACGAAGCTGACCTAACTAAGTACACTCGGTTCGTTAATGATACACCGCATTGTTCTGCACGCGTATCTCGACCACAGTGCTGGCAGTCTCGCATACATCAAATGACTTTTTCGATACACTGTTAACACATGTCTCGATCTTCTTCTCTTAATCGATCTATCCAGTAATCTATCATAATCTATCTCGAGCGGATTAAGCTGCTGCTTTTTTCTATTCAATTTTTGCCATCCTTCAAAACATTTGGTGGCTCGATCATTGTAAATTCCGGACGAAATAGGATTTCTTTTTCTTTTATTTGGTCAGGGACGATAGATTGGGTTTGCGCAGGTACTTCTCCTTCCGAACGATCGGAAGTTCCAAATATAATAAAATGCATTCGCACGGTGCACACGACGCTTGCCAAAATACACACTTTTCGTCGCACAGGTTTTTGTTTTCTCAACGTGGGAAAAACACGGCAATCCATTCTAA
Organism: Megachile ligniseca; assembly: GCA_945859555.1. Taxonomy (NCBI): domain Eukaryota; kingdom Metazoa; phylum Arthropoda; class Insecta; order Hymenoptera; family Megachilidae; genus Megachile; species Megachile ligniseca. The sequence goes on from OX243787.1 coordinate 11,076,769, forward strand.
ACGATCGAAACCAGACGCGAGATCAAATATTGGCAGTCGCCCGAGTAAACAGTAGGTCCATTTGGTACCATCGAATTGATTAAGGGTTTCGTAAACAACCATCATACATAACTCCCTCGTATGAATGGATCATGAATCGAGGAACGTATTTCCTTCGTGCTATTTCCGAATAAACGACTCTTATATACCTTTGTCCATGCACGATTTATTTATGCGACAAGTGAAATTCATGCATCTCTTTAAATCATCAAACTAACTTTGTGCTGCGAAGAGAGTTGACAGTTGGTACTTGGAAAGCGATGCACCGAATGCTGCATGCCGTGACACTAGCGGTCAGGATAGTCTGAAAATAATTCGAAGACGTTCCTGGACGTTTGCGGACGAAATCGAGTTCCTCACGCGACAGGATCCCGATGACATAAACAAGCGGCTCCGGAACCGGGAAGCACATGGAACGACAGAGAATAATATGACCGGGATTACGACCTTGGATATTTCCCCTCTTCAAGGTGAACCCTGTCCGTTTGCACTCGGCACGCAACGATCAATTATCGAAGGAACAATGGTTCCGAGATCCCCTCAAAAAGTTCATTCTAACCCTTTTAATCCTCCATGAACCTGAAATCCACTACTGGTTTCGTTACGCTTTAACGTGGAAGTTTCGTAAAAAATTGTTGGTTGAATATTTTCAACAAACGAATGCGTCAGTTACGGAACTGAATCCGTAGGAGAAGAGAGCCGTCTTTCTTCGAGTTAAATTCGAGGAGCCTTCGTGAATTATAAATTGGTTAATCAAGGAGCCAATAATCAATCCTGAGACTCGATTAAAGCTGCGGCTTACCGATGACAAAGAGGAATGTCCCGGTTTTAGCATGCGCTTCAAGGTGAACCATGCCGAGCACGCAACGTCGCGGTATGGAGATTGAGAAACGACCAGGTGAACGCGACAAGGCTAGAAGGAACAGAAACGCATTTCCCTTCTCTCCTATCGACTTAACTCGAGCTTTTACTTAGACGTCGGGTTTCTAACGAGACCTAGATCATCCATTTGCCTCTTAACCACCTTTCGAAGCTCCTTGCATTAAAATCGATAGCCGATAATATTTATCTCGCGACGGGCATCGTTCGGGAACGTTAACTATGCCAATTAATATTCCCTCGAAGAGAAGAAATTTTGATTCAACGTCAACTGAATAATTGATCTATATTCTATTACGAAATAGAACGTTGGAAGGTGAAAATTTCGTGTACAATCTTCGTAACCAAAACTGTCACAAAGGAATTAAAACCTCTTAAACAGGACGCCTTTGAAAACCGATTTAAAAAGGGGTGCATGCAAGTCGTCTCTTTCAACGATCGTGAAAAGACAGGGGCGTCGCGTGAATAAACGTGCCTGTGAATGAACCAGTTAAGCAAGTACGAAAGAAAGAAAAAAAGGAGAAAAGAAAAAGCACTGAAGAGGATATGAATGAAAGTGTTCGAGCTCAAAGATTTTATCTCGGGTTAAGGAGCGTGCGTGACCATGATACGATTCGAAAGCTGCATTAAGCTCGAACCAGAGTGTTGTCACACTTGCATGACGATTTCACACGGGTCTTTTCTCGACCAGAAATTGGACCAAATTTTTTCTGCTTCATTATAGCACGACGTTCGGTGGACACGTAACGTTCTTCCTGAAAATAAATGAAGCTGAACTTGTTCGGAAACAATTCCAACGAAACGTAGCTTTAATTTTGCTCTTCCTACAAAAGGAAAAGAAAACGTTGCTCCAAATGAGACTGCAGTTGATAGATAATTCGGGGTGTATCTGTAGTAGTTGGCTTCAGAGAATCGAAGTCGGCTTTTCAGATTAGGGACAGCTTCTTCCAAGCTGCTTTTCCTACAAGTTTCACGATTCCAGGAAAGATATTAAAGAAATACAAGTTCGTTCCTTTCTTTTAGCAAATTTCGCTTCGACGATCAGGATAGATTAACTCTCGGGTAAGAGGCCGCTGAGATAACAATTTAAACTTCATTTTATATCATTGGGTACATTGTTTAACAATTTTTAGCCAAATTTATCTGCCGAAATTGAAACGAAAGGCTCGCGCCATAAATATCTCGCTACCGTATCCTCTCCGATCCGTTCACGCGTCCTTTGTACGTCGATAGAGCAGATTGTGCGAGGGTTTGAACTTGCAAGGTAGGATCGAAACCGCGTTAAAAACTCGCTGGATTTATCGACGTTTTACGGCGTCCAGGCAACCCTGACATCGATTCCTCGTCGGGCAGCGTGTTGACAGAGTGATTTCGTAATACAAATAGATCCACATAATGGACTACAGCGGTGTATTTTTTTCTCTCTTTCCTTCGACTCCTTTACCAAGCAACCAGCCAACCACCGGCGTCACAGTTCCGGCCGCTCTCCTTTTTTCAAGCGGTGCAACTTCACCTTGCGGCGTTATTGCACGCTATTGTTGGGTGGGTTCAAGGAATTTACGTGTCTAAAAAGTGGTAAATTGCTGTCGCGCATTTGCATGATAAACTCGGTATGATTCATCGCCGCGAGTGCATCTTTTTTGGCAGCTGCCGTGACGCCCGTTTATTCGACGATGCTTTCTTCGCCGGAATTCGTTAATCGCCAATGTTGATCGATGCTGTGAAAAATGGGAACGATTGAATATTTCGACGAGATGGCGCACAATCGACTAATTGGCGTGAAGTTTTAATTGGATGAAAATGCGCATGATCCCTGATCCTGTTTTTTTTTTTTTTTTTCAAACGTGTTTGGCTTTAACGTTATTTTTCCGTTGCAATGGTTTCACAAGCTCTTAAAAAATGAATTTTTTTTATTGTAATCGCAGCCCCGATATCGATCGGTCTTTTTTACAAATGAAAAATATCCTTGACAAGGAATTTTGCATATGTCCTCTTACCGTTAGAAACGAAAGGGTTATAAAGAAAGTGTTACATCGTGCAAAGAAGGTTAAACATTGGTCATACGATTTTGTCATCGTTGCTTAGTCGCAGTTTACAATTGAAAATAGTTGACGTTAAATATTCATAGTTTTAATTAACCAGTGGAGGTGCGTTAGAAGAATACCTAATGAATTATAATTTCTTTACCGCGTTTCCATTCTCCACCCTTGCCCACCCTACTTTCGCACGCTAGTGCGTCCAATGAATTTCCATGGCTTTAAAACAAAATCCCGTTTGCATGCGCGTCGTCGTGGATATTTTCTGTAAAAGCAGCCAGTCCTTTACCACCTCTTAATTAACCACTTTGCTTCGGAATATCTCTAAGCTTTCTATCCTCGGATTAATTTTATTTTTCCGCTATTACGGCAATTGCATATCGATTCGTTCGGTTCAACTTGGAGGGACCATTCGAAATAATAATTTTTTGCTCATAAACGAAAGTGGAATCGAAGTCCAAGACCATTTGAATTGGATGCACCGATGAAATTGCTTTGACCTGGTAAAAATTCCATTTTGCAATTTCTTGTTAATCGCACACCGAACGAAACGCTTTGCTCCTTCGAATTGGCGAGTGCGTGTTCACACGCGAAGGACTCTGAAAACAGAACTTGTAATGCGGCTCGATAGGAAACTGGAACATTTCGTTCAGCGGCAAATTATTGTCGTTCTTATTCTACAATTTTGGGCTAATTTGTCATCGAAATCTCTGAGATCTGTCGGTCGTGTACGTACAGCGCGTAACGGTCTAATACTCATATTCTATAATGAGAGAGAGCGCTTCTAGTATAATCGTACGCACCATAAGTATTCGCTGCAGTTCATAGTGAAATCGCTTGGTAGAGTAGAAAGAAAAATTTTCTACTTAACGCCTTGAATAAATCGTTTCGCGACTCGAGCTAAATCACGAGTAGCCTCCATTCGACCCCTTAATGCATACAAACGGTCGTTCAGAGACGGACTGGCGCTACCCAGAAAGTAGAAAGGGGCTCGTCGAAGAGGGTTGATTTGTTTTCCCCTTGATATATGTACGTCGACGGACGTGCCGTTACGAGAGAGTCCCGAGCGGCGCGAGGAAATTCTCATTACGCGTTCGAAATGGTTGGAAATGTTCCAAACGAAACTATCCTGAACTTGTCCATCCCTCTTTCTACCCTAACAACGCTGATGCAAGCTCTTCTGTATCCTTTCGAACGGGGCTTGCCATCGCCGGTAGCGTATTTCCGAAGATTCTTTTGAAGCGAGAAATCGAATCGTCTTCTCACGATTTTCGGGCTTAGATCTATAGCGAGGGAGTTGAACGAGTCCGCTACTAGTAGTCGACGTCTCGCATTCCGTACAATTTTGACCAGCGTCAATGTTAAGTTAATGTATTGTTTATAACCAAAAAGGTATAATAAATGACAGAAACCACTCGAAATCGGAAAATAAATTCTCACTGTCGAAGGAGTTAAAGTGTTTAGATACGTGCTTTCTGGATGCACATACGAGCCATTGAAATCTCCACAAACGAGCCGTCAGAGACATCAGATGTTTTTTGCGGAACAAGAACACCAGAATATCAAACAAGAACTCCCAGAAGCGTCCAACACCTTCAACTTCCTAAACTGTCCGCAGATGCTTGTTCGCGACACCCTCGAGCTAATTGAACAGCAAACAAGTGTTACCGGTTACAGTTCCATGAAATAAAGTCCAGTTCGTTTACGTTAGAGTTCTGGTGGCACGTCGAGCACGTCGGGCACGTCTTTCTGCATCGCGTTGCGACTCGTCAGCTTCTGTATCGATTGCCAAGTCTGACCTAACACTGACATACTTCACTCGTCGTGTCCGACCTCTGTTCTACAATCGACCATTTGCCATAATCTCAAGATTTCTATGATTTATCACGGAATACTTTTGTTCTGGTAATTTTTCGGGATTGCGAACGGCGATGTCCGATGCCTCGACGGCTCGATGTCGCCCACACTGATTATCGCCAATGAGAAACCAGCTTCTTTGCATCGTCGATGATCACTGTTCTTTGGATTGATCGTTTTTAGTCAAACAAACTCCATTAATCATTGCTATTATTTCTTGGAACTTCTCGTGAAACGGTTTTTGTTCAGATTTTTTGTCCCCACATCCTGAATTCGAGGGACACTCGAATCGTCCTTTGCCTTCTCCTTTCCCTCTAATGGAACTGCGTGTAGGGAATACACGATACAAGCATCCGAAATATTACGCGGAGAAACATCTAAATTACGTTCTTTCTGCGGACATTTTCTTCGATCTTTTAAACTTTTCTCGAGCCCTTGCAATTTTTACTTTCAACTTTCGCACAGCGATATCGTATTTTTTCTCCTCCAGGAAACTTTTGATTCTTGCTCGTTAAATTTTATATTATTTCTTGATGCATTAATGGTTTAATGTATAAAGTCGTTTGAAAATTTAAATGCTCAATTTTAGTCCATGCACCGCTGTACAGGTTTGGTAAGTGTGGGTTACGCTGCACCCAACCACCGATGTTCGAAATTTAAGAAACGAATCGGCCAGGAATGTTCTCTTTGGACTAATGGAACCGATTTCCTATATTTTTCAGCCCGCTAACATGTGGTTCACCTACAATGATGGAATCTTGGGGTCCTGGAAGGACTGGCACTCCCCCGCCTGCTCTTCCAGCCCCGCCAGCTGGAAGCAACAATGGTGGTGCAACGTCTGCAGCAACCGCAAACGTTGCACACCACAGCACCACTGCACCGATTGCCAGTCCCGAAGGGGTGAGCGACGTAAGTAGGAAAAAAGAACAAATAAATAAAATATCTATTAGAGTATTCGGTGTCCTAGATCTCCTATTCCCTCTGTGTCGATGGTTTCTCGTTATTTTACTGGTTCTGGAAGCAAAGGGCTAAAAAGCGTAAGCAGAACGATTCTGAAACGCGTGCAGCACGAAACGTAGGGTTAGAGTACCATGCAAAGGTCAGCCTAATGACACGTATCTAACTTGTGCAATTGCAACACGTGTAAAGTTATTCTATCAGAGGGATGAACCAACCCTGACGCCTACTCCTTCCACTAGTTTCAATTTCACGAGCAGTCGAGGGTTGGTCGAGTAATGGACGTTGGCCGAGCCATCGAGCCAAGCTAATAGAATCACCGGAACATATCCGGAATATGGTTCATTCTCATGAGAGTTGACCAATTTAGAAGACCGTCGGGGGCCTTTCTGATCATCGTTGACACCGTTTTCAGTCTCTTATTACAAACTTTCTTCTCCTTTATCTATTTAAAGAAAAGGTTCGAGCAATAGGTTCCAAGAATCGGTCATTTCGGGTAAAGATACAGAGAGTGTAAGAGGTAGAAACGAAAATTCTTGTCGTGTTGTCTGATGGACAAAATTATTTTTATAAAGAAGAAAGGACGATATTATTTATAGGACGATGTAATGGCGGCTTCCGTCTTTATCTTTTGCCATCATCGACAAGCCTTAGCCTTAAACCGTGCCCTCAACCCCGAAAGTAATTGCCCCTTCCATCCACACCGGGTTAAACTCAAGTTGGATCGCGTGCACTCGCTTGAAAACATGTCCGGTATCGATCGTGTGTCGCAGGAGTGTACGCGATGCAAACGATATTCCAGCAGTCGCCGTGTCACGTGAAACGGAAGTCCGAGTCAAGGGTAGCTCGGACTGAACGGAGAGCCCGATGGTCGGTTAAACGAAAGGTGGTCGTGGTTGGTTGCAGGTCTCGCAGAAGTCAGGAATCTGGGATGGGGCGAACTTCTCGTCGGGCGGAGGAGCGGAAGGACCATCTCGAAGCGTGTCGCACGCGGCGAGTTTGGACGCGATCTCGAGGAGGGCGGTGAAACCGGACGCTTCGAGGGCGCCGTGTCGCAGCCTCACCTGCAGCGTTTGTAAGTAGACCTCGTGTCGATGCTACCGACCCGATTCTTCGTTTCTTGCTATTTTTTTCTCTTCTCCCCACCCATTTTTTTCTCTCTGGTTTCCTCGGTATATCGAGGGTTGCCATATCGGCTCGAGCTTCACAGACGATACGTTCAGGTGTTCGCATCCGCAACCCTTACGTTCTCTGCGCAGACAGAACAACGATGCCATCCGTTTTCTTTTTATTTTATTTTCTTCTACGTTCCTGGAACGTTCGATAGATCGATCGAATTCGATCGGTATCGAGGTCTGAACAACGTGTCGAGTGCAGGTATATGCGCGCTGCGGCGAAATCGCAATGAACGACGTTGAAGATAATACCGCCGCATGCGATGTTTCGTGTCGCGAATGTTGACAGATAGTGAGCGAGCGTGCGCCGCGGTTTGCCGGTCGAAGCCATCGTATGGCCGGTTAATCGGCGATGTTCGTGATGGAAGATTCGACTGAAGGATCCGTAACTTTTTCTTTCGATTGTTTTCGAGTCTGATCGACCTTTTTCACCTTTCGCGATTCGAGAATCTTGCTTAAACGAAACGAACGAACACACTGAAATTGTCTAACAAATAAAAGTTTAATACCTAACATAAGTGACTCTCGAACGACAAACTTGCATGCATCGCGGGAAAAAATGATCGCAATTTGATAAAGATAAGAGACGATCAATTACATCCACTGTACTTTATTCTGTTTCTTATCGCACCGATCATAATACGTTATAAACGATAAAACGATGAAATAGTTTGAATACGTTCCATAACGCATCGCTTCGCTATCTGTCAGCCGCGGAGAAAAGCTCGAAGAACGAAAGAACTGGTTTCGCGAGGGGATGTCTCGCGAAAACGGCGCGAGTTGGCGCCTGTTCGCTCCGAGCAACCCCTATTCGCTACCCCCGGAGTCTCGATAAACGTTTCAGGAAGAGTCGCGTTTCCGTTCCGTCGATCATTCTCTTTCAACCCTGTATCCAGACATACGTACGTAATCTCGCGTCGCATAAGTATTATTCATATTATCCACGGTGACCCCTGCGTTAAATCAGGCCCGACCGTGACCCCTTTTGGATACGAAATACAAGTCCAAAAGTCAAACCATAGAAACGTATTTTAGTAGCGGGCCGAGGGAGCGAACACGTCACCCTCGAGCGACGGCCAGCGACAGTCGATAATCTCACGGAAGGTAAAACAGGACGGAGCAGCTTAAGTCTGCTTCATCCCCTACTTTGGTTTTTCTTTTAACCGACCGAGCGCCGCCCGAGTTTGCACCCCTTTTACAACTTACCAAGCGCTTGCGGCTTACTTTTTTTCCTTTTTTTTCTTGATATCAACTGCTTTCTCTCCAACAGATAACGTACCATTGTCGGATTCAGCTTTCATAGGCCTGTTTTCTTGTACTCCACCACAACCACCATTTATACAGTGTGATCCAATAATTGCCCCTGTTATCGAGAAGGACTGAATTCTTCTCGAAAAAATAAATTAAAATTATGGTACGACACCATGTTCGTATACAGGGTCGTTATTGACAGAATATTAGCTTGGAGATTCTTCTATCTATTTCATTCACCAAATGCAACTGATTGCAGCATATTAATTTTGTACATAGTTTTTCTACTTGTATTGATCACGGATAAAAGCCTTTTCTACATATTTTGAAGAATTTTCAAATAAAATTTTTCTCCAGAACAGAGCCATGTATAAAGGAAGTTTTAATTAATTTTTTAAATAAGAATCAATCCTTCTCTGATTGTACGACGATTACTGGGACACCTTGTATAGTACTATTTTACTCGTTGACTCCACCCTGCGCATTCACGAGACTTCGAACGCGTCACTTGTACTCTAACAACCACTTTCCTCTCTCCATTTTTTTCTTTTTCTTCGCTATTCTCTCGTGTCTTTCTACCGTACCATTTTACAAAACGAGCACCGTAGCATCGCTCGGTCAGCCATTTTGTGTTCCAGAATCCTGGAATTCGCTTCACCCTCTCCCCTCACGGTTGAAAGGAGGTTTCGGGTTTCGAATAATATCACGAGTACTAGTCGACGCGTGAGTCTTTTAGTTTGAAACTTCTGTGTAGCACAAGAAGTATCTGCAGGGATTTGAGGGTGAAGAATCTCGAGATATCTCGAATCAAGGCTGATCGAAGCATGGGAGATCAATTTGTTAGTTACGCTTCTGTTTCTTCACGATGAAACAAAATTGGCTGATGTACACGGCTTCTTCTCTATCTTCGGCTCACCAACTCGCTACTTCCGGTGGACTTCCATCCGAAATCCCCGGAAACGAATTTGAGAAGACAGAATGGAGCAGCAATCGCCACGATATCATTGTACAAATCATCATCGAAACGATATAACCCCACGTTCTTCCCTTTTTTCCCTTGATATATTATATACATACGTATACGAACATTATAAATAAATTATATATACATACTACTACTTGAGCGTAGCAGTTACCGCATTCTCATCTCTATGAATAATTTACACGGTCTTTTACGAACATTTAAACGATCTTTCTTTCACAGGTATGCAGCTTCTAGTGCGAATTGACTAACCCGTTAACGACACACTGTTCTCTAACGCTTTTAGTTCAGAGATATAGGCTCGGTTGTTCCGTTGGTTGATTTTATTCTAACGCCACTCGTTCGTAGCCTTTACATTGGCCGCCACATTTATTTTTTAATTTAGACCACACGTTGTCAGTAATGTTAAACCTTTTCTTCCGTTATGGGAACAGTCTTATCTTGTAAAATATTATACACGTATACTCTCCAAACGTACAATTCGGTGCAAAGTAGGCTTCCTTTAGCTACATAAGTAAGAACACAGGAAGGGATCTTCTTAATTTACTTTCGAAACAAACAAAGGTAGATGCAAGATATGGAGCGCGAAATTGCAACTCGTCAAGTTACAACGAAGACGAGAGCAAATGACAGAAGGCTCCTCTCTCTACTTCCGCCTCTAGGAAGTCTACAATGTACCTGGATCTACTTATCAGCGTGCTTCGTAATTGTATTGTATTTTACATTTAGAATTAGCGCGTGCGAGATTGTTAATTAAAAGAGACTGTAAATTGGTATCTTACAAATTTCACTTCACACAACGATAACACGATAGAGAAATTTTTGTTGTTACTTTGTTGCTCCTCGAAAGCTTAGATCAAAAGAGTTTTGGCAAATTAATTTGTTGAATAGGTTGGTTGAATCGAGCCTGTATTTCACACGTATAGTTTCGTAATAATAATAGGATAATTATGATAATAAAAACGAACAATGATTTCTGCGAAAATTGACGCGAATATTTGTGTTTCTAGCTACTAAACATTCGAAAATCTTTCCTGGCGTTGCGTCCGAAAGTGACTTGCAAAAATGGCGGACGTCCAAAGACAGGAAGTCGCCATCCCTCAGCCAGATGGGGCCCGACTCCATGAAACACAAAGTAAGTCGAATATCTTTCATAATTCACGTATAAATTACAACTCATCCTATTATGCATTTGCTATAAATAGTACGATTTTCCAATTACAAATATCTCATTGTTTGTTCCAGTTTTCCTTGCAGGACAACGGGTCCGCGAAATACTTTCAAGGTGCCATGCACACATCGAACATGGGAGAAAAGGTTGCCCAGGTAAGCAATGTCTGTTAAACGTCGACGGAACCACGTATACGGTATACATATACATGGAAGCGGAAAACTTGGTCGGTTGCAGCCAAGTCGCGAAACTGCGAATTTATATGCAAATTACGAGCTTGTCTTCCGAGTCGCGTTCTCGACCAGGTATTTTCGCGAAGACAAGGAACGTGATACTTTCGCGAGAAGATCTTAACTTCTAATAGAGTCACATCGCCAAAGTTCTTCCCCTGGAATAGTCTGAAGGATGTTACAAATCTTCTGCTGTCTTTTTTTTCTTCTTTCCCGACCTCGACACACGTGTCGATTTTTAATCAAGAAACTTTCGTGTCTTTCTTTCTGTTTCCTTGCGAAACTTTTAACTAAATAAGTTGCTAATTGAAACTTAAGCTTCCCCCGTGAGTTTCCTTTCTATTAAAGCGGCGAGGCAGGTAGAAAAGTTTCAGAAGAATTTAAAGGCATTTCGTTTTTAAATTTGGAATATTTATCACTTTGTGGACATAAGTAGCTCATTAGTGCATCAAAACATTTGAGATATCGTCTGAAAGTCTAGGAGTCTGACATATGTCATCTTATACTACTGAGATAGCAATGAATTATTTGTCCTCCCAAGATTTTCCTTTTAATTAGTATATCTTGCGGAACATTAATATTCGGTAATTTAATTGGAGCGATACTATTGTCTGACTTATAACGATCTGTTCTACTGAACATTCACTATATGTACATATGTATGCAGGTCCGAATCCATTTAGCTGTGAACAAATAACCGATTAAAGACTTTGTTCGAAAAACAGTTATTTCGAATAAAATACGAATTTATAGGAAGCAACATCGGATTATAGGAAATATTTTATTCGCGTTAAAACCTTTTGGACTTGGAAAGAGCATATTACTTGTTTCGTATGAAACTGTTGGTACTGTTAGCAACCGTGTAGTAGAAGTAGGGTATTTACCATGATACCCTGTTGTAACACGGCCCTGACTGACGCCAATCAGTCTGCGCCGCAGTTTTGTGGGCGGGAATCTCCCGCAGCGTAAGATTTCCACAAACTCGACGAATTTATATTGTTGTTACGCGTTCGCTTTAAAGTGATATTTTAAGAATTTATATTTAAGCAGCATCGCAAATTTATTTTGCTTAAGCGGATCTCCATGCAGCGAAAAAGGTCACGCATTTAATTGCCAATCCGATATCGAAACATTGATACACAAATTATCGTAGGAACACCGGAGTATAAAATAACAAAATCGTATATAAATGTCATGCGCGAATTGAAAGCTTTATTGTTCATTTATTGGTTTCTAATTAAGGATCTCAATCGAGTGTAAATATTGTAGAAGACGTCGAGTGTTCACCGCGGAATCAATATCTTATTTCGCGACGAGTTTTGCGAATAATTTATAACCCTTGGGTCACGTGAAGAGCACGAGAGTGCCGTTGACTCTCGAACAAGTGGAACAAAGATTTTCACAATGTTCTCGTCGGGGATCAAGTGTCGACTTATACTTTGCCACTCTCTTTTTGTCTCCCTCTCTTTTTCGTCATTGCTTTTCACCTCGCTCTAGAACGGATAGATGGATGGAGAAGCCACTTGATCGGTCTCGCTTAGGGACGCCGGTCTTTAAACAATTTCCTTGTTTGAAAAAGCTTCGATGCCTTTGCCAACACGCTTATCGACTTGTAGTGGGTCAAATGTCTCGAGCTTCTCAGCCTAGAAAGGGAGAAGCTTGTTGACACGCCTGTCACATGCTCGAAATCAATAATTTCCGCGTGACAATTCATACTTTCCTCGTAAGCTTGGTTGTCGGTCTAAAATTTTCGTTTCTTCTCCCGCTGTGTCGACACTGGTCGTTACCGAACATTGTTAACGATATTAATACTTTGTTAACACGTTATTGTTTTACTTTTCACTTAAATCTTTCTTAATACTTTCTTTCTCGGTTACGTTAGTTACAACGTTTGATTTAAACGATCTGTTAGGTTTACTTTAAAAGCGTGCAGGGTGCAAAATATATGACCGTAGTTAAGGAACTTTTAACCCTTCTGTACGAAACAACAATGAGAAAAGCGACTCGAGGAAGAGAATTTATCATCGATGAAAGGTCGTAAGAGCAGGGTCAATTTAGAAGGTGTTCCATCGTTGTTCTTCCAAGTACTATTATTACGCGATTCCCCAAGATTCCTCTCTTCTTTAAAGCCTTAAAAATGGCTTTCATGATCTCGACCGTCGCCTCGAAAGTCCTTCATACAATATCAGGATTTATCAAACAATACATCCTTAATGTGAAAATTTATCGTTTAACTAAGGTCAATCGCTGGACTATTATAGTCATTTGTTCATCGCGTATCATGAGCGTTATTTATGCAAAATAATTACATTTCCCGAGGTTGAATAATTAAACGATTATTAAAGCGTACCGAAGGTAATTTTAGTAGCCGCGTTTCAAATACGAAGTTTTATAGCGATTTATTGATCGTTCGATCAATTTATCGTGAAATCGGTTATCGCGTTAATCTCCGCCCTTCCGTGAAAACGAAAGAAACATAAGATCGAATTGCATTCAAACTGTCAAAGTTTATTCCTCGTGGCGACATTCAATCGGCGAACCTCATCATCGTTACTAAAGCTATTTACGTCGAGCGAACTCGAAGCCGGCAATATCGATAACCGATACTGCACCTGTTTTTTCCAAGCCCGATCCCGAACAATGCTACGTCGCGGAAACTATTACGGTGAATTAAAGACACACACCTATTGTTGTCAGCGACAAAGAGAAATCCTGATCTTTGCAATCCCTTGGTAACCGCAGAAGATATTCCATTGTGCAAACCGTTTGTTCTCGAGCAAGATTATTTTGGAGCTACGCTCGAATTTCGACGAAGAGTTCTCTTTAATGTTTCTCTACTTGAAAAAACTAATCGCGATTTGATCTTACAAAAGCGGAAGCGGTAAAAAGAAGGAAGCCGGTCGGTGAACTTTCGCGAAAGAAGGAAAAGCGATTCTTGTCCCAACAGGAAATTAGAGGAAACTTGTTGAATCGAATCGGTGCTATTTGTAAGGTAGTTGTCGATTTTTCATCAGAAACTGTTCTGTCGAGCAGTTACAATTGCCTGGCAGATTGTCTTTCATTGAATTGGCAGAAATAAGCGTTTCCACGACGTTTATGGAATTTATAATATGTAAGGTTCTTTCCTTTGGTCGTAATTCACTTCTTATTTTTACGATTACTGCGCTCTTCTTTCGCGAGATCGTTCCAACGTTTTTCTTAGAATTATGCTACTCGATTTAATTATTTTACCGTCGGTCTTATTTCAAGAGAGGAATATTTTTATGCTTTAATAAAGGCTTATCGAAGCGTGTAACCAAGCGATCGGTTTGCTACGAGGCAAGCATCCCTTTGTACGTTTACTATCCCTGAACCATGAAACGCTTTCCTTCAAACTGTAAAAAAACAGCTTTCGGTCTACAGTATTTTAGAAAAAGACGTCGAACGGAAGAAGAAGAAGATGTAGAAATATCTGCAGTATACATCCGTATACATCGTATATTGAAAATAATAGGAACGATTGGAACAGAACGAATCGCCCAACTAACGAAACTCCAGATATCCACTTCATCCCTATAAAAAAAGAGGAACGGACAAAACCAGATACGAGCACAAGATGTCGAGGAGGGTCAGGTAATCTCGTTACCCGAAACGAAGAAGAAAACGAGTAAACTCCCTGTACCGGGGTGACAGATAGACACATCAATCGGTATAAAGAGAAACAGTAAATCCAGTTGCGGTTATCCAAAGAGAAATAAAAGAGAAAGCAATCAGCGAGTGTATATAGAACAAGATAAAATTGCGACACGGTATTGAAATGAAACACAAAGGAGAAAGAAACGGAGAGTCGCGGTACGAACAATGGGTAAAAAGGAGAAATCCCGTCACTGTAGATTGAAAATGAAAAAGTATTAGCCCCATATGGTTGCGAAACACAGTGTCAATAAACGAAAAAGAGGAAATAGTGTACACTGTCGTTATATCGCATCGGACTGAGGTAGTGTAGAACAATTGGCGTTACAAAGACGAAAATGATATATTAAATGGTAAGAAAACGCGATAGACGAAGGGAAACAAGATCTCGCGATAAGGATAACGAACGATACGGTGAGTCGAGTAATTCTGTCACCCTAAAGGGAGATGGGAAAGCGTTAATCAAGCTACAAAGGTAAAAGACAGACGTAGAAAGCGACAAGAAACGAAACGAAGGAACGGAGAAACGGAGAAACGGAGAAACGGAGAAACAGACTTTGGTTTAGCAGAGAAGGGAGCGAGCGTATAGAGGGGTGAGACAGGAAGGGGTGGGTGGCAAAGGCTTGCCGACAGAAGGCGCTACTATCAGTGTCGCAGTATCCCCCGTCCTGCCCGGCAGGTTACACCGTCGCCACTCCGTCCACATCGTCCCCAAAGGAACAGCGAGCACATGTAAACGGTGAATAAGAAAGAGAAAAAGGTTGGAACGCGCGTTCGTTGTATCTCGAACAGGGCTAGCTCACGATAATACGCAGGTGATCTGTTCGCGATATTTCTCTCGAAGGAACGATAAATTTCAATTTCGTATCGAGAAACACAGAAAAATGATCGAGTCAAGTGCAATGTAAAATCGTATCGTTCTCTTGTGGTTATTTTCGACTATAATCGATCGAAAGATCGAAAAGAAAGAACGTTCGGATCGTTGTTGGTGTCGTTACAGTTTGCCGATTATTGTCGGAGTTGAACAAACGTCGATTGGAAGCCTGGTTGGGATAGGTCGCGACCGACGAGGGGACGATCCTCGATCGATTCGTTCACGAGCGGAAAAGAAACGAGGGATGAGAGGTCGTAACGATGAAGGGAAACTCACCACCACGCTGGAAAATAGTGAACCAACGTGGTGAACGTGATATGTGAATGTGCATCCTACGTGTACCCAGGTGGAAAGTCATCCATCCGGGGTTATCTTGATCAGGGTGTTTCAGGAAATCGCCCCTCTTTAATTGTACACGTGTTTCTCAGAAATTCTCTAGATGATTGATATCCATAATTGTCGGTATATCGCGGTGACGATTTTTCCGAATGAAACTCGTTGTGAAAATAATGCGATCGAAGACGCATTTCGTGTTGCTATAGAACATTACTTTTTCAAGAATCAATACGAAAGTTGAATTTATGTCGTTTACCGTTCGTTACCGCTTAAAACGTATTTGAAAGATTTACACTTATTATCGACAAGACATGTTTATATTCGAATCTCGATGTCGTTATTTCTTTCGCTCTCTCGTGAAACTTCGAGAGTAGGTTAAATGCGTGTTGTCGCTCGCATCTCCACGTGCTTGGAGCTTTCGCGACGCGCGTAACGACGCTGAGTCGTAAAGGGTGTTGACAAATCTTTTGTTCACCCGTGACATTCGTAAAAACGTTTGCCAACTTGGTCCACCCTTGTTTGCGGAGGTATTTCGAAGCGGCTGACAAAGGAATGCGTCGAATTAGGCTTCTATGGTTGATAATAGGGATCAATAACGGTGTACATAGCTATAGAGGACCTTTGCACTGGTGGATGGTAAAATGACAAAGCGATTTACGAGTAATTTTATAAAACAAATATTATTATTGGTCGCTTACGTTCTTCGTTTTGTCGTCTTTGATTCTCTGAAATTCGACAAGTGTCAGTGGTACAACATCGAATTCGGTCAGCCCTATACTTACCCTCCTGACTTTCAGAAATATCGATACTTAAAAGTTGAGAGCATCTTTCGAAATCTCCGCAAACCAAATTATAGCGGTTTCACGCAAATTAGTTTCACTATAATATTCCGCAATTTCTGCTAGTCTAATCCCAGTAGTATGGCAGCGAATAATGTCAGACATATTCCTGCGGCGCGGCGTCGAGAAATTTCGATAGCAAAAAATCGTTCCGTTTATTTCTTTTCGCGTAATTCCAATGCAAATCTGATTCCAAGAAGGGTGATTCCATTCCTTTTACGATTTACCATCCCTAGCGAACAAGATTTTAAATGGCCGCGCCCTGAGTGGCCGGAAGGCAGAAATCTAGGACACGAACGAGATTTTCTTTCGTTTACTCCTAACGAAGAAATTAGAAGTAATCGTCGCGTTTCTTGATCATTTCGACAAGAAAGCAAGCGCAATACACTTTGCCGAGGGTGGGTTACACGATACACCGTGCCAAATGCGTCTCCCGTGGAAGGTCCACTTTCCTTTCGTCGACAAAATCAATGGCCTCCATTCGAATCGCGCGGGCCACCTGCCAAAATAATTCCTGACCCAGAAGACCCCTCGATAATCGTAGCCAGATGCAACCCGAGTGGGCGAGGGGAATCAAAATGTTTCTGCACTTCTTTTGTGTCGTCTGTCCGCATTCGTCGACAACGGTAGCACGAGCGGGGTCTTACGTAAAGGAGTTGTACCTGGATCGGTTGGCAGGATGTCGAATTTCATAGTAGCTACTCGATAGTGACACACGGTCTGTGCTGGTAGTCGGTTGAACGCGGAATCTGTCGATGATACATCGCCGTCGGGAAAAGCTTTTCCCTAGGAACGAGATTAATCTGTTTTCCTCTTCATTCTCCGATCTTTCTATTTCCGATGATTGATCGTCGATTGCCGAGTCAATTTTCTGTGAATCGAATGTCTCGTTGTTTAACGCGTTTTTTGAACACGGATGAACGACGTCTCCGTCGGGAAAAATAGTTCGTTATCTTTATAAGCTGTTTCGTGCTTTTCTCGGTATTCATTTACTTTATGAACCCTGTTGCACAGGACAATTAATTTAATTGTTCAGGGGTCAAGGTACTTTATTCGTGGAATTTAAGTGCGTGTCGAGTTGTAGATTTCTATTCGAAGGGATGCACGAGCAAACGGACAGGGTGAATTACAGTGAGTGGCACGAAATTGTATAAGGTCGGCACGAATTTCCGAAAAATCGATATCAAGCTATATTATGGACTTCTCTCATGAGAACGTGCCGATCGAAGTTCAGTTTGTCTAAAAAATTTATTCCTCTATTCCTTCTTGCCGATTGATCATTTATACATAAGCGACTGTCTGGCACGGATTGACATTTCGAATCGAACGGATATCGTTGATGACCGTCGCATTAATTATCGAGTCGAATCACTGGCAGTCTTTCTGTTCCTGCTCAATATCGTTTCATTAATTATTTTTCGAAAAATGATTTCTCCATTTTCGATTGCTCGTAGTGCTCGTAATGCTCGCGAGCACCGGTTATCGGTCGAGTTTCAGAAGACAATCGTTGCTTACAGACGCAATCGACGAAGGTCGTAGCCACGTAGTGATCAATGACTGACGTCCTTGCTCGTATTCTACGAGTAACCCTCAACTTACGTGCCAGCCGGCGGTTCGCACATGTCAACTCCCGCGATTCCAAGCCACTACATTATTTCGTAGTTTAATCCTTCGCCAGTTACATTTTCAATCATAACATTACCAGAATTCATCCTGTTAAAACAGTCATAACTAACACGGTACCTACCGCAGTGCAAAAACAACAAGTTAACCTAACTCGTTGTGCACTGCAGTTAGGTTCTTACTCGATAAAGCAGCGACAAACGAATAAAAGTTAAACACGTAATAACAGCTCCGTTGATACATCAGAGTTTATTAAAATATTCGAATGAGAGGGCACTATATTTACACGTACAGCATCGCGAGTGGAAAACAATGGCTTTAGTCAGACGTCTGTAGTATCGAAAAGTACGAACCCTGCTGAAAATAAGTGGAGGATCAATTACTCTAATGCATTTCTTTCTTGTCGAACTACTTTTGTTGTTAGTACATGCTCGAAACATCGATACAACAAAGAATCCGAGCGAGAAACGCACGTTCGCGAGTGGTTCGAGCAAGAAAGGGTTAAAAGGTGGGTTCGAATCGCGCAGAATCGAGGTTTTTCGAGTCGCGAACCGCGTGTCGCTTACGCAACGGAACTCGGACGGCCGGCGTCGTTAACATTCGTCGCGGGAAATTCAACGCGTCGCGTCGCACGCGCGTTCCAGCCACCTTCTACGTTTAAACCGCTCTCGATTTAATCGGTCATCCTGTTTACCAGAAATGGACCCTCCGTTGAATCCGTAAACTGTTCAGTGTTGGTTGATTAATCGATAATCGACAGTGTTCTCTTTCGACGATAAAGTAATAAGCTTCGCGACACGATCAACTGCTCAACTCGACAATAATCGAGGATCAGATACCTCGCACACGTTCCTATTGGATCTCCAGATTCGTGCGGATATCCTGTGCCGGAAGATTATCCCTATGAGGAGTCGTCAGAAGAAAAAAAGTCAATTATTACGCAGTATTCGTAACGAATCGAACGGTGATATAATAATTTAGTAATCGTTCTACTAGTATACAATTATCGAAGTTCACGAAAGAACAAGAGAGAATCGAAATACTCCCACGCAACAATTAACCGTTAACGCTTATCGTTTCGACGAAGTCACGATCGGTGGATGCCGAAGAAACCGAAACAAAGTTCCTTCGAATAATGTCTTCGCGAAATAAGTAGTTGAACCGAATCCGTTGAAGAGCAACGAAGTTTGATTCATCGAGGTTGGATTTCGAGCATCATCGAAGCGGGAAAAAAAAGAGAAGCCAGTCGGTGGTCCGGTTAATAAGAAAGCCGCCTGAATGCCCTAAATGAGCGATGACGACGAAAGGGTGACCGACAGTGACCAGGAGTGGTCCGATAAAGATTGCTGGGAAGAGGAGAGCGACAGGGGTGCCGAAGGCGAAGAAGCTGCTGATTCTTGTGAGCTGGCGCCCCACAGTGCAATGAGCGTGGGGGCTGGTAGGGTCGACTCCCCCAGCCCCCAGGACATCAGGCTCCTCCACGATCTCGTCGAGGACCTCGCCAAGGAGCAGGAGGAGAAGATTAGACCGCGTGCTGAACAGGTGAGCCATTCGACCGAAAAACTCTCTCTTCCTAATCTAACGATGTCTTTGTCCATTCGAATCGATCGATTAATCTCGTCGAACCATCTCTACTTGGCGGGGAATCTGGTTTTCGCGTAATATTTCGCTACTTATATGTCATTGGCCATTTGGCGCGATGCAACATATTTTCAGCAATATTTTCTGCGGCAGAAATTTGCCCTATAAAAGTTTCCTGACATTCTGTGTGCAATCAGTTTCGCGTGAAATGCTGGCAGGTCTCGAAAACGCCTCGTTAATTCCGCACCAAACTCACCGCGAAAGGAGTCCAAGAGAGTTTCTTCTTCTTCTTCTCCTGAAGTTGGGACTTCTTGCACTCGACGAGTGCATTCGATGTGTTACGTGCTGACACCGACTCGAGATCTTTCGTCGATTCAGCGAGTCGTGCAAGCACTCGAATCTGTCACGTCTGGATGGCAGAAAATTTACTACACGGTTAACGTTCAATTCAAAATACTCGAAATTCTCGTGAACGAACATCCAAAATTTGATCGAGCAATTTCTTACTACATAGGCATGGAGGTGTCGCGTGACGTATCGTAATTAACGGCCATTCAAAATGTACGCGATACATACATATTAGAACGACGATTAATATCGATCGAAAAGTAGGGAATTTATTATAGGGATATTATTCTGTAGGAAAAATGTGTAAGAACCGTGTATTTAGTTGTCAAGCTAGCAGCAACAATTGTACGCTATTCAAGATGTGTAGTGACTGCGATACTAGGTCATCTATAAATAGTTGTCCCCTTTCATTATTTTTTCACAAAGGTGTAAAACATTTGAAATTCGTCACAGAGAAAAAAGTGAGTTTTTTCTGTTTTTTCGAGAAAGACGAATTGGGTTAGTGTTTATCGATGTTGCCGGACTACCAGCGCCCTTACAAGGTCAAGCACGACTGGTCGACCTAGATCGTATGATTTATGCGTTTCAGCGACGCCGTACCGAGCATTGATAGGGCGAGCAGCATCGCGGTGACTTCATTTAATTGGTAGCAGATAATTTGCAATGGAGATACAACGGAATAGCCCGTCGTTCCATTCTGAATCGGTGAAAAAAGCTCAAGTTGTTTTCTTCCGTTCGAATGCTCGACCTTGTTGAGGAGCTGGTCGTTACACTTTTCTCCTGAAGAATACTCGACAGCGATAAAAGAACATTGAACTATAATTACTTTAGACTCGATAAGATTTCGTAGAATATGCAATACGTCGCGCGATAGAGTTTACGAAATTTTCTTCTAGTTCACGGCTCTGAATAGATAGTTTTAGAGCAAGTATCGGTTAGGGAGTGAGTTGGTTCGATAAAGAAGCGGAAGTGGAGGCGTGAGTTGGCACATGAATTCGACGTTGCGTTCAGGACCCGAATCGTTTGTCAAAAAGTTGGACACCGAAGGGAACTGCGAACTACGACGGCAGATAAATTATTTATTGTCCGAAGTTTCCATTAATATGGACGGTTTCGCGTAAAAAAGAATACTCGACGAAATAACTTAATTTCGAAGTTACAAAGGTGTAGACGATATTAAAACTGAAAATTGAAACGCTTCGACGAAATTGGGGCAATTGACTTCGCTCGAAGTTTCTTCTTATTTCATTAATTTTCTCGACAACGTCGCCCGTCAAACAAGGAAAAATTGAGAGACTTTGAGAAGAGAGGATTCGAAACAAGCGGCTAACACGTTTCGCGTGGAAGTTTTCCGCAACAACGGGCGCGAAGTGCAGTATAAAGCCGGTGTACCGTGTCTGGATCATTTATCAAAAGGCAGAGTGGAAGAAACGCGAGAAAGAAGGGAAATGGTCACGATTACAGAGATTGATCGCGAAACGATCGATCTTTGCCGAGTTTCTTGTGTGTCTGTTAGAAATTATTGAAGAAGAAATGGAAATAGACGAAAGAAGAGTGGATTATTTAAAACTTCAAATGCTTCTCAGGGAATATAACGACAAAGGGACGATAGAAAGAAAGAAAGAAACTGCGAAGAGAAAAGCATCGCTGAAAATTTGAAAGGCAAACAGCCAAAAGCTACGTCTTGAATCAACAGAAACCTCCTCTTCTCTCTCGAGCGTTTCTCGAGCAAAACAAAAGTCCTCGTCCAATAAAAGCTGCAGGAATCTAAAGCTGCAACGATACAAAGTTTTTCGAGACCGTATCGTCGTGATCTCCGCGACTTTCTTCCAAAATAAAGAAATGTAGGCCATCCTCTGAAACTCCGTTGAAGGAAAAAGTCATCCCTTTAAGCGGCGAGAAAGACAGCCGAACGGAAAGAAGGAAGAAAGGAAATATTGCGGAACAGAAGACTGCGGAATCCGTAATCGAGTGGCTACGCCGCTTTCGAGCGTGGACGAACGCGCGAAGAAAGATAGTTTCGGCTGTACATTAATCTCCGAGATATTCGGAGATATTAGATTCGCAACGCCGGCCAACCGATGACCCCGATATCAGTCGACGCGTTAAGGAATATTCTCTCTGCTTGTAGGTCTTTATTGAAATTTTCCATCGTATCAGCGGTATACGAAAAATTGGGACAGCGATTCCAACTTTTTTCCGTATAAACTTTTCTCCGCATTTTATGGCTCCGAAGCTGACGTTGTAATGATCGATATATCGGGCACTTTTCAAGCCAATCGAACTGCCATTCGCGTCCCGAAGAGGCTACATAACAATACCGAGATAAAAAATTGTGGATAACGATGCTGCAGCATTCGCAAACGTGCGCCAAAATCCGTTTCGATGTTCGATTGTCTCGGCCATAAATAAGAAAAAACAACGCTGTATTGGTCTACCGCTTGTCTGCGAGATACGGTGCCAAAAACACGATCGTAGATCATTTTCGAATCGACTCGAAAAACGAATTTAGGACAGAAGCGTGGTAAAACGTCGGTTGGGAAGAATTCGAGACGTAGAAGTTGACACGAAGAAAACGGAAAGGAGAAAAACGAAAGAAATATATTGTCTTTTTTATCGCGTTCTCCGTCTCCTTCCCCCACCTTGGCTGGAAAACCGTGCCAAAACGTAAACCTGTCCACGCGATGTGTACCTCGAACGTGCCCCAATCTACCACGGAGATAAAGCCGAAGACAATGACAACAGAGGCGGTAACACGAGTAGAGTCTGAAATGGATTGCTTCTTTTGTTTGTATTATCCGCGGTTATATCGGTGTTGGCGACTCGCGATAAAGGCGGTGCCGCGCGGATCATTTCCGAAGCGGCGAAAAATTGAATTCGAAAGGTGGACGAAAGTTGCGGAGGACGGAGCGTCGAAAGGTCGAAAGACGACGCGAAGCGAAGAGGAAAAAAAATAAAGAGAAGAAGTCGAAGGAAGCTCGGATTGCGTAGCGCGCGACTGCACAATGTGCAGTCGAATGGCAGCGCTTTGGTCGCGCAGAATCTCCGGTCGGTCGCACAGGCGCAGACCGTGGCGGATACGCTCGCGGCACTGCCGCGAATCAATAAGCGTAAGCACAGGTGGGTCGTCGTCGGTGGGTCGGCGTCGGTGTCGGCACGGCGCGCATCAGAAAACGACCAGGCTGACGACACACACGGATCGCCTCTCTCTCTGTTTCCCCGAGAGAGGAGAGCGGCGCACCATTGGACACGCACGCTGCAGCAGGACACCGAAGACCAGGGACACGACAGAAGGCTCGCACAGTGATGCTAGCGTGCTAGTGTGCGTGTGTGCGTGCGTGCGTGCGTGCGTGCGAGTTGAACGTGTACGGATTTCGCGAGGAAGCGTGCAGGAGAGTCGAGAGGGCAGAAATGTCGGTCGCCGGAGGAACCCAGACGACCCGGAGCCATGGACGCGGCCGTCGTAACGCGTCCAATCTCCCCTAACCCTGTTCGGGAAACTCGTTACTCAGGATGAGACAGCTTGGCCGAGATTGTCCGGACGTTCGTTGAGTCTCGACGGCAGGCGCGCGCGTTTCATTCGCCGATAACGGTGCATCGTCGACGAGGAGAAGGAAGAGTCCGTTGCCCGTTGTTTATCGCTCGACACGCGAGATATGGACTCGCTCGGTTTCGTTCCCGCGTCGTCCGTCCAGTCTGGCAGTCGGCACCAGGATCGAACGCTCTCTCCGGAGTGAAGGATCGTCCAGGCTGAGATCCTCGTTCGAACGGAAGATGAGAGCGACACGAGCTCGGGGGATAACGATGCGCGTCGAACGGGACAAATGCGTGGCGGTGATGTACGAGATCGGTGCTGGCGAGAACGTGTTGTGATCCGTTTAACTGGTGAACGCGGATGACGAACAGAGATCAGTGATCGAACGGTATCAGGGGATAAGGAAAGATCGATTTGTCGGTTCGTACGCGGAATTCGTTAGCCTTCGTCGCGGTGGAACGGAAACAGGGCCACGTTTCGAGGGTCTTTTCCTTCCGAGACCAGTGTTTCTCGGAGGAAATTGGAACGCTCGCGGTAGCTGGCATATCGAGCCCCGTAACGAAATGGAATCTTGTTCGTTCGCGAACGATTCCTCAGTATTAGCCTGTGCCAAATCCATCGAAGGCTTAACTCGCAGTGGATCTGTGTTTCGCGTGTCGCGTCAAAGAACATCACGCTCGTGGACGCTGTGAAGCTTCCGATCGTTTTTTAACGTTTTCGCGCGTCGCGAAAGGAATCGACGATCGACCAGCGACATTTGTGTTACGTTTTTTTCCGCGTTGTGCGAGACAGCTTTCGCGAGAAGAAAAAGAAGTAACGAATAGAAGAGAAGGGAGGGAAGAGGAAGGAAGAGAAAAGACGAGGGCACAAAGCCTCATTGTTTTTCCGAGTTTTTTTCCTTTTTACGATATCGTCCTTGCGCACTGCGCAATATTTCCCTGAAAGACGAGAGCGAGCTGAACCGGGAGAGCAGAGTGGGGAGAAAGACCGAGAAAGGGGAAGAGAAAGAGACGAACGAAGAGAGCAGGAGGGTTGAATGCTGCAACGGAGAAGGCTAGCCGTAGAGAGAGAAGGAAGTATAACAAAAAAGAAACAAGCAACAAATAATAATCGTGATAGAGACTGACACTTGAGAAAGTCACATTTTTCCCATCTGAGACTGTCGTCGTGTTCCATCCATTATGTATTTACTAATTACTAATTAATTAATTATTGCCAACAGCGTATATCGAGAAATCCCCACGATCGAGGAACGCGGATAAACCGAGGGGCGAATTAAGAGTTAAGTTTAAGTCAACGACCCTTTTACATTTTATACATATATCGACGTTTTCGAAAGAACTAACGAACAAACGAAAGAAAGAAAGAAAGAAAGAAAGAAAGAAAGAAAGAACGAACGAACGGCTGGTCGACCTGTCCAATGATCAACGAGGCCAACGCGACGTTACCAGGAATCGAAGAGAATTTTTACGCGACTCGAACGACACGCGAGCGATCAACGATCGAGGAATTGTAATATTAGGACGCGCGAAAAACGAGCAATCACCGCGCGAACGCGCACACCTTTCGCTATTCGAAACGCACTAAGTAACAAGCACAAATCAACGGATCCACGCGTGTTCGACGTATTCGTGGATCTCCGTTCGACGATATCCCGTATAAACGTAGCGTATAATATCGATTTAGAAGAGGGGATTCAGGTAGTAGATTCGCCTGGTCACCCGATTCGCGACAAAAGGAGGACCTTGCGTACACCCAACTGTCTTTCAAAAACGTTCGAAGTATTAGCCTAGAAACACTTTTTGTATTAACGAGCAACCCAGGAAGAAGCGAAAGAACGATCAAACGATCGCGAAGAGGAGCAGGAGTTCCAAGTGTGAAATAAGGTCACCGTACACTCCGCCAAAATTCAGCTGTTCAAGGAAAAACTGTCCAAGTCCCAGCCTCCGGGATTGTCCTCGAGGGAAGAGCAGATAGCACTGAGATCGGTGAAAGGTCAATTGGAGGCGGTTAGCCGACCGACCAATCGTCTGCCGCCTCCGGTGGTGATAAGGAGGAAGCAGATACCGCCAAAGTCCGTGTCAGCCAAACAGCAAGACTCGAGTGTAGCGGAGTCTAGTGTCTCGGACGAGGGTGCTCGATCTATCAAGGAGGAATCGAACGACGCGAGGAACTCGTCCGAGTGCTCTCCGGGATCCGCGAAACATCAGGAATCGTCTTGGGCGCTGTTGGAGACCGAGAAGGGTCGGGCACAGCAGAAATCCCGACGAAAGTGGGGTTTCTTGGCCAAGTCTGCGTCCACCAACGGCACGGCGAGGGTGTTCACGGAGGCTGGCACTATCTCGACCAGTTCTTCCTCGTACGAGCGAGATTTGCAGGCCGTTTCTCGTCTACCGGTCGAGAACGTATCGTCGGAACTCGCCAGGAAGGAGGCTCGAGCCTCCGGGGCTCGTTTCGGAAGCAGAATCAGCGACAGTACCTCGTCGGACTTTCAAGAGGAGAGCGAGTTGTCTTCCGAGGAGAGGGACGCTCTGATCGAGGGAGTGAGGACCCCGTTGACGGTCTGCAGGAACAGATTGACCAAATTCGGAGCGAGAAGAAGGATAGTAGCCGCTTCGTCGTCGACCAAGGAACATCTGGTCGCTGGCGACCGTTTACTGGGACTCCGGGAGAACACGTTGTCCAGCTCGTCCACGGTCAAGTCACCGATCGAGGACATTGTCCACGACGATTTCCCGGCCAAGGACAATCTATCGGTCGATCCGTCGTCCACGAAAGCCTCTTCGGCGCCCACTACGTTGTCGCTGGGTAGAAAGATCACTTCGTGGACGAAGGAAGGCAAGGATTTACTGGTGAAGTCGGTCTCATCGGCAAACACGCTCGCCCCGACGACGATGACCTGCATAAAGTCCCCTCGAGCGATGTCGGAGCATCTCTTGGGGCAACTGGAGGTCCCTGTGACACCCACTGTACTCGGTGCTCTGCGTGTCAAGGGGGGATCACTAAAGGAGGGGGAAAGAAGCGAAAGGGTGACCGATGTGCCGCGACAAAGATGGAGCAGCGTCAGGGTCAAGGGTGGTAGTACCAAGAGTCTCTTGCTGGAGAACGGAGGGCCGCAAACCAAGCCACTGAAGGGTGCTCTCACGGCAGAGGTATTCTTAGTAGTTGATTAAGATGTTTACCGCATTAATTAAGGCTCGCTTGTCTTTGCCGTCTTTCAAGTAACTCGCACGATAGAACACACCCGGTCTTGAGATGCTTTCGGAAGGTTGACTACGCTCTTGGTCTTCGGTCGTAGATCGATTCGAAAAATTATGCCCAAAATGGGAAACGACCGATAGAGAAGAGCGAATCTCCTCGTACGCCGAGCACTTAACAATTTTACGATCCTGTTGTGCGTGAAATTTTCGAGTTCGCTTCCCAAGCCTTACACGACGAACATCCGAGCGAATGGGTTAATTAGATTGGCCACGATCATCGAGTAACACTCGAACACCACTTCCTTTCTCGGATAATCAGCGACTGAACTGTTTATCGAATTAATTAAGCGTTCGCTGTTGTAGCGACGAACATGATCGATGATTCATCGGTGGGAAGTTTTCGATTCGACAAAGCCTCTCTTTCCTCGCTTCGATAACGATGTAATCCGCTCACGGTTGCTTGCGAGTCCCCGTCGACTCGCTACGATCTTCGAAAAGGCTTCGCTTTTCACCCCTATCGATCACCTCGATTTCTACATCGTAACACCTAATAGTCTTTTTTCCCCTATTATCCGACGAGAGGAAATAACCGAATCTTGTACCGTCGATCGAACATGATCGATCAGCTTTCGACGAAATGGTTTGCGAGCTCGGTAGTTGATAGTTTCCGTTGTTTTCTCAGGAAACACCATCGACGACTTCATTCGACGCGTTATGTCGGTTATGGCGAAGAGGATAAATACGCGTTTCTATCGTGAACTCGACGGTGGTCTTATTCGCGCTATTTTCAGAACTCGTGCATGCATTCTGCTTCGGTACTATCCTTCGTGAAAACGTGAGACATTTTCCAACGAGCGTGCGGGAAAATTCTTTTTATTTTTGGTACGACCATCGTGCTTGATGAGACGGACTTTATCGAATCAGATTTCTACGCTCTTCGAAAACCGAATCTTTCTCAAGATATTTGTCGCGGATATTTTTCAGCGTGACCCCTGCTTTATTATCGCGTTAACGGAATATTCGGATTTCCATTTTTAGTTGCTCGATAAATTCGACAAAGTTCCACGAAAGTTGAACGACGTATTTCCATCTGTTTTTCTACAGAATTTTTACAATAGGTTCTAAAACAGCCTAAACACGGAGCAATATTTGTCGTCGCGAAACGATTCTATTATTCGTGTCGAGATCGATCGTATTCTAACTGGCACAAAGAACGTAAACCGTTGAATAGACGCGTATTCAATACCCATTCAATTCTTTCCGATAATTACATGAGAAATTGTCGGTACAGAACCGGAGATCCCTTTCGGATGACAATAATCGTCTGAGAACGGTAATTTAATTGAACGTCAAAGACAGAGACGCGCCTTTTAAAGGCATAGTCGAATGATATTAATTAATCCGATACGCTCTTTTCTTCTGACTCGACGATACTCCCACCTTAATACGCGCGAATTAATATGCTGCAAGCCTCTCTATTGGATCGTTGCGAAACATTTGTGGCACTGGACAATCAGACTATCGATTTTCATTTATTTACTTACGTATTTCACTGTCTATACATTTAGATTAGATTTTAGAGAAGGAACCTCTATGATCCGTAAAAGAATCGAGCACGACAAGCATTTCGATTAATATTATTTCACAAATTTACGCGGATCCGAATACGCGAGAAAACTTTTTCACCAATTTATCGTAATCGCGAACAAACCGAGACGTTGACTTGCTCTGTTTTCCAACGGTTGAGAATGAATGCTGCAAAATCCGATCCGCAGTCAGGGATACAATTAAGGGGCGCTCCTTCAGCGGTCGCCTGAAGGGTGTTCCGTTTTTTAATTAATTCGGTCTCACGCTTACCTGCTTACCTAGAAATAACGAGGCCGTTTCCTCGAGTGCCAGGCGCAACGTTTCTCCAGTCGATCGTTCCCTTTTTATTACTTTGGTCAGCCTGAAACTTCTGTAATTCGATTGAATGCCTCGTTCTTATTTCACGAAAGGCTAGCGCAACTCCGAATTTTCATTATGAACGAACAAATATCGAAAACGATCCCGAACGCGGTCAAGCAAGTGTAAAAATAATTATTCGAATGACGTATGTAGCACACGACACGTTTATAATGATGATTATACTTTCCAACTTCGCTGCATTTCACTTATGAAAACTTTGTTAAGATGAAAATTCATCGAAGATCAAAGTATACGGAATAAGTGAAACATTCCAAAGAGGACTTTGGAACTTTCGAAACTTAATTAATGTTTCATGTATGTAATGCTCGAAACTAGGCTTGCCTGTTCAAGAAACCTCTGAAAAATTGATAAACGAACTAGCCGATGAGTTGGCGTAGTGAATTCCACGAATCTTATGGCGTGTTTTTAGGTTAACGATCGCGGAGGGTGGTGATGGCGTATCAGTCGCGTTTCTGGAAAACTACTAGCAGAATCTTATTTGTGTACATGTCCGAGGTTTCTGTCTTTCATCTGAAAATGACTTATACACGTAGCCGGGTCATATTTACGGGTTGGATGCCTGAAAATACATACGCGGAGTCGTTTCCGTCAGTTACTGTCTAGTAATTAGGTTTTACGGTGTTTCCCTTGGAATTTCAACGAGATACGTCCTACATTATACGTGTACTTTACAGAACTTACGACAGGTCAGAAGAATGTTGGCATTTTAGTTATAAAATTTAATCGTTAAGGAAAAACGAGTAGCCCGCATACAGTATATTTCAATTTATATAATTTATAAGCGCAGTCGCGTGTCAGAACGACCGAAGAAGTGGTGACAATTTGTTTAAACTAATTGCATCGACCTTCTCGCTCGAAAGCTTAGTCGTGCGATTGACGATGTGACGCACGCGCGACATGAAAGATTTTTTAGGCCAGGTCGCGGCTTATTTCGATGCGTCGATGAGCCTTGAGAATCAAATACACGCGTATCTCAAAGGAATCATTGCAAAAGAAACAAAATTATTGCATCCAGAAGTTATTAAAAAGGTAGCGTAGCGAATGCTTGGCGGTGTTACAAATTTCTTTCGCATTTTACATTTTTCACGATGTACTCTTTTCGAAACGAGGAATATTTATTTTTACGCGTTGACTGCTCTCTCGGTAGGTGCTTGAAATTGTGGGAAACGGAGGTAATGAAATATCGTGGAACTAAGAAAAGTCACCCATTAAAAGTTTATTTCGTATCTTCGTCTTACTTTCTTCGTACGAATGTTTAAGAGCTAAGTAAGAAAACGTAGAAAAAGACGAAAATATTCGAAGGTGGCGTCAATGTGTGCGACTCGAACGATCAATTTATATATTACGGAAGCTCGTCGGTTTCGAACGACATAAAATTCTTATGAAGTTGGATAACGAGGTGTCGTCGGTGACGTTGCTGACGTCGCATCGTCGGACAATAAAATCGTGTACGGCTTACAAAACACCCCACCCCTATCCAGCGTGACATCTAGTTTCGGCTTAGCGATCGAGTCAGATGTTTTCTGAAAGCATCTCTGTAGCGTTCGGCTCGTTGAAACGGGCCTTCTTCTCTTCTCTTTAGTTTTGACGCGCGTACGCGAGCGTACGGCCGCGAGATTATCCGAGCAGACCGAACCTCTGCCGAAATTAGATCATCGCCAACTGGAATTCACCTCGGTCTCCTCCGTTCCGTGAATCGCAACAATTTCTTCGTAACACGAAGGAAATCCAGTTTTTTCACCATGTTCGTGCTCGAATCGAACGATCGGCAACACAGAATCAAACTTTCACCGAATTCGTGCGGTCCATCTTACTGGAATCCTTCGGAACGACTGACGAACGTTTGCAAATATTTATTCTTGTAACTTCTGCTGTTACTTCGCTGGAAAAACTTTTGGTGATCTCAATTCGATCGTTTGAACGTCATTCGTCCACCCACGCTTTCTGCTTTTAAGCAACTTAATTTCTACCGTAAGGAAGTGAAAACATTCTTACAAACACGGTGCTCACTTTCATCGAAAATTGTTGCCTGTTATTTCGATTTTAACAAATAATTCGGGGAAAATCACGGATTCGGATGCGCGAAAACACGCGCAAGGAACGCAGAATTCACTGAAATCCTCCAAAGTTGCTTCCAGAACTTTCAATATTTGAAAAATTAATCCATCGTTTTTCGTTTCATCTTTTCGCACTTTGTTACTGTCGATAAAGATTCAAAATATTCTGTCGTCGCACAAGAACAAACTCACCCACCGCCATAAAAAGGTTACCAAG
The DNA here is from genome assembly GCA_945859555.1 of Megachile ligniseca. NCBI lineage: Eukaryota > Metazoa > Arthropoda > Insecta > Hymenoptera > Megachilidae > Megachile > Megachile ligniseca. Next base: position 11,107,596 of record OX243787.1, read on the forward strand.
AAGCCACTCGTTGTACACGGAACTTCATCGACGACCTATCGTTCCGCGATTATCGAATTCGAAAGATTTACCGTAAACGATTCAACATACCGTGTTCTTGTACGGATCTACCACTTTTCCGCGAGCCTTTTCAACGATGAATGACGCGGACTGTCAACCACAGGCTGACAAGAAGATTGCCGGCTCTACACATCGCGATAGGGTTTCGGTCTAATTGGATTCGACATTGAAAGTACCATGGAGATAAGCCGGAAGATCTTGTAGTATCGATGAACCGATCTCGTCGCGAGCGAAAAAGAATCGGCGTCGAAGGTCAACCGAGGAAAAAGAATTACACACCTACGGATATTACCCAGACATCGGATGTGTTGTTTGCAATCGCAACGAATTATCTCGAGAACGCTCTTGATCGAGTTATTTTCAATGGGTGAGTAACGATGTTGCTAACTCGGACTGTTTTCTGCGTTCCTGCCGATTGTTTGCGAGAAAACATTGGAAGAAGATTGCCTGTACATCGGAAGTGTTAGACAAAGAGAGGAAGACCTCGATAGAAGTACTTGCAAGTAATAAGAAATGGTCCTGCTAACTTTTCTGGAAAACTGCAAGGCTTTTGTCTTTGAAACGATTGTTCCCGAAAAGATACTGAAAAGGAAGGATTAAACACTGACGGTGCTGGTCGCGATAAACGGATACAATCGGAGCAGACACTTTGATACAACTGTTTTCAAAAGATAAGCAACAGTGCTGCTACCTGGGAGGAATTGTTTTCTTTTGAAGCATCTTCTATCCTTGGGGCGTTCGCGTGCGAGGAAACACCGATTGCATTATGGCGGGATAATCTATGGAATTCTTGGATAATTTCAAGTGTGAACAGCGGAAGTATCTATAATCGAGTCAGCCGCTAATTCCGAGTGATCTTTGTATCTGCGTGATCGCGAGAAAACGTTGAAAAGGAAGAATAGAAAGAAGAAGCGGAAGGTTAGAGGTGTTGTTGAAAAGTGCAAGAACGAAACAGGTGGTTTGTTGAACGTTGTTTATTTTCACTTTCAACTTTGAAATACACCGAGTGCTTGAACTGGCGGCGCCACGGTGAGACGCTCTCTCGTTCGCGTTTTGAGAATGACTGTGGAATTTTTTATGAAAGTCTCGGCAACCATGATGCGCTCGTACGTCATGAAAGGCAAGAAACAAATGTTCGGCTCAACCCTGTCGACGGTAATCGATGTTTGTATTCAATTTCTACCCTTGTATCTATGTCTAGTGTTGTCTAAGCTAATTAAGTTGTTATTAGTTGTAACTTCATTTCTACGGGCGTTTACACTCGTTGACCCATCAATAGGCAAACGAATTTTGACACTGATACACAACTATACGTATGTGCCTGAACCAAAAATACCACGTATATCCCTATATGTATCTAGGCTTATGCGAAGCTTTCATTAAACCGACCTGTTATTTACAACGAATATCCCGAGAATTCAACTTTCACACTTTGACAGCAGTTTCCTTTCTGTTGGAGCTGGATTATACATCTGAATACGTGTTGCACAGTTGACACGACCTGATTTCAGTCTAACGCTAGCTACATGTCGATGAGAGTCTGATGAATCTTGAATTTCTTTCTAAAGAAACTCATTTCCGGTTGCACGCTGTTTTGTGTCATGCTTTTTTTTTTTCTTTAGCAAGGGAAACATGAATACTCGTGGTTTTAGAGATGATTGTACAGATTTCTCGCAGATTTTTGTGATTAAAACTATGCATTGTGTGTCAGCCGACCGATTCAATACTTCGACTTGCTGATCAAGAAAATGTTCATACTTTTAATTTAACGTGTTCGCACTATTAAACCGTGGAAGAGTAAAATTTATCAGGAAAAGATTTTATTGTAGACTACAAGATTTCAAACAATTCGTATAAATTTGATCGATTTTCATTCGTTATCGATTAAAAAATAAAAGGATTATTGTCGTACACTGGATTTCCATTAGACTGTCACAGTTTATACTATCGGTCGAGTAAATAATCCTTCGCGGAATCCTTGACACCCACTAACAGCACTCTTCCCGTAGTCGTAGCGCGAACGAGCTCACCCTATGTATATTGCCGATTCCAGGAATTGCTCTCCGACAGTTCCGTTCGATGTATTATAACGTGTAAGACACGCTGAAGCCCTAATTATTAAGGAAGCTACCGGTGAGTTTCCGGCTGCACACATTATAGTACACCTTGTATCTGAGCAGCAATCTATTCGATAATTCCGGGTCACGGGGTGATTTAACTAGCATTCTGGTAACATGCTGCACTTCGTCTCGATGTTGGCATTCGATTACGCTAGCCAACCTGTTAGTCAGCCTATGCAACTCTAATTGATTAGGAATTTCTCGCCGAGATCCCAGCTGCGCTCTAATTAGTAATTAAATCCGTGTGCCAAGTAGAATTAGCTTAGATTGCAACGAGTTCGTCTCATCTCTCAGTTTTGAGGTTGAAATTCATCTCGCAGCCAGGTTTTTCAGGTACCGTCGAAGTTTTATTAGGAAAATCACCTCGTTTCGTTGAAACTCTAATTGATTAGAGGGTTCCTGCACAGCCGAAACAGCGGTTGGTGCATCCTCGTTCTAATTAGCGATTCCTGTGCCAGGTAACCTTGCTTAGATTGAAAACGGTCCATATTGGAGCAACCAAAGTTGCCTCTTTTTTTTTCATTTTACAAATTACAGTCAATCGAGGTAAAAGAATGTCGAGATGCATTTTGTTACAAATATCGTTACATTATCTTCGGTGTCGAGTTACTTTACTTACTATTAACCGATTCCAATCGATTCAACAAACTCTTAGGTTTCTCAGTTTGTGTAAATTCATGTCAATCTAGATATCCGACCCTTCGTGTGGTAGAAGTAGGACAACCAGACTACACCTAAATATAGTAGGGAAGTAGGATTAATCGATTTAAAGTCAGAATCGACTTGAACGGACTGTAACAATCTTCTAAATTGTTCCTGACGATTACCTACTCCCAGGCACATTTAGTCTGTGACCCAATTGGTTCGTGCACAATCTCCCAAGAAATCTTAACGGATACTCGCGAGATCTTCCCTTTCAAGAAACTTCTTCTCCGCCGAGAAATCAGCCAAATGCTTGCTTTTAGGGTAACGAATGTATCTATCATTTGTCAAATAGTTGCAACACAAAGCCGAAATCGTTAGATGGAACCGCGCGCGTCCAAACAGCACGCGACGACATTCGATTCCGGATAAAATCGATGCGAGCATCTCGAGGAAAGACGTTTCTTGGAAATAACGTACAGATACGTAGCTGTCGGTTGTTTCCTCGGCTGGAACTTGGCAACGCATTAATTCCTACCTTGTTAGAAATAACGAACATTGTTGAACGCTTGAACGGCGAAGGGTCGTTGAAACGAGGCTGCCAGGTCGCGACCTCACACGCACAAACACTATTACGGACTCACCTGACGGCGTAGGTGCATGAATAAAAGATAATCTCTATCAGGATTTACATTTTCCTCGGCCGTCCGTGACGAACGTCGAGTTTCTCTTACCCTATCGCACTCGCATTCGAACCGTTACCGCGAGGGGTGGGCGAAATCGAGAAAGTCGATGAAACGTGTCCCGTCTGCGGGATATTGTGACATTTAGGTCTTTCGCTATAAATCCAGATAAACTACAGACTGCCTAGTCGGCGTCGAAGTGTCGACCGTAACGGTGTCTCGAGTCGTCGGGCTTCTTGGAAACGATCGTGTATTTATAATTCCCGAACGACTTTTTTTCCAACGAGCTTTTATTTTTATGCAACGATAAATTTTTTATCAAATATTGGAAAATTCCAGCCTCGTAAGAAGCAGCCTCGATATGTCTGACTACGCGTGTCTATTTCTACTGCGACAGTGAGCAAGTAAAGTATGTCGAACTATGTACATACACGAAAGCCATTCTGTTAATAAAGAAACTAGGCAGTTACAGAAAGTTGAAGCGCTTCTAAGCGAAAATAAATTGTGTCGATTAAAGTTCGAATCGAATCCGCGTATCAAAGGTCACGCATTCTCCTTGCGAGTTGAATCGCGGATTAAAATAAGACCCGGACTCTGTTTGTCGTAAAAGTTTGATTCGAACGCGTTCCGTGTTATTTAACGAGTTACCTGGAGCGTCGTAAAAGTTGGTACATACATAGTTCGTTCACGTGGCTGTCGGTGCAACAGATCGGACACGGTCTCTCGCCCGAGTAAACAAAGCGTCGCTGCGAATCGTGCATCAATATATTCCAAACAAACTCTGTTCGAACGGGATCAGCAGTTGCTAAACGGACAAACAAATGGAAACTAGCGCCATCGAGGTCGTTACGCGAGAAAAGGCTGGCGGGCCTTGTAGCAATTATAGTTTAAAAGGCGGACTCGAAAGGAGACAGTATCAACCGAAGAAAGGTTAATCGAACATGAAATTTCGATCGGAAAGATGCACGGAACAGGGGATTGATAATTGGCCCTGTAGGCGAGGTCGAGAAAGCAAGTAACAGCCAGCACGACTATTAAGGTAATAAGGCTAACCCTGCCTAAGGTTGGAAGCGTGGTCGGCGTAGGGTGTGACGACGGGGGTTGCCCTAACCTCCACGTTCACACGAACACGTGTACAGACGCGTACACACGTATACACTGGTTCTTCTCCCTCGCTTCCATTCCTCCCCTTCGCCAGTTGAACACCGCCGCCACCCTTCGCGGACCGCATTGCATCAGTGTGAGGCTAGCACTCGACCAGGACTCTTCCGGTTCTTCCTCGGCGGGTTGTAAACAACCGATACCCCGGTATTTGGGCCAACGTTCCGTCCAGCGGATCGATATCCCCGGTTCCTCGAGGCTTTCAACCGGAATCGACAGTCGTTTGGCCGCCGCTTTTCGCGTAATGTCGCGCTCGAGCCGTCGAAGCTCGCAGTGATACGTGCACGGTTTCCTTTTTCGCCGAACAAACTACCGTATACGAACACGATGCTCATGGATCAGGCTCGTCGATGAGACTGTATATCTACATTTGTTTATGTATGGATATGCCTATGTATACACCGGGGAGTGTACTGTTCCACCGGCCGGAAGTTATTGCTGAAATGCACGTGTACGAGGTGTGTGTCGGTGGAGAAGTATAATGTGCACGTGTGTCACTGGTGTTCTTACTTATGCCCGATCGGTACTCGTGCTTTCCTAGTAGAACAAAGACAGGATTAAATGGCAGAGAGTCCGATTAGCAACTCGAAACGCTACTGTGCCAGACAGGTTAGACATAGGCTGGTACTTTTACGTTTCTGTTTCCTTTCTTTTCGAGAATTCGCATTTGGATCTTTATCGTACACACTTCAGACTATTCCTCTAATAGAATAAAGAAATAAGGAAATGTATATAACGCATCGAATGTCCGGATAAATAGGAATCTAAAACGAAGAGAAGTCGTTGAGTGTGTCCACTCCCTAAGCGACGATGTATCTTGTGCCTACAGGTGCTGTCCCTTGGAAACGATATCCTCCCAGAGTACAAATTACAGTCACCTAGGATCGGCAGGTGGACCATATTACATTATTCACCGTTCAAGGCGGTCTGGGATTGGGTGATACTACTGCTCGTCATGTACACGGCCATATTCACCCCGTACATAGCCGCTTTCGAACTATCGGATCCAGATTACAACAGCAGGAAGAATAAAAAGTACAGTGACGATCCCATCGTCATCATAGACTTCATAGGTGAGACCATCGGTCGGACTCGAGAAAAATTTCTTACGTTCTCTTTTATTTTATCGCCTTTCTCCCATACCGACGAGCATTCTAGGTTAGAAAATGGCAATGTAGGAGACGAAAGCTTCCTCCCTCGCTCGCTCTAATACTCGAACTTTACCGCGCAGTATGCCTAGCTCTACATCTCCATTTTCCCTAGAGAAGAGAGAGACCTACCACTCGATACAAGTATACGGGAATTAGCTCCGTGTCGATATTTTCCTTTGAGAAAATGGTCTCACCACGCGCTATAGTGCTCGGGAGTTATCGCGCGTTACGCCTGGTTCGTAAAAGCGATGAAACCTTTTTCCTAAACATCGTAATTTTTCGTAGGGAAGCCTCACATGTTCGCTGCGTTCTCACGATACTTTTGCTTTTTCAGTCGACGTCACTTTCATAGTGGACATCATCATAAATTTTCGCACGACTTTCGTGAATAGCAACGATGAAGTGGTGTCCCATCCTGCTAAGATAGCCGTCCATTACCTGAAGGGTTGGTTCATCATCGACCTGGTGGCTGCCATACCCTTCGACCTTTTTCTCGTTGGCTCGCACACTGACGAGGTAAGTTCCGTCGCACGCCTACACGTTTTCTGAGAATCTTCTTTCCAGGCTGAGTCTGATCACCGTTAAATCGCTTCCAATCGGTTATCCCGTAATATCTGTATCAAGAAAATTGCTCAGAACTTTCGCTTTCCGTTTACCCTTTACCGAAACGAAGTAAAATACGATTCGTTATGTAATAATTATGATCCGTAACGAAATCAATGAAATCTTGCCGATAAAATAAAATCTAGAAGGAAACGGCTTAACGAACAATCAGATTTTTCAGCCGAGGTTTTCTAGAATGTCGATGTTAGCTCGTAAATATGATTAGGATGACATGCCGAGCCCAAGTTAAGTGCCCATAGGTGTGTCTTTACCGGATTGGTGCTTAGTTCGTTTTCCCTTTTTTCAACGTTTCTCGGTGTTGAATGATTTCTCTTTTTTTCTTTGTCGAAAGTTAGCCGACTCGACGTATTATTATTATTATTATTATTATTATTCTTATGATTATTATTATTATTGTTATTATTATTATTCTTATGATTATTATTATTATTATGATTATTATTCAATGTGCACACAATCTGTACGTACCGGCAGATGAGAAGGAACTTTGACGGACTCTCGTTGTCTGGAACGATTTTACACAAGTTTCACGAGTGGTACACGTACGTTTTATGTATGTCTATCGAACGAGTTAGAGTATATTTGTTCGACGTGCAAATCTCGAGTCAGTAATTGGTATTCTTGTATGCGTTTCAAAATTGAAGAGCACCAACTTTTCTTTACCGCCAAATTTGTACCTGTACACACACGTATGCATACACACTCGATCTATATACATGTGTAAGTAAGTCTAGTCTTTCGCTGTGAAGATTTCTGCTCTGATTGTCGAAATGTTAGATTTTATTGTCAGTTCCTTGTCAAGATTCTCTTCTGTATTCTTTGCCCCGTGTCTTGTTTCTCTCTTAATTTCCATTTTTTTCTCAATCAATTATTATTATGTATAAATCATTTTCGTTGAAACGTTCTTATTTATTCCGACTCATGATTTTCGTGTTTCTTTGATCCTCCGTCGCGAGGGTCGTTAGCATACGCCTTTTCTGCAAGATAATTTTCACTCTGTTTCGTTCTCGCGATGCTCGTCCGTAAGAAAGAACGTTCTCAATTGACCTGGCGCTGATAACAGATAAAAATGTGATCTGCTAGTAATCTGTGTGTGATCCCCTTTTCTTTCCTGTGTTCCTTGGCGTGAAAATTAGGGCAGCGTGATGTTAATTGAACGCTCAGGAAAAGTTTTGTTCACGATCACGATGCGTAAGTTGCGAGAATACGACGAGAAAGATCTCGGCAGGTGATTTAAAGGATTCCTCCCTTTTTTTTTTTATCTACAACCGTCTCCCACCGAAATATGAAACATTTTTTTACCTAACTGTGTAAATTTAAGTCTTTTTTTTCGTCACGATGATTCTCTCCCATTAAAAAAGAAAACAAAAATGAAATTAATATCCCACGTTTTTTCGTTACACTTTCCTTCTTTCCTTTTTTTTTTTTTTTGAAAGTTAACCAAAAAATCACGAAATCATAAAGGAACAAATTTTAACCTCAGTTTAACGTTTTCGTAGCTCGGCTTGGACAAGGACGAGGTTAGTTGACACACATACACACCAAAAAGAAAATTACTCACAGGCTGACGTTTTCGTTTTTTTTCTTCGCTCTTTTTCTCTATTTCCCCTTTTTCTTTAATAAACTGCAGGTTTCGATTTTTACACACTAATGATTAAAAAAAAGTTAACTCACCAAACGCAGCCACAAATTTTTTCTGTGTCTGTTTCTCTTTCTTTCTCCCTTCCTTTCTTTCGCGCACTCTCTCTCTTTCTCTCTGTCTGTCTTTCTCTCTTTGTCTGTTTTTTAATTCCATATACAGTTTTTTACTTGCTTCAAGAACACGTCACACGTTGCGAATATATATTTATATATATATACATATATTATAATTATATATCTCTGATGTTTTTTCTGCACAAATTTACTTTCCTTAATTGAAATGGTTTTTTTTTATATTCATTCTCTTGTTTCTCAATGTATTCCACGTTGACATTTAAAAATTTTCATGCAATTCACATTCTCGCACAGCAGTGCGCTTCAAGTACACGATACATAACCTACACACTCGTACACGCGTAAGAAGAAAACTCGAACAACTGCAACCCCACCATTTGTCGAGGAAGTCGACGAGAAATTGATCGACGATTTCTATACGTTCGAAGCATTATTTTTTATATTTATTCTACCGCGATATTCGGATAAAACGGAGTAGTACGCGCGATTGTATTTATATTCGACGGATCATCTCGTGTTCGAAAGCATTTACGTTCGCTCCGAGTAGATCACGTAAGGTAAGGAAACGAGAACGTCGATCGATTTCCTCCTCCTCCTCCTTCCTCCACGCAACGTGTGAAATTTCTCGATGATGAACATTGAGGAAGCATCTGCATGCTTACAGTAAAGTATTTGCAAAGGATATACTGTGTAAATAGTGTTATTCGCGTGCGATATCCACTTGGTAAGAGAATCGAATTGCATCAGAGTATGATATACACCGTCGAGCATGGAAACCTTCTCTAAGGAAAAATGCGATCTAGGGAAAGGAGATCTCGTTGCTCGCTTCGATACTCGAGAGTTCCTGCGAAACCGTATACGCGAGAACGACGGGATCTCCTCCGCTAGGAAATTCTGCGTTTTGTAGTCTACGATACACGAGACAATTCTAATTGCTAAAGTATATAATATTTTCAGTGCTACAGAGAGCGATCAGTAGTCTCCGAAATTGTCGTTTTCCGGAAAGGAATGCTCGGTAGTGTACCATAATCTTAACACTTTGACAGCCGAGTATCTGAGTCGAAATTCAAAGTATTAAGACACATTTTTTTCACGAAACCTTGTATCCCCGAGTATACAAGCATCTTTGTTAGATACGTTCATCAAATGTATCAGCACGAATGGAGCAAAAAAACGAACGATGATTTTGAATAACAATATTTTGTACGATACTATGTACTATATACATATATCTTAATTAGATAGTTAATAGTTTTAGATGGTTATTTTTAACAGAGATTGATTTACTGCGAAACGTACGATCCCTGAAATTTTTCGTTTTCAAACGTTTTTCTTTCTTTTTATATTTTCGTAGTCTTTTTATTGTTGCTCCTTCTTTTAAGTAGCGATGTAGAGATTCGTCGGATATTAATACTTGTTGAGAATAATGCAAGTAATTAGAAAATGTTTTTCGTAGTTAGTCGATCGGCGAGTATTCTGTTTCTCGATGCTCGGTTAACCTATTTAACGAAAGTTTAAAAATTAATTTGGGGTTGCAGGTTAAACTCGTAAGGAATCGATCGTTCTCTTTCGTTAAAAGAAAAAAAAAACATTTGAAAACGATTTTAGCGATTCGCCTTTTCCTAGTGAAACACTTACACGTACACAACTATACGCACACGCAAAAATAAGATACACATAGAAACAGAACGACACGCGAGAGACGCGGAGGATCGCGTAGTGACACAACGAACGCACAACCCGAAAAAGTAATCGAAATATTTAATCAACGGGATTTGTGTAACAATCGTATGTAAGCTTTTGGCGTTTTCCACTTTGGATTCTACGATAAGACTCTCTTTGTTGGTCCTGTTTTTACGTTGTCGAGCTTTCTTCCCGTACCTTTTGTATATTAATTACGCTTACGTTGCAAGCTGTATAAAAAAAGTACAACGCCTAATATCGATAATTAATTTGTGTATATATTTACCATCGAACGAATTCTTTGCTCTCTGCTGTTCTCTAACAATATGTTTGATGATTTACGCTTCTAATACAAACCGAGAACTCATTGTATCATATATTCTTTTCTCATACATACACTGTATATCTGGATACTTGTTTTCTACACGAACAGCGATCATGTGTGTTTTCTGCCGCTTAAACGCTTCGTCTTCATTCCACTTACGTATTGTTTATAATATTTGTCTTGTGTATAAACAACACGGGTTGCTAGATGATACGTACGCGCGAGATCATTTTGTATTTCTCGTATCGTTAAAACAAGAGCTTTTGCTCCGCAATGCCCCGTTTAAGGTACCAATTATTTGACCCGAATTATCTGGCGGGTAGCAAATACTCGTGACGTTCAAATGAAAGATACGATCGCGACAAACAAGAGGACAGAACATCGAGTATTTCGAGCTTCCACGATCTTTCACGATGCACCGGTTCGCGTGTACATCGTAATAACGTTACTCTTACTATCAGCGGCGGTTATCAAACGTCCTCGGATATTCTTGGCAGTCCGAGGCCGGATAAAAGACGGCCAAGTTTTTCTCTCGTCTCTGGCCCGGCCCGATCCTTTCGAACCATCAATTTCTCTTCGTGAAAAGAATCTTTGAAAACGATCTGATCGCTCATGCAAGAAGATGATAAGGCTTAAATGTATCATTGCATCTTCGATAATTCCGTTTTCATCGAAGCTAACGTATGTTTAAACGCAATGGAACGGGAGCGTTTATCGGAATTTCCTTCAAAATTGTCTTCGGTAAGTTTGCGTTCGCTTAACTAAAAAATGTCAATTTTTTCGAAATTTTTCAACGAATATCGTTCGATACGCGTGTAACTATCACCGAGCAACCCATTAGCAAAGTATCAAGTTCGAGATTATTCGTTAGCAAATAAATTAGCCGAATAATTCCTAGCTTGATCGGAGCATAGTCGATTCTGCATGATAAAAATCGTGATAACGTGTCGTTTTGATCGTGAAACGCCTGGTGAAACACCACCCTGGTGTTCCCTTCGGAATGCCGGCTGTTCGCAATCGAACAACACTATCGAATCTCGAACCTACGTTGCAGGTAAGAAATTGGAGAGAAGCATGAGTAATCACGTTTGTTGTTTGCAACGATTCTCAACCTACTGCTCGTGAGTTGAATTTCGATCGAAGCAAAAGAGAAACGAAATCGTGAACGAGGTAAACGCTACAACTTCGAATCACCCGATTTTTTTGCTATTGTCGTTCTCGAATCGTGCGAGAATATTCATCGGAGATTTCGTTGTTTTTAAATGTCGCTCTAAATATCACGTACGTAGCTTCGTGGTTGACCTAAAAATGACCGGCGGCATATGGATCGATCGAACTCGAGAACGACGGTCGCACATAACGACGATAAATCGGACTGTCAAACTGACTTTGGTGTTTTAAAAAGCGATTACGTGGAATGCATAGTTATAAAACGTTGCTCTATCGAGGACGAATAAATTATTCGCGTTCCCTTAAATCGGTTTGATGTTCTTCAGTGAATTATCGTACTTGCTCGAAACAAGGTAGAACTACCTTGCCGATTTCTAATGTTTCCTACGATATTTGTCTAGAAAATTAACGGAATATCAGCTGGTAGTACTCTTTTGATCTAACGAACACGTACGGGTCTGAAAAATAATCTAAAGTACTTTGTTGTATCATACCAGTATTTAATAATGCTTGTAAATATCCGTAGCAACATATATCCTTATTAAAAATAAATACGATTACATGATTTCCATGAATGGTTAATGTCCAAACATTTGCACACCGACTTTTCTGTTCCTTTGAGTTCTACCAGCCTGCAGAATATTTATCTATAACCGAATAAAGACCCCCCCATATTTTCTTATGCACGAAACATTGAAAGTGGCACCGTAGATCTGTAAATAGAATCGTCTGCTATCCTTTAACGTGTCAAAATGAGTTCTCTTTAGCTTCGATGGGAAAAATCGAAGAAAAAAAACGAGAGACTCGTAATTGCCGAGCGTAAGATCGACAAAGTGTGACGTGTTCTTTGCAGACGACAACCTTGATAGGACTTTTGAAGACGGCTCGTCTTCTGAGACTCGTCAGAGTAGCCAGGAAGATCGACAGGTACAGCGAATACGGAGCTGCGGTTTTGCTCCTTTTGATGGGCACTTTCGCTCTTATTGCTCACTGGATGGCGTGCATATGGTAAGCTTTTTCTTATAAAAGTATCGAGAAAAATGCATTTGTTAAGTAGCGGTACTCGTAGATCTTACAATTAGAAGCCAAAGTTCTTAAGTCGATCTTAGGTCCCAGACGCTTCTGTTAGGCTGTAGACGTATTACCGCAACGTATTCGACGAGAAAACACATTTATAAGTAAGATTATTATTCGGTTTGGAAGGTACGCCATAGGAAACGCGGAGAGACCAACGTTGAAGAGTAAAGTCGGTTGGCTCGATATCTTGGCCAACGACACGCATCAGTTTTATTCACACAACAATACCGGAGGGCCGAGTAAAAAGGTGAATAAACTCGATACAATGGGAATTGTTGCCTCCTCTTGTTCTGCCAGCAAAATCGAAGAACACTTGACTTTTTGACGAACCTAACCCTTGTTTCCGTTTCAGAGCCGCTATATCACAGCACTGTATTTCACCTTTAGTAGTTTAACGTCGGTGGGCTTTGGAAACGTGGCTCCGAATACGGACGCCGAAAAGATATTTACTATAATCGTTATGCTAATCGGATGTAAGATTCTGCTAATTACGTATTGATCGGTTTCGTCGACTGACAGAGGGATTCCTGAACGTTCTTTCTCTCTTTTCCAGCTCTGATGTACGCCAGTATCTTTGGTAACGTCTCAGCGATCATTCAAAGGCTTTACAGCGGTACGGCGAGATATCACACGCAAATGCTTCGCGTTCGAGAATTCATAAGGTTCCATCAGATTCCTAACCCGCTTCGTCAACGATTGGAAGAATACTTTCAGCATGCTTGGACTTACACGAACGGAATCGATATGAACAGCGTTCTGAAAGGATTCCCCGAGTGCCTTCAGGCGGATATCTGTCTTCATTTGAACAGAAATCTTTTGAACAACTGTAGAGCCTTCGAGGGTGCCAGTCCAGGTTGTTTAAGGTACTCGAGTTTCTTCGAAGCCGATATAGTTTTATTTCGAAGAAATTTCATCGAATATCTTTCTGTTGCCAGGGCATTATCGTTAAAATTCAAAACCACGCACGCTCCACCCGGTGACACGTTGGTTCACCGGGGGGACGTGTTGACGTCCCTGTACTTTATATCGCGCGGCAGCATAGAGATATTAAAGAGCGACGTGGTGATGGCGATTCTGGGCAAGGACGACATATTCGGGGAGAATCCCTGCATATATCCGACCGTCGGCAAATCGTCCTGCAACGTTCGCGCTCTGACCTATTGTGATCTGCACAAGATACACAGGGACGATTTACTCGACGTCCTGGCACTCTATCCGGAGTTCTCAAATCACTTTAGCCAGAATCTCGAGATCACTTTCAATCTAAGAGACGTGCGTATCGTTCGAGACGAAGTATCGCTTCGTATAACTTAATCGTGAGACGTCGAGGGAATTAACTAATGGAGGATTTAACGATCGGTAGGAGGAACAGGCTGGTGTCGATCCAATATCAGCAAGGTTTCCTGTCAGCACTCCAACGGACGTCGAAGTCGACGCTAGGAGATTCGCTTTCCGTCCACCAAGATACCGTCGAGGACCGGGGGGTCCTGGCACCAATCTTATCCCCACTGGTCGACAAGACTCTTTACAGGGTGATCCGGAAGACTAGTGAGCATCCAAATCGATTAAAAAGTCGACACCGCGAAATCTTTCTATCTGCTTTGTGTTATTGATACAGTTTATTTTGTTCGTTCAACAGCGACAAAGCGAGCGGTCATGGAATTTTGGAATTTAGCACCGACAAAGCGGGCCAAGACGTGACACCGTTAAATTTAGAGTTCGACGAGCCGAAGCAAAGAAGTTCCACCTTGAACTCCATAACCGGTGAGAGGAGAATCAAACGCGATTCGTCGATCGATCTTTACCTCCGTTTCTCCTTTAAAACGATACCTTCTTTTACCGATTACTCTCTTTCTCTGTCTCTTTTTCTCTTGTTTGCCTCTAATTAATGTCTGAGGAATGTATTGTTCTCTGCACGACATATAGAGCTCTTAATATTCGAGTAAGGACATTTCTTACGGTTGGTTTTATTTAGAACCGAACGTGTTTGCGTATACACGGATAAGGAAGATCCTTATGATTCTGGAAGGTACTTTTGAATCATGCTTCGCAATACCCCGCCACATCGATGCTTGTCCATTTTACAGAATATTCCTAATTCGAGAGACATAGAATTATCTCGGAACGTTATGTACATATATACATACATATATAAAAAGCTCGGCTTGACCCTTCTTCCCCATTTGTTTCTCTTGTATTATATACTCGGCTCACAGTTCCGTGACATTTGGACCGTTTAACGTCCCCGAAGAGAACCGTAATCTGGGACCGATAAGCAACATTACTGCGAAAGAGAAAGGTAATCTCGAATGTCACAACGCAGAGTGCAGTAATTACAGTTTGCTCTAATTATGCGATAGAGTCCTAAAGTGTAAGCGGAGGGACAACCATTCACTTCCTTTTTTAACTCTAACGCTTTTTGCTGAAATTTCTGTCGTTTCTCAAGAATACGACTTTACAAAATTGTGAACTAATTAACTACCAATGCAATTGATTCTCGTTGTATCGCCTAATAACGCTCCTTCGCGCACTGTGCAAAGCTTCAAACTTTAGGATGTAGAGTTTCGTACGGTTACGATACCCGAGGTAAAATTTTCTAAGGTTCTTGTAAAAGTGGCAATATAACGAAGGGTCCATTGTAACAACGAAACTCGTTGTCAGTTTTTTATTGAAAAAAAAAAAAAAAATGATGGCACTCTCTCCGTTTCCAAATGTCAAATCTCAGAGTCATCTTGATTCAATAGACACTTGTTCGTGTTTCATAAAGATCTTCGTACATCCGTAGCCTTTTTTTTAAATCTCGTCTCCGTAGCGTAGTTCATATTTCATGAGCTTTATACTCGATCGACGTGTTTCCTTCTATTTCTCTCCGCTAAGAACAGAATCCCTTAATCCAATCGCCTCGATCAATAAAGTACAGCCTGTAACATTCGTAAAACAGCTTTCAGATAACAAATAATGCCATCCGTGTTTTAAGGAACGTCGCGCAGTCGTTGGTAAAGTAGTCGAGTTGTCTCCCGTTGTCGTGTTCGAGGCGTTTGGGTTAAGCGTGCGGCGTTTAAGCTTTGCGTTTGCATTTGACTCCCGAGTTCGTTAACACCTTGAAACCTGGTTGTTCAGGCATGCTAACCCATCTCAAGCGCAGCATACCGGACCTACGTCAACACAAGATCCATCTGCAACCGCTGACGAGTCACGATTACCTTGCCAAGCAGAGTAAGTATCCATTTGGCGAAGTAGACAGGCCAATCCTTTTATCTTTACTCATCATCACCCTACTCTACTCGTTTAAACGAGAATCGTTTCGTTAAATAATCAGCTGGCGAGTATCGATATGCTCGATCGTCGACGCCGTCTTCATTTCGTCCGTTGCGAAATTCTCGATCTTTCTCTTTCTCTTTCTTTTTCTCTTTCTCTCGCTTTCCCCCTTTCTCCTCCTTGACCCCTTTTTCTCGGAGATAAGAGGCACTTTTAGAGAGCGGCAAGGCTCGTCGCGGTACTATTCGCGGCTCGCTGTACTGATTCTGTGTGCCTGGGTTTATCCAGTGACCACCCCGTTGACGAAACCACCACGGAGAAGCTCCGCCGCCGGCGAAAGCTGCCTCAGTCAAAACGTGATACATCCAACCTCGACGACGTCCAGTCATACCACACCGTCGCCACCACAGCATCCACAATCTCACGGTGGGTGGAATTGCATCATTCCTCGAATCTTGTTGCCCATTTTTATGGATGATCCTTGTTACTTATGTGTCAATTGCTTCTCTTCGAGACGCTCGACTCGTTCGTTCGTTCGTGGTGTCGAGATTCTATGCAAATTTCTTTACACGATTATTCGAAAGCCAACGTTAGCCGACGTCTTACAGTCGTCGCCAAGTATCCAAGTACTTTCGAGCGTGTTGGGAGGGTTGTCTCTCGTCTTGTGTTTGCTCTAGCTTCTTGGGAGTCCAACGAGATTTCCCAAGGTTGCCAAATGGTCGTGGAGAAAGGTTCGAATTAGCATCGCAAAGATATTACCGAATCGCGGTATTTTTCGTTAGAAAGTCGAGAAATTCATCGCCAAGGTTCATTCGTTCTCATCGTAGAAAGATATTTACAATCGCGATATCGATCACTTCTTATCCGTTCGATACGATTTTCAGGTGATTTTCAAAGCGGACCAGGCCGGCCTATAGAGGAAATGAACGTCAGGATAGATCAACTGTCGCGACAGGTGTCCTCTCTGGAGCACTCGATGGGAGAGAACATCAGATTGATTCTAACGTTGCTTCAGCAGACGCTTAATTCGTCGAGGGAAAGTTCCAGCATCGAGATGATGCCCGGAACGGCACCAGCCGGACCTGCCAAACAAAGTAGTAGAGCCCCGGCACTGGTCCAACGATCAGCCAGCGAACCACAACCCCCAACTGCTCCGCCTTCGAACAACGGAAACGGAAAACTTCAGCCTAGCACGTCGCACGGTTTGTTTAGGTAATTGTTTCTTAATTTATCTGGTCAGTTAACAATTTTATCGATCAGACGGTGACGCGTGAGAAAGATCGAAATTGTACGTATTATTCGGATACCGTCAGATGTGTTATCGAAACTTTTATAATGTCTGTGACCAATTTCAGTATTGTATGTAGATCTAGGGTTTTCGACCCACAAAATAATTAGTAAATTCCGAAATCCGCAATTCTCACGCGATGTCGTACAGCATTAGTCTGTTAGTCGTAACAGACGTAACATGTGTCTTTTGTTTCCTCTCTTTTTCTCTGTGTATCTCTGTTTCTATCACTGTTTTTCTCTTTCTTTTTTGTTCTTTCTCTGTTTCTTTCTGTCCAAATGAACGAGATCAAAATACGCTCGAGACGACCGTGTTGTTACATCATTCTCTATTTCTCTTTTTTTATCTCTCTATGTCTCTCTTTCTCTCTCTCTCTCTCTCTCTCTGTGTGTGTCTGTGTACGTGTGTCTATACTTGTTTTCTTTTACTTTCTCAAGTAGAAAATGATTCTGTTTTTCCTAGGAAGTAATCGATGTTTTTATTCTTGGAAAGCTTTCTTTCGAAATCCCTGGATCAGTTGCATTTGATTTCGGCGTCTTTTATTTTGGAAAGGTTGGACAAGTTCCGAAGGTGACCATACTCTCTCATACTCTTCTTTGAAATCGTTTTGCGAGCAGTGTCGCGCAAGTAGAAACGAAACAGGATTAAATATGTAAATTGTTATCGATTGTTACGAAATCTTTAAGCCGCTAGATATTGTAGCTAATTAATTTTATCTTTCCTGTATCGTAAATTGTCACTTTGATATCTCGTATCGTTCTTGCCTCGCCCTGTTTCTCTGTTTCTCCGTGTTCAACGTCTTTTTTTTTCTTCAGATCTTTATGTGCAATTTTTTCTCGAGATCAGACATCGATAATTGACATCGACATTTACTCGAAAGTCGTTTTGAAACGATTTTGGAATGGTTCTTCTTACTTCTTCTTTTCTCTTTTGAAACACTAGCGTTAGAACCATTGCGAGCGAATATTACCCTTAAGTAATTGCTATCCCGAGTTTCCTTTTACCCTTTTTTTAGAATATTGATCCAGCATTTTTCACACAACGCGTGCGTAGATGATTTGATTTGTTTGTTTGCGACATTGGCACGTTTACGAAGCTTGGGGATGAACACGTGGAAAAACCACTACTTTTTATTTATCGGTTCGTTTGTTTGTTTCATAACGTTGCTTTTTAATTACACTATCGTTGAACAATTCGAAGAGAAATTTCCAGGAACATCATTTCAGTAATTACAATTAGCGTGCAAACATGTACAGTTTCATGTATAATATAAAAATTTATCGAACATTTAAACACTATACAGATTCTATTAATAGCTTGTTAAACTTGTTAAAATTAACTATAGAAAGGGAAAAGACAGTTTTCTCGTAAACTAACAATAACCGTAGAACTAGATAACAGTTTTTAATGTTTCATTCGCTTCGATTGTAATTGACACGGCACTAAGTTTACCCTTTACATACCTTAACTATACTTCCCTTCGTAGCTACTTGAAAATATCCCATCACGATGGAACGAGGTAAGAGATTCAATTAGTAGATGACTCCCGCGAGTATGATCCGCCACTTTGTAGGACATAAGTTTTCATTAGTGCACAAGCATACGTATTGTATTGTTAGTTTCGTTTAGAAAAATTCAGTATAGTCTCGATAGTTTGGAAATTTTAATCGATTCGGTAAGAAACGGTAGGATCTTGCTATTGGAGTGCAAGAAAAGATAATAAACAATTTCAGGATATTTCATAAAGGAAACTATCGAGATTCTACCATTTCCCATTTAGCCAACAAACTCAAGACTCGCGTGCCCTGTTCTGAACAAAATGAAAAGAACGAAACAACGAAACACGACGAACAAATCGAGAGAGTCGATCGTAGAGCAACCGATAATGTCGATGTCAGATCGTCGCGATCACGCGAGAAGCCCCGATCAGCCAGATTTGCGACACTGTTCCGGACACTTAGAGGAATTAGACGCCTACCGAATCCTCTTGTACATAATCACGTGCTTCAAGTATATTTCGCTGCTAGTCCAGCGGCATCGCAACGCCGCTGCTCCCTCTGTGACAAACGATTTAATTCGATTTATTTCCATGTACAGCAGACCCCCGACGAGAGAGCCAACGTCAACGTCCTCGGGAACATCTCGTTTGACGGTGACGTCGGATACGTCCGCGTTAGCGACGGCCTTGCAAACGGCGTTGAACGGTAGAACGGCACCCACCAGGTCGCAAAGTCAACCCGTCGACCTGGCTGTACCACCGAACACGCAACAGGCACACCTGCCACACGCCTGGCACAGTCAACCTGCTGCGTTCAGGAGAGGAGAGTTCAGGAGCGGGTAACGCGTTTACTTATTTATTTCCGATCCGTCGAATTTTCGTGGAACTCGAAACTGTACGTTGAAGCAAGGTACGCCTCTAATTAACAGGTACAGCTCGTTCAACAAGCGTTCTGAGCCAGAAGGAGACGATCCGTGGAGCTGCGTGGTGTCCGTGTCGGATCGAGGAAGCTCTCAACGTCCTCGAAGCAGCGAGTCTCGAAAAGAGCCGACGAATCATCGCGGTTCCAGCGATTTGGCGACGGCTCAACGTTCAGAGAGCAGACAACCGGGACAGGATGGCACCGCGCAACCATCGACCGGACGACCGGAGTCCTCGAGACAAACCAGCGAGGATATATCCTGGGAGTTCACGATAAACGAGGCGCCGATCGCGAGATTAGAGTCTTTGGACGAGCTCGATCAGGATCACGGTAGTTAAGGCCAAGGTTAGCCACTTCCTTTTCATGCACTCTCGGCTCATTTGCGACTGAAACGCGATGCGTGTCGATGCGATCGAGTTTAACGATCATTCGGATGGCTGTGGACTCCTTCCGTTCCCTTTTTGAAGGATTTAACGAAGGTGGCGCCAGGATAGCAATCAAGGCTGACTGTTCGATTTTCTTCTAACGATTCCGCGATTTCTCTCGTTTTTTTCGCGTTCAAACCGTTATCCTTTTATCGCTTATTCGCTATCTTGCTTTTCTACTGATATTAAAACCAAGCGTTTAATATCTTTAGTAGAACTATCCGTTTCGAAACGAAAACGTTCACGATTTTTCCACTCGTAAGAGGTATGCACGATCTTCGGAGCAACGATCTAGTCCAATCTTATTACGATCGTAAACCCGTCGAAAAGTAACGATTCCGCCTGCACGTAGCGTGCGCTTCTTTCGAACGAGAGCGAAATGCCCGCTACGATATCGCGAAAGTACTTTTACGATCTTCTATGAAGGTACTAACATTGGACAGTCTCCGCATACTGCGTTACTAATTGTTTACCAAACACGGTCACGATGAATTAGTAACTTCAGTACTCGGTTCAGTCACAGGATATTTTCGCGACCTCGTATCATCGAACGATGGAATCATCTCGCGAAATCGTTAGAAGAATATCGATCGTCATGCGATCAGCAATATCGACGAGGTAGTACAAGACGTGTAAAGAGCGAAAAGACGAAAGAAAAGAAACGAGAATTAAAAGCACGAGCGGCGTTTCAGAATGTTGTACACATATACACAGGACACATATATTATATATATTATATATATACATATATCGTCGAAGTTTCTATTCGTATTGCTGCTATTTCCTTCGAGCGATTTTTTAATTAAATTAACAGACACATAAACACGCGTATACATTATCCTCTCGAGGCGATGCGAACGTTATCGAAAAAACTAATAAGAAGAGCGAAAGAACAGTACGAGTAAGGTACGAATGAAAGAACAACGAGGGGAAATGAATTTTCGATTTAAAAAACGTTACAAATGAAAGTACAGGTTAACGATAGCAGATCCGAACGAGGAAAAGAAAACGAATGAAACGACTCGTGAAATGTTTCTCGAATTTCAAAGTCCTTCGCGTCACGGTGAACACGTAGCTATTTGAAATTTAAGAATATATCGACTGAAAGCACCTTCTTTTTTTAATGCTTATAGACGACGCGTTTAAATAAGACGAGGTACGATGGAAAGGGAGATCGTATCGATGCGTTTATTGTACGCGAAACGTTTTGGGAGATATCATACACGTATAAGGTTAACTAAATTAAGAAGGGCATTGTCGAAAGGCCAAGTCGAACGACCCAAGATGAAACGTTTAGTTAATTACGCCAGGGGAGTTAAAAAAGAAACAAAACAATTCTGAGTGCCACCTACGAATTAAAACTGCAATGTCCTTTATACAGACAACCAAAGAACAAAAACTAAGTAAATAAATAAATAAATGATTAACGAAAAAATGACACATGGAAAATTATTGCGGAGAGAATTTAGATAATTACTAATATTCTTACTACAATGATTATTATTATTATTATTATTGTTGTTATTATTATTATTATTATTATATTATATTATATTATATTATTACATTATTATTGCCATAATGTAGGGAAGAAACATAAGCAAACGCGACGGAGAGGAGGCGCTAAATTATAATACCGACGGTATAAAAAATAGATTTTAAAAGAGATTTAAAAGAAGAAAAAACAAAAGAAGATGAGAGAGTAACAATTGCCTGCGCAATAATGGTATATAATATATGTGCGTGTGTACGTATATACATTCGCGCTTGTGTATGCGTAATACACGTTGTAAAGAAATTTTTTACAAGATATCTCGAATTTAATTCATTGCTCCTAAGCGTACGTTGGTTTCTCTTCCTCTCTTTTCGTTCTCAATCTCCCAACTTTACTTTTCTCGCTCACTCTTTACTCACCCATCCGGTTGGCGATTCATTATGCAGTGATAAGGGTGAAACGAGACGATCGATAATCCTCGATAATCTCCGAATTCGTTCTGCACGACCGGTTATACATTCAGGATGAAATAGTTTGTCAACTTATCGCTTCGGATTATTTGTTAATTTTCGATCTATACGACTCGCGAACTGTACGCAAACGGATCGTAAATAGCCCGCAGATTGTACACGAGCGAATCGCTAACTACTCGCTGATTACTCGCAAATATCGGTATAGACGCTGCGTAACACGTTGGTGATCCTTAACTGATCATTGGAATAATTAGAAGAGAAATGCAATAGCACCTCTGGACGTCGCTAGACGCTTTTGTATTATATTATAAATACTTTCGATATGTTATTCTTCAAAATTAACGATCCCAATTAATGTATGCCTAAGTTTTAACGGTATTAAACAGAAGTAACAGATACGTATATATTTATTTTAAAGAGATCGTGGTAGAAACTAATTGCGCAAGACGAAGAAAAGTGTAAACCGAGGATGATCGATCAATCACTGATCTATTCGTTCGTTGCTCAGTACTTTAGACTGTAAATGAACACCGATACATTCGATGTACCGACTAAAACGACTCGTAGTTACATTGTAACGAAAGGAGCAGGCGACGCAGCGCTAACGAGAAACAGCTTTTTAATTAACAGATAGTGATTATCTTTGATTATTACTACCAGTAGTACACGCAGCACACGTGGATTTTCCGGCACTTAGAATACACGGCGAGACGGGATATTTGTTCTTTAAAACGGACATTCGGCGCGATTCAAAGTAAAAAGAAAGAGGGCAACAGTGATCGGAAACGAATAATAATTTTCTTTCTTTCTTTCTTTCTTTCTTTCTATGCTAAGGTTTCTTTAGACTTTTATCCGACACAGTCTTATGTATTGATTCGATGATCAGTGCACAAATATAGTTAATAGTTCAAGTTACTTAATATCGAAATATTTAAATGATCATATTAAGTAATCTGTTTTAAATTTAGACACACCTACACACCAATGTATTCAACGAATGTATTTCTGCAGTTTTTTAAAATCGCAACTTTTCTTTATCATACATATATTCACTGCTGTTCTCAAAAATTCAATGAACGACGAAAGAAACGTCCACCGCATGATTTTCGAGAGAATTTGATTGAAACGCGTCACGAATCACTCCGTACCGTTTTAACATCGAATTTTTGCAAAGAATTTTTTAGAAACAACGCAACCGAGATCGACACGAAGTTGTGTAACCTTTGAAATTTTTCATTCTTACAATACGCGTGCAAAATGTACGATTCCGAATGAATTAATTAATGCGTTAACACCTTTGATATTTTAAGAAGAGCTTCAGTAATGTGTCGTAAACACGATAAATTGATATTTTATTAATTTACGAATTAAGATAAAATATCTTTCCGCCGTAAAAGAATGTCAAAACCGAGAGTTCTCGTCAATGTTCACGAATTTAAGGATATCCTTTCTACGAAGAAAATTTGTTCTCGAACTTATGGTTACTTTTCGTTAATCAATTATTTCGTTGGCGATTCTCAAAACTTTTCGAATGCACACTTGCAACTATAAATTAATAGAAAATATAACGTTGATCGAATTTGTCTCTCGCTTTTGAATTCTACCGCGGTCGACCAGTGAGACGGAGAGCGAAGAGAATGCGTGTACCGTTTGTAAAATTAACGCGGCATAAGCTGAGAAAAAAAGATAGAGAGCAGAGAATGAAGGTCACGAGGGAAGGAAGAAAGAAAGAGAAGGAGATAATCCTATCCGCGGTAGATGAATTTACTCGCGTCTTTTTCCCAGATCATGCAATTTAAGATTATTCTGTATTCGCATACATACACGGCGTAATCTTGGATCGTATCGATTATTATTATAAAGGTGAGCGCACTGATTTGTAACACGTAACAAAGGAAACAAATTTGTTCGAGAGGAAAAACTAGGATGAATGACTGTGTATGAGAGAGTGAAAGAAAGGGGGTTGAAAGAGAGAAAGAGAATGCAAGAACGCGTGAACGACAAGACGATTTTTGTACCACCCCCTAAATCAATTCCTGCTCTTCACCGAGCACCATCCGATTAAAATAAAATTACACGAGTGTCTTTATTTTTAATCCCCCTCGACGAGACGGAATTTCAACGGTACAGGAATTATCGATGAACGAGAGTATTCGCTTGAGACGAAGATACCGCCTCGGTTTTTTTACAGCGTAGCTCGAATAAAAATGTTCGCATTCAACAAATTACTGTTCCAGTTTATTCTATTTTATCGGTCATTCGACCTTTACGTTTTTATTCGACATTTCCAGAGAGCAGTTTTAAATAAAAGGTGCTTTCGACCTTACGCATCGACGATTTATTCTTGTATTTCTTTCTGTACCAAGCAATTCGGCTAGTTTTCTTTCTTCCGGTACTTTCGCGAATAAATCGGTGATCGGTTAAAGGAAAGCAGGGAACGGGAAAGAAAGGAAACTCTGACTAAACTTTCCTTCGCGATAGACCTGTAGGATTTATTTCCGGCAAATTGAAGTTTGTATTCGAACGTTCTAGATTTAACGTTCTTAAGTCTTTTCCACGTAATTCGACATTATTTATTATACGATATTAAGGTAGAACTGATTGTAGTATTCCCGGTTATCATGGCGTTCAAAGGACTCCTCTAAAGAACATAAATAATATCGTTATCCGTTTAACAGAAGCGTGACTTTTTCACGTGGATTCGTGCATTACTATTCTTTATCCCATTTCGTACGGTAGACTCTCGTTATATTGTCCGTTGGGAGATGTAGGAGTAGAAATTTCTTAAAGTTACTCTTGAATTTTACCGTAAATGAAAAAAGAGACGAGCGAAGAAGAGAAGGGTGTCATTGGTGTTACGAACAGGAAGTGGTAGGGGTGTCGGTTGTTTCGTAAATGACTATGTCATACTGCGCATATAAGTTTTCGTATATTGCATAAAACTACGTTTGTTACGTATTTTCACTATGCCGACACGTATTCGTGTGCCTCACTACCCTCCTGCCACGTGTTATCTTACGATTTTACCTCATCTTCGCTGCACCGCGGGTGAAATTCACCCCGTCACGAAAATTTTGTGCGAGTCTCGATAGAAATTCGATCGAACAAAGTGAAACGATGCAGTCGCATTAAACGCAATTGTCAAGTATTACCGATTGATCGAAGATCATGAAAGGAAGGAGTGAATGAACTCTTAACGCGTATACGTTATTATACATATTATTTATTCGAAGAAAGAGAGCGAGAGAGAATGGAATTACTGTACGAAGAAAACATTTGTATCTTCTTTTCCCACCTAGTTGCTTACATTTGTATACGGCAAGAATATATTAAAAGATTACGTGAGTAGTTTTTTAAAACGATCCACAGAGTTTCCTTTCTCACGATGTCTCGCATTGCACTCTTTTCGTTTTCCTTTTTTCTGCCTCTTGTGTCGACCATCGACTCGCTTCGATAATGCTTTTCCAGTTGCATACAATTTACAAGATCTTATTCGACACCGACGAATGCATCCGTCGGTTTCTTCTCATTCCTTTTCGTAAATCTACAGACACGATATAAAATAGACGTACGTGAAATGCATATGGTGCAATTTTTTAATTACGATTGTGGAATAGTTTGTCGTAAAATCAGACCAATTTAATGTGCTACGATGCGACAAGAAAATGATAAACGAATCTCTGAAGAGACACTACGCCATCTGTCGGACAATAGCGTAAGTTACTTGGCCATGCATCGGTTACATACTGGTCTGTCGGTAAGTTATCTACATATCGATTAACGTTAACGATCATTTATCGACATGTCGATATTTTACCAACCTATTGATCGGGTTATCGACTTCCCATTTCACTTACCGTAACAAGGTTACCATAACCAATGTCTAGAAGGTATAAATATGCAAACGTAGTCGGTACGTAGAACCCGGCCACCTTTCTATATTCTGTCTTTCGTCATCCAACCTTCGAGAAGAGAGGAACTGTAAGAATATCTCGATGCTATTATTATTACTCTACGTCCGGAAAAAGTATTTTACAAATTATCAGGTAATGAATTCATCTCATGAATAATCCCATTCATTCGTATAATTAACAAAAACATCTCTCTTTTTTACGATACAAACTTCGAGAGGATCTTCTTCCAACAACTCAACCGCTTCTGCATCACAACCTGTATGTTCCAACTACCATATCAACGGAGCAATAATAATGCAAAAATTTAATATACATATGTAAATATACTGCGTATTGCATTCAACACTGCGAAATATATTATACCAATTTATGTACTGCGTGTCAAGTAAAAACTAGTTCTAAGCACAACATTATAAATTAATAATTATGTAAACATAATGTATATTCAATGTACTTACAATTTATATGTATTGAAAACTTTGAATAAATAGAAAATAAAAGAGATATACCGACTATTTATTTGAAAACCTTGCGAGAAATCCTACAATCCTGTAAATTCTGTTCCACTACAATTGTACCGCGCATGCTCGACGCCATGTTGGTAAGTTGACCCCAGTCCGGTTGCACTGCGCACGCTCGTCGCCATGATGGATGGGCGTAGCCACACCTCTCCGACTACGAAAGCTCCACCTCCTACTGAGGGGGTGGAGCCACCGCTCCTCGACTGCGCATGCGCGCATCTGAGCGGGAAATTTGCTCCGCGAACCTCCACCGCTATTCTCTGATCATGCTACCAGGAGTACTTCAAAAAAACATTCATTTCATTCAAATCATGTTCTCGTCATTCCAAATTTTAAAACCCGGATTCTTGATTCGAAATACCTCCTCCCATATTATGTTCTCCTGATACCGAATCTCAAAATCGACAACTTAGATTTCACAAATCGACTGCGACAATTCTTGGAAATGACGTCATAAAAATTCTGAGAACTGACACTTGTGCCACCTCCACGAACCTTATGTTCTCCTGATACAAAATATCAAAATGGGCTGCCGGATTTCAAAAATCGCTCTTGGTAATTCCTGGAAATGACGTCATCAAAATTCTAGGAAATAGCATTCGTGCCACCTCCTCACTTATTATGTTCTCCTGATACCAAAATCCGAAAATCGGCGACAAATTTCACAAATCAACCACGATAATTCCTAGAAATGACGTCACAAAAATTCCAGGAACTGGCACTCGTGCCACCTCCTCTCATATCATGTTCTCCTGATACAAAAATTTCAAAATCGGCACTCTGGATTTCAAAAATCGCTGTCGACAATTCTTGGAAATGACGTCACAAAAATTCCAAGAAGTGGCATTCGTGCCACCTCCTCGCAACTTATGTTCTCCTGATACCAAAACTCAAAATCGGTACTCTGGATTTGAAAAATCGCTCTCGAGAATTCCTAGAAATGACGTCATCATAATTCCAAGAAGTGGCATTCGTGCCACCTCCTCGCACATTATGTTCTCCTGATACCAAAATTTCAAAATCGGCTGTCTGGATTTCAAAAATCACTCTCGATAATTCCTAGAAATGACGTCATCAATATTCCAAGAAGTGGCATTCGTGCCACCTCCTCGCACATTATGTTCTCCTGATACCAAAATTTCAAAATCGGCTGTCCGGATTTCAAAAATTGCTCTCGACAATTCTTGGAAGTGACGTCACAAAAATTCCAAGAACTGACACTCGTGCCACCTCCTCGAAACTTATGTTCTCCTGATACCAAAATTTGAAAATCCAGAATTTCGATTCAAAAATCAGGATTTTTGAAATTTTGTATCAGGAGAACATGAGCTGTGAAGAGGTATTCGTGCCACCTCCTCGCACATTATGTTCTCCTGATACCAAAACTCAAAATCGGGAATTCGGATTTTTCGACTCTATTTCGACAATTCCTGGAATGACGTCATAGAGATTCCAAGAAGTGGCATTCGTGCCACCTCCTCGCATATTATGTTCTCCTGATACCAATCCCCAAAATCCGGATTTTTGAATCGAAAATCTGGATTTTTGAAATTTTGTATCAGGAGAACATGAGTTTCGAGGAGGTGGCACGAATACCTCTTCGCAGCTCATGTTCTCCTGATACCAAAACTCAAAATCGGCAACTCGGATTTGAAAAATCGCTTTCGAGAATTCTTGGAAATGACGTCATAACGATTCCAAGAAGTGGCTTTCGTGCCACCTCCTCGCATGTTATGTTCTCCTGATACGATATTTTAATTTCGGATATTTTTTGGATTTGCGCATACGTATATATAGTTTGAGTAGGATATTTTTGGGACTGGTGAATGGTGTAAAGGTTTGATAAATAAATAAACGGTAAATTCCTTTGACTTCTCATTTATTAAAACTTTTTTAAATACAAGTTATAAAATACATTAGATGCATTGTATTATATTGATATAAACTTTTGTTTTTTCGATCGTTGCATCTTCAGGATGTTGATGTTCAGCTTGTATCACTACAGGTGGGTTGAATTGTTGCGTGGGACACTTGGCTGCAGATGTCTGTAACAGTATAAAAAAACAAAAATCTTTTTATTAAATGAATAAAACACTCTTTCAATAGTGTACAGTGATTATAGAAACAATATAATACTTGCCTTCATCTTAATATGTCGTGGAGAAGTGACAGCAGTAAGCAGAAGTCTGCGATTGATTTCTCCAGCGTGTTAATTGCCACTGTGTTCGATTCTGCGACAGAAAAATAGAGACAGTTGTATTTAATATTAGAAAGTATATTCTTGTAGTTTTGCCGAGCAAAAATTTTATGTCATTTCGCGTCTGTTAATAGTTAAATTACGTTGTTATAATTATTTCTTCAATTTTTTATTCATTACCTATGATTTAACAACGAAGTTGGTAAGTAGTTCTACGCTTTCCAGATAGATGAAGCAAGTATTCAATTTAAAGTAAGTATTTATGTATTCTTTACAAACGGTATAACATGCGAAAGCAAATAAATTACACTTAACATGAGTTGTATGTTCCTATGCATATCGGAAGAGTATAGTTTTAATCAGTTTCATAATTTAATTTCGACTCGTTTAAATCCATTGATAATTATCGAAAGAGATAACAATTCGACGCTCTTGTTAGTTCGATCGTTCGCTTATAGATGGCTATAGCGTTGCGTTTCCTGATCGATCGATACTTGAAATAGAACGAGATCGTTTGCAAACGGTATAGTCTTCAACTATTTAAACTTTTCGACCTATTAAATCACTACCGATCGTGTTTGTGAAATATGAGCGTTCCAAAGAATCGGAATATTCTTTCAAAACTTTATTTAATAATAATAGGCAGCAAAATACAATACTTTACATATGTAATACGACGATAATCATTTACAATACTTTTCAAACATCGAAGCTAAATGCTTACAGTCGAGCAAGCAATATTCTTTCTAAGATCGTTTGTTAACGACAAAATTATAATCGCAGGATAGAGCTATAAACTGTTTATTTTAATTTGTTGACGACATCGATTTATTTTTCCTTTGCTCGACGAAACAGTTCTCGCACAGATTTTCAACTAAAATTAGAGTAATCGCAAACTTACGAGCTACGTGGGCTATGTACAATATTAAATACATTTTTTGGTCGTACTGTAAATTGTGGGACAACCGATCCTTAGAACGGAAAATCCGAACACTAAGGACGAACGGACATATATACATGCGCTACTTAATCAACTAACTACGATATTAATTACAACTATACAAAATACATGAATATACAAGCGAGAAATATTCTCGATACTCCTCGTACGACAGTCGCCCGCAAACTGCCTTCTATGTATATATCGAACAGTGATTGCCACTATATCCATAATTTACGATTCATTGTTATGCGAACTCTAAACACAATCACTGGATTCGTTTGTCAAAAACTCGAGAGGTTTCGTATTATGCTAATTTTCGTGCACGCACGGATTGTTCGTCGCTGAAATTTACAACTTAAACAATTATCGAATTTACTGGCATTTTATGTTCGTTCTTCGCCGCTCACGCGCTGGTACGTTTATCAACGTTCAGTAACGTGTATCACCGATACCTTTTGCGGCAAAAATTAAATTACCTAACTCAAGCAAGAACCTCGTCTTGGTTATTTACAAGCCGGTATTTTGTAACACGTTTAAAACATAACTATTATACATGTTATACATCGCAAAGGGATTTTTATAAACGTAACTAACGTTCCTCGCGGCAATGTTAAACGATTACGCGATTGCTGTTGCCCTCAGTCTCGATTCGATCGTATCCGATACACATTCAATAAATAACTATACATTTACCGCGGAAAATCCAGAGATTCGCCGATCTGTCTTTCATTATACTACATTTCAGCAGAAGCACGCAATTTTATATGTACTCTCGGACGTAACACGTTGGCTTCCGTTGAATCTTTATAATTACAGAAAAGGTAGAATTCGGGATAATCCGTAAAGGGTTTAGGACCTAACGCGGGTTTGGAGCAGAATCTGGGGCTTAGGAAAGAAGTCGGAGACTTGGAGAAAACTTAGAACCTACAGAGAACCTAGGGAAACCTAACGATCCTTTCGCATTGCTTCCCGTACTCGAACGAGTAAGCCAAACCAGTGGCCACCGTACTTTATTCGATGAACTGGGAACAGGAAGGTAACAGCCATTTCAGTACCAGGTGTAAAAGGGTTGATGAGGAGCCGGTCTAGGTGGTTGTTGAAAGCCCTGTGCACCGTAATGGCTAGCGAAAGCTTGGTGCGGATGAGCGGGATGAGCATGTTGTTGTTGCAAACTCGAAGGTGGACTCGGTAGACCTACCCTACCTCCGCCAGAGATCGGAAGGTTCCACGAGGGCGAACTGTTACCCTGGCTGGCTTGCTGCTGCTGCTGCTGCTGTTGTTGTTGTTGTTGTTGCTGCTGTTGCACGGGCGATACAGAGCTGATCGGTGGAAGGTCGGACGAGGTTAGTTGCTCCGACGATGGGTTCGAATTGCCGGAGTTAGGACCCATCATGGTCACCAACGAGTTAGGTGTCGGTGGAAGTTGATGACTGCCAGCCTGTTGGTAAGTCGACGAAACGGGCGCCACCGGAGACACTTGGTGACTCAAGTGGCTGCTGCTGGTTGACGAGGTTGCTGGTAGAAGCGAACTGGGGTAGGTGACCGACGGTGGCAGACTGTAGCTAGGCGTGGATCCGACCGACGAGGGTAAACGAGACGAATCGGAGGCCAACTGATGCGACATCGTGGTGTGATGCGCAGAGTACAACTCTGGAACTGTAAATTTAGCTGTTAGACCGATGAAATTCTCGTTGGACGTACGTAGAAGAAAAGATAGAAACCGTGAATCTTTACCTTGACTGGACGAGAAGGTGGTGTCTGGCAGAGTCTGTCCATGCGGATGAGGATGAGGATGAGGCGGTGGAACGGTAGTGGCGGCATGGGGATGCGGCGCGGTCGGTGGATGAAGAACGTAAGAAGCAGCGGGATAAGCTACGGAACCGACGTATCCGCCGGAACCGCTCGACGACAACTGTTTCCTCAATCTGGCTCTTCTGTTACTGAACCACACTTGAATCCTAGCTTCCGTCAATTTGGTCCTTTGAGCCAGTTCTTCCCTGGTGTAGATATCGGGATACTGTGTCCTTTCGAAAGCTCTCTCCAGCTCGTCCAACTGATGAGCAGTGAAGGTGGTTCGACTTCGTCGTTGTTTTCTTTTCAGCGGAATGCCTGGCTCGCTCTCGCAATCGGAACCTGAACTCGTCTTACCTAAAGACAGAAATAATCTAAGATTAGACCTAATTGTGTCCCGTTGCAACGTACGATGTAGAGTCACGACGCAACGTCGTCGCAAGGAAGCAAAATTTCCTGCTCGTTTCACGGCACAAATTTGGTAAAGAAGCAAAAGGTCGAAATAACCGGGTGCCATTTTCGGAATAAGGCAGACCAAATTACCGGGTCGTGTCTAATAGCTATTAATTCCCCGTGCACGTGTCACCTGCTCAAACCCCGTCCAGGTGAATGCACGTCCTGGTTTATGGTTTGTTTTGCCGAGCGGGAGTTCAAAAGGAACCGCTCTCAGGCTCGTGTTCCGTTGATTATTTCACACTCGATTCGCGATCGACTCCTTTCTCACCACGTTCTCCTCCACCTTGTTTCTTTTTCCTTTCCTCCTCTCCTCTGAGAAAGAGTAAATCATTTTGTTCACGCGCGTCGTTTTCTAATTTGTACGTTGTCGAAGGACAACGAACATAATGGAAACGGTAGCGTAGCGATAACGCGCAAGCAGGAAATTGCCGGAGGTTTGTTCGAAGAATTAAACGGATCGTGAACGAGCGTAAACTCGAGAAATATATTATTGCGAGCCACAAGGACGGTGGATAGACGGGAGAAAAGCGATGACCGATGACAGTCGGAAAATACGTTCCGTGATCTTTTCTCTTCGACTGTTGGATACGTGTACCGACAGCGAGTTTCGTCTCGAATTATTCTAACGTGTTTTCACCGGTACTAAACTTGCATCCAACATTTCCGTGAGTCCAGATTATATTCGAGCAACGATGTCAGAAAGCACAGCAACAGGAGCGATTCGAAAGCGGTTAAGACGGAGGAGCGCAGGAAGGCAGACAGACGAACGGACAGACTCGCGCATTTTTAGATTATCGTAGATTCATCATCGCGGCCGCGAAAGCAGAGACGGATGACACGCGCGCGTAAAAAGAACGAGGCTGTTTCTTCCGGCGAAGGTCTCGCCGCGTCTTGAAATTGTCGACTGGCTTTACACGGGCCGCGACTAATCGGCCGACGACGCCTGACGCCGGGACGCCCCGCGTTGATGCCCATTCGACACGGACTCTATTCCCGGACGATCCGTTTCTTCCCGTTCTCTCCTCGCATCGTTTCCTTTCCTTTCGCTTCTCTCCTTCTCCCCTTCTCTCCTTCCTACACAATTATTCCTTCTTCGTATATTTTATTTCCACCGACAATTATCCAATCGTCGTTACTCGCTTTTCACAGGCGCGGCGGTTCCCAAGTAACAGGTATTCGAAAAACCCATATTCGCCGAGGGATCGCTTTCTTACGTCGAGCAAAACGAAATGCGCCGCGTTCGCGAAATCGTGACAAAGATTATATCTTGCGCGAGGACTAAGCGATCGAGAGCGGTTCGTAATTACCAGAATTTCGAACCCGCCATCAGCCCCGAAAGGTGAGAAATTGCTAGGTTGCCGTTCGATACGATTTTACTATGTATCACAGAAGGCACGAATCAAAACAGAATTCGTATTCTTTCGAACGCGTATAATCGAATCTATAATTTAATATCCGAAATTGAGTGACCAAGGAGGAGCCGGACTCGCGAAATTTACATTCGCCGATCGAATACGATTTCGACGAGTTGCGACAAATTGTCTAGGTGTAATCCTAATTCGGATAGAAATACTGGTCTGACAGGGACGAATAGGCTTTACAACTTTCTCACAGCGAAGTAACGCGTTGTTTTTGTGCCCTCCTCTTTTTGTTTTGAAAGGGCGTCCGACCATCGGGGCTGATCGACTTACAAATCCACGAGCAGTTTCTTCTCGTTTTGCTCTTTTCATCTTCGCCGACCGACAGACACATTCGAACGACCACACGATGGACCACCGTCGGCACGACTCTCGTTCGTCCGCTTCCCGAGGGTGAAAACAACCCCTGAACACCGTGAGAAATCTCCGCGCTAATTGCTACCTCTCGTATTCTTCGATTTGACAAATCGTCACTACGTCTCGACAGCTACTCGACCACTCGACTCGAAAGGTCGAAAACTAGCCTTTCGATTCCCGTTCGATCGACGGATGCTCGAAAATCGCGTCAAACGTAAAATCAAGTCGACGATAAAACACAAGGAAGGAAATTGAAGCATTCGAGCGAAAGAATATCGGTGTGTTGTTTCGTGTATCCCTCGATATTCTCGACACTAGCTATCGAAGTTTCGGACGTGCACGTGGGCATGTACCGGGCGGCAAGAAAATTACAGAGTTGGGTCGCTATGCAACCGGCTACCGAACGTTCGATCGCCGACGATCTCGCCGCGAAACCGGTCATTTCGAAGATCGAGAAACGCGAGACTGGTTAATGCGTAAGCATTTAATTTATTCATTCACCGTGTGCCGACAGATCCAGCACCGTTCCGATCCTTGGTGGTCTCTAACCGAGGCCAGATGATGAGGCGCCCGATAGTTCGATCTCGCGTCGGCGAATGCGCTCGCTATTAAACTTTCGACTTTGCAATTTTCCTATTTCTACCTAGTGTTTTCTGCCGCTCACGCGTCTTCCCCACCCTCCTTTTGGGGCGTGGTATAATAGAGGAGAAAAGGGTCGAGGAGCGTGCGTGATCGCGGAAGTGGGTCGGACAGCTTCTTTTTCCCGAGAAAAGAGTGCTCGGAGGAGGAGCAGGAAAACTGAATAGAATTTCTAATCGCCGAATGAATATTCGCGCCACGGACGAGTGTTCCGTAGCGTCGAGTTTTGCTCGCGGTGTACCTTTACTTGTACAATTTCGGAATTTCGAAAGTTCCGGACTAGACAATCGGAAATTTGAAAGACTGGAACGTTTGGCAAACTTTCGATTCAATGAACCTTGAAACCGATACGAAAACGTATTGTACGCGTGTGTGGTACTTTCGAACAGGAATTCGGAAATAATTCCGCAAATTAGAACAGCTGTTGCAACTTTGTTTTCTAAAAGTGGAGCAAAGTACGCGCGAACTAGTGATAAGGGAAAGGTAAAACGACTTTATTGATGCAACGAGAACGCTTTTTCGAATCTGCTGCGATAATTAAAGAGTCCCAGAAGGAAAGTTTCAACGACAGGCGCAAATTAACCGCGAATTACTTGCAAAGCTCCACTTTTGATCCCCTTCGTAATTTTCTACACAGTAATTTTCTCTACGGGCGGAATATTACGTTGTTCAGGAAGCCGTTGCCTTAATGGCCACTTTTATCGCCGACACGTTCCTTTTCTCCTTTTATTTCGTTCGCATCGAAGAGGAAAAAATGTAGGAAACCGATGGATTTTTCAGCTACGTACTCTGAAAACGCAGCGTGAAAATTTTCTATGCCGTTGTACGCGCGCGATAAAATCGTACGAAACGCGGCACGCGAGCTTTAACCGCGAGATCTTGCTCCACTTTGCTGACAAATTGCCGCTCCTACCAGATATCGCTCGGTAATTAAGCTATAAATTGAAACGTTCCGAGGAATAGGCCAGGGAACGTAATACCGAGATTACGAAATTGAAATTTTCCAGTTTTCATCGGGGACGAGCACTCGCGACGTTTAAAATTGAGATATCCGTACGTAGGAGAAATTTCATCGGAAACTCGGACTCGAAAATATTTATAGACACTCGACGAATAATAGCGTGGTTGCGGAGTGGTTGCGGAGTGGTTGCGGAGTGGTTGCGGAGTGGTTGCGGAGGAAGAAAATGACGCGACGGCAAAAGAAAAAAGTAGCCGATTCAATTTCAAGAGAGTCTGCCGCGTAACGAGAGACTGGTGGAACCGAATTATCAAGCGATGTTGTTATAATCTAATTTTGCACAGTGGCGCTATTACGAGAATATTTGCGAGGAGCTAATTCACTGATTCAGGTGGATCATCAATCTTGGTCAGGCCGGCTGGGAAGACGCGCAGAGCACGATGCGTGTGCTCTCGATCAAAGGAGTTTTTGTCAAAGCGATATTAATATGCAATTTTGTCGGTTCGTAGGCAATTATCGTAATCTAATGTCGAAACCGAAATTGAGTAATTTATTAGCGAACACGTATAATACGCTTAAATAATCGTTAACGGCGCGACTTGAACCGATTGCTTAATTCTCGAAGGTTGTCATTGGAGTAAGATACAAGTTTAAGAGAGAAAACTCACCGTCGCCAAGTTTCGCCTCGTCTTCCGGATCTCGTCCTCGGAGCAGCCTGGAAATCGCAGAAACGCTCGGAGCGCTGGTCCTGTCGCAAATTCCCTCCTTGATCAGTCTATCCCGAATTTCCCACGAGAAAATTCCCGGATTATCGCGCTTGTACTCTTCGATCCTCGCCTCGACCTCCGGCGTAGCCACTCTTGGCTTACTGCCGCCGATTACTCCTGGCCTGATGCTCCCGGTCTCTTGGTATCGATTTAAAATCTTCGATACGCATCCGTGCGACACCCTCAGTTGTCTAGCGAAACGAACGAACAGTAATTAAGTACCGGCTCGACGTCGCTTTCGGTTCGGAGGAATACGCGTTGTCGAGCAATATCGATTTATCGAGTTACCAGGTTCTTCGATAGGGCAATTGAAAAATGTTCTTTTTACCTTGAAATAACGCAAGGCCTAACTCCGGCTGCGGCCATCTCGACAATTTTCAATCGAATGTGATTCGGCAACGGCCGTCCATTTATAAAGACACCCCCGAGCTGATTGACGCGTCCCTGACCTGGTATCGATCCTAAATCTGCGACAAAAGTCGTGCAAGATTAATGCAGAGATGTTGAGAAGACATTGAAAATAATGTACGAGTAAGTTAGGCATATACAGATAAATGTAAAGAACAGAAAGGGAAAGAAAAGTCGACGCAATTTTTTTTCCACCGAGAAACCGTATTTCGAACAAAGTTTAAACGTTAAATCGTTCGTTGTATCGACAAAGACCCGATTTCGCTGTTCCACGATAAAATATAAAGTAATTCGATTACAAAATATCGTATCCTTGATCGATTTAAGCTAACTTTTCAGAAACTTTACGAAACTATCGTTTTTCCGTTCATTGATCAGTCAGGATTCGTCGAAGGTTGGATTGCAAAATCTCGAATCCTTTTGCGAGCGAGCGAGCGCGCTTGGAAACAAAAGGCAAAAATACAGTTACTCGATGTAGAATAAAGAGAAACCTGGATTTATCGTTCCACCTTCACCTCGACGTGTTTCCTGTGTGTCGAGGTGGAAACAGGACGAAAGAGGAGAGCGAAGGAAAAAAGAGAGGAAGAAAGAGAGTTACAGTAGGCAGGCACACAGTCTCATAAATAACGATAAGACTAATGAATCTTAAGGGTTTACAACGCACAACACTGATAGCGTATAATTTGTCCGGTTCACCGTAATCATGCTCTATTACGATCGGAAAACAACTGTTTGACGATCGCTGTCTTTTTGGCCCGATATTTAATCGCGTCGTTCGAATACGAGTCTTTCGTTTTATAATATTCTGACCCAGAAAAGTCTCGATTCGTTAACGGACCTACATACGTTTTCGGGCGACAGAATTTTTTGTCCAATTTTTCGTGCCTTCGACCGAAATGAAACGAAACAAAACACGCCGAATTATTCGAACGTAACAAAATTCTTTCTTCTCCGATCCCGTGAAATGGCTAAGTTTCCAGTTAATCGTATGTACAATTACGTTAACTGAATCGATCCGCGATCGAAGGCGCAAAAACTGCTTGGTAGGTGTGACTCACATTTGTGACATAGTAACGAGAGGAAAAACGGAGTCTGATTGTCGATGCGAGACGAAGCAAAAAAAAAAAAAGATTATTATTCTTATTGTTATTCGTTTAATATCTCGAGATCGCGCGATCTACTCGTTACTATAATTATCTTCGACGAATGGCAAAGTTGAGTAAAAAAATGCTCACATGCATGAATGAGCATCAAGACCGTAATTACGTATTATTTTTTTTTTTTTTCGCGACACTAATAATAACAACACGACCTTTATCGGTTTGATCGAGCGAAATATGCTTCGCACGAAATTGTTACAGTGTTCGCACTCGCCGAGCAGAAAGTTACCGAAATTCAAGAGTTATGAAATCGTTTGGCTTCTCGGTCCTCGGATCGAAATTATTGGAAACGATTACTCTTGAAATTCGTCGTCGTTCGGATATAATTAGAAAGTTTGAAATTTTTATGAAATTAATCAGCGACGAATTACACGGATGAAAAACCTCGCGACTGCAGTTCGGCTAATAAAATAAAACAAAGGAACAATTAAAAGGTAAATCGCGGGTAAACAGACGGCGAACGAAACGTTCGATTTTCTTCGCTTTCGATTTTTTCGCCCGGCTAGAAATTCGCCGGTTTTTCAACGCGAACCGCGGCTCGCGATTCTTCCAAGCGGAAAACCTGGCAAGAAATTGTTCGCTTAACATTGTTGCCGATTAAAGATCGGTTCCCACGATTAGATCTGTCGGATCAGCGAGATCGTATCACCTTGACGACAGATGAAGAAGAACGAACCAGAATCGACGTTCACGTAACCAACGAGAAAAGGAAAAAGCAGACGAAGGAAGGTAAGAAAAATAGTCTAAACGTTGCTTTTGATTGCATAGAATCCTTGTCCGATTGCATAAGATAAGTCACGCACCACTTTTCACGGATGCAATTGTTGTAGTTAAAAAACAATTAGCAAAAATTAGCAAAACTAGTGGTAACTCGAGTGGCTCGAGGAAAAAAAACACGACCAATTCTTCCGCTAATTTGATTCTACACTTCTGTGGCGTTTTATTTTTTGGCGATTCTGTTACACTCGATTAAATAATTGTTGAAATTTTCTTATTTGTTTGTACAGTAGACTATCGTTATATCGGCAATCCTCGGTAGAATACCGTGAGTCAGATTATCGCGCGTTCTATCGCGTACAAGGATCCATTACGCCTACGGTTCAGTTCTTGACAATGTAACGCGAATCTACTATACGTAATAACACCTATACAATCATGGTAAAATTTTCTTTTGGACCTATCACGATTTTTGAACACGTTATAAACGTTGATAGTTGCAAAGAATCGAAGATAAATGTTTACGATTCGTTTTTATTATCGACGATTTGCATTGGAGTAGTCGTTGCAATTAATTTTCAATCAAGGAAACGGCGCTTCCGAGAAATGAATTGTAAAGGAACGTTTGCTTTTACCTCGCACGGTGAGTTTCAGCATTGTATCGAACGAATTAACCATCACCGATGCCGAGTACAACCGCACAATTACGAAAACATATCCCACCGTTATTAATCTTCCAAGAATGTTTAATTACACGTTCCACGTGCGTTAAATGCGCCCATTTTGCATACGAAGTCGCACGTACGTTTCGGTGACTGATCATTCCGTGTAATTAAAAGCTTGCTCCTTCTGCGTAACGTCGGACAGTGACAAATGATCGTTTATCATGTGCGTAAACAACAAACAAGAACAAAGAACAACTTCGGCAATTAATTCTCGATTTTCATTAGAATTCTACTCGGTTTTATCTACGAGAAATTCAATGGTTCACACGGGGGTATTACGTTATTTAATACTCTTCCTCGAATTAACACTTGTTGCAACCGTAATCATTATCAAGGCACGACTACAACTTGTGTAATTCTTACGTTCTCTGCGCTAATCGATCGGTTATTTTTTTCACGAGAACCGTCAACTTTTTTTTAATACGATTAAAGCAACAAGATTATCGTTTTCTTAATTGATAAGTCAACTTTTTCCTAGGCGTAGGGAACTGCATGGGAAATAATTGAAATTTATGAGGTCGTAAACGAGGGTCAGGATCGTTTTTCCGAAACTTTCGAGAGGAGCTCATCGAGTTCTCGGTAACGACGATTTGCCGTCCACGAAGGACGACAATGCCGAACAAGTTTAACGATTACACGCTCGATTTTCTATCTTTCTAGGATCGACCAACGAAAGAGCGATCGATCACTTTTAACAGATTTCTATAAATTTTAACGACAGATCGGATATTAAGGCAAACTCGGTACATTTGGAATCACCGAAAAGAAATAAGGTCTAGTTCGAGTACGAACTGTCGCTTCGAAAGTTAACTGCGAGAATATTGTTCGGAAATAATCGGGCAACCCTTGGAATTTTTTTCTCATCGGGGAAAAAAAGTGACTGGAGGCGTGCAAAGTTGAAAAGCGAAGGTTTCGAGTACGTCAGACCGACGGCAAAGAACCTCGAAAAATATATTTCGTTATTTATGACGGCCATTAATGGTAATGTTCCGGTCTTCACGGGTCAGGTAAGGTTATATATCAAAGCCCCGTTTAAGATCTAGCAGAACATCCCGACGGTTAAATCTGGAAGATTTTCTTGCCACCGGACCAGTTGTAAAACCGAACTCCTAAATGCCTCTTTACGAAACATTTCACGGTGCTAACTCTAGCTTCGTTTTGTCACGGTTCATATTTGCAATTTAGCGAATACGGTATCGGAACAAGCTTAGACTTTCGTAGGACCGATCGATCGAAGCATCTAAGATTGTACAAAGTTAGAGTTACGCGCTTCGATATTAGCCGAAAGAGATTGCTTGAAAGTTTGAAAGAGGTGTTTTAATCTGGATGTCGATAAACCGTAAACATACCTTGAAAGGGGTATCCAGTGAAGCAGGGTCGCATCATCGAGAAGTTAGTGGTCACCGTCATTTCAGCGCGTCCGCGCCTCCAGTTTCTCTCTCACAAAACGCCACAACAGCTCCGTCACACCACTGTTTCTCCTCCGAAGGAAACAGCGTTCACCAAAACGTTAATCACGAGAAGCAGCACTGTCCCCCAAGTCCACGATCGAGAAACTACGAACACGCGTATCCCACTCCTGCCCGGAGGATCACGAGATCGACGAAACTGTCACTATAGAGAACTGGTTCCACTGCGCCGATCAGGATCGCGATCCAACCTCTTCCAGATCCCCACCGTGTTGGCTCGTTTTTGGCCGGGATCCAGACACCTGTCTCCTTCGAAGCGCGAAGAGTCCTTCGACGACTGAGTTGGACCTCGACAGATCGGTTTCCTGATCCGGACTACCTTGCTCGACCACTCGCCACCAGGGTAACTAATGCTTGGCCACTCCCATCCTGACTTTGTCCAAGTCGAGAGGAAGGTAGGGGAAACAGATCTTCGTATGCTACCAGCCAGCTGGTCCCGGTCACCTACCGAGGACAACGTGCTCCGAGTCGCTTTCGTGCTACCTGTTTCCCGGCTACCTCGACCAATCCATGCTCCGAAAGGTTCACCTAGTCGCGCCCCTGAAGGCACGCCCAGCGGCGCACCGACGGAAACACACGGGAGACGCATGTCTGGAGACCATGCTGCCTGTGGGTGAATTGATACCCGCTTCGATACGATTCGCTACCACTGGAGGGGAATCGACGGAGATCGCTCGCACTGGAGGGTGTTTTTCGACCGTTCATTCGACGAACGGTGCTTTTCAGGGGTGGCTCCGATTCGCTGCCACAATTTTAGGCCGATCGTTTACCTTGCAATTTATTTTTCAATTAACCCAACAAAGTAATTTTCTTGCCAACACTTTTTTTCTTCCAATTAATTTTTCGGTAAGCCGGATCGAATTATTTTTTC
Source organism: Megachile ligniseca (assembly GCA_945859555.1). Taxonomy (NCBI): domain Eukaryota; kingdom Metazoa; phylum Arthropoda; class Insecta; order Hymenoptera; family Megachilidae; genus Megachile; species Megachile ligniseca. The sequence continues at coordinate 11,148,678 of OX243787.1, forward strand.
GAGCTGTGCGAGTACTCGGACCGATATCTTCTTTGTCGAGAGTTTTTAAAGGTACGATTTATACTTTTTTCATATATTTTTCGATAAATCCTATCGGTTTAGTTCTGAACGCACTTCCAGTTCGATGGCAAGAAAGAAAATGTATGAATTCGTTGCAAGAGTTGAGCAACGTACCAGAGCGACAACGAATTAAGCAAGCGACGAGCACAAATAACGCGATCCGTTCTTTGTCTAGTTCCCTAATTGTGTCCGTTATTAACGCATGAGCAGAGATCACTGACTCCTATAGCTTTCGCTTTTTAGGCTCACCATTTTTTCCGATCGAGGAAGTGACGATGCTTCGTTCGAAACAGGACGTGACAGCTTATACACACGACGAAAAAACTAATTGATTGTTCAAGTAATACCGTATATACTCGAGTAAAACATTCTAATCTACGATACATCGAGCACTTTACATAAACTTTACCTTCTAAACGATATCCACACAAGTAGGATACACTCCTTTCTCGAGACTTGCACAAAAATTATACCTCGAAGAACCTGGATATCCGGTCCGACGTTAAACTCACCCCTCCGATAGGTAAAATATTTCGAATCACGGTTTCGAAGAGCGTATCGACCAAGCCGAAGCGACGATTCGTTCCACGAACGATCTAGCGATCAAAGTTTAGGAAAAGCCTGAAAGAAAAAAAGGCGATCTTCGTATTGTTCCAACAAAGAGGAGAGTAGGCATGAGCCGCTGATGTCCCATCAATGTTTATTATCGTTCTGTTTGTTAGGACCGGTGCGTTCCGTAGCGCGAAAATGGCCAAACAGAAGGCTGTCGAAGAAGAGGTGGCGGAAAAGCGGAAGGAAACTGGCCAAGGACCACCCGGGGTCGCGTCCTGGCCAAAGTAATACGGCGTTACTTTTAACGGAGAGGAGCCTGACCGATGGTGTCCCGCGGCGAGGACAAAACAAACTCCCTAATGTCTTCATGCTACTCATCGCGGACCATCTTGCACGGGGATGACGAGGAGAGAACTCTGTTCAGCAGCCCTCGTCGTCCACTCTCGTAGCCAGTTGGTAGCTGCTTCGAGGATGACCGCGTACCGAACTGAGGCTGCTTCAAGGTCGCGACGAGATCGTCACGGTATCGTCGGGGAATATCGTCGTCGCTGATGGCCGAGCGTGAACGGAACAATTCAGGGGATGGATGAAGACGTAATTGATTTACGGGGATGCTTTTCTCCCTCTACCGTCCGGTTATTTCGGGATAAAGGACCCGATTCTCTGTTTGTTTTCAGGGTGTCGGTGGTGACAGGAGGTGTCCTCTCTTCAACGCCTGTTTCTGCGAAGAGACGCGACATGTTTTTGCCCAATCGACGAACAGATACGTCCGCTTATCGTTCAGAATTCTAAGAGCACGTATAATTTTATCGCGGTAACTGCCGCAGTGGAAATGAACGCGAGTAGTCAGACCGAATCTCTAATTATTCAGGATAGCTACTTTTCGTGTTCAACCTCTGAATTTGTTGAATCGCGAAACGATTCATCTGGTACTACAAAGAATCAAGTACACGATTATCTATCCGCTGCCTATCTTCGCTACCGGTGATGTCGGTCGGTACCAATTGATTATCGATAACTTCTAATTATCGCATACTCGACACTATGTATCTCGCTACCGGCAATTTGAGCAGAAAAAAACTGACGATGTAACCGATCCCGACATAATATCGAGTGCGAAAGAAAAGAAATTAAAAACACCACCCCCCTATTGATGCAAGTGTAAAACAGCGTAGAGAGATAGGTATCTGGGCTCTCATGGGGAGCCATGAAAGGGGGCGTGTAGTCAGGAACCCGCAAATAAATGCAAATTGCTTCAGAGCTCCGATCCGCCTACCTGACAACGAGCACAACAGCGTCGGGAACACCGTTACGCCGTAAATAATCCACCCTCTTCGAGCATCGAACCCCTTCCTACTCTTCTTCTTCGTATTCTTCTTCTTCTTCGTGTGCTCGCTACGCTCTTCCATTCATCGCGAACAGCTCGATGTGTAAATAAGGGATCGTAAATATCCGGCAGGCTGTATAATGGATCCACATGAAGACGCGGTTTGATGCTAGAAGACCGTAAATCATCGGTTGCCGAGGTTCCAGGGAATCGAGCACCGACGACGATCTGAGAAACTGCGGTTTCAGGACTCTCGGTGTTTGCGGTCGACTCGTTCATTGTTCGTGGCTCTTATTGGCCATCATTCGGACCCCATCGTGTTACCGACTAGTAAAATATGGAAGAAATAAACGAAAGGGTCGAGAGAATCGACGGTGAATAGAAAAATTACAAAGATTGATTACACCGAAAGGGTTAACGTCGACGGGGTTAAATACTCGAAACGACGAAATACAAATAGAACAAGGAGTTAATTAGTTGGGTAAAATCCCGTTTCGTTAGGAAAATACGATGGAAGATAATCGAAGGAAGAATGTCAAAGCAGAGGCGATTCGGTTCTTTGACCAAACCACTGGTCGCCATCGAAATTCTTTACCGAACACAATGAGATCGATCTCTCGACACGAAGGGCCACGCAGCAGCTTCCAAAGGAGTTGATTTTTTGCCAACAAACAACCCGACTATCGGGGATTCTTTGTCGGTCCACAAGAAGGGATTTCAATGCGACTTTGACGAGGATGTTGACAGATTCACAACAGCAAGACCGTAGGGGGTTCTCGACTACACTGTCTTGTTGTTTGTCGGTAGTCGATTTGTGTAGCTTCGAGAACGAGAAAAAAACGAGTTTGACGTAGCCCCTTCGTTTCGTCCAAACTCTTAATTCAAAAAACATACTGAGACTCTTTTAATCGCTAAAGAGTCATCAAAATTTTCCGATCGACTCGAAAATTCGAAGGCGACGACAACTAAGACCTTTCTTCGATCGCTTCGACGCTTCCAATATCGTTAAACTTTGAATACGTTAACGAAGAGTGCAACGTCAATCGAGCGCGAACTGCGCGAATCTTCGGGAAAGCGAAAGAAGTAATTTTGTTCTACTTCGTTGGCTCTTCGACAAGAAGTCTTCGATAGAAGAAGAAAAGGACGGTAACAGACAGACAAAATCGTGTCTCCCGTTCTCTGGCAAAAAAGAAGATTAAGAAGTTGTTTCTTCGTTCGCGACAAGAGTCGTGACAACATCACAGCAGCAGCCCTTCTAGTTTTTTCCAAGTTCGGCTCCCGCCAGGATAGCTTGAAAGCAACCCCGTCAAGGATGTTGACGGCTAGTCAGCGGGATGTACCGTAAACCAGAAAACTTCCACCGTCTTAGCTGGAAAAGCTCCTGGAAGTTACGAGTCCGAGCCAGTAGGTAGTACCGACCGCGTTAAAGCCTAACTTTTGGCCACTTCTCGTCACGGGTCTACGCAGCTTTCGACGGCCAAATTATTCGGGCCTCCTTTCATCGCTCAGTGGCGTAACAAAGATTGTTCTGCACAGCTATTATGAACAGCAAAGTCGATTTCCTCGACAAAATTCTACCATCCCTTTGTCGTCGTTTATTCACCTGTCTAACCATTCTTTGCGATTCTCTTCGTTCCTCCTATACAAGTTGTCAATAAAGAATCGAAAGACAATTATCCAGAAACTAATTCTTTCTAATAAGTTTTGTTCTCGCTATGTTGCTTCGAGTATAACATATGGACCATAAGCAACCGTAAGCGAAGGAGTATCGTCAATGTACGCGAAGGTGAAGAAAAATTCTCGCAACAGACAATACAGCGAGAGTCCGTGTGTCGGCTGGACGTTTACGAAATCTCTATATCGGTGGTTCCACGAAAATTCTCTTTAGCGAAATCATAGAAGAGGGAAGGAAAAGAGGAAGGAAGGAAATTGGTAAAATTTGTGTAGGTCGGTTCCAGGTCCGGTCGTAAATCTGACGCAGATCGAATCGGCTATTGTGCGACGATATTTCGCGCGAGGAAGGACGAAGGAAGGCATGATGGCTATACGAGGATGGCAGTAAACTCATCATCCCTGATATACGACTGGAGGATCGACTGATCGTTTGGCTCGAGATCCACGCCAGCTTTTAACGCGTTATTACTGCCTTATTACGAGCTGTTCGTCCTCGTCGACGATCGAGAACACCGACGATTTTCTGCAACCTTTCTCGTCCAGCTTCGAGAAACGTGGAATATTTTTATTTTTCTCAACCAATGGGTGTTAATATTCTCCTGTAAAATATGCATCGAGAGATAAATAGTGCATGTGCCGTAGCAATCGTAATTTGTATACCCGACTTTTAAATATTTCACCACACGGTTATCAATTTTGCACAATATCGTTTAGAGAAAGTTGCGTTTCTTGCGTATTCCGATTAAATTCGGAACTAGTTTGGAATTCTTATTGCATTAACAAAAAGAGGGGCGGAGTTTATTTATTTTATATTTGGCGATTTCACTTTGCGTAATTTACATTGTAAATGTAATTAACGAACAGCAACAAACCGCGCGGCACTTTCGAAACGCATCGATTTATCGGATTTGATTCGCATCCTTGATTCGGTGAAATCTTCTCACAACAGGTTGCTACCCAGACCCGAAAAATTGCCATAAATGATCGATCTTCCGGTTTCCGCACATTCACAGTCATGCAACCCGTTAATTGCGATTTCTACGATGGCTTTCTTGCTTCTCTCTTCTTTCGAGTTCGTCCTTTTCCTTTCGCGATTGTATTTACACTTTGTCGCGAAACAAATAAACAAATATGTCCCTCCTCTCGAACGTCCAACTTGGAACGTTTTTACGATACTTTTCATCGATTTTTCAAAGTTTCACGGGAAAAGAATCGAAAAATTCGACTCGTTCGAACAAAAAAAAGGAACTCTCGCGAGCAAAAAATTTTAGACGCAGGCAAGAGGGGTGCTCTCGTTGCGAGCACGTGACGGGCATCCTGTCGGACTGTTGTCCTTTAAAATGGGATAGCATCCTTCGCGTGTAGGCGGTAAAATCACGTCGTAAAGTCATCAACTCGTAAACTCATAAATATTCGTCATCATCGTTCATAATCCCCATTGTTACCGCTGAACTTGGCCCGGTACAGAGGTAAAAAAGGAGGCAGCCCACTTCGAAAAGGCAGAAAAATCTACGACAAGGAAAATGCCTCGAATCCGTTTTCAACGACAAGGGAAAAATCTTCTTCTTCTTCTTCTACGTCTTAACCCCTTTTTTTGCGCACTTTACGATACCGATTTTTTTCATCCTGCTTGACTCTTACTTGACCCGTGAAACGCAACAGCTACTGCTACGAGTTTTTACAACTGTTTTTATTGCAAGGAAGATCCTTTTGGAAGATACTTTGGAAGGAAAATCACAAAGTTAACGGAGTCGAAAATTTCTAACGAGTTCTAAATTATCTTTGTTACGGTTACCTACTTTTTTAATATTTTAACTCCGGTGATTTTAACTTGGACAGTATCGTATCACCAGGAGAGTAAAACTGAGTGAAATAGGAATTTATTACAAGAGTAACCAAGGTGTTTTACTCTAACTTTCCGTATAGAATTGATAGAATCTTTTTCTCCTCCTTTACAAACAGAATAACAATAGATAACGTGTGAATACCGTGTACAACTGGTTCCCTAGATTCACAAAGAACCTACTTACAAACAGCGACAAAAAATCCCTCTCCTTGTAACAAACGTAATCAACATCGTATCAATACGTGGTCTTTCGATTAATTCTTGTTGCTGCATCTCGTTATCATAGTCGGTCGATCGACGATCGGTCGAGTCTTGTTACTCTCGTCGAGGATAATCGAGCGTGATCGAAAAGGGGAGACGCTCCGAAAAAGGAAGAAGCAATTTTCGTCGAAAGATCGAATTATCACGAGAAATCGACAGGTTGAGAAAAAGCTTCGATTCGCTGAGAAGAAAATTCGCTCGCGATCCGAGACTTTTTGTCTTTGGTAATATTACCACGATCGCTGTAAATCGTTAATAGAATATAGTGGCTACATGAATAGGCTGCTTCCGCGGACCGTACCCGTTCCTCCATACCGCTCCATCGACCTTTGCTTTCCGTGAAATCCACCGTCGTGAATTATCTGACATGGTTATACCTTCTAACTAACCGATTCGCAAAACCTCGTGAGAAAGATCCTTCTGATAGCGATAAGCTAAGCAGGCATGAAGCGACTGAATCGTTTCTTGCGGACCAAGCTTATTGATCTCGCGATCAAAGTTATTATGCATAAACGCGTTTGCGCAATAAGGCCAAAAAATTTAGAAAAATTCCAAAATTATTGTTCTTGTCTGGCGTGAAACGATCGCCGTCGACGTTTTGTTTGTATCTTTCTGCATCGACGCGGTTACGTCCTTGTCCTTATACCGCGTAATAGCAAGACTTACGTCACGAGAAAAGGTTTCGTTACTTCATCAATCTATCGCGTATGTACGCGCGTTCGCTAACGACGTTATTCTGCTTGTCGATGATCACCGATGCCGCTAACGATTAGCGAGATCGATCGTAGCCGCAATTTCGCGACGAATCGACGTAACGCGACCATTATTCAACGTTGCAATCGACGAGTTTCCAGCTGGAATGTGGATCAAAGTCAAGATGTCAGCGGGCGGTGGCCGGTGCTATCGCGACATCGATCAGCTATCATGATAGGAACTCACGGTGAGAAAGTAAAAAAAAAAAAAAATGTATGCAGATCGTGTTGACAGAGTAGAGAGGAACGCGCGTGATTAATTGGGGCCAAGATTAGGAATTTTCAAACAACGATACGGTTCAATGTTGATTTTCCTGCGATAGGAATTCTGAGACGCCCTCGAGAAAAATTGATAGAGAAATTTTATAATTACGATAAAATTATAGTCGACCGGAAACGAGATACAACGCCGGTATATTCACCGATCACTCCCGACGAAAAGAAAGAGCAGTCGATGACGATCGATCGAAAGGGTGCGATGGGCAGGCAGCGTTATAATTTCGTAGCCCTCGAAGGATCCTTTAACGCGCTCGCAAACGCGTGTACACGACACAACGAACGCGTCCATCATTTGCTGCATGTCGGTCCGCTCGGATGCATTTATCATGCGGCCGGCCGCCTGCCTCGATGCATACACCAGTTCCTCCTCTTCCATCCAGAGGCGAAAAACACCGCTCGTGTTCACCTGGCTACGCGGTTAAATGTGTGCGTGATGCGTGCGGTGAGTGTGGTGTGTGGTATGCGCGGCGTGCACGCAACACACCGGCAGGAAAACACGAGCCGGTTTCACGTGTGGGACTGGACAATGGCGGGTCGTCACGGTGAAACGCGCGCTCCGCTACCGTCTTACGCCTCGATCGACACCGCTTCGCGATTCCGTAAGAACCGCCACGTACTCTCGTGTTTCTGTCTCTACGGTCTACGGAAAATTTCCCGAAGAACATTCGAACGACGCAACTGCGCGAAGGATAAATATTCCCCAATTTTTCAGCGCGTTTCGAAAAACTCTAATTACTCTTCCCTCGAATGGGCGATTTACATGCAATCTCGAGAGTGTGAATATCATAGTCGACGGCACGATTCATTGACTATTTCTGAACACTTACGGAGTCGAGGGGAAAAAAAAGTCGTTTGCATATTTTTTCACTTAGGCGACTTCATCAACGACGGTCATTAAGCGATGCAATTTTATTGCCTGGCGGGAGACGTGTGCAACGCGACACGCGGCAAATCACAGTGTTTGAATTAATACCTAACCCATTCGTGCCACGATAGATCGATATCGCCTTCGAGAATAATTGATAGATAGTTAGACACATCGTTCTGATTAATGACAACTCGACGTTTCTAGCATTCCGCAAAGACGAACTTCTCTTCGAAGTGAAACCCTCGATACCTATGTATAGTCCATCGCAAAAGTTGATAATGGTACAGATAAGATAATTGTACGGTCGTGTGTGAAAAAAAAAAGGGTACATTCTTTGACCGCTTTGGAATACGCGATCAATATTTCAAAGCGCAGAATTCAGTCAACATTCCAATCAAAGTAGCCGCGAGTAGTCCAAGTCTCGCGGCCATTACGATCAGGAATTTGAAACACTGGCACGATAACATATGACATCCGGATCACAATGACGCCTCCCATCGCGGTACGCTGTTCATCATGTCGGGTCTCACCGCGGGTTACCACGGTAGCCACGACTTCATTCAAGAACGAGATCGAGGAATTCTTTTGAGCCGGCTAGGCTGCCTCGTCTGGATCTATCGAGCCTTAATAAGATCAAGAAAACCTGACGACTGGAGCGAGAAAGACGGCCAAGGTGTAATTTTGTACCAGCATTGTCCAACCAGACGATGGACCTTCCTTCGTGTTTTTTCCATCGCGCCGGCTAAACGACCCCGGCTTCTGTTTTCTGGAATCCTTTCGGCGGCCTCCTTGAAGATCTCCGGACGAGGTAGCCGAGAATATCGTATTTTATTTAGGTTCAACTGGACAGTAGTTGGCCGATTCGCGCAGCTACATCGATAGCGAGAAACAAACACGATTTTGCGAAATACTTGGACGGTGAGAGAATTCGATGGCAAAAGCTACGAAAAGGAATGAAAGAAAGAGAGAGAGGGAGGCGAGTACAGAGAGGGGTTGATTTTTCTCATTGGTCAAGGGCGTGGGACGCTGCGAGCCGTGTACGAGCCAGGAACGAGCCGGCTTCTTCAAGTTTTTACCGGCGACCGTAGTGACTCAGCGGCTATTTCTCATTACGAGACCGATATTTTTGTAAAATTGGATTTTCGTGTGAGAAAGCCCGCGACCCTGACTGCTCCTCCTCCTTCTCAGTCTTCGACTTCGACTCGACGACCATCTTGAAACACCACTCGATGATCCTTTTATCGTGCAATAAAGTCCCTCGTTAAATAAAACTGGCAACTGCTTCTTTTGACTCGTTTCTAGCGCTCTAGTTTTCAGCAATTAATAATCGATTTCGACCAACGAATTCATGCTGTCGAATTTAATCGCTGCAATTTGCTATCTTGTTAGGAGAAAACGCCTCAAAAACCGAGCTAATCGTTGCGTTTCAAGAATTGCAACATGAGGTTTAGTTGCTCAAAAACGAGCTGACGCAACTTCTCTACACGAATCGTTTTCTCGTTTCTGTCAATTTTTCGATGTCTGTATTCCTACCGCTCTGTATCCATAGTCGAGTTTCGAGCGTTACAAAAGTTTCGATAGTTCGGTCGTGCGAAATGACGAAGCGTCTAAATTCGAGATTGAGCGGAACGGGGTTCCTTACAACCCGACACACTATTTTTTTCTCTGCCTCCTTTCTTCTCCCTTTTCTTCCTTCTTCCTTTTTTTTTCGTTATCGACCGTACTAGAGGGGAGCATGCCGCGAAATTTCGCGATGCAAATGGCTTGTAACTGACCCACCGCAGTGTCGGACCAATTTAAGGGATCATTTCCCGGCTCGGCCATACTTCACATCAGACCGTTGCGACGAAGAGCGAGCCTCGTGATGAATTGGGGGACCACACACGCTACACACGATGCATGTGCATCATCCGGCTGCAATTTCGGATCGGTTGCTTGATTCACTTTCGTGCGGAACTTCGATACGCCGCGATGCTTTCCGCTTCTTCGAATATCTTTCTAAATGTCGATCACGCTTATCGAAAATGCGAATACGAATTATATCGATAGTCGTAATAATAATATAAATCGAATAAAAAAAATTTGCTTTGAAAAATTCGGCAGAAAAATAAGAGGATTTCACCGTTTTAGTAACGAAACGACGAGACGCGGAGCGACGAAAATCAGCTTGTCGCACGGGAGCTTAATCATGCGCGCCAATTAACGTTGGAATGATTAATTTTTGTAGCACGGTCGCTTCTTCGACACCCTCATGAGGTCGACTCGTCCACGCTCGATTTATGGGATTAGCCGCGGTTCGTACAACCGGGCGTATCCTGCAATTGAAAATTCTACCTTGTCACGAATATGACGAAGCCACGTGGGCGAACGATTCTGCCTGATCAGGCTTAATTCGGGAAACTTGTTGCTCGGATGCTGGCTTCGTGCAACATGCACTTCATTTGTTTGCCGTCATTAACCGCAGATGCTCGAAAAAACAATTAAACTCCGAGCGGAAAGAGTTTAATTAACAGTTTTTCAAACGTTTCGTCGATACAACCTATTCGATAAGTAATCATATTCTCCTCCTGATCGAATATCGGTGGAACCGACAATTTGTATACCTTCGTTACTGCATACATTTTTTATTCGATATATCAAGACCGGCGTCTTTGATATCGCCGTCCAAAATGACGAATACAATTCGACGAATAGTCTTCTTGAAGAAAATACAAACTCGAAGCGTTAAAAGATTAAAATGAAATATTTTTGTACGGCGTAGAATGAAATTTGTAAAATGCGCTCTCGTTTGTTACACGTTTTTCGTCGGAATAACTCGAGGAACAAAATCACTGAAAATCAAACAGAAGAGCACGATCCACGGTCGGTGTACGTTGACCGTGACGAAAAAGCAACGAGAAATTCCAACGATCTAGCATGGTAACCATCCTCTCGGGTTGATTGCCCGTGCCAGACAATGATTCGACCAGGCAGGAACTGTAAATCGACCGACACGTACCCTGTTTCATAAGATCAACTAAGAGAATTGTCTTCCAACGTTCACGACCAGACGCCTTTTTTGTCGTATTGCAGAACTCGTGGGAATCGTGTCGATATCCGTTACGAACTCCATTTTGCCTATTTCTCAGGGTATCTATCGTTCGATGAACATGCCACCATACATAGTATCACGTATACCGACATCTTCGTTTGTACTTTGAAACCTCCAAGAGTTCGTTATGTTTCGGAAATCGTGAAATTTGCTTGCAAAATTGTTAAATCGAAAAATTGATGACAAGTCTATTAAAGAAACAGAGTTTGATTTGACGAAGAACGTTCCCAAAGGGAATCGATCAATTTCTTTCGCGCCGTAATTGCTCGCTTTTTCCTCGCTTCCGCTATTTTTCTGGCCGAACGAGTTTTATGCAAAAGGCAAAGAATGCTAAAGGCACGTGGAAGCATTCGAATGCACGGTAACGTCATCTCGTTCCTTGACGCATACCGATACGGCCCATTGAGCTCGCAACGAGTGCGCGCATGTAATGCACTGGCAAATGCACGTACACATTGCTCAGAAATCCTCGGGATCCTTTGAAAAGAAACGTAATGTTGCGCGTGTAGCCGCAGTCGGCGACGTTTCATCACACGAGAGAGAAAAAAAATATATTCTACAGCCTATGTTTCAATTTCGTGGAAAAATATTGCAACCAAGTTGATCCCGGTGTCAAAGTTTTTTAATTCTTTATGTTGTAACGTTCAAACTATTCTAGTGGCGTATTTAGACACAGAACAAGTTGCGAAACAATTCGCAACGCGGATTGTTGCTACGTCGAGTAGAGGATCGCGAAAGACGAAAATCGCGATCGAAGTTTGAAAGCACCCCTTCGGTGGTCTCTCGAAATTGTCAGAGTAACAAGCTCCCCTCGTTCGCGGCTTGTGTAAACAAGAAATCCCATTAGCTCGCGATCTCAATTTCACAGGGGTCACGGAGCTTTTCGAATTGCCTACGTGTGCGGGGGTGGAGACTGGAAGAACATAAGGGAGAAGGTGGCATTCGCAGCTCTCGTGTTACAAACGAAGCCGACACCCACCTGTGTCCGGCTCCCTCTGCTCTTTCCTCTTTTTTCATACCTGTCCCCCGCTCCCTCGACTTCCTTCTGCCACTTTTTTACGCTCTTTTTCTCGTTTCTCCGCTCCGACGCACTCGTAAGTACTTCTCGGAGCCAAATGCGAAAGTTGCGATCAAAATTTAATATTTTCTTCCTTCCAAAGTTTCTATCGAACGTAATTCGGTTCAATTCTGATGCCCACAACTTATTAACGAATCGTAATTAACGTCTCGAGAACCGTGCAAAATTCCGAATTTCATTGCTTCGTTTTATAATATCTCGAAGAAAAAGATTATTTCATGATCGATAAATTTAAATAAGATACAAAGTTCCTAAAAGTAATCTTCTCGTTACTAAACTCCGTAAACTGTGTATCCGAATAACTTAGTTATTTGCAAAAGATATCGATAAAAGTTAGCGGATGGAAAAAACAAGTGTTGAAAGATCACGGTAATTAAAGTAGGTTTGCTCCGTCGAAGATTTTGTAGATCCGTTGGCCGAGTAGTTAGAGGAATATTGCACGGTTTTTGCCGGCTGCAGCAGCACAAGCATTATAAGACGAACGAACGCGATGCACCGACGGGTTAGGTTGGGCATTCGAGGGCGAGATTACTGATTTTGTACGCCCCGGGGTATTCATTCCTCTCTAATGTCTCGCTTCCTCGTCTGTTTACACTGGGCTTCTGTTGCTCCATCGCGGATGAAAGTGGAATAACGGAAGGAAAAAAGGAAACGCGTATTACACACGTGTTTGCTCGTTCGCTCGAGCTTCGCGTGTAGAGAAGAAAACCGTCTTATTTCCTGGGAATGCAACGGGTTTTCGCGTGTCATCCGTGAACGTTGATTCTCGACAGCAAAAGTGTAGGTACGCGTCGAACATAATTCTTCGCGACATTCTTCGAATACTTTTCGAACGCGTGCGTTTACTTTTCCTAAAATAAGAGTTTGCTGGAGTCGGACCTGACTCGACTTACGTAATTACGTCAAAGTGTTAAAATTGCTCTAGGCGAGAAACACGTAGTTCCTTCGGGATCTACCTTTTTTCGCGAGAGGGAGGAAACATCTCATCAAGAACTGGGTGTAACAAAATTAATCGATATTGGTGTCTCGCGTGTGCCGGATTGCACGTGTCAATCAAGCAAGTCGGCATTATGCACGAAAATGAGAGCGGCTTTCGACGCGCCGCAGGCGCGAAGCCTCGTTGTACGGTCAAACTAATCAAGCTTCTGGAATTAGTCCGTGCACGAAGAGCGACGGAGAGGGACATAAAGGAATCGAAGGAGGATAAAAAAACGAGGCGAGAATATGAAATTTTTCCCTGGGGGCGCAGCGGGTCGTCGGGAAGAAAAAAAGAAAACGAAAAGGGAGGGGGCACAATGCGCCCCAATTTTTATTCCGACCTCACGTTGCTCGTTTCGTCGGCTCCATGGACTTTGTTCCTTTTTGCTCGGGACACTGGTACACGGAATTCTTCGGCCCATGAATGAACCACGACTCCGGTATCATTAATTAAACTTTCGGGCTACCGGGCTAGCGGTACTCAACTCATTTCTCTCAACATATTCGATGAATTTTCGAGTCTTTTGAAATTTCCTCCATTCCGGCAGCAGAAATATGTAAAGAAAGTGTCCGTTTAATTTCAGCTGCTGAAATTGATCCTCGATGAGTCAGTATAGCTCGTTTTATAACAAGCTTTTTCACTTTTTAAACACGCTCCGCGAGTGAATACGAGAAGCGAACTTTGTATAAAAGTTGGCTATGGATAAACGTTTTGTTAGAACGTTGACAGCGATCTCGGGGGCCCCAGAGTTTCAGTGTCAAAAATCACCCGCTATTTTATATCGGTTTTAAGATGTTCAATTTCGATCGAGATTATCAAAGTATCGCTCCATCTATCTCGATACTCTTGTCTACTCTCCTTATCTCCCGGTCTATCGATAAAGACGCTGTACCGTTAGGAAGGACATCCTGTAACCGGGAGAAAAAGCAGCGTCAGGCGAGACGAGCCGAAAATGAGATCAAAACGGAGAAGCGAACGAAGAGGGATGCGGATAAGGATAAGGATAAGGATAAGAAGTAGAATAAGAGGAAGAAGAGGATCAGGGAGGAGAAGTATCCGCGTCGGCTCGATCAAGCGTCGATGACTGGACAAGTTTCCGCGGATGGGTATCCTGGTAGGGCCGAGAAATGGCGGCCGAGGCGACAGCCTCTCCCGCCCACCTTCTTCTCCACACCGCTGGAATCCGTCGGGGCAAATTAGGTAAAAACAAAAACACCTCACCCTCTTCTTCCCTGTCGAAGGAGCCTGGCAGATCGACCGAGGCGAGAGAAGAGGTGTTACGGGCCCCTCCGGCTTCATTGTGCTGCCGATAATGGGCCTCGAGTAATTAACCTGGTCAGTTCGACGTTTCTTGGCTACGATCCGTGCGCGAAAAATCTTACGAGTCGCCAGACTGACAGACATTCCTCGATTGTCGGCGTTTCTGCTCGTGCACACTCGCACAGTCATCGAAGGGCGTGAGACTTCGTTTCACACGCCTCGCCTTCTTTGCCGGATTCCTTGCTTCTCTTCTATTTCTTCGTGGATGGATTACTTTCGATGGCAGGAAGTACAGATTCCAACATTTCATTCTAACCAATTTTGTTTTTCCTCGTTTCTCGAAGAAGAATCGACAGCCTTTTATTAGCTGTGAAACTTTCTCAGTCTCCTTGCTGACTTTAGCTGAACGAGTCCGCGTACATTCATCCGTGATTACGTATATCGCGTAGGTATCCTTGACAATTCCTACGTATATCGATTTTCGTCGCTTCGCATTTTGACTCCGTTAATACACTCTTTAAAATCCTTTTATTACGGGCTTTCATGCTAACGTCCCCTTCAGGTCCCTTTCTCTTCTTTCTTTTGCTCAACCTTCAACTTCGTCTTCCGAACTCATTATTCATCTTCTTCAGCTTGCTCTAAATCTCTTTCTGATTATAGCAATATTAATATATCTTCTATCATAATTCCCGACTTTATCTTACGGAACGTTGTTGAAATCCATCAGCAATAATTGTCGAGTGTTTTTCTAAGCGATAATGGTATCGCGTAAGGAACGTTGAAAGAAAATTCCTCGGATCGTCTCGTAAGGGTTTCGTTTTAAATCGAATTTTATCCAACTCCCGATCCTCTGGATCCTTGTTAAATCATTCATTCGTTCCCGAATTCGTCTTCCCTTTCTTCCTGCCGCTGCCCCCGAGATTTCTTCGTATGTTAAATCCGGTAGCTGATTGCGATCCGACACGGCACGATCGTAACGGCCAGATAACTCTCCGTGCACGATCGCTAAACAAATGATCCCGATCTCTCCGAGAGCGATGCTTTTAATTAACCACCGACACGATGACGTGAGCCCATTACCGGTTACCTCGTAGACGTCATCGTGTTTGCCGTTGAATCGTCGCTTTTTTTATCAGCCACAGAATACACGTATATCTATATATCTCTTCCTTTTTCTTGCCGTTCGATCAAATCGTTTCACGACCAGGCTATAACGAGCATCTCACGTTGCAAGACATTACAACCGCTTCTTTAGTTTGCCTTCGAACGATCGAAACTTCTTTAATCAGAATTTTCGAAATCGAAACGACGATGATTTATTTAGAAGATAGTTTGTTTAACAAGTATAAGAAGATAACCTATGCAGACTCTAGGGCCCAGAGACATACTAAAGCCTAGAACCTGCGAGAAATTTCCGATCATAGATCAGAATTTAGGAAAAGCCTACAACCCAACAAGATTTTTTTTCCACCATTTATCTCGACCAGCAACATCTCGCGACAATTCGAATTGAGATCTAGCAAGGATAATGGTTGTAGCGATCCTGGGGATAAACGCATTCCTTGCGGAGTGTTCGTCGATGATGGGCCGTCTGGAAAACAATGTAGAGCGACCGGCTCGTTTTCGAGTGGGTTGATTAGTCATTATCTGTATAGGTGGTGCATCATCCTTTGGATGTTGCTGGCCGTATCACAGGTAGCACGCCGAGAATCGTGCCCTGGACATCCATTGTGCGTAGTGGCCAGGAAAAACTCGAATCTACCGAGAAGGAATAATAAAAAAAGAAATAAAGCGGAGAAAGATGGAGAGAAAAAGAGGTGGCAAGGGGAGGAGAGGAAGAAAAGGAAAGAAAAAGCAGACGAGGTTGGAGAGATTCTCGTTTGAGGTAGCCGCCGGCTCATTCACGTTTCGAAATGAGATCGTCGTCCTTCCTTCTCTTTTGATCCTGTTTCTTTCTCTTCCATTCCCTTTTCTTTTCTTCTCGGGACCCGTGTAACCTCCTCTATCACGATCTTGTTGCATATTAGACCCGATACGAACGACGATCTTGCTTCGACAATCGTGATTCCACCAAGGTCGATCAAATATAAAGGTGCGCGTTGAAACGTTTGTATACGATAGTAGTAGTTACCGGGCAATAAGTAGCTAGTGCAATTACACAGAGCCCACACCAGCATTGTAAGACAACGGATAGAGAATCAGCAATGTTCTACGGTTGAAACTTCCCTTTGTGTCTTGTTTGCGTGACACAAAGAGTTTCCCTACAGCGGAGATTCTCGAGATTTCTGAAAAGTCTGAAAAACTTCTAACCTGAAGTTTTATCCGAAAAGATTAGACGCAAGAAAAATAGGGAAAATCGAGCGCTAGCGCGAGCAGAAGAAAGAGAAGACGAAGCGGTTTCGCTCACCCGGTAGCATGTAATGGCGTCATTTCCTTGTCAGGCGTTTCCGGTGCAAATTAATTTATCAACACAGCGAGCCACTCCTGGCCAACAGGCATTCCGAGCGTCGCATCTCGTCGCTCGGCTGGACCAGCCACGAAATTACAACGCTTTTTTGTTCGAAGCCATCCTTAAATTAGGAGCCAATTGGTCCGCGCGCGATCGGTGCCCCGCTGATCTCGCTATTCCCCGCCGAAGAAAATTGGATTTCGTGCCTTGGTGTCCGACTCGGGGACGAAATCGCGGCAAGATTGATGACCATCGCCATAGGAACCTCTAAGGAAATTTTTTTTCAACCGTTTCACCGGGGCCAAACGCGAACCACCGCAAACGCTTTCTTGCCGCTTCTCCGTACGGTTTTGCTTTCGTTGCCGATGAAAATGCCTCTTCTTGCTCGCGTTCATTTTCTTCTCTTTGTCATCGTCAGCTTTTTTACTCTCTTTGTCGCTCAAAATTGCTTTATGCAACGACGTACAATTTTATCGTCGTTGTACAATCGCGTGGAACACCGCAATTAATCGAGATCGAAGATTCGGTTGCGGAATTTCGATGAAATATCACCGCGAGTATAGCACAAAGGAAAACGCGTGTACGAAGAGGAAGAAAAATAACGCGTGCATCGATCAAGGCTGGATTCGGTCGAAATATCTCAGGCAATGAGGATTTCGGTGCCGGATGGATGTTCCGACGTTTTCACGGATGCCATCAGGTGTAAAGACCGATCCTGTGACTATAAATAAGCAAAAGCACGTGTCAGCGAGGCCGCGGTGCTCACCTATTATTAGTGGCAAATAATGAGATACGCTTTCTGCGGAGAACGTATCCGTGGTAACGCGCGTTCGACTCGCCTATCTCCCCGTGGAAACTTCCTACCAGCCTAATTGCGGCCGCTTATGTTCTCGTCAAAGCATTCTCGACTTCGCGCCTCGCTCTTTCGCCTCGACTCATTGCTCGCCTACTCCCGTTTCGAGCTTCCTCCCGAGACTAGGTGTCGAAGCAAATCTCTTTTCTTTCCGGCCATACTTTTAACCCTCGAGTCTTTAGTCCTGCGAAGCCCGAAAAAATATGCTCCGAAGCGCGCGTGTCGAGTGTGTGCTCGTTCAGCTTTCAACCTTCGACGTTGAAATTCCTTTCGTAAGGTCTCTTACGTAATGTACAAGACAATAGCTTCGACTTCTGCTTGAGAGATCTCACGCGTGTCCACCCTAATCCTGTTGTTACCAAAACATTTGCTCAGTCCATCGTGGAGATGTTTGACAGCATTAACCAGATTATCTCGAAAGTTTAGCCAATTCGCAGCGCGAACAGAGTGCCAACAGTCCGCCTAATCCCCCGCTAATATGGCCACCGCTGAAAGCCAAAGGGAGTCCCCTTTTCGTGGTTAATCCCATAATCCCTCTAGTCTGTTATGTGACCGCTCGTGGTGACTGTCCATTAACCGGTCCCGTGGGGCCAATAACCGAACAAACAACCGCAAACGAACACAGGCAAATAAGGGTTGTGGTTATTCGACAGAGAATTCTTTTTATTCAGACGATTCGAGCATGGTTGAGAGAAAGAATTCGTTGTAAATTTGTCAAAATGTCCTTTGGCCAAGGAAAGGCTCACCACGCCCATCGAACGCTGTTAATCCTTTTCTCCGATTTCTCAGCCTCTGCAAGCAGCCAGGATTGTTCTCCGATGTTTTGTATTTCCTGCTGTTGTTCCGTGATTCACGGAATCATTCCGTGATTGACGGCAGCGACACGGCAATATTACGGTGTTGCTTACTCGTAGCTTCGTTTAACTTTACGATACCTAACTCATTTGCGGTAAAAACATCGAATCTAACGCGCGCATGTTCCTATCGAATAATCGTAAATTCGTTAGAACCCGATACTCCAGAAGATCCGCCAATAAATGCATAAAGCGAGGTCGTAAACGCGTGAGAAGAAGTCTTTTCAAGGCTCGATGGAAATCAAGTGGCCGGAAATTTACGATAGTTTGGCCGCGCACGCCGGCCAAGGCCTCGAGAGGGTGCGAGGATCGCGTACGGAAAGTTAACGCCGTAAAACCGTTTATCCGGTTATACGACCGGTCGCAGGCAACCAGAAATTGGAGCTAATTATTAGCAGTCGGGGACAGATTTTACCGTGAATTACGACTAATTGTCGGAGATAGTGTACCTTGGTTCCTCGTTTAATGCTTGCTTACGGACTGGTTGCGAGGCTGAGGGTATACCTTCGTTTCTTACGAACCCTTTCGAAGGATGCCTCTCTCGACTTCGGGGTTGAAATGGATCGATTCGAGGATCGATCGCTTGGACAAAATACCTTCGGGTCCAAGGGATTAACCCTTTGGCAAATGGAAGAGTCCTTGGGATTGTTTCATTTTTTCTATACAACGGTACCGAATACAGAATATTTCGTTTAGATTATAAACTCCGATGACGATCCACAGTGTTCGATGTTGAACTCAAGGTCCGTGAATCGATCATCGGACTCGGAAATTGGTATACCAAGAACAACGAACCGTGTCCAATTCGTTTAATTTCGAAATTAACGAATACCGATCATACCATCCGGTTTTTTGTCGAGTTACGCGTCTCAAGTACCGTTCACCCCCATAAAATATCAAAGGGCCAATATCGCGAAGATAGCACCGTTTTTGCTCGGCTCGTATCGAGAAGTTCTTGCGTCTGGAATAAAACAACGATAAGGATTATCGCCAAGTCGCTGACATTTATCCCCCACTTTGGTGATTCGATGCAAAGCCCCACTACGATCGCGAAAGCGACCAAGTGTGGGCGTTACGGAGGCTGGCCAAACGAACCCCACCATTCTCAACGTTCTTCGACGTGGGTGTTTCGGTTCCTTGGAAATGCACCCTTTGTTCCGTGTCTCGAGTTCCTCGCTAGGCGCCGATCGGCTTTCTTCTTAAAGAATTTTACACTAAAACATTTAACGAGTCGGCGATCTGGTAGAAAATCGACAGATCGTGATTTGAAGAATTTTCCGATGCGCCCAAGTCAGTCGATCGACTTAATTTTTGGATAAATCGAAAGGGTTAAAGCAAGAAAAAACGTTATGCTATCCGCGATAAAAAAGATTATTCGTGTATCTTGTCCGTGGAACGAGAAAGTACTTTAATTACTTTAAGGCTGCACCGTCCCTTTCGTGCCACGTTATTCAATTTTAGCGGAGCAAAAAGGGGGCAAAAAACGGTCACAGTTTCCCAAACGTTGATTTTCCACGGTGTGGAAAAAGGGAACGCGTAAGTACGCGTTACACAGACGTCATAGGAGCCGAGATCAAACGAGACGCGCGATCGCGGCACCCTCAAAGGAACGAAATACGACTTCCTCGTTTCTTCGTCTCGTATTTGACTCGGTTTTACGAAGCGTTCTCCCTTACCAAAGAATAAAAGGTCCACCGGCATCTATCGGTAAATCTCGACATTTTCCGTGTGTTGTGTATAACACACTTATCGAATCGATAAATCATAATCTATGTATTACGTTTCCTTCGAATTTTTACTCGTACTTTTTATATTCGTAAGGAATTCAAAGCAGCGCAAGGACGAACAATTATAAAAAGACTGAAAAATGCATAATAAATTAAGAAAGACCGAATGTATACTGCTAGTGCTACTGTGGTATTAACGCGTTGACTATCGCAGTGAAAGTTGTCGTCTGTAGTCAGACAGGCATACATATAATTGCAGTTCATTAAAATCTGACCGCTCTGCTTTATAATTGAAGCATTCTACATGCAAGTTTCTAATGAAGATACTTCAAGTTTAATGATCCGTCAGTAGTGACGAGGAGAAGAAGGAAAAGAGTCCTGACGGAAAATTCCGTTGAAAGAGGAAGAAAATGTGCGGTGAAGTTTGGAAAAATTGCCCGATGCCTGGGACTTTTCGACCGATCCCTGCTCATCTGCGCGTGTGTATTATTAGAGGTTATGATTTACGAGGTCATCGTCGAAGGAATGCGAGCGAAAATCAACTTTTACGAGTTGACGAGTTTATGGGGGTACCCGATGGTGGCCGGCGTGTGGCCGTCGTCCGACCAGACGAAATTTGTCGTCGAATCCACGATTTTAACGTTTCTCGCAAATGGACTCCTACTTCGAGGCCACGACCTTTCGTTTTTTTGATTTATTGAACAGGCCCTCAAATAAATTTTACTACGTTCCTCAAATTTCTATCTTCGTTTATTCAGTTTCTAACGTGTGCTTTGACCGCGTTAAAAATTTCGGAAACGATATAAATTTCATTGAAATTTCGATATGTTTAAACGATCGTACATGCACGAACAGAATTTTATATTTTCTGTAAAGAAAAATTTATATAAATTTTTATACATTTGCAAGCGATCGTTATTGATTGGAAATATTTGAAAAATCATTTGGAAAATTTAGAAATTAGGAATTTGTTTGTAACTGCAGATTGGGAAAATTGAAGTTGCAAAAGGCGATAGAAGTTAAAAGTAAGGAGAAAACAAGGGACAGGACCCAGCCGTGTCCCGAAGGACGTGCAACAGGGATTTTACGATCGTATTTATGGCCAATTTTATAGCTAAGTCCCGTGAAATGTCCTTTGTCCATTCTCGTCTTTTCGTGTTCGAGGACAACGGTCCGGAAATGAACGCGAGCTTTCCAAAATTCTCTACAGAATGCACTCGTTGCAGCTTTGCGAAAAATTTGCAGACGGGTACATTTTGGAATAATTGAAATACCTTCTGCCTTAAAGTTAAATTGAAACTATAGAATCTAGGAAGTAATATTCCTTCGTCTAACACTTTGAGTATCGTAGAAAATTTGTTCCGTTACTCGTATCTATCGAATAAACTTTAAGTGAAAAATATCAGTGTTGGCACCGAAAGTGTTATAATACTAATTAGAAAACAAACCGATACAACGATCGACCTAATTTGAAAACCTGTTGCGGCATAAACACACGGTACAAGAATCGGTTATAGAGTACACGAATATTGAACACGTTTCTAATTTCTAGTTTCCAGAATAGAACAGGATATTACGATTCTCTCGATGATGCTAATTACATACAGAAAAAAGCAAATAATCGCTACCGGTGTTTCGGCATCCTCTAAACTCCCCTTGATCGTTTTCCGAACCATGATGTGGCAGATTTTCAGCATCCGTTTCTAACCAGGTGAATCGATCGACACTGGGTTGATGAATTCCTCGCTACACGATCACTTGAACGTTTAGAGAATACAGTGATTCGAAATTTGTTAGTTTAATATCTTCGATAGCTTTAGAGGTATTTAAACGTTCGTTTCGACGAATGTAGAATATTGGACCAATGCCAAAACCTATTTTTCCAAAAATCCAAAAATTCTTACTTCCGCAAAACGTACAATAAGAACTTCCTTTTTTTGTACTTGAAAAAAAAAAAGTTCATAAAAGTACTACCTACACTCCAAAGCTTGATTTATACAAGGGCAATCTCTTTGACCGATTTCCGATTCTCCGTTCGCCTCAGACTGCAATAAAACGTGAAAACTCGTGCTCTCGACTAGTCATCAAACGCTGCTACCGTAAGGCCATTTTCACGAAAAACCAACGGCTACCGTAAAACTATATTCACGAAAAACCATTGGCTACCGTGTGCCAATAAAATTTATGAGACCTTGCGGTGCCCACTCTGCCCATCTACCTTGGCTTTTTGACCAGAACAAGTCCCTACTGACCTACTATTGCCGTCATTGTTCCATCGAGCTAACCTTGACCGGTAAGGGCGACTTCTGCCCCATCGGTCCTTGGAAATTTCTTCGAGACCCAATGTGGGTTACCGGGACATCACAATCTCGATACTTAAGGTCATATACCCTTAAGATTGCTTCGGAATATCCTCCAAGACCAGTAGAATAAACCAAGTTTAAATAAAAAATTAAAGGTCCCATCGATTTTTGCAAAGAAAAAAGTACGATCTTATATCGTTTAAAATACAATTGTATCGTCATCGCTCAGAGAATTAAACTGCTTTCACCGAGAATAAAGATCACCATTGAAGAGGACGAAAAAAAAAAAGAACTGCGAGGGCAGGTCCGATTTCGTGCGCAGTTTTCTGGAGGCTCATATTGAAATTTGTCGCGGCGTTCACGGCTATCTTTCTCCGTACAGCTGTTTAACCAGCTGTAACGCATCACACACCTCCCCTCGTGGCGGTTTTACGGACCCGTGGCACCGTTGCCCACCGTCTACACGGCGGAATTTTTTCACAAAAAGGCACGCGTGCATCGATAATACGTTGGGTGTTGCGTGACCGGTGTTTCCGTTCGCTAACCAACCACGATTTTTACTCTAAATGCCGGAGAAAGTTTGCGTTTCGTTGAAACTGTTGATATACCTGGGCGGGCGTTTCGAATCTACTCTTCGTTCCCTTGATTTTTTCCGAATTGCAATACTTACTGCAACAAATTATCTCCCGTGCACATTCTTTAACGCTTTTCAGAATTACCTTGATCTGATACACGTTTGATAAGAATTTGCTACGTAATCGAAAATTAACCCAATTGTTATTTCTAAGGATTATCATTCTCTATGCCAGAACTGCTTAAACTTCGAACCTAAAGTCACCAATTGAATGGTTGGACACCCATATTTTGGGTCACTCTCAAAGTTTCCATCTTTCCTTCATTATCTTCTAACATTTTCCAACTTTCTCGAGAGAAGACCTATCAACCTGTCACTGAACTTCTTCGGAGTACGACCTTGAAATATTCGGGTCACGAGTCCGGCCATCGGATGTTTAGCACGTTGAACGAACACCAAGAGAGAATTTATGCGTTTATAACCCGTACGAACACCGGTAGCGATCGCAGCTACGGCGAACATTATTCCAGGCAAGCACTCGTGGCGGGACATCTCTATTGTCGAGCCCAGTAGCCAGCCGTAAAAGTGGAAAGTCTGGAAGAAAGGTTCTGGTGGCTGGCACAGTTTTCGAAAATTTAGGGCCACTGGGTCTCTGGGCCAGATCGAGAGGGCTTTGGGAACGAGACGCGAGCTGAATTTTCACCAGATCCACGCTTTTCTTCCAAGAGAGAACGACACGACGCGTTCTCGCCCCCGTCGAGGAGGCTGATTTACGACCAACCATCCGAGAAAATAGTCGACCGACTTCTGTTTGGCCACGCGACCCTCTGCACGAGACGAACAGAGAGAAAGATGTCTCTCTTTCACCACCCCCTTTAAGACGTTTGACAAATAACCTTTCCAGAGAGAGCTTCTCGCCCACCCGTGGTCCACTCGCGACCAGATCGAGATGTTTTCAAAATGTTTGGAATTGTTTGACAGGGGGCACGTGCCTTGTCCTACTCCGACATCGTTCGAAAGTCCTTGAACACCCCCATTAAATCTGCCAAGTGAAATTTTTGAAATTTGTTTCTTTAAGTGTTTAAGAAACGTTGTAGGTGCCAAACAGAAGTCGAACTTTCCATTTCTGAGCGACTTTGACAAGATAAAGTAGTTCTACAATACTTCTGTAACAAGCTAAAAGATACAAGAAACATTCAAGCATCCTGATTATTTATAAGGCAAGGAAAACAAGGTGTCGAGAGCTGCTGCTCGTAAATTACAAAGTTATTAGAGGCCAATTGGATGTCGATTAATTACACCCGGCGAACAATGAACACGCTTTGTACGAGCGTGTTACGTAGCCTTCATCTATGGGAGTATCTATACGGGTGTCAGTTGCTCCGTGAAATTCTCCATCAATCTACAAAATTATTCGACATATGGTTGCTGGAGAATCGCTTTTTTTGTGGATCTCGTACGATACGTGCAACTTCCGGTATAACCGTTTGAATGCTTAACGAAAATCGTTGGTACACCAACGTTAAGAACTCTACATCCACCGCGTAAGTTAAAAAAAAAAACGATTTCAAATTCCTGGTAAAGATGGAGTGAAAAGGTTGAAAGTTCGAGGCATGAGTATAAATTATGCATTCGGTGCAGCCTGTATAATGGTACGGTGCATCCCAAAGGTTTCTGTTATGATTCCATCTGATACGAAATATCTCGCGGCTTTCAAAGAACCACGGACAAAAAAAAAACGATAAAGTACCAGGATGTCTAACCGAGGGCAGGTCAATTTCAAGAGGCTCGATTGCTTTCGATAGTTGATCCCGAAAGAATCATTTGTATTTGCAGAAGAATAACTCAACGATGTCAAACATATTTATTTGTTTCTAATTATACTTTAGAAAGAACCTTCGATTTTTCCTCGCTCTTTTTTTTCCACGTTACAGTCGATGTTTTGGCAAGAATCATGAAATATTAAAATATGGCAATAACGAAGAAAAAGGTAACTAAGATTTTTGTCAAATTATATGTTTATATGTGTTTGTTTTAAAGACCTTTTCTTCCAAAGAACCGTACCTGCTCTTTGGATGAAAAGACATTAGCACGGCTCGAAAGAGAAGCTCTGCAAACTGTGAAAGGTAAAATTTCATAGTTAAAAGATTGAAAGCCAAAATATTCATTTCATTTCCACTTCAAGGTCTGTTAACGTTGCGAATTTGCAAAGGGTTTTGTAAAAAAAGAGCTTCGGAACCACGAAAGGAAGGTCAAGATGGAACTGAAAAGGTTAGAGTATCAAAAATTGCCTACTTAACAAACTTGAATTAATTTGTTGATTTATATACATCAGGAAGCCGAGCCAAAGGAATCGAAGGAAATTGTTAAACCCATTGGTAAACTAAAAATCTTATTACTTATCGAGCATTTGACAAATCTATTGGAACATCCACTTAAACGTAGGTTATAAATATGCGAAAGTATCGAAATTAAGAACGCTGCGATCGATAAAGGAGAAGGAAAGAAGAGAAGCGTTTACGAATCAGTACAAAAGATGGAAGTTTTACACTGCTTTGTGTAAATTGAAGGTAACATCGATTATAGTGATTAAATAATAAATTAAAAGGAACAATTCCTAAACATTTTAGACCAATCTACTGAATCAAAAATGGAATTACTGTTGTCATTTGAAAGAGAGGACAATTATTCGAGAAAGCAAACGTCTAGAAACTATTGAAAGGTATATAAAAATAAATACCAAAGAGATTGTTAATAAAATACGCAGTTCGTGAAAATTATTGTTTCACAGATTAAGATGGGAATACAATGTTGGCGCAACAGTACCTCCGGATTCTATAATTTTTGACAAAGTTAGTTTTTATTCGTACATCGGCATTTTTTTTAATTTCCAACTGGTTTGTGTAATTTCTGAAAAACAGATTTTGAGATATAAACGAGAAAGAAGGAAGCAAATGAAACTTCGAAAAGAAAGAACGATTATGATCATCGAGAAGATAACAAAGGAAATGATCAACGGAATTCGAGTACTAAAAAAACCAACAGACATTCACGCTATAAGAAAGATAAGAGAGACAACATTTGAAATATTTGATGAAGAGAGTTCTACAGAAATTTGTTTGGAAGAAGCTCGAAACGAGGATGAAGATTCAGACAATAGATTAAAAGATATCTCTATAACCGTAAAGTATATTCGAATGAAATGTTAATCGTTAATAAAACGTCGAAGTTAATATCGTATTAAAAATTCGAAGGAAATCCCAGATAAATCAGTAAAGGAAAACGTGACAGAAGGACAGAAAAGCGCTAAATCTAAACACGACAAATCGGTCAAGGATTCGATTAAAAGTGAACAAGACATTGATAAAAATAATCTTAAAATTACAACAAGAAAAAAATCTGAATCGGTGGAGAAACTTTATCCAGAAGATGCTTGTTTCTTCGCAACTCCTGGCATAGTGATTTTCGATGTAAATTTTTGTTAATTTTTTAAACATTTTTGAGTGTCATAAAATAATAATATAGCACGTTTCTCAATCAGGATTTCAAAGTGAACAAGGTATATAACAAGAAAGTAACGATCACGAACAAAACGACAAAGTGGGCGTACCTCAGATTTCATAAAGTGTACACTGACGTTTGGGAACCTGTCGTGGAGGTTTTACGATCATAATTGTTTGTTTGATTTTAAAATAAATAAAATAGATCGAGTAAACGATCGTTCGAAAAACAGATTGACATCATCGATGCCGCGAAAGTCAAACCTGGTCTACACGTAACAGTAAATGTGAAATTTTCACCTGTCAACGACGAGAAAGTGACAGCAGAGATTTCTTTTCTCACTCTGAGTCCCGACCATCCGAACACTTTCCACAAATTTCGTGTTCCCGTTCGGTGCACACCGGAGAGTCCCGTACCTTACGTGGATCCTAGGGAATTGAAGTAAAACCTGTAATCTAAGAAAATTAAGAGCGTCGCTTAAGAAAATCATAAAATTCGGTGGCCAATGTTCGGCCAATTAAAATAAATAATTACCTGAGAACAGATTTCCCTCGGCTCCAATTTGGAAATATAACGATTCAAAGTTCAAAGAGAAGGCTCTTACTATCGCTAACGAAGGTGGAAAACCGTTTTCGATCGTAATCGCAGAAAGAAACGATTCCCACGATTGTTTTCTCTGGTTCTTCGACGAAGGGGAAGTACATACTGCACAATCGTCTATTTTAGTCTCAGGTTTATATCAATATCCCAAACAGTATAACGTCTAATAAATCGCTAAACTATCAGAAGATGTACCTTTTAGAAAAAGATCCAAATGTAGAAAACAATTCGGAAGAAGCTGAGAATGATTCGGACCGTCAGGAATCTCAAAAAATGTATCAAATCGAAGTTCCTCCAAAATTTAAGTGCACTTTAAGAATCACTTTCCGACCAAGATACGTTGGTCTACATCACGAAGTCCTGGAAATCTATTTCTCCAGCAACGAGAACATATTTGACAAACAGGTACGACAACGATTAATCGTGAAAAAAATCGAGTGAAAAGGAGTTACAATTTTGTGAATAGGACGTACCAATTTGGGCCGAAGTCACTGGATACGAAATTCATTTAGACCCACCCTGCGTTGATCTGGGCATCGTGATGATAGATTCTGACGTCCGTCAACAAAGTTTTAAAATCGTTAACACTGGTATCGTTTAGTGTATGATTAAGATATTGTTTAGAATATCGTAATTAGGAGCAATATCTATTGCAGCACGTTATGTCGTTGAAGTGTCGATGAAGACTCCAAAACGTTTGGGATCTCAGGTGACAGTCTATCCAAAATCGACGATCGTACAACCTGAAACAATTTCTACGATTAGCGTGAGATTAATACCTGAATCGAGCATCGTCAGCTTGTCAAAACGGTATTGATACAAAAAATAGTTAACTAAGTGTCCACTGTTATAATTGCTTCCAGATTTTACGATCGAACGTCGAAGATGCTTGAGTTCCCGATTCATGTTCAAATTCTAACTCGAGACTCGGAACAACCACCGCCATTAATTTTGAAAGTTCTCGCCACTTTGACCACCTGTCAAAGTTTAGTCTTAGGTCAGTATTCTTGTTTGCATCCCTTATCTCGACTATTCGGCAGAACTTCGTAATTATTCGTAGAACCACCATACGTTGACTTGGGCCTCGTGTACACGCACGAATCAGTCAACATAGAATTATCACTAACGAACAAGAGTTTATTGATTCAAGAATACGCATTTTTTAATTTACCACCGTTCATGGAAATTCATCCGAATCATGGCTTTGGAGCTATTTTGCCCGGGGAAACTATCAACCTTCATTTAATTTATTCCGCTTGCTTGATGGATATTCCTGGCAACGAAATTGGAGCAAATGGCTTGGCTGGCGAAAGAATGTTAATAAATTTTGGCATTCTCTGTACTCTTCAGTACCTACTGACAATAATCTCGTATTTTTATTTCAATAAGGAACTATCAGATTTCAGGTGCAAGTAGTAGCATTGGCAGAACTCGCAGGGAAAAAAGGAAGAACACAATTAAATAAATTGAAAAAATATAATGTGCAATCTATGAGTACAAGAATATGCAACGATCTCTCTCCGCCAATGTCTCTAAAATTAATAAACGAGACAGCTAATGATAGCGGAAGTAATCAAACAAAAGAAATGAACAATGACTTCACCGACAAAGAAACTTCGAACGAGGGTAAAATTGAATCGTTCTGGAGAAAAGATTATCAATATACTGCACATTTAATTTTTGTATGTTAGATTACGAGGAGTTCGAAGACGCAACGACGGAGAAATCGTATCGTCCTCGTAAAAGAAAGAAGAAAAATGTGATGGATGTTCGCGTGTACATCGTGGACACGTTTTGCGAGTTAAGCGAACAAATCATCGAGTTTCCTGCCACACCTTGTGGCTCGTTTTCAATGGTAAATCAATTACTAATTTACCGAAGATTGATTCGACTCTTGTGTAACATAAAATTCTTTTTCTTCCCGAGCACTTTAGTCGTTTACACAAAAATGATGTTACGTTTGATTTTACTCAAAAAAAAATTCATAAACTTAGGTCTCTATCTATCTCAGAGGATTCAACGCGTCTTCTTATCCTCATTGCACCTGTGGAATAGTGAAGAACCAAATTAAGGAATTCTCAGCTCGATTCGAATTTAAATCCTCCTCCGATCAACTGGAGGTTGTACCTCCACATGGTGTTTTGTACAGTAATCAGTATATTCAGGTAAATTTTATCTTCAAACCAAGATTGTCTCAAAGTGTGGTCTTCGATAGAGATAACCAATTGAAGATAGACATCGAAGAAGAAAAAAAATTCACTAAAGACGATAAGTCCGTAAAAAAAGGTAAACGAGAAATTGTATACTATATATGTAGCTACCTAATTTCAAAAATCAAAACTGATTTCTAAAAAGCAAAAGCAAGGAAGAAAAGGTCGAAGAAAAAGGAAAGCTCAGAGGAACAGAAAGAACAAGAAAATAAACTATCCGATGAAATAGATCCATTAGAAACTCTTGAACCATCTGTTTCCACGATTTTCGTAACGTGCGTTATCGACCTGGAAACGAAAGATAATAAAAATCACAACGAACTGTTGTTCGCAAAATTAATCTGTCCGATTACAAGGCCGGATATTATAATTTTGAAGGGGCATGAAATTGATTTTGGATCGACAGGGATCGGTCTCTCTTCGAGACAATTCTTGTTCGTTAAAAATATTTCCAACAGGTATAAAATTCTATTTATCAAAGAGAAAATTGCTTCTAATCTCAATTTGTTAACAGAAATGTTTGCCTTCGTTAGGAGCGTAAAGGTGGACGTCAGTTTACTGGATCCATTCGGACCATTTTTCATCCCACCAGGTAAAATTATCGAAACTGGTTCTATTTTGAAGCTTCCTGTTACATATCGGCCCACTCAAGATGGACAGGAAGAAGTAGGCCATATATAAATTTAACTCACACTATCTTTTATTTTTTAAAATACACCAAGTAGGTAGGAAGGTCTTTATTCGAGAAGTTAGCATTTCTTGAGAAACTAGAAAGCATTGTACGAAGGGATAACAATGAAATTTGTTCGAGGTGCTTTGCTTTTGAAGACAAAGGTCCACCCATGCCCTTTGATAATATCCCTCCTCTTGAGTGTGTATCTTCCTGGACCAGGTTGGGTATCCGTTAAAATGACTGGTCTAACGTACTCTACGTTCATATCGAAAGGATAATTCTTCGCGTTTTTTGGTTTTCTCGGGGATTTTGGATTATAGTGGCCAGGTCCCGGGTGTTTCGGGTCCTTGTAACACAAGGCTATATCTTGCAACACCATTCGTATTCCTGGTACTTTGGGAAACCTAATTTTGATTAATCCTTTAATGCCAACAAAATTTCTTTGCAAATTTAAATTACTATCGATACGATATTTAACTGTACGCTATTGAATCCTCAAACGGTTTTCGTATATCGAATCGTAATATACCTCGTGAATGGAATTTACCTGGCGGCTATAAATTTAATGAGAATACCTTGGACAGGTGACCCAACGTCCTTTAAAATAGTTCGACTTGTGCAACAGTTTGTCGAGTTCGCTTGGCAACGATTTAGGCCAGTCGCCGCGATCTACCAATTTCGCAGTAGCAAAGTAGCTTTTGATTGTACTACTGTCCCTCGGCCCTGAAAAAACGTCAAATAACAGAGAAAAATGACCAACAATCACACTTTCCAGTGTCGGTATTTTTTTTGTTTGTTCAAGAAACCTGTGAACAAGTCGTAGGGTCCTCTTTTCCCGGTGGTCTTCTTCAAAAAAGCTTCGATGGTATCTGGATGCTTCACATTGTATCTATTGAAACGTGTTTTAAAATATTTACAACAAACAACGTTTCGTCATGTCCTCAAAGAAATTCTAAGTCGTCAACAAATCTAAAGTAGAAAAATGCCTACAAATTGCATGGTAAGGACCAACTTTTGGAAACCCTACGAAATCTAGGCCGCAGACCATCGTATTCGAAAGTGGGTACACGGGACAAACCATCGTGTCTTCTCTTATCCATGTAATAATAAGGATTCCTCCTCGTGTATCCTGAAACGAACGAATAAAATTGTCAGTAAACTATTTTGCAAAGTCAACACTGAAAGATATCACCAGGTCCAGGGATTTCAGAGATGCGATCAAGCTTAAACAGAGGGACTGTTCCAAATCCAACATCTGTTCGAACGGTTTTACAAGATTTGTCCAAAATATCTTCAGGCCATTGTCGAATATCGTGCGTTCCTGGACCACGTCCTGTTCTCATCAGGTTTCTTTGCTTTATATATTTCTCCGAAAGTCTTCCTCCCATAGTCGCAGAAAATTCTTCTACTTCTAGTTCCCTCTTCCAGCTGGTTCATGAAAAAATTTCCTCCAAAATTGGTACACGAAGAAACGAAAAATAGGAAAAATTGTTAGGTAAAAATTTCAGTTTACTCTCTGGCGATTGATTTGCTTTTAAGGCGCGGAATATCGTAAGTTCCCGCAGCAGGTGCATCCGATTTACTCGCATAAAATTTTGGATGTAATCCAATCTTAGAATCGCGTTTCGAACTGCTGTTGAATGGTGGTCGAGGTTTCTTCTCTCGAGGAATTAAACACTGACACCGCCATTTACACCCGCAATGACATAGCTTAAACGTTTGCGTCTTGTATTCGCACGGCATTCTGACTTTTAGCTCCTTGCTCGAGTTCAAAATTGAAAAAATCGAGATATTAACGGGTTCCAAAAAAGGTTAGTAATCAGGTTCGAACGTAACAAGGCACATTGGATCCGAAACGATTCTTCACATTTATTTTCTATACAAATTTTCGAATATTTTAATTTGTTATATGGATGAGTATACACGATATATTTATTTCTGAATTCAGGAATATTTCGAAGTGGGTAGTCCTAAAACGAGAACAAGATGGCGTGTAAAACTCGCAGGATGCGGAGTGGTGCCATCTTATGACGTGAAACCTAAATTTGGCGTCGCTCGTTACGAAGTTATCGGCGATGGACCGGTAGAACTGAAGATGTCTGTACGTTCACCAGTCGTTATAAATATTTTCCAAATTATTATTATTTAATATCGTGTAAATATTAAGTAATCGACAAAACTACAAAATTTGAAGTTGAGATATCAACAAATAGTAGGAACTCTGTAAGTGCAAAGTAATTGATTCTATCTGCAGACGATAAAGCACTTCCCTGTTATTATCTGTAAAGTCTATCTTTTCACCTCTTTTATCTTTATTAAAGAAACATGTACTAGAAAGATGAAACGTTTATTGAACAACATATTTCATTACAATAGTAAATTTGAAAACGCACAGAATGATAAGAACAGCTAATTACTTAAACAGTTCGAATTAGGAGACAGGAAATGGTGGACGCGTTTGAATAATTTAATCATGAAAGTGTAATCACCAACAGGATAATAGTAATTAGATCCTGTAAACGTATGAAAGGATCATTACAAGATTAATTAGAGAAACGACACGCGAGAGTACACTAATTATCCACAGTAATGCGATGAATTAATTGAGAAGCATTATCTTTCATTTGATCTTATCGATCGACGATTATGTCACGCGTTGAACTATAACAATCTGCAAATTTTAGTGACGCTGTTCAGCTATGGTTCTCGCTAATATTTACCTTTCGTTACAATCGTTCGTTTGCTCGATTAAACGCTCTTGAAAAACTAATTCAGACACGAGTAATTACTTTCTTTTTATACTTCTCTTTCACGATTTTTCACTGATTAAATTCTTAACCAACGAATTATATCAAACAAACAGAATAGAAAAGGATAGAGGAATACAGACGAGAGATAAAACTTTATTTCCTGAGAATTACAGTATAAAGTCGAGTCACGACGTAAAAAAACACTGGTGTTTGCTCTTTTCAGATTTAAGCAGCTTTTTGCTTATCAAGTTGATAGCTTACACGCGATCCCACGAAGTTGTTGACTAAGATAAAATCGTATTTCGTATTGCCCGAAACTCACGTACCGAATGAAGATCCTTTGGCCACAAGGGACGCAGATAGAGCTATCGACATCCGTCGTTTCTTCACACCCCTTTGCAATACTTGCCCTAGGCGATTTAGAATATTTTAGCAGCGCAACCACGAATCTCTTGATGGAGCATCGTCGTCTCTTTTGTTGAACTTCGTATATCCGATGTGCTCTGCTTGAAGCACGACCGGTTTGCTCAAGATAAAATTGAATCCTATGATAACGAGGGATCATTGCTTGTCTTCGTATAAGTCCCTGTAAAGATGACATTATAACGAGAAGCTACCGTACTTCGAATCGTATCAAATACAGAAATCTCCGAATTTTACGTCGATAACGATGCTACAGATATCGACGTAATTATAGTAATTGAAATGTAGGAACCGATTTCAGACAGATAAAATAAAATTCGAATTAGTAAATTTTCTGCCAATTAAAGTTAGTTATTTTCACCGTCTTGGAACTTTGAACATCCTCCGTTCGATCTGCTTCAACACCACCAACTTCCGGCCCTGTAACCCTCAAAGTAACCACACGAGAATTTCATCTGAACAATTTCCGCTCGTGGTTTGACCATGGACAAAGCTGCAATGCGATCCAGTGAAAGATCTTACAAAAAAATTTGATCTAGGCAAAATAATAACTAGCTTATCGACATCGGGGGATGATCATGGTAGGTTATAGCAACATTGGAAATTGCGAACTGGAAGTTCAATCAACGTGGCAGAAAATCGAACGGGTTCGATGAATAAATTTTACGGTGCAATATTTAACAAAGGTTTCGAATAAATTTAGTACATGTATGTGAGGCGGTTAAACTCAAATGATAAATCATTTCATTTATATGCACGGAATATGAGATTGATTTTATCACGATTGATTGTAGAGAATAGAGGTGTGATTGATACTTCAATGCTTCGAATAGTAGATGCGTCGTGAAAATTTCTCGTCGATAACCAGTTCGTTAAATTAAGTATTGAAAGATGCAGTTACACAGAAATTGCATTACAGTTAAATTCCTTGGGCATTCGTTTCCTGCTTTCCCCTCATTTCACTTTGAAATGAAATTCAACAGCTTCCTTACTCGCATAATGAAAGCTACTTCATTTGACAGATGTCCTGAATGGACAGACAAAACTTGTCAAAGAGCTTTCAGCCTTTGGTAACACACTGAATGTCGGTAATAACTTCATTAACTCGATAATAAATTTCTACATCCTCGTTGATTCAGTAATACGACAGCTTCTAAGGCGACAAATTTTCATACTGAGAAATCGACCAACCATCGGTGCGCGAGAATGCACACCATTTGCACATCCGTGCATCGCGACTTCCAAGACAGTTCTTGGTCTTTGTTCTAAAACACGTCTTCTTGATATGCATAGAATACGATGTCGTACAAACTTCCTTAACGTTAGTCACGAACACAGGAATTTCAAGATGATCCATTTCTCTAGCTTATCTTATACGTTTCAAACAAACTAAATTAAGAACCAAGAAACTGTCTTGCTAGACGATTTCATTGTCTCTGTCTTTTTTTCTCCTCCCTTATCTTACAAAAAATTTTCGTTCAATTTCAATTCTATCAGACTCTTGTTACTACTGAAATTCTAGTTATATCGTTGACAAGTTAATGAGATGGTTTTTATTCATCACTGATAGAATATTAAGTTTCTGTTTGCTTATCGCGGTTTTACAGATACAAAACACCGGAGCTTGCCCCTTGATGTTTCAACTCTGCATAATTGACGTGCTCGAAGGTAATATTCCGCGGGAGCAACAAGAATCTCCGGATGAACCGAAGAAAGGTAAAAAGAAAAAAAAAGTGGACGGTGGGGGTGATAGAGGCTCATCGAGAAAAGTGGAATTTCGAGATAATCTACAACCAGAGGAAGCATCGGCGATATTTGGCGAGAATTTAAAGCAATCTTCCAATCGTCACTACTTTTCCTTCTGGAATTTTGATGAAAATATGCAGTTGATTGTTCACGAAAAAAAAAAGGTATTCTATATTTAACGCGACCAGAATTGAATTTTCCCTTTTCCCTGTCCGAATTAAAATGTATCGAATTCATCAGTGCATATCCTGAATGTTTGCACGATTGGGAAACTGAAGAAAGCTTTGAAAACTTATTCCTTCTGTTCACAGGTAGAATTTACCGTTCGATTTCAATTGCGAAACGAAGAGCAAATTAGTGAAGATAAAAACACCGAAGTAACGTCAAAGAAAGGGAAAAAAACGCAAAAATCAACGAAAAAGGAGGAGAGCGAGAAATTAAATTATTATTACGTAGCTCTGTTGAAATTAATGCTTGGAAGCTCGATCAGCGTACACGACTTCGTAATGATATGCTCGACAAAATAGACATTTCTCCATTTTTGCTCGAATCCGATAAATTTCATTAAACTTGGGAGATAATTTTGCTTGTTAACTGTGCACGCTTATTGATCGAATCAATTTCCGCGAATATTATTTCGATAACATTTCATTCTGTCCCGCTCACCATACTGCGATCATACGAAATGCAAGGAAAGTTCGTCGTGACGATCGAATTTTAAATATTCATCCGCAATTTGTAGGAAACGTGATTCGAAAGTTGATCAGAAATTCAGAACAATTGGAACATCAATCGAATTATTTATACGGTTTCCTTTAACTTATCTTGGAGTTACAGAATTTATTTACAAGCAATTTACGGTAAAGTTTACGAAATATTTTCTAATACGACGCACTTTCGCTATATTGCCGCTTGCTATGCTATCGACCAGGCTTTAAATTTGTAAATTTCTTACATATTCTATATTGTAGCAGTACGGCGGGAGTCCATTATACTTGAGTTCCTGTTTATACAATTATTTAAAAAAAATTTTGTAATAGTCATACTTACTAACGCTTGGTTTTCCTTTAGATTCATTTACAGA
Source organism: Megachile ligniseca (assembly GCA_945859555.1). NCBI lineage: Eukaryota > Metazoa > Arthropoda > Insecta > Hymenoptera > Megachilidae > Megachile > Megachile ligniseca. Next base: position 11,184,452 of record OX243787.1, read on the forward strand.
AACTTGCTAACTGTTCGCTAAAGAAACGGCGCAACGTTGATCGATGTACCTTTAAGAGTTTATTCGTATATTTACATGCGAATGTCCACGTAAAAATTGAATACGCTTCCACGTAATCGTCACCGATGTAAAAATGAATTACAAAGAAAGCTGATAAAATGTTTAAAAAAATCGAGCTTACGGAATAACAGTTTGTTCGTTGAGAAAAAAATCGGCTCGGTTCTCACACACACGGTTCTCACAATTACACTCAAACTATACGTAGATTCAACGAATCGTAATTAATGCGAACGGAAGCTTGTCGATCGATCGGCGAGCTTCATTCAGCATCGCCATCGTTCTCGCATCGTTTAATTAGTCAGCTAATTGAGCCATCGTCGCGTGTCAGAAAAATCTTACAAAAAAAATGCTATCGGACGAAACATTTTGTTGCATCGTCTCTTACTGTTCCTGTTACGGATGTAATACAGATGTAATCAGAGATAAACGCGAAAGATTTCCTCTTCTGTCGTATTCTAAGTACTCGCTATTCTAACGATACATCGAGAAAAGCACGATTTCGAAAATTCTTCGTCTCGAATGAATATATAGAGTAAAACGCCCGAGGAATTTCCACAGAATTTCCCCGAGGACTGGAATTTATCTTACGTCACTGCAAACGTGGCGTGTTATAAGCGATAAAAGCTACAATTCGCGTTTCTTTCTTTTTATCTCAGGGGTACACAGATTGACGTAGAAATATTACGTATGTTTCTCAGTCAGTCGATTAGCGATTTTTTTCCCCATTTCATGAAAACCATTCGAGATTTTCATTGAATAAGCTATTAACACTTAACTCTGATTCAGGATTATCGACCTACTCTGCGAATTACTGGTCATTACAGCACAGTATCAAGATAAACGTTACGAGATATAATCGTATTATTCCATACGTTAATTTTAGCAGAATTACGCCACTGTCGAAAGTCTCAAGGGTCGATTATTTAAAATACTCCAAAACAGGAGAATACTGGATAAATTCGTACGTACAAATACATGTTTCACAATCAATTACATCGAATACTAGAAAAGATACTATTTCTTCTTTTTGTAGGAACAACTGGAAAGATTTACCTCGAAAGATTCAAAGAGTGTACATCATTTCTTATTTCCTACGCTTACAAAGTAAGAAACGCCTAAGTGAACCTATTTACTACTTAAAGTATGGAAAAGACTTTGTTAATTGTTTCAAGATAATCGATAATTTGTTTATCCTAACATATCCTAAAACGTTTGATTCGAGCCCATCGTCGAATCTTTCTCATCGAATTAGTCGAATATGCATCGATAATTTTTGCTGGATCCTTTCCTACAATCGTACAGAGTACAAATTTTCACGCACACGTAAATCGATTAAATTTCTGTCGCGTGGACGAATCATCACATAAATCTTTTGTAAATAATTATTTACTTGATGAACAGATTTCTGTTTACGCACGTCCAGAAAAATGGTTAACACCTTGTCACAAAAACGATCATAAAGTTCCTTCAAACGGTTCGGTATTCCGTTCGATGATTCAACAAATGTTCTTAATTTATAAGTATTTGTATAATTGCGGTTGGAAGCTACAGTACAGAACAGTGATGGACAACTACTCCCGCAAGGTGCGTGGACATGCAAGCAGTGTACATTCACGAGCACTGGAGAGCAATCTGAATTTCTTAACTTGAAAGTACTACATTTCTCAGTTTCAATATGTGGATGTCCGTCAACTCAACATTGCAGGCATCGTGTACACTGATATCCGTGAGCTCTTTGTCGGGCACGTATGCCACTCATCACTGTTTTTGGAGTTGCGTTCTAAGCGAGAACAGACAGAGAAAAAGGAGAAAAATCTCTTCTCATTCCACTATCTCGGCCCTCAAACATACTTTTGAGACGCGGAATTCACAAAAGAGACCGTCTTTGCACAATTTACACAAACGTTCTTGAAGATAATCGACTCGAGTGTCGTGGAGAAATCTGGTCTTCCTGGACTGGAATCTCGGGCAAAAAAAAACAGTTTCCTCAGGATGGTGCTGCTGGTCTCTTGTTCTCCTTCGGCACTCTTGTTATCGCGGTTTTTTTACCTGTGAAAAGCTGCCTCGACGTGGGCCGGCCACGACGAAAAAATCAAGTCCATCTGAAAAAGCAAACGCGGTGGAAAGGGGCGAAATAGAAAATGGAAATGGTTCGTTGCTTGCGCGATACATATTTCAACGTTCCACCGTCGCGACGAAGGGTTGCGAAGCCAATACTCGAGATCGATATCGAGCTATTAATCCTTTAAACGTTACGAACACTTGTTACGGGTTAATTTTTCTCCGCTATCTGATTACATATATCGATATAACGCGAATTAAACAAGCTGTCACTTGTAAAGATACGTAATTTGTGAGATAAAACTTCGAAACTTGTAACACTGTTCTTAAAAACGAATCCTCATGTCAGACTTTCGTTACGCGTATTCGTGAAGCATGCTAGTAAACGGCAAGTGCGCGTAAATTGTTTTTACGAACATCTGGTTTTTTCTACTGACTTCTCGAAAGCTTCGAATGAAACCTGTCGGACGGTCAGAAGAGAATGAAACTGATGTTAATTAAATTAAAAGAAAACAGAAGAAAGTAAGACTAATACTAACATATCGTGAATAAAAATATTGAGTTAATCGAACAAATATATAGAAGAAAAAATACAGACCATCCAAGGCAGAGGAACGACGACAGAAATAAATGTTTTTTGATCAGCAAATTACACGACTAAACGAACGCATACAATGCATTTTTTTGCGGTGTATATGATTTACTGGCGTGCACAGTACCTACCGCCTCAGGGTATCATACATATTTATCCATATCAATCTGAAATTCAAAACAGTGATTCTTCGGCTACGCCTGCTGCGTTCCTCGTTATGTTAAGCAGCAAAAGACAGAAGCAAAGTGAAATAAAAAATAAAGAAAAAGAAGGCGAGAATAGGCGTGCTATCACGTGTCGCGTACCTGACACTGGTCGTCCTGGTTTGGCTGAGGCTAGGGTGCCTTTTCACCGGGGCCCTGTAACCTCTTCTGGGACAACAGATCCACCAACCACCGCAAGCCGCGGATAAGAAACTCTCCCTGAAGTGCTTCGACATAAATCCATAGATGATCGGATTTATGCAACTGAAATTCAACGTTTTTCCGACTGACAGATCACGCACGAATTCAACTCGACGCACTACGCTATCGATATTCGATCCACTGTTTTCAACAATATACATTGTAACAGGAATTTGATATCTGGCGGTACGATACATTAACATTATTGTAATTTATACGATTGCGAGTTATACGATTGCTTCAAGACTTTAACGATAACGCGCTAGTTCGACGTACCTGTTAAAATAAGCCATCAACTGAAATGCTGTGTTAAGGTGTTTATGTATTCCCGTTTTCACTCGTGGCAGATAACCATAAGCGGTGAGGGTGTTGTCTACAAGAATTGGACCCCAACAGATGGCGAATAACACCACCACAGCTACCAGCATTTTCACCACCTACCGTACAACACGACGCAAATAAATTTCAAATCTTTCTTTTACGGTTAACGCGAACTGACTTGCTTTCGCTTATATTTTCTTCACCTTCTATTTCGATAATCGGCTATATTGCAGGAAGTTAGGAAAGGTCAAGGAAAAATAAGTTTTTCGTTAATCCCATTCCTTCCGCAATCCAAGTTTTTAAAAGTTTAGCCTGACTTCGCTCCCTTTTAGTCGCCTCTTACAACGAGCAGAGAATGCCGTGAGCGAATTCTATCCCCCAAACCACAGAGGCCAACTTTGCCAATCGATACTGGATGCCTACAAATTGTTTTCGACTCGACAATGACGTGCAAACTCATTAATTTTAAAGTTTCATCGATTCGATTACATTCTCCGAACGTCTAACATTCGATCAACTTAATTATAGTTTACGATCGTGCTGATGTCATAAAAATCAATTTATTGGATCCGGTGGTTTATACGCGTATCAACGAAAACATTAAGAAACGTCAAAAAATCGGAAGGATTAGGTGAATGACGGCCCCGTTTACGATACTATTAACATAAACGAGATCTCGCTTTATTTATTCGTAAGTGCTGCTTGAAATGCACAATAATTAGCATTCGAATGAGAGAGGTGGTTTACTTAGGCAAATTGTCTCTCGTGAAACGAATCTTGTTGCGATAGTAACGATATCGAACTTTTATCAATTCTAATGTATGTGCCATCGAGACTTTTCCGAGCTAACGAGTTTCCATCTCGTGACTCGACTTCCAACGAATACACGATGTTAACACGGTGTTAATTGTTGACGAGAGAACTCGTGTTTCGAATAACTCGACTACTAATTGTAATTATCGCCACAGAACGTGTCGGATTTCAAAACAGTGTTAAAATAGTTTGGTACAATTAACACCAATATACACTTTAATAAATGAAATAATGACAAGGGTGGCCACCGATATGGTAAAGCTGATTTTGGAAATTTTAATTATTAGGTTAGCAAATAAATTCGCGACTTCTTTACTTCTTTTACGTAAGAGCAATTTGCGATAGAGATATGTTACCGTATTTGTAGCAATTTTTCGCAAAAAAATCACGGATTTACCTGCCAATCTAATACTTTCCAAGGTATTAATTACTAAGTGGTATTTACCTGAAACCCGTGAATAATTTAATACGATAAAGTTTCCTCAAACCTGTGAATAACTTTACAAGGTAAATCCTTAAACTAGTTTCATCATCATTGAAGATTATTGTAAGAATAAGTATCGTATAATAATATCGATAAGAACGATTACAATCGTTAGCGTTTTCTGCAAATAGTTGCAGAATAGTTAACAAACCTGTTTCATCGTGCGAGATTCTTCTTCGGTCTGTCCATCTTCTCGATACGTACGACGACCGTTTCGCGTGCTTTGCCTTTGTGTCATAGGTATCGATTCCGTATCAGCATTGTTCGGACTTAGCCTAAAACAAATCGGAAGAAATTATCAACTTGCTCTTATTTGCATTTTCGAACATGCGAGAATTGTAATTTGCACTCCTAATAATGGCCATGTAAATTACGAGAGGAATATATTACGATACTTGCATCGGAAAACAGAATCTCGTCGAAGAAATATCGTTCAACTACAGTGATCTCGTTCATCAAACTTTTTAACGAGTACGCCAAACGACAATGGATCCCGAAAGATACAAGGCTCGAGTTCAAGATCGACAACGAGGTATCGTGCACAAGCTGCGATCAAAACTTTCAACAAACTTTGACGGTTCTTCTCGAGAGTTACGATTTCGTAAAATATCGAAACAATAAAGTTACCTACCATTTAACCTACCGTTTACAGCGGTAGAAACTTTCCCCAAACTTGTTCAACAAGTTGAACATTTTTTTGCGCAAAAATATTTTCAATTTTTATCGAAATCTGTTTCGCTTCGTTCTTTTTACCATTCGACATTACTTAACTTTCTCGAAGTTCAAATTTAATCGTTCGAACGAACGCTTGGATCGAGTAACAATGATTACAATTCGAGAGTATCTCTATCGATAATGCACTCGAGTTGAACAAGCTCGAAGATAATTTTAGAACACATCTATCCGATCGCGTAAAGAGCTTTAAAGACTACTTTAAGCCCTCTTCCGCGCTTAAGAGCCGAAATACAAGACTCTGTACTTCACTTAACACATTCGAAACGACCATGTAGACGTCTGAAAAATTTATCGCATTCAGAGAAGACGATTTCTCAACGAAATGTTCTGCGCGAGATTTCTCCCCTTTCCTAGAATATTTGCAAAAAATATTCCGATGAAACGATGCATCGATATAATTGCTCAAATTTTTCTTTTCTTTCGAATACGAAGAGAAATCCTGGAAATTGTAAACGGTGCATAGAAATTTCGATCGACATTTATAGAACAAGGAATTGTCACGAAACGCGATCGCAATTCTAGTCACGTCGAATCGATACACGAAATACACGATAAAAATTATTCGGGAGATTGTAGACACATGTTTGCAGTTCCATAACAAAATCGGGACACGATCTAACAAGCTTCGTTTTATATTCTGCTGTCGATTATTACTTATTTTTAGTACAATCGTTCAAACAAGTCTGCTGAATTTGATGAAACTTTTAAACGCTACTGAATAGCGGCCAGAAATTTTTGATTTCACATTTTTAATTTGCTTCCTCGTGTTTCGCATGAAAAAGGAATTTCACGTGTTCCATTTAATTTCTCAGTGAACCTGTTCTCCACCCCTGACAAGGTGTGACGATATACCGAGTGACCATATAATGCATAACGATCTAATGACCTCATTTGGATAAAAGGAATTCTAGTTACGCCAATGCGTTATGGTATGAGAGACTTACGCGTGACGCGACGTCATGTGATATCGCCGTTTCATGACTAGCCAAATTTCCCAACAAATAGCGGTGTAACAGAACGCCATGACCGTTAGAGGTAACACCAAAACTAACACGAGCATGTAAACCTCGTGTGCACGCCATAAAAGTCCTGCTTCCGAATCTCGAACGCACCAGTAAGCGATCACCCTTAATCCAACCACTTTGTGTGTCTGCAAAAAGTAAAACACAAATATCAGCTGACATTTTGCTAATTAACACTGCACAATTTTTATGTAGATAATTAACGGATTTATCGACTAAAGCTGGTAAATGTACGAAAGACTCGGTTTATGTAATTACAATAATTAATTAGCCGGGAGAGCTTAAATTCTGGACCAGTTTTATAAACGCAAACGAAGCACGTAATTTCAAATTTTGATGCATTATCAGTTATGCAAATAATAAATAGCTACAAAAGAGCGAATCTACGAACGAAAAAGATTACATGTAGTATGTTTTTCTCTCGCGAGAATCCTTGCGAATACTTCATGAGACAAGCTTTTACGATTTCGCATAAAGAAGAACGTTATTACACGATTCGTATACATACATCCTTCGGGAGGCCTGTTTATCGTTTCGTTCGCGCCATTTACTGTACGCGATACACGCGACCCACGTTCCTACAGGTTCCATTAATTTCCTCGTCCCTTTGTTCTCCCCTCGAATCTCCTCCTATTCCGAAAGAAAAAGGATCTCGTTTAAAACCGGCTCACGAATAGTTTCCACTTTGAACGAATGAATCCAAGTTGTAAGTTGACTTGTATACAAAGCTGGATGCAATTAATTAACAAAAGTAACGAAGGAACGGAAAGGGCAACAAATATTCGTAGAGCAAAGCGTTTACGAAGATTGAGAAAGTCATTCGGCGAATTATCTCGAGTTAGTCTTTGCCGCAATCCCGCAAAGCCGGTTAAAAAAGGATCCTTTTCCTTCGCGAACCGATTCAGTACATCGTTTCACTCGATTTTCCAGCTCCTGCTTGCTTCATCCCCTGACGAAAGTACCTTCTTAACGCTCTGATAACCAAACGTTTCTCGATGCGATACATCGACCAAACACGCTTCCATTTTACGCGTTATACACTTCCCTTCACATTTCGTATATATTTGAACAAACCACCAACTTCTCCAAATGGAGTATCGGAAATTGAAATTGCAAGAAAACGGAGCTATCCGTGGTCACTGACTTCGCGACAAACCGCACGGAAACTCGACCAACGGAAGACTTGACAACCTGATAACCGATCGTTTAATTTGTAAGCGGATTAAACTTTAGAACTGTCCCGATCCGGCTTCGTCTTTTCCATCGCGATAGTCTATGTTTCCGATACTCGTCGATGTTTCTAACGATTACATGCTTCTAATTACGTATAAGTACAGGGTACGAATGGACATTTACCTGAGTGAAAATCATTGGAATACCAAGAAGGAACGATGCCACCCAAGTTATAATCACTATTTTACGGGCTTGGCTTATAGTGCAGGTGTATTGTGCCCTCATTGGATGAACAATGGCGTAATACCTGGAACACACGAATAGAATTTTCAATTAGTTGACTACGGAACGACAACTTTGCAATTCAACTTATATTAATTAGTTTACGTGTCTTCTACGAAGAGGAGCAGCGGTGACCGAATGAAATTTATCGGGATAAACTTTTGACATTATATAGCGGTGCAAAGGTAAAAAAGATAAAAGATATAAACAGGAATAAACAATGAACCATTCATTTTACAGGCATCGTTATTTTCGCTGCTCTTTGCTCTTTTCCTCTCGTTTCAGACCTTTATCAATTAAACGTAAAACAGACAAGCAAATGCAACGATTATCCGGATCTCTTTCGATTAAAATGGACTATGAATACAAAATAGCTAGAGTTTTCTGCGCCGACTGTCAATCAGCACACCCTCCTCATCGAATGCGAACGAATTAAACGAGCACAGCTGTAAAGTTTACCGTTTAACCGTGACTGACAAGATCACGCTGTCAAGAATAAATTGTATTTAGTCCGATAAATGATTCAGCCGACATGTGACTTTTACGAACAGTATTCGATTTCAACCGCTTAATACTTTGACGACCGTAAGCACAGATTTTACGATATTTTACGGTAGATTACGGTATTTGAGAAGTTCCATCGATATATGCTACACAATAATCTCCAGATTGCGGTTGACAATTCACGTGTTTTATTCTTATAAATAACACCCATAGCTGGAAAAATTAACTCTAATTTGAACAGAAACGTATACTCACAGATATATGTATGTTATACATGTACGTTTAGAACAACATCAAAACCAAAACGAAGATAAAATTATCGAAGCAATTATCGTTTACGCTCGCTGTTCTCGTAAAAGCAGGAAGTATGATCAGTTTCGCAAAATTTATTCGTTTCATTTCACTGCAAACGAGCCATAAAGGGAAACGCGGGAAACAATAAGAAGCTGAGTCTAGAGAGCAATCGATTTAGCGGCTGGAAGAGAGGCTCGCTGATAGGGAGGTTCAATTTCCCCGAAATCAAATAAATTTTCAAAGTGACCACGCGATGGCAAATGGGAGAGAAGACGTTAAATCACGTATCTTGGCCATTTTGGGGGCCTATTTCGGTTCTTTATTGAAATGAAACGTGAGCAGCGAACTAAACCGAAAGATTCCACGACGAATCACAAACTACAAAAATATTACGTGACCAGATGATACGAAGCGACAATCGACGCATTGAATAAGTCGTGTTAAGCGATTTCTTCGATACGAAAGAAAATGGGAACAGAAATAAAACACCTGGCAGTGTTGGCTCGCTCGGAATTTGATCTGAAATAGAAAAGACAATTCCTGAATCTCGCCCCGTACTAACTGCCCTCGAAACGCGTTAAAGTAAAGAAGGGAACGAATTCGCAGAAACTACGCCAACAAACGTAAACTTTTAGATGGATCCGAATCGTTCGAGCACCGAATTCCTCTTTCGCGTGAAATTGAAAGAGAACGTTCGAGCAAATGAACGGGATCTCCAAACGAATTTTACGCCGATTAAATATCATTAGAATTTCTACCACCGATTGTCGCTTTAAATCACTACAACTAATAATAATTAGAAATCAATGTACGAAATATAAGTTACGATTTAAATTTATTTCCAAACTTTTATGTTACGTCTGTCTCGATACAAATTATCGAGAGTGCTGTCTAGTGATCACGGAATTTATAAGACTTCGGGTTAAAGGAAACCCATTAATCTTGCAGGAGAATATTAGAAAGAACCTACGGTATTTCGTGATAGAACGACCTTTCCAACTATACGGACAGAAAGTGCCGACATCGAAAAATGCAGCTATAAATAAGAAGATCTTCAGACAACTCGTTCGAGCACGTTAATTAAGTGAAGCTATACTTCATGAATGTGCAACGACATTCTCGAATCGTTGCGTTAAACGATATTACGTCTTTTATTCTTTGGACCGTTTCTCTTAATAACGATAAAGATGTCTTCCTTACGAATAATTTTATGCTCATCGTTTTATTTTAAAATGGGAAATATGTTTCTTTGTAGAGCAAAACTTTCGCGATTCAATTTCTTCGATGAGTTTAATCGACAAGAGAACTTTTGTAATAAATTCTACATTCTTAAGGTTGTTCAAGAAAATTAATGACAAATATTCCTCCTCGTTTATCAATCTAATGAATTAAGGACATGTATTGAAATAGAAACGCCGATTTGATAAGGGATAAAAAATGTAATTTGTAATTTTCTTCTTTTCGATATGATTTATGTGCGAATCGGAGATAGAAAGCTACGATATAAGGTTAAGTAATGGGCGATCTAAAGGAGGTAATAACGTTAGATTTACCTTTCGATCGACATTGCGGTTAACGTGACGACCGAGCAAATAGCCGATACGCTCTGCATATAATGCACCGACTTGCATAGGAACAGGCCCATAGTCCACGTGTAGGAGAACAGCTTGGCGACCTGCAACAAACCATTAACTATCTCGTTAGATTAAATCGTCCCAGCGCCGTTTAGAAGCTCGTAAACTTCTAAATTCGATATTTGACGAAAAACGTCGTCCGATCGACGCGTCCTAAAATTAACGCAAATTCGATACAATACAATTGTGCAACGCTTGATATCGAACTAGAAGTCACGGAAAGTAATTTTATGTACCATTGAAGGAGGAACAAAGCTTGAAACAATAACGCAACAAAGATAAGATAATTATTCCATCGTTCACGGCTCTTTCCTTGACCTTTATCACTATTCTCCCATTAGTTTCAAGTCACTCGAAACACGGCAACAGCGTCGAGAAAAGTAACGAAACAATACCAGCAAGAACAAAAAATCACACCGAACAATGGAATGTGTATAGAAATGAAAGAAAGAGACCGTGAAATGAAGGAAGTACGGAAAAACGTTTCTCGGAGCTTCAGAGGTGGATAAAAAGGTCGACGTTCTCTCGCAGAAACGTGTTTAATCAACCCCGCGCAAGAGGGAGACGAAGAAGATGAATACGTTATCGAGGTATGCTTTTTGAAGCTGTTAATGAGCAGAAAACGCGTTTGGTCAAAGAATCTCTGTGTTTCGAGTTGAAACGTGTCACTGACCATTCTGAACCTGCTTCATCGCGTAATGACCTACCGTTAAAACGAGAGATCTAAATGAAAATTGTCCATTTCAAAAGTTTATCTATATAAAGTTTTATCTTTATAACTTATTATCGATTAACCGAGTTCGAGCTACATTCGCAACTTAAGCGATATCGAGTAATATTGCACCAAAAGGAGAACTACTTTGAGGACGTATCAGGGCGAAATAATAGAACATAAAATTGTAAAGTACACGTTGTACTTGATTGCATAGATCATTAGGTTTACCAACTAATACGTTCTTGATCGTTCGAAGATGAAAAAGCTTACAGGAAAGAAAAGCGAGAATAAGTTATTACTTGCAAGTATCGGGGTCATGTAGAGCTCCTAATTCGGTCGAACGGAAGTACAACGGGAGCTATAAGCGTTGGCAAGCTAAGGAATCGCAAGAACAGCCTGTTCTCAATTGCTCCAGTTAAGGTTAATGTCAGACGCAACGTGATCCAGTAAAGAACGCGTTACATGCTGAACCGAGCAATTCGCAGCTCGGAAATTTGTTGGCTCAAGGAAAGAAACGGGAACGAGAGTTCGTGTTCGGAGGAAACTTTTAAACGTCGAATCGATCGGATGTGGTCGAACGTGATCGTCCTTCGACGACCAGCTGTCGGAAAAAGTCGTTATGTCAGCGGGAAAACCTTCCATCGCGGTCGGGGAGAATATCTTAAGTCGACGGTAAAGAATGTAGTACAAAAAGGAAAGCGAGGATTCAATGAAAGCAATCAACTTCGGCAAATAGCGAGGTATTTTCGGTGTCGAATGCGGCTCTGATGAAGCGTGCCGCCATCGCTCAAATGCGACGGAGGTGTATTTTCGAATCGTTTTATTGCCCGGAAGAACTGGAAAATTGAAGTCGAACATTATTTGGCCAACATCGAAAGAAACATCTTCTGAAATTGGAGAAATGTTGTGAAATTACTTGCACGATTCTTTTATTTTAAATACGTCGTCAGCGTACAAAATACTGGCACGTGTTGTTTGCAGTGCTGCACGGGTTATCGATATACGTATTTGACAAATAAATTGTCGTATAACGAAGAGTTCATAAATGCTTTATTGAGGAGTTGCAACGAAAATATAAAACGTAGAATAAAACATTGTAGCTGTGTTTGCGTTTCGAAGTGTCGCTTGCTTTTATCGATAAAGGTCTGATATTGAAATTGCTGTAGTTCGAACTTTGTTACGATTTTCTTTCGTTTCAAATTTTATTTCTGGCACATCCTGCAACATTTTACGTTATCGTCCTGTGTTGTTATACGGTAAATTTAACAACAACCTGTAAAAGATCAAAGTGTGTTCGCCATAAAATTTCGTCTCAATAAATTAAATAGCTAGTTAATTTTCGATTCTGAGAACGCGAGATATCACGGCTTACTGAACATTCTGGTACGCTTGATCGTACGCGAACAGCCACGAGACGTTTTAATCAGATCGCAATTTACAAGAGCGCGTAAGCACGAAGTGCGTGTGTTCGAACCGTCGTACAAATGGTTTCAAACATGCAGAAATAATCTCGTTACGTGTCACAGTTACTACTAGAACGTTCTCGAGTCGCTTTCTCAATAATTAGACGCTTGTTTTGCAGTCTCGCGACGCTTTAAATTCGATATGAGGTATCCTGTGATTGGCAGAACGACAAAACGATTCCTTGTAACGTAGTTGTTTCATGGCTGTTTGTAAATTATATTAGCGATCGATTATATACTTCTTGGTAATTCGTTGTAAAAACTGGAGAACTCGAATAGGATGCAACGAGACGGTTATTGGATAAATAGAGTCGAAAGCGTTTCCGCGACTCGTGCGCGAGGACGCCAATTGAAATTAATACGATTAAGGGTAAAGTTTAGTCGATTACGGTAATTGTACGCGGACCAGCCGGAATGTAATACGATTACTCGAGAAAATTGTTGGAGGATGATCGTATCTAGCAGAGATTAAGTTCAAGCTTCGATCCGAGAAAGGAACTTTAATGGATCCGCTTTAATCATGACACTGGCCCGTATTTGACGGGAAAGCGGGTTAATTATGATCGAACCAGGGTCAAGATCGATCCAACCTCGAGACAAGTTGTCGCGAAATATAATCCCTCGAACTTTCTTGTATAATTCGTTTAAATGTTAAGATACCGTTTCCAGAGTAGTCTAAATCGAAGCGCCTATAGGCTGAAATTACCAATTCAAATTTTTGAATAAAACTTACCGAATAAACCAGTAAAACAAATTAATAGTTACCAGAACGTTTAATTTGGTTCAAAGCATCGGAAATTAATAACCTATACTACTGTACATATAATCGAAACCTATGCGCCAATGTAAATCCCTATTAATCAAAGACATAGCACAACGAAGTAATTATTCGCTAGCTGTTAATTGAATTCCTTTCACTGTCAATTTCATCGACGATAAGAATAAGATTTAATTACAACATGGAATCTTACATCGAACAACTACGATCATTCCAGGATTAGCTGCAACGATTGACATTCAATTTAAGTTGTCACTCTGTCTACTCTGGCAGTAGTCGAGAAATAAATAACCTTTGCTAATTAGAATTGCACGAGGCATGCGACTCGCGTGGCAAATATACTCGTAATGTAACGCAACCCATCGTTGCTCGGTTAATTAGTAGCGGTATAACTGCACGATTATAGCTGAACGATAATCAAGCTGTTGCGATTAGACACGAGAGTTTTCTAATGTAAGTTTTAATTAAGTTAACTCGTCGTTTATCGTCGCTGTATCGTTAATCCGGCTTGCGTCATTGTAATTGGAAAACAACTGATCTGTATGATCGTTGTTCGCAGTGAAATTCTCTACACGTAGACGAGTAGAACAGATCGTTCGGTCTGACGAACTTTCGTTAAAGCTGAAGAATTGTCTAGCAACGCCGCCGCAGGTGAATAAATGTAGGTAAAGTGAACCATCGATCAATCGATGCAATCTTGGCAACGAGCAATTCAGCGGATTCGAGATTCTCGTCACGAAATAAAAAGCGATTCTATTGCTCGCCACATCATAACAGACTTATCGATTCGACCTTACGAAACGAAATAAACGGGATCCTGTTCCATCGTTTTTAAAGCAGACGTAGATAAAAATTATCGCTTGAAAGGAGCATTCTCCAAACAACTTAAAAATTTCTTTATGACCGGAAAATTTTACAGACCAACTCTGCTTTTATCCGAAGCTGTCGATAACCGATGGTATATGATACAACGAACAATCGTACGTGAAAGGTCATTCTATCGGAGGATTCTAAAATCTGTCAACGTGAGCTTCGTCGTATCTGTTAAAAATTAATCGATATTCGAGATTCTTTCAATCTGTTTTCTGTCGTGATCAAGTTAATCCGGCAGAAAGATTAACGAAATATGTAATTAGAGAACACGCGAAACGTTGACCACCGACAATATTATCCTTCATTAAATTCCCTCGATGGTGTATCGGATTAATGGTAAAACGAAAATTTTATTGCGCTTCGTACCGAATAATTAGATTACCGATCACGCTGGCAGACTCGATCGCGATTCTGCCCATTAATAATTACATCAACGGTATAACACACGAGTAACGATTGTTTCATTCTCTTTTCTCGCAAACAGTCATTAACATTGTGCAATATTCAGAAGATAATAGCAGAACGAGGTGATAAATAGACAATACCCGCTATTCTTGATTTAATGACGTCCTCTGCTCCGGACGTGAAGCATACTTCGCTCGTAAAATATAGTTACTCGTCTTCTCCACTATTTACAATAAATTCTCGTCTTTTATACTAAGGTAAAATATTTATTCTCGCAACAATTCGTAGGATATTATACTAGTTTGATAAAATAATGGATGCGTTGTTGCAAAATTTAATGATTGTATACGAAAGATAAATTATGAGAGTAAGAGCGATGAAATCATCAAAGAGATATAGACTACTTCCTATTAGCGTATATTTACGAAGGCATGAAGCGTATATATGCATACGGTTTTACGTAGTCAAAGGGTTAAGACATCGATCAAAGAGAAGAGGGGAGAAACATCTTCGGAGCGTGGGTTGCTGTGAGCTGAATATACTTCGAACAACCTAAACACGGTGCCACGAGTTAAAGTTGAGAGTAAGTCAAACTTTATCATCCAACTTTTTAGAAGCTGTGACGGCACACCACCGTAACAGAGGGAAGTGGCGGAAAGTGGACCCTCCATTCGCAAACAACTATCAACTAATAACAATTTTTATGAATCCCCCACGCTGTTCACGATATTTCTTCCGTAAGTTCGCAAACAAGATAACCCTAGAAGAAACGCTATCCGGGTGTTCCCTATCGATTTTCCTCTTCTTGAAAAATGCTTTTACGCGCTGGAAGATACATTTGGATTAGATTAGAAAAGTTTAAGCTTCGTTTAGATGAACTTTATACGCCTTGAAAAATATAGATATCCTCTATGTATTCTGCTAAATATTTTTTTA